>CM030012.1:40681819-41881819 GCA_017639485.1 Pluvialis apricaria | reverse complement strand
ACATCTCGCTGCACTGTTCGATAAGGGCAGGGGCATGCAGGTGGCGTAATTGCTGGCACTGAGTGGGAGCTGCCTGCCGGCTCCACTTTTAGGAAGAGCTGGCTGAGGTTTTTCCTGGGGCCAAGGGACCTTTGCATCACAGCACAGGCCTGACAGCCACGCTGCACGCACAGTGCAGCACAGCACAGGCCCACAGAACAGTGACCATCACCAAATTTGCCTGTGAGTGATGAGAGTACTTCTGGCAGTAGGGCAGGCTGCTTTAAAACACTGCGTAAACACATAGATGATTTACAGACTGCAAGAAAGTTCACTAGCTTCCTGAAGTTACCTAGGGTGTAGTAATATGGCTGGCGAAAGGAAAAAAAAAATATTAAGCACTTCCCTTCTCTGGTCACTCAGCCATGCAAAATCGCTCCAATTTACCTGTTTTAATCAGAACATTTGATTTCTCCACCCATGCCAAAGCCCTTCTGCCCCGAAATGAGATACTGTCATCCGGACTGCTGATTCACACCTAGCAGGTATAAGGCGAGAAAAGACAGAATGCTTTCTAAACAAATGTATGTTTATTTTGTTAAAAAAAAATCAGAGTTACGCTTGCACCAGAGGCTTCTTTGTGGTCAGAATGCCCTTCTCAAACAGGAGCGTGGCAAGAGAAATCTTGTCCTCCAAGGTTTCACACGGAAGGGCAGCCACACTGACATGGTTTGGATAGGAAGACAGGAGAAATTCGATACTGTCTGTATACTCGGGATCTATCTCAAGGAACTTGGGTTCTTCCTTGTGGTACACTCTTGAGTTTTCTGTCGTGTAATACAGCATCACACCTGCTTCTTCATTACACAATCTGACGATGCCATGGCGAAGGAGACGTACTTCTGTGTCTTTTGTTATCTGTATATCAACATCGCGGGGGCCTCCGTCTTGCCACCGGGCTGGGAAGCCGTACACGCTCTGCGCCTTTTCACTTTGTGTAAGCACCGGGGGCAGACAGTCATGAAGAAAGGACTTGGCTCTCTGATCCACAGCAGCATCAATGGGTGCATAGTGAATGAGTTTCTTCATCAGGCTCTGCACCTTCTCCACAAAGGCCGTTCGGCGAGCGTCGACTGCATCTGAGTTGGCGACCCCCATGTACCCCAGGTAGTCCATGGGAAGTCCTTGCCGGTACTCCACATCCTCCTCCAGGGCCATCTGCAGGGCAGCTGGGAGGAGCTTCTCCAGGAGGTCCCCCCAGGAGTTTCTCTGGTAGGAAGACACTGTGATGTGGAGTGAGTGTGCATCAGGGAGACAGTCACCCTGGTGGATAAAGCCCCGGGGGAAGTACAGCAGGTCCCCGGCCTCCAGCACCGTCTCCAGCACAGGCTCGCCAAGCTCAGCCTGCGTGAGGTTTGGGCTGGAGAACTGGGGCAGCACCTCGGCATCCGTCCGGGGGCTGTAGACACGCCAGTGCTTCTTCCCCTCCAGCTGCAGCACGAAGGCCTCGATGTCGTCGTAGTGGGGGGCGAAGCCCTGCGTTCCCGGTGGCGTGAGGTACGTGTTGGCCCCCGCCATGCTGCCGAAGTGCTCCTGCAGGATGGCGAGTAAGTGCCAGATGGTGGGGGAGAAGGCCTGGGGGCTGAGGAGCCGCAGGGAGCAGCCGTTCTGGTAGAAGTCCCAGACGACAGCGGGCAGAGCCCGGCCGGACGGGTTATGCGTCTCCCGCACCCCTTCGGCATAGCTGGTCACGTCCAGGTGGGTCCCGAAGTGCACCTGGCCGCCTCGCAGGGCGGCGTCGAAGTCGGCGGTGGAGAAGAGCCCCGCGTAATAGCCGGGGTCGCCCCTCCGCACCAGCAGCGGCGCCCGCTCCCAGTGCCGCCCCAGGAACTCCTCCGGCGGCACGGGCGCCACCAGCCACCGGAACAGCTCGGCCGCCCGCTGCCGGCTGTCCTCCAGCCGCCCCAGCCGCCGCAGCAGCCCCACCACGCCGCCGCCGCCCTCTCCCGCCGGCCGCGGGCCTCCCGGGCTCGCCGCGGGGCCGCGCTGCCGCTTCGCTTCGGGGCTGCCGGCCGGCGCCTCGGCCCGCTCCACACGGCTGGCGCGGCGGGCGGCGGCGATCGGCGGCGGCGCGGCCTCCGGCTCCGGGCCGCCGCCTCCCGCCTCACCGCGCTTCGGCTGCGCCTTGGCCTGCTCCACGCGGCTGGGGGGGGGCGGCGGCGGCCACCGGTGGCGGTGCCTCCGGCTGCCGGCCGCCGCTTCCCGCCCCGCCGCGCCTCGGCCGCGCCTTGGCCTGCTTGCCTCCCGCCGGCAGCGGCGTCCCGCGGCGGTGCCGCTCCAGCCGCCCGGCCCCCGCCGCCCGGCGGTACACCGAGAGCGCCGAGAGCCGCCCCAGCCGCCGCCGCTGCTGCAGCTCCTCCACGCCGCCCGCCGCCATGGCCGCCCCCTCCGCTCCGCCCCGCCCCGCCGGGCCGGGCCCGTTTCCGCCGGGGCCTTTGCGTGTTGGGTGGACCCGGGAGTGCCCCGGGAGACGGGGTCTGGGGAGAGGTGGGCCGCGCCTGAGGAGGCTGCAGGTCTGCCCGCGGAAGGAGGTTTTAAATGTGCGCCGGAGAGGCTGTATAAACCGGAATGTCTTCTGTTTTATCAGCGTGTCCACTTAAAATAGATCAGGCTTGCACCCTTACACCCCCCCGGCCCCCGCTTCAGCCCTCCCAAAGGAAAGGGGAGGCGATTCCACTAGGAATGTCATGTGAATGCCCGCTAATGTGGATAGATCTGCTCCCGGGCTGGAGAGCTTCCTTCTCTAAGTACGCCCTAAACACGCGCAGAAAAGATGTATTTTTTTTTTCCCAAAGGTGTGCCATAAAGATATGTTTTTGGACAGCCTGCAATTACTTTGCAGCCTAATGAGGCTTTTTCACCTATTTCATAAGGTCCTGTTGCACAAGGAGTAGAAATCCAAGTTGGATGGAGCCCGTTCTGGTGTGCTGTCCCCCCCTCCCCTTCCTTGTGCTTCTAATGGAGATGCTGGGTGAACGTCCTCCCGAAGGATCCCCAAAACCAACAGGCTGTCATGTCATACAGTGGTTTTGTTTTGTTTTGTTTTGTTTTTTTTTGCCAAATCCACTAACTGCCTAATAACCTGGGCAGACCTGTGTTTTCTCTCCCATCTCTCTCCTAGGCCTGAAGCTTCCCAGAAGGACAGGGTCAGTGGGACTGCAGGTACCCGGGCAGCCTGAGGGCTGCTCTGCGCCTCCAGAGGCTGCAGATCCAGCGCAGGAAGCTTTGCTGGAAGGTAGAGGATAGACCAGCAAGACTTGGCTGACGGCAAATGTGAAAAACTGTAGGGGTTTGTATTGTCAGGCTGTGTGGATGCTTTTCTGATCAAGAACAAGCCTCAGTACACGAAATTCACTATGCAGTCCTTCTGGGAGAAGAATCTTTGATGGACTCTGATAATTCATGGGAATGGGTTTTGCGTGAGAATTTCATCTCCAGAGGCTGCTGTGAGTCTAAAGTATTTAACTGTGGCAATTACCCAAGTGTACCCAGGAACCCTCTGGTTCACATGGGTGTTATTAGCCTCTCACAGGTATGAATATCAGCTTTGCACAATATGTTAAACAAGCAGCTAACGTTCACAAGGTGTGTGCAGATCTGTTGCGTGGACCACTTAGCGTACCAGGCCTAGGATACACAGCTGAAAAGCAAATTTTCACCTCTTTTAACTTTACCATTGCCAGGGTTTCAACCCAGATCTACATTTCAGTTTTACCACAGTTCAGGAGCAGAAATCTTTAGTCAGACCTAATGAGGATGAGTTCAGCTGTTAAGTCTTAATTCTAGAACAGATGCAGACACCTTAAAGGTTTAAGGTTTTTTGAATTGCCTTAAAACCAACACAAATCAGCCTTACATCCCATCCCATCGCTGTGCTGTAAGCAGCCAAGACCCATTCTGTACATACGCAAGAGCAACTATTTTAATTTTGGAGGTGTTTTGCCGATGGGGCTCTGCCGGCACAGCCTTTGCAGCCAAAGCTGTGGGAAAAGCAGCAGCAGCAGAAAGTTCTCCTGTTTGTACCACGATGGTTTTCGCTAAAGGAGGCGGATTTCAGACGTGCGTAGGCAACGTTTTGCCTCTGGTTTAATGTCTTGAACGTTTTCGGCTTTGCCAGCAGGTGGCAGAGGCCGATCAGCGCTCTGCACCCCTGCGGGGGGAAAAACGCGTGGAAGGGGATATCGCGTTTTCCTGGCAAGATGACTGGCGTGGATGGGGTTTGAAATGAGAGGGAAGCGCAAGCAGCCTGTGCGTGCATGTGTAGGCTGGAAGAGTGAGGAAGGGAAGGGTGAGCTCTCTATTTCAATCCGTTCTTTGTTTTCCCAAGGTTAAGCCCTGCTTACCAGAATAATCTTATCAGCTGAAACCGTTTCCACAAAACTGGGCCCTTGACAAAACCGAGATGCAGGCACTTTGAAATATGGTAGAATTTAGGCTATCGTATACTTTAATTATACATAAACATGGCTAAATAGGCTTGGGGGGCAGAAAGACCTTTGAAAAATCTGGGTGTCTCGGTTGTTATTGCTGTTACTGTTCAATTTACTGGAGTGCAACTGATCCTTCTCAGAAGCTGGACACTGTACACAGTGCCTGACCTGAGTTACACCAGAATACCTGTAATGACTGCAGCAAAGCTATTCTGGGTGTTTACCAGTACAGCGGGTTCAAAGCCTCGTTCGAGGGCTCTGATCTTCATACGGATGTCACTTTCTACCACTAGGAGACAGATGATTGACATTGGATTTTTATTTTTTTTTTTTTTTTTGATGTATAACAAAGTCTCAGAGTGAAGGACATGGTGGAAAATGATGGTGGTAAAATCTCTATAACAATAAAATGTTTCTGTTGACAATTTACCCTTTCTAATAGTAAATGCTTTCAAGAATAAAGAATGTTGCTATTTTTCTGCGTGACACAAGAAAGGGATTTGACCTAAGGCAAAAAGAGAGAGCTTCGGTATCACTTACAGAGTGCTCAGATGGTTGTCTAGGAATAGCCACAAGGTCTACATGCTGTTTTCATTCATTGTCCAATATTTCAAGGGAATTTGTTGTAAAGAAAGAACAGTGTCACATACAGCTCTTTAAATAAACAAAACGAAAGTAGCGCAGATCTCTGAATGATTAGGTGGTCCCCAGCTGCTGTTCACATAGACAGAGTAGCAACTGGAGGGTCAATTAGATTTCTTAATTAGAATTTAACACAAAGTTACTCAGATTTTATGAGCGTATATAGGCTGCATTGCCAAGAGCCACATGTGTTTTATTTAAGAGGACATAAAAAATGCTGTGAGTACAACTTATTAAAAAGCCACAAGTGACTTCAAAAGAAATAAGTAAATGGCACCTCAAAGAGATGTAGGGTTCATTTGATATTTTAATCTTATGCCGTTCCCTGTTCACATAATGGAAATCTCGAGTTTAAAGAGCAGTTCGGGCAAGCACTGATTCTGCAAAGCGATGAGCAGTCTTCATTAATGAGTGGAAAGGGCAAAATCCTTTGCAATTCTCTGTGTATTGGATACTCAGTTGTTCACCACCATGCAAACTGCCCAGTACTTTCTCTGTGTTCCCGGCAAAGTGTTAAGGTAAACCAGTCTCTTTTAGAAAGTTAAACTCGGTTTAATCCTTTTTCTCATTATTACTTTGCTGGCAACCCTCCTTTTGCACTGTCAGTTTTGTTCTCATGCCAAAAGCAATGCCCAGTAAGGAAAAAGAACATTTCAAGCCTTCACTAACAGGTTTCCTTAGCTGACAATCTTTCTCATACAGCCTAGTGACATCCAGTATGTCATCACTGGAAGGACACTGGGCTGGATTGTGAAGCCCGCTCCTCGTTGTGAAAGCTATAAAGTTCACTGCCAGATAACAAGACTGAAAGCTAATTCAGGAGCTGTTTCTCAAGAGCTATCCTCTGCCCCCCCTCATCAGAGTGAATGCACTCACTCACTGAAGCATCTCTTGGCAGAGATTTTGGCCTCTCTCCAGCTGTTTCTCTCTTCTCGGGGATTTTCTTATTCAGTGACTTGTTGAGGTCTTTAATCCTGGTTATCTTGCACACAGAGCCCCACTGAGAAAAGAAGCCTTCCCAGCCATGAAACAGTCCAATTAAAACAAATTTATGAAAATAATAATAATTACAAGGTCCAGTCCTCCCTATGAAATTATCTTTTTAGAGGGATTTGGAAGCACAGGCATTTTCTCTTGTCCTGTGTGACCCTAAAATACATACTTCGTAAGTTAAAGCTGAATTTATGTAACGTATTTGAGTAGGACCCTCAACTGAGCTTACTCACCCTCTTGATGGGGCATGCGTACTTTGAAACCATTTTGAAATAATTTTATGAGGGTTTTTGTGCTCTTAACAGACACCATCTAGCATTTGGTAGCATTGAGCAGATACCATCTGCAGTGACTCCGTAAGCAGTGACTAAACGCAAAGCTGCAGACTCCAAGACTCCAGTCTTGTTGCTTTTCAGCGGAAGGAGAGAAGTAAATGGCCATGAGGGGAAAATCCCCATCCTAAAATGAAAGCAAAGAGAAACTGAATGAAGTATTTGCCCCATAGGATTAATCACATCTAGACAATTGATGTAGAAGGTGTAGTCAAGCTCTTCCTGCATGCATCGTGTATCTTGTGCTAGAGAATATTCATTTGATATGCAGAGCCCATGGCTCTTGACAAGCTGTTTGGGTGATGCTTTTCCATGGAAGAAAGATTTTAAAGGATTCTTGCTATTCACATCCTTTCTGTATTAATGATGGCAACTGAATAGCTTTGCTCATTAAATGTATTTATGCTCAGTACAAAATGAACATATAGCCGTGCTAACATATAGCAGCACCATTCAACATTTGCTTCTTCTGTAAGTTTCTCCTTTGCAGAAGCCTCGCAAAAGACTTTATCTTTTATTTCCTGTAAAAGCTGCCTGTAGTGAAGGTTTTCGAAAGTACTCTTAAATTGCTTGCTCACCTCTGACGCAGCAAACAGGATGTCTTGGGTTAGCAACCGTATTGTTCCAATCTGCTCAGAGCATGATAGGTGATACCTGCTTATTTGCTTCCCGTAGTAGATTTGAATTGCTACTAAACAATATGGCACCTTCTAGAAGTATTTGTGAACATTTTGAGTGCTCATCCCCACACACAAGCTCCCACTCTTTTGACTGTATTGTCAAAAAGATGAAATTCCTCTTGGGTGAGCAGTTATAGCAGCATAAAAATGCTTACATTGTAGTATTTACACTGGTATGGCTTGTTCCTGGAAGGGATAATATTACGGTGTGATTAGAGAAGTGAGATTTAATCACTGACATTGTTTTAGATAGCCAATAGGGGAGAATGATGTTAAGCCTCCGGGTATCTGCAATGAGGATATGGAGTCTGCATTATCATAGAATCATAGAAGGGTGAGTGTGCATGTAATATACTCTCAGGTCCTTAGGGGATAGCGTACTATCCTGCCGTTCCACTGAGACCAGGAAGGATCTTGGCTAGAAAGGCACTGCTGACAGGAGTAAGTGGGCATGACAGGAACAGCCAAGTCCATTAATCCTGTGTATTACCCGCAGAGCCCTGTTCTCAGTCTTAAAGACAAGGTGGAAAGGGGGGAATTTGGGTTGGGTTTCTTGGGAACACTATGAAGTCTCTCCCAATTATTTGTTACCCATAAGGATTAAAGCACTTTGAAGCCTTGCTTCCAGTATCAGGCCTTGGAGAATTAATTTCCCCCCCTCTCATGGAAACTCTCTGTGGGAAGACTGACTACGCAGAACGTGACTCGGACCCGCAGCCCGGCACTGCGAATGCGCAGTTTGCTATGGCAGATGCTCAGCTTGTCCAGCTAGGTGACCTGTAGGGTCAGCTTCCTTTCCTTTCCCACCACAGCCCCCTTTCCCTTCAGTCACCAATGACTATACGGGAAGGTCAAGTTAGGGAGAGATACAAACAGCCGAGCAGAGAGGCAGTAATAGCAACAAATCAATTTAACTAGCTAATAAACGTTTCTAAAAGCTATATATAGCTGAAGCATACATTAGAACTTTATTTACAATAGCATGTCCCGGCCTTTTCCTTGCCAGCCCTCAAATACTTTTAATTTGGAAGTAGAACATCTTTATAATATAGGAATTGTTCCTTAGACATTAAAGTTTAGGGCACCATGTTTTATAAAGAATTTTTGTCAGGAATCCAGAGACTGTGAATAAGATGAAGAGTTATGCTGAAGCTACTGGGAATGCAATATTTTAAGAGCTATGCCAGGTCAGGAATGTTTTCATTAAATCAGAAGAAAATTCAGGACTGGTAGAAATGTCTTGTCTGTCTAGTCATTTTGGAACATTTGGCTCAAGCATAGCCATGTCATACTGCTGGCTGAGAGCAGCAGTATGAAAGTAATTGAGAAGCAACTGCGAGAGGGAAGGCAGCTCTCTGCTTCGGTTCTGCTTTCCAAGCAGAGGGTTATGCAAAAAGATGTAAGGGGGAAAAAAAAAAAAAAAGTACCTTCTTAGTTTAATGTGTGAACAAGGGATGATTTGGGGGTCAGAGCATCAGTCTGAAACTCAGAGTCAGTGTCACACTCACTGTCAGTGACGCTGAGCACCTCCTATGTGAACTTGGTAAATGATTTTTGCACGCAATGTTCTGAAATTCCCACTGATTTCAGTTGCTTTATTTTCTGGACGTTTGCCAGTTAACATTAAGGCCCATGTGCTTTGCTGCTCTGTTTCTTTGCTCGATTCAGAAACAAAGAGGAATAAGGGGGATGGTGCACGCAGGGAGAAGATAACGATGCCGAGAAACCTCATGTAATCTTCGCATTTCAATTTCCTGAGGGTTTTGGGTGGTTGTTTTTTTGGTTGGTTTTTTTTTTTCTTTTTTTTTTTCAGCTGAATGCTCCGGGAACTGTTCTGGCTTGCATTTTGGATGAAGTAGCTGCTTGAAAGTCTGGGGAGAGGAGGCAGCTATTGGAAATATGCATTCTGGATAAGGCGTCCAGGCCAGGTCCGGTACGCGCGGCCACACGGGTGGCGCACCCCGCGGATTCCCCGGGTGACCTCCCTTTGAAGTGCAGCCTCCCTGCTGAATTCAGCTCCTGGCAGCTCCTCCGCTTCTGAAAATGGAGGCAGGCAGGCAGGCTGGCGCTTCTTGGGCTGAAGGCAGGCAACTGGAGAACATTTTGGACCTCAGAAAACCCCAGTCCCGGGAGCTAAACGCAGGGCGGAGAGGAGCCTTGCTGGCATTTTCCCCGCAAAGCCGGCCTCCCGCTGATGGAGGACGTGACGTGCCCGGTTTCTGGGGAGCAGGCGCTGGCAGCAGGTTTCACGGCAGCCCCGGGGGAAGGCGACAGTTATCACACATTGGGGGGAATTATTATTATCGGGGGGTGGGGGAACCGAGGAGTGCCCGTGGGAGCCATCCTCCTCGGCCGCCCCCGCCTCCAGCCCATGCCGGGGGGGCTCTCCGGGGGGGTCTCCCCGCTTGGGAAAAAAAGCCCCCACAGGGGTGACAGGTTTTGGTTCTCC
Source organism: Pluvialis apricaria (assembly GCA_017639485.1). NCBI lineage: Eukaryota > Metazoa > Chordata > Aves > Charadriiformes > Charadriidae > Pluvialis > Pluvialis apricaria. The sequence goes on along the minus strand of CM030012.1, from coordinate 41,872,254 downwards.
CTCACGGCAGGCGGTGGCGTGGCGCCCGCCCACTCAGCTGCCCGCACCCCGCAGCTCCGGAGAAGGGAACCCCCAAAGCCGGTGGGGTGGGGGGTCTCTGCCCTGCGGCCCCGCCTGCCCAGAAGCCGCCTCGCTGCTGCGAGGGGACGACACCCACAGCAAAGCCGCACCGCGCAGACCGGTGGCGAGCCGCTCTCTGGAAGGCACTGTCCCTACTTCCCGCGTCAGTGGGACGCCGGCCCGAAGGCCTCCGGGAGCCGGGCGGGTTGCTGCCCGCACGCCGTCGGAGCGGACCAGCCGCCTCGGCCCCAGTAGCGGCCACCGGCCTTCCCGCCGCGCACCCCAACCCTTCCCCGCGCCGACACAGCCTAACCCCGAGTGGGGAGGCGGGCCCATCGCCGCAGCTGGCACCTCTAGCAACCTATCCTGGCACTCTGCTCCGACCGCGTCAGCCAATCAGGAGCCGCAGTAAGAGAGTGGGGGCGCCAAAGACCCGGTGTGAATAAAACACCCGGGACCCGTGGGCGGAGAGAGGCGGGGTCGGGACTTTGACGAGCAGCTCCTCGCAGCAATCCAAAGGCCGGACGACAAGGAGGGTGGCCAATGGGCGGCCGGGAAGGGCGTGGCGGGCGGCGGGGGCGGGAGCAGCTGCCGGGGGGGGCGGGGGGGGAGCAGCGGCGGCGGCGGCGCTGCTCGGTGGCGACGGGCGACTGAGGAGGCGCTGGAGGGAGGAGGCTGCGGGCAGCAGGTGAGCGCGGCCGGGCCGCGGTGCGGGGTAGGGCCTTTGCCGCGCCAGGCGGGGGCTGGAGCCGCGGGCGGGCGTGGCGGGGGCGTGCGAGCCCCGCGGGGTGCGGGGGGGGGTCCGTGCTCGGGGAGCGGGGGAGGGGGGGAAGCCTGAGGGGGCCGGCGAGCGGGGAGAAGGAGGGGGGGGTGCCCTGGGGAAGTGCGTGTGGGGGCCGGGGGAGAGGAGGGGGCGTCCTCTGGTCCCCTCCTCGGGGGGCAGTGGGGTGGGCCCCGGCGCGATCCCCGGGGTGGGGTGGGGTGGGGTAGGGCGGCGGCCCGGCGCAGGTGGAGCCTGCGGGGGCGAAGGCCCGGCGGGGGAGCACGGAGCCACCGGCCCCGGGGAGCGACCCCCCGCCCCTCCCGGGGGCGCTGCCGCTTCCTGGTCTCCCTCTCCTGGGGCCGCCTGTGCCTGCGGTCGCTCCTAGGCCTTGAATCCCGGCCAGGTTTCCGTCAGAGGGTCCCCCCGGCGCGGCCGCTCCCGGGGCCGGCTGTCGCCGTGCGCGGCGCTTTGTATCGCCTCCCGCCCCTGCCTGCGGCCGCGGCAGCCAGCCGGGGGGGGGGGGATGAGTAGGGGAGAGCCGGGGGTGCGGGAAGTTTGGTCTTCCCCGAAATCCTCCGCCTCCTCTCAGCCGGGGCTGGGGCGCTTGTGAAGTTTGGGAGGCGTCGGGATGAGAGGCTCCGAGGCGGGGGGCGCTGACGGCCCAGCCCCGCTGCGGGAGTTATAGGGGGGAGGTGTGTCCCCCCCCACCCCGTCCTGCCCCCGTAAGCAGCCGAAACTCGTCTTTTTTTCACCCGGTTGGCGGCTCCGCCGGTCCCTCTTGTGCCTGTGCAGCACCCGCCGGGCCGCACAAAGGAACAGGCGGCCGTGGGTTCATCTCGTCCTGCAGCGCGCAGGAGATGGTTGATGAGCAACAGCGTGGTCATCACGGCGGAGGGCTGCTGTGTGCCCGGGGTAGCGCTGGCCACGGGCGAGCGTGGCTTCCCTCGGTTTTCGGTAGCTAACGACGGGTTAAAACGCTGCTTCCGCTTGGAATGCGCTTAAATCTTTTTTTTATATGTATATATACTTTTTTTTTTTTTAATTGGGTTTATGGGGAGGGACGGTCTTCGAGAATGAAATGATGCATCCCTCAGAGCAGAGTTAATGTCTTGCAGCAGCTCTGGTCTACAACTCCTTCGGTCCAGTAGATTTATGTAACCTGCTCATTAATGGTTTATGAAGTGGTAAGGGAGCTTTTGGGTTGATTTCTGTGTGCTACCGTGTTTTCAAGGTGGTTGTCAGTGTTTCTTAATTCAGCTGTCTGGAGTAGGAGATACTTACAACTGTGGACAATGTCTGATTGTACCGTTTGAGGGGTTTTGTTTTGTTCTGCTTTGTTGTTGTGTTGTATTTTTGGTCTTCCTGCCTCTCTAGATAGGCTCCCAAATGGGGAGAGTGGGTGAAATGGAAGGCACAGTCATTCCGTTTGGCTACAATGTTACTCTAGGTATGGCTTGTAGCAAAAAGTGTAAATATTTAAATGGATTTCTGACTCATCAGTTCTATTTGACTTATTGATCTATGGTTACCACTAAAACGGTCTTTACGATTATGCAGAAGTTAATAGTTACCATAGAGAAACTGTATTGTTTTTCTGCTCATCAGTGTGTGTTTTTCATTTCTTCATCTCTTGGCAATTCTCTGTGGAAATGATGCTTTTTTTTTTTTCTCCTTTAGCAAAAAACTTACGGAAGAAATGAAAAATAATGTGAGCGAAGTCCAAAAAAAATGAATTTGAGATGTGTTCATCCTTGCCTGTGATTCCCAAACTCTTCTGATAGCCTGAGTTATCCCTGCAGTAAATTCTTTTTAATCTGTAATTGAATAAGGTGTTGGTTTTAAGCCTCAGTGAAAACTCTGATTTACAGAACTCTGAACATAACACATCAAAGAATTTTTTCCTAAAGTATACATATGAAGTGCAATTCAAATCAGCCATTTTAATCCTTATAAGCAGAAAATTTATTTTTCAGCCTGGGAATTACTTTCCTGCATTTATTACTTCTCTTAAATGTGTGGAAACTAAGAATGCATGTAAACTAGACAGAGTAGACAAGTTTGTTTATCTTCTCACCCTGGCATAGTGAAACCCTCTGGTTTTGTATTGGTAGCTGACAGCATTATGCATTTAGGGAGAAAAAAACCCAAACCAACAAGCCATGCTGGGCTCTTAAAACTCACAAAACTCCTAAGTATTACATTTTATAGTTTGATACAGCTGCTTGGTGTCGGAATGATCTGTACGTACTTTTCTTTCCTACAGTAATGAGTGTGGTGGGATAAAAACTTTCTGAAATGATGACAATCCTTGCAAAAGTGTTTGCCTCCTAGGAAAAGGGACTATCAGGAAAACGTATTGTTGCAGGTTTTTTGCTGCGTGTTTGTAAGAGCTTGTTACAGCACCGTACAGAATTCTTGAATTCTGCCTGTAGCTGTTTTTATTCCAGTAGTATTATTGGTGGAGCTGCGTAGTATTGGAAAAAAAATTAAATTTCCCTAATGCTATAGAAATCATATCTTCTGCTTTCTAGAAAAGATGTTTTACAGAATCTCTTAGGTAAGAGATTCTCATGGCAGCTTAAGCTGGTTTAATTGCTGACTTTGGGGTCCTGTCCTACTTATTGCACTCATCTGACATGTTGCTGACCTTGTTCTTTTTTGGGGGGGAGGGATCAAAGGTTATTTATATTCTTATTTTGCCCACTTATCAAGCAAGCTTGGTTTAAACTAATGTGAAATCATGGCCTTAGTCTTGCTTTTGAAGTTTATGTTGATCAGTGACCGTGTATTAAAATTATAGATTACTTGTTCAGGCCAGGGATCTCAATTTTAGTAAGTGACGTTAGAGTGTATTGCTTTTCTTTTCCTACAGAATATCAAACGTGAACTCGGTCGAGCTAAGACTTAACATGTCCTCTACAGTCATGTTGTTGGATTACCACCAGGGCAGCTTTGATTTCTGTGGCGATGCTTTCACCAGAAGGAGCTGTTTTTTCTGTGTTAGTCTTTCTTTGCTGATCCATTTGAAAACCGTGGTACAGAAAAATGTTGAGCTTTAGTTGGATCAACTGGCTGACTTCATGGCTATGCAAATGTTATTGCTCGTATAGGAGGAGGCTGTGACCACTCTTTTCTGAAGCAGCTCTATTTTAGTTTTGCCTAAGCTTGCCTAAACTTGGCAGCTTAAATTGGGGCTGTGGTGATCCTGCCTCCTTCTTTACTGTGCATCTTCCGCTGCTGGCAAGGAAGCCTTTGTGGCTGTGAGTTAAGCAAAGCCAGAGACTTAATCAAGCTGGTAATGAATTGCTTTTTTGTTTTGTTGGGTTTTGGCTGGATCATGTTTCTGAACTGCCTGACCATCCAGGTCAGGGGGTGGGAATGGGACTTCCCGTTGAAGTGAATGAGAATAGGGGATGGGAGATGGGGCCATAGTAGCTCTGATTTAACTTTCCTTGAGCTTTTCTGGAACTGTACCTTTCCATCAACATGACTTGGGTTAACAAAGACATATAGCAAACTGTTTTAAGATGGCTTGGCTGATAAAACCTCAAATAAATTGGAGAGTGTTCTTCTGTTTTTCTCAGCTGGCACATTCATGTGGGTGGTAACAGCAGTGAGTGGAGGATGAGGAGCTAGGCATGGGCTAAGCGCAGTAACCTCAGACTGACACAGCTGTGTCTGGAAGAGGATTTGTTCTCATCTGAATTGTGGGATCCATGAAATAACCCATTTTGAACTGATGTTCTTTACAGTGTATAGTTAAAGCAGATGTTGTATCAGAAAGAAGAAAACTTTCATAACGAGCAAGATCAGGAAGACTATTCCACTGTGCAGGAGGCAGTGGGTTTTTTTCTTTTCATTTTTATTGACCAAGACTCACAAGCATTAATAGGCTGTCATCAGTCTAGAAGTATAAATGGCATCATGTCATGTGTAACTGCGGTTACACATTCATCCAGAATCCTTTTAAGTGTGTTGTAGGGGATACCTCTGTGAAAACTTGAATTGCTTTGTTCAGCATTTGTCCTTACGAAGTAATTCTTTATAGAGTCCTGGTGTTCTGTAGTTATCAGATGTGATGGCTTAAAGATGTTTCTGGGTAGTAATTTATATATCTTCTGTTTCTGCAGAGTTGTGACTGAAAGTGTGTCAGGACAAATGACTTGTATGTGAGAAATTGGCTGAAAGAGGAATATGGATGCCAAAATGTAAAGGTGCTCTTGAGGAAAATGTGAAGCCGTTCATTTCAGAGTTTGGGGGGGTCAGAAACAAGATTTTGGCTTCTTTGAGTGTTGAATATATAGGATTTTTGACATTGTGCTGGTGGGTTTTGATATTGAAGCCAGAACCAAAGGTATTAGCCTTCTGAGTGAAATAGTAATTTCAAATATAGTGTGTTAAGACTGGGACCAAACCGTTTGTAGTTTTTTCTGGTTACCTTTTCTTTTCTAGGAAACAATAATCTGTAACTTCCTGGTGAACAGGATTGTAAATGGTACTCTTTAATAAGCTTTCTGGGTATACCAAAAGATTAATCAGAACTGCTTTCTGTAGGTACATACTTGGTCAATGGCCTGGGCTTCTTCACGAGGGCACAGATCTAGGAGCTACAAGTATTTATGAGGCCATTAAGAAAAAATATATACTGGTGCACTTGGCTAGAATCACTCTTACTTTATGCTAACTGTTCTTTATCTGGATGTGACCACTTTTAATTAGTTTATTTTTCTAGGGGGAAAAAACCACAAACCTTAAGGGTCTCTCCTTCTACTTTTAATGTTGTTTAAACTTGATTAATGCAGTTCAAGCCAGTGTTGAGCCTCCACTCTCAGCAGCGAACTGATTTCAGACTGTTAAAGAAGTTGGTTACCATAATCCACCAGGACTAGAGAAACCTTGGCTTTACCAAGGCTGTGCAGTTTGCTCATGGCCACCACTGAGCATATGACTGCCAGACTCTCCCAGTTACTCATTTTGCCTTGCAAGTGAATGCTTAGTGGCTGTTAAATGCTTGGGTCTTTAGTTAGCCAATATCTTTGTGTGTTGACTTAGGATTTTGAGTGAGGATAGTCTGCTTTCAAAGGCATTAATTCATCAACTGCTGAAGTAAAAATCTGTGGAGACATGGGAATCTGTTCCTTCTATGGAGGAATGACACAAATGGAAACTTGGTTCAAAATTGATATTGGCTGGGTCTAAATTTTGTTTAGTAACTAATGGTAAAAGCGTTGGATTTGTATTTTTACTTTGTATGCACAGTATAGGGGAAAAGCAAGTATGTTCATTCCTTCTAAATGTGTTTAACAGCAACCCTCTAATTTTGTTCTTGAATGTTTTCTTCAGGAACTCAGCACTATAGCAGTTTATGTGAAACAAATACCCAAATACTGTAGTCGCATGAAACTTAATTGCTGGCTTGGCTTTTTGCTCTAATATTTGTTTCTTACTCAAAGTAATAACCTAAATTCTGTGACAAATAATCAGTGGGTACTTTTTTCTCATAGAAAGACAATTGATACTCATTTGATTTGCACAGGTCGCTGTAACTGCAGGGCTACAGAGCTGTATAGGCTGTGCTCTGGGAGTTGTGGCTGACCCATGTCTTGGCAGTGGGATAGATGAATTTTGCAGCCTTTTCACCTGCTTTACTAATGGGTGTTTGTAAAATATATACTTATCTTTTTTTTTTTTTTTTAAAGCTGGCTATTTTATTGTCAAAGTCTGCTTAACATGATCTTTCTGCTGACTATTTTTCATTTACAAGAATGAGATGTGATGCTGTTTCCAAAAAGCCTGTGAGGCTTAATCTGGTCTAAAAAGACCGAGAAAGAATTTGCCTATCATTAAGGTGGTACTAGTCAAGGTTCAGTGCTTTGTGCTGGGCCGCGGCTCCTGCGCAGGTTCTTCCTTGTAGTCCTGATCAATGCAGAGTCTGCGTTTATGTTGAGTCATCACTTTTGAGATTGAAATGTATATCACCTGTGCTTCCAATTCCCAAACCCAGCCTGAAAATGCCATGTATGAGAATTAGAGTGTCAGGTTTAAGGTCTTACATAGACCAGGTTTTATAGGATTCAGTGGTTTTGATACTGGTTTTGCTTTTCATATTTTAGCAGATATTTACTAATATCTGGCTTTTTGGGGTTTCTTTGTTTCCTCTCCCCCTCCGCCCCCCAGTGAGTTATCAGCAGTCTAGTTAATGGTTAGAATTAATTGTGCACGCTCTCGTATTAACAGGCCTTGAACATTATCAGAGGTTAATTTAATATTAAGTGTGCGATTTTGCTTGTGTCTATAAATTTTGGTGTATCTCCATAGGTTGCGGTGTCTACGTGAAAAGCATCTCTTACGCAACATGCTCTTTCTTTAACTGGATTTGCACGGGGTGGCTTTGAAAGAGCGTCATGACATTTGTATACATATTATTTATTTACACATTAGGATTACTTGATCTTTTTTTAGATGACATGAATTTGTTTTTCAGAGACAATTTGTTCGTTTAAAGCGCCTCTCAACTGTGCCATGCGTGGATTTTCCTATGTAAAGAGCGTAGCCTGTAAAAAGCCACTCAGTCTTTGAACAACTAGGCAGCTCTGCGTATTTCTCTTAGCTTGGTAGAAGAAAGCCAGCCTCGTGTAAGAGAATGAAGGACTGCAATTCAGTTGGCCTGTATCTTTTTTGACAGGATATTTACTGAAAACTTCTATAAAATAGTTGTTTTTATAACACGCTTTTGATAGTTGATTATACATTTTTTTGGTGTAAGCTGTGTCTTGGATTTACTGTATGCAGCTGGCAAACAGAGTTAGTGAATGCTTTGTTAAACTCTGGTTGTGTTTTGGATAGATGCATCATGCTAATAATGAATATGGATTGTTTATCATTTCATTGAAATGGCTGTAATGGCGTTATGTGTCTTTTTTTCCTTTTTTTTTTTTCCTTCCGTTTTTATTTTGTTTAGGCAATTTCTGACCTGCTATCTTAGATGGCCTTAGAGGCTTTTCCACCAGATTGTAATGAATGGGATGGTAACTAAGCTAAGTAATTTCTGTGCTGGCCCCAGAATAGCACAGTGGTACATCAAGATAATTTTTAGGTTTTATTTTAGCCTTTTACTAACCTGAATACTTTCTCTTGGATTTTTATAAGGAGTACTCCACGTCTGTGAGTGTTAGCCTCCAAATAAGGTCACTGTTATTTTTTCCTCAATACTGCAATACAAATGTTCATAATTGTACAAAGGCATTAAAGGAAAGCTTGTAAGATTGGCTTGGCACAAGCTTGAACACCAAAAATGTATAAATATTTCTTTGTTGTCTAGTGATATATGGTACACCCCTTTAAAGAGGTGTATGCATAGTATTATCTGAAAGTTTTCCTTGCTCTTAAAAGTGCAAACTTTGTGCCTCAGAAATGACCTTTATTGTTCAAATGCACAATCTTAGTTAGCTGTTGATACAGATATAATATGGTCTCATGTTCATTACCTTGCATTTCAGACTTGGTCCTGTACTTTAATTTTATTTTCAGTTGTAATCAGTTATTCTCTGTGTTATTAACTCTTGCTTTGGACATCATTTACTTTGCAAGCAAGAGTTTGTTCTCAAGGTAGCTGTATCCACACAGTGTTTAGTATGTTGCCTGTGGACAGACCAGGAACATAACTGGGACTAGAAAAGTCAACATGGTTTGTCTCCCTACAGTATTTGTTGACTTTAAGCTAAGGACCCAATTCTGCAAATCTTACAGAGTAAACAATATTCATCATTCAAGTGTGTGTGTGGGGGAATTTGACTCTAACACATACTAACTTTACAACTGTTAAATTGCTATTCTAGTACTATAGGTTTAGTTCTTCCTTTCTTCTGAGGCAGGTAGTGCTGAGGTAGAAATACAGATACACCAAATACAGCGAGGTCCTGTGAACTGTGGATGTGTTACTCTTGTTTTGAAAATCCTAAGGATGATAAGGAAGTTGATCAAAATAATTATTTTTGAGGAAATCCAGGATGAAGATCTGAGTCTGTCTTAATTTCCTTATTCCTCAATTTTCTCTCTTAATTTCTTAATAATGTACTGCCATGCTTTGCTGTGAATGAGTATTGTCACTTGGTTGGAAAAAAAACAGTTTTCCACAAAACTGCTTACCTTCTGTAAGATGTTGTCTCTCATCTGCAGGAATTTGGTTGATTTGATAGTTTATTACCCTTTTTCATCTCCTGCATTTCAGGAAAAAAAAAGGAACAAAACCAAAATGGTATTCAGAGGTAAGAAACTTTTTGGAAATACGATGTATCCTGGAATTGTCTGAGATGCTGGATCGTGACTTGTCTTCAGTCTTGCATGATGATGGCTAAGCTTCTTGCACTTCTGAATGGCTGTTTAGCATCAGGGGACTATTTGATTGTATATTCCCTTCCTGAATTCAATAAACAATAAAAACTATTTCTATTTTCCAGTTGTTGTTGTTTTTGTTTTGTTGGTTTTGTTTTTGGTTTTGGTTTTTTTTCCCAGCAGGATGAGTTCCTTGTTTCCACTTCTGCAAGTGCTAGCACTGGAGCTTTGGGTGGGGGAGAAAGAGTGGAGGGGTTGTGCTGTTCCTAAAAGGAAGTGACACGGATCCGGTGCATACGGCTAATGAAACTATGAGCTAGTACATTTTGGAAGTGGTCCTGCTTGCCTCCGTCACCCTCAAAAGGTCCCACCTGAGGTGAAGTTTATGCATTCAGGAGCTCTTCCCCTGGAGTTTCTTCCAGATGCATAAGCACACTCTGCCTAGGAGAGAGGCCACCAGTAATGTGACACAGGCTCGTTATCATGGCTCCATGCCTCTTCAGTAGAGAGGCATCTGTAGCTCTAGTTATGTGAGCAGCCAGCTGCTGATGGTCTTGCCATAGGACGTAGGTTTCACAGATGAGAACACATCTCAAATGCATCAGTGACGGTACATCTCCTGACGACTACCCCGTTGTCTTGCTGTCTGCTTCTAGTAGATGTCAAGATGTTGTCTGAACCAACTTGGTTCTGCTCATTGCCTTAGCCCTTGCTCCCTGTATAATGTACCACTATCCAGTAGCCAGGCTGAGTTTTGTCCCCTCACATAATCACCCTAGAAGTAAGGATTTCTGCACGTAAAGGCTGTGCAGCCCTCTAACCACAAGTAAATAGTAGTAGTTGAATGGATGTCTTGCTTTTTACAGTGTTAGATCAAGTGGGAAATGGAACCAATTGGCGTGGACAAAATGTAGGCAAATGATAAAATGATTAATGAGGTGATTGTGAAGATGCAGTTTATCTTGCTAATGATAATGTTACCTTGGGGGAAAAAAAAAACCCCACCAGTAATGCCCGAATCTTCCTTCCTTCAAGTTTTCCACAAAGAATGAAAACCTTCATTTCTTTTATGGAGCTAGGCTATAGGATTGGGTTTTTTGTTCCCGTCACAAGTCCCTGGCTCCAGTTAAACCTAAAAATGTACAAACATGCTTACTCCAGTCTTCTTAATGTGGCTTTTACGTAAATGATTGCTTATTGTTCAGTTTACTGCTTCAGTGTCTAGGTAAATTCTGCGTAAGCTTCCTTTCCACTTCCAAAGATGGTCTTTCAACTTTCTAATATGCATCTTTCTGCTGTGAGACATATCACATGTATAAAAACTGATTAGTTGCAACTACATTTGCCTTTATCTTCATGAAATAGCTAATGATTTGTTGACTCATCTATTTGAGATGGCATGGTAGCCGGTTTAGTTTTGTGCAGAGATACTAGATCAATCTACTGTGAATTGCTGTCCCAGTTTCTTCAGTGGAAAGGGACTGGCATCTGCCAGTCTCGCGTCATATCACCCCTGAATCCTGAGGGCTTGCTCTTCTATGGTATTTGTAAAATGGCTGTAGCCACAGTATCTTGAAATTTGGGTTAGAATTAATTTAATCTTCCAGGACTTACTTTCAGATATACTTGGTGGCATTTGTGGATATCAACAGCAGTTCATGACTGAAAATTGTGTTTTTTAGACTGCACTTTCCTTGGTTTACTATGTGGTGCAGCATTTACAAGGCATGTATGGCTGGCAGGGCTCTGAATAATACTGGCTTAAAGCTGCGTGCCGAATTCTTGGGACGTTCTATTTTCAGAAAGTGGGGAGTGGTGCAAGTGCAAAATACGCTGGGAATTGCTTCTCTGACAGCTATTTACATAGAACTGTGAATAGCCATACCACTCAGGACTTAATAGCTCTTAAGATCTAAGCAAAGCAGTTTGTTGAATTCTGGTAATTCTTAGCTCTTGCTTCTTATAGGTGCGTCAGAATGATTGAAGACAATTACTAGTTTAGGGAAGTAGCAAGGATAGTTTTGTCTTATTTATTTTTTTTTTTGTTAATTTTTTTTTCTCAAAAGCACCACATTATGTTTTCATCCTGTAAAAACAAATACTAGTCACCATGTCGGGTTTCATTAACGTATACTTATTTAGCTTCAATAGGCTGTTTAAAAAGAAAATTAAAAAAGTAATGTTCCCCTAGTAATTCTGGTATGGAGTGTATGGACATCAGTCTCATTTATGCTTAGGTGCTAAAGCAAGCTGTGTTACTGTATTAAATTAGATATTGCATAATTCTATGTTTACTTTGGGGACTTCATTATCTGCTGTTTTAAGTTTGGAACTGGGTTACAGAAGTTCCTGGGCTTTAATGCTAATTCTTTCCTTTTGTGGAGTTTAGAAGTTGTTTTTATTTTCCTGAAGGTAGGAATTCATGTCACCATACACCCCTCACAAGTCTTTAGTCCCAATAACATTCGTAAAGGACTTAACCAAGAGAATTGTCATTAATATATATTATTTTCTTAATTATGATTTTCTAATGAAGTTGGGATCATTTAAGTTCAGATGCCTGGAAAATGTGTGAGGTAGTTACTGTTTAGATTGTAACATATTTCATTACTCTTAGTCTAGTTCATAGCAAAATTAGGGAAGTTCTTCGCATTCATTTAAGGTTTTTATTACTTTTTGGGAATAGAAATATCACTTACAGCGTATCTGAAAGGTGATCAGAATAGTTTAACATGCTTAAAATTCCCCTTGATTTTGTAGTAAGTCTGTATCATTGTGTAGTGGTCTTTAAGCAGGTAGCAAACGTTTCTTTAACTGTGGCTAATAGAGCATCTGAATATCAGAAATTCAGGTTAACAGGAAAGGGGGAGAGGCAGGACAGCAGCAGATTGTATAATTCTGTGTTCAATCAGTGAAATAAATCCAATGTGTAGGACTCATTCAAAATATAATTCTTGTGGTATGCAGAAAGTAAAGGATGTTGAAGAAAATTGCAAATTCTTTGCTGATTTTGCAAACTGAAATAACTGAAATGTTCCATGGTACGGCACAGGTTTATTGAGGAGGAAGCTGGCTGGTGGATCCTTTCTCTTTTTTTTTTTTCCCCTTCTTATTTTCTTTAACCTTTTCCCATAGAAACTTCAAGCAGAAAGGTGCAGGTTCCTTTAGTGAAAGACAAACTTGTGACATCTGGCCTAGTTTTTATTTTGTTCTACAGATCTATCTGCTAATACGTTATTTGGGGTTACATCCAGAAGGCTTAAATTTTGCAACATTAAGGTTTAGGTTCTTGGCATGCCAGACTCAGGGTTGTGAATCATGGCTTGGTTCTCCTGTGTGGTTAGTCTCTCCTGTGAGAATGGACTAGATGATCTCCACAGGTCCCTTCCAACCCTGACCATTCTGTGAATCTCATTGAAAAGAAAGGGTATTTACTGCTCAGGGTAGCAAATAAAAGATGGTCGAGATTCAAGTCCTCTTTCTGGGGTTAAGGTGCCACACTCTAAGCTGCAAGATGCTTATCACCCTTGGGATTTATAGTTGTAAGCCTCTTTTGAAGTTTAAAACATTTCTGTGGTTCATGGGTCATTCCTTCTAAAATACCACTGAAGGAGGTGGTAGATGTGCCTCTAGGCAGTGTTATGACATTCGGAGAAACAGCACAGGGTGTGAGCTGTAAGCTCAAAAATGTATTTCCCAAGCAAGTCCTGTTCACTAACAAGTATTTTTGATCCTGGCAATGACACTGCTGAGGGTGTCTAAGGATACCTCATGAATTCTTAACCTGACTCTTGCCATTGGAAGAACTGGTCTCATTGCCCATCGTGTGCTTCTGCTGCGTCTTTTGTGTTTGACTCTGTTGTAAACCGTAACTGTTCAATGAAACGAGCAAAAAGTGAGTATTTTCTGCTGCTGTGATGAGCTGAATTGTCTCTGAGTGGTCTGGCAAATGCTGGTGTAAGGGAGAAAGGGAACTAGGGGGAGCAACAGGCAGTTGGATTGGTACAACCACCTCCTGCAACCGGGTCTTATATGTGAAGGGATCATAGTTTACATCAGTCCAGGTTCTCCAGTGCAGGGAATCAAGAAGATCAGTTGCAGCTGATTAAACCTAGGTCAGGTTTCCATGTGGAAGCTCATGCTGATGATTTTTGGTGTGGTAGGAGGGCAAAAAGGTTGTTTGTGTGTTTAGGGGTGGAGAGGGGGAAGTTGCACAAAGTAGTAAACACTAAAGCAGTTTCCCCTGAAAAAGGACAGTGTTTCAACTTTTATGAGGGGGAAGTGTTTTATGTCATCACTTTGAAAATGTTCCTCATTCCAAAAAAAAAAGTAATAGAAGATGCACTGGGCTAGAGAGGTGGGTAAGGGCATGGATGGCCTTCCAGCTTGGTTGTCAGGGCCCTTTTCTGAAGGAGGAGAGGATGATGGAAGTTGTGGTGACTGACTTGAGGACTGTGGGACTTTTTTTTTTTTTTCCTTTTACTTTAGTATATGGATGTAACACTCTTACTTGGTATATGTGGTTTGGTTTGGTGTTGGTTTTTGGGTTTTTTTTCTTTGTTTTTTTTTTTTTTTTCCCTGTGAATGAGGGTTACTTGGTCAAATCGCAGGTAGGTTGGTGTTAGGTGGGTAGTGGTGGGGAAGTACCAACTTTGAGGAGATCTGTCGGGTGCCTTGGCTGTGTAGCCATGACTAGGGAACAAGTGCTGTGCTTGCATGGGAACAGGTGCGTTAGAGAATTTCACTTATGCAAAAGCTTGAGCAATGGTAAGCTTTAGGCTGTGAGAGGAAGGAGGTTATTGCTTGTGGGTCCTCATGTCTGTTTTTATCTCACCCCATTGCTGACTGCCCTCCTCTCTGCCCCTTAGGGGAAGGAAGAGGAACCTCTTATCTGCCTAGGAAACCCTATTTATTTCAGGAGCTGCCTCTTACCATACAGAGAGCTCAGTGAGCATTGATTTTTGAGACAGATGCTGCAATGGAAATAAGCATTTATAAGTTTCTGAAATTTCTTCATTTAACTGGCTCTTGCTTTCAGGAAGGCTGCATCAAACAGCAGAGTTTGTATTTCTCTACTTGAAACCCTGGGGTACCAGCAAATACAGATGCAGCCACTTGCCCTAACTGTTCAGTACTGTAAAAGTCTGTATTTCACTTGTTAAAGATGTGGAACCATTGATTCACTGTATCTAACCTGTTACAGGCTATAGCTGTGACGTGGTTGCTCTGTTTCTGTATTCAGTGTTACTGAAGCATCATTTTAATGTTAACTTCCACTTACCTTTCTAGCAAAAGAGTGTAGCGGTATCAGGTACCCATGTCTGGACTGGTAATGTAGCTGATTATGAGGCTGTTAGTCGCCAAACAAGGTCTGCCAAGAGTACAGAATTTCTAGGAAAAAAAAATGTTAACTTTAAACAGCCTGTGCAAGGAAACCTAAAGTGTAGCTGAGCGCAATTAAGTTTGAAAATTCATCACATGGACCAGTTATTAGTGAGGTAAACACCTTGTATTTATGGAAGAGCTAAAGAATTTTAGCCATGAAAGAAATGCTGTATGATTACAGACTCAGTAAAATTTATTTGGGTAGGAGGTAGTGTTTAATTTCCGTCTGCTCCAGCGAACTTTTCTGTAATACTCTGTAATGCTAAATGCCAAGTAATCACTGTTTTTAAAAGTTATTTTGAAGTAAACTTGCATGTTACATATAACTTAGGAGAAGAATCTGAATATTAAGTACACTTTGATCTGTTTCCCTGGTAAAGATGCCTGCTATGTTTATTCAGCTATACCTTAGTACTTTATCTGCAACGCTTCTATGGAATTTTCTGACTCTGTTAGTTTGCAGTCTCTTTTTCTTTAAAGAGTGGTGATTGAACATTGTTGTGTGCAAGTCTGACTTTAAATAGGCAGTAAACAGCAGAGTTTGAAACATGGTTTCCCAGTTTAAGTTCTGTGATGAGGACAACTGATCTAGAAGAATCTTAATGGGATTATGTATGCTTTGATTTTAATAAAAGGAGTCTGGTTTTGCCCAAAACTTCCCAACATAACTGTTGTAGGTTTAGTTTTATTGTGGATGCAGAATGATGTGTGCCATTATAAAGTCCAGGTGCTTTTGCCATTTAACACTGTAATCTGTCCCTACTCTTTGCTTTAAAAGCCTCTAAATTTTTTAGTGTTGGTAATTCACTGGTAGGATGTTATTTGAGCTCAAGTTGTAGGAATGGTCAATTTTGGGATGAGTGTGTACTTTTCTCCCTACCCCCTTCATTCTGGTGTGTGACACCAAATGAACAGCTTATTTGCTGTGGGACAGCTGTGATTTGGCTCTTTCTGCTGAACGGAGTTGTCGAATCTCCTGTATGTTAATATCGTAAAGGTGATCCAATAAGTTGTATGTGTGTGTTGGCTAAATCTTATTTTTATGCCTAAAGTAATGAGGGATTATTCTTATGATGGTGTCTTTGGAAGTGGGTGTTCTGGTGTTTGCAGAAAAGCTCTACCAGTTGTTCTAGTAATTTCTAAATCTCTATGTATAGACAGGCATTCAGATTTTTAAAGTCAGAAGCTTTATCTATTTCAAGCGAAGCAGAATCAGATAACCCCTCCCTGTTTTGCTGGAGGCTAAGATCAAAATTCTTTCTGAATTTGGCAAGCAACTCTTGTATTGTGTTGTGAAACTAACTTTTTTTTTTTAAAATTCCTTGATGCCTTTATCTTTGTGAAGTAGCTTGTACATGGGCATAGGGGTTCTGCTGGTAAGGGTCAGAGCAGGCTGCCTGAAAGTGAAGTGCGAGACTTGTGATTAGGTGCGGAGATAGTCCTACAGATATACCTTAAGAAGATAGCTGGGGAGAAGTCTGACCCCGGGGAAAACTATAAATAATGGATGCCTTTGAGCACTGTTTAATACGAAGGAGGTGTTAGGGTAATGAAAGCAATTGATAATCCAAGTTACTTGCTGACATCCTCCCTCCTGAAATGATTACTTAAGTAACTCATTTAATTTTCTTAAATTATAGTGAGAATGAATTGCCTTTGGTGAATTCCCTTCAGTCCAGCTAGGTTTATCCAACTTGTTTCATTCTTAGAGCAGTTATTTCAGATTCTGACTTTGCAACGGTTCTGATGCGACTTCTTGCAGATAAACTTCACTCTGAATGTGAACAGGTTCGTTTCAAAGTGAAGAGTTTAATAGAAATTGAACTAGGAAAAAGGCTGAGTCTTCAAAGTGAGAATGCATATTAGCAGGAACATTGTGTGAGGCGTTGGAGAACAGTTTTTGTTTGATTCTGAAATAATCTGGATGAAGTCCGCCTCTTTAAAGTTGATATTGAAAGTTTTTTTTCTCTTCTACTTGTTTCATAAAACTTGATCATGAATAAAATTAATTTTCTTCTTGTCAAACCCAGTTTTCCATTATTCTTCAAGTGAGAAAGCTTAAAAGCTTAAAGCTTTTAGAAGACTCGAAGGGGCAGATCTTATCCTGGAAAGGTCCATTTTCATACTGAGTAGATGAAACAACATTTCCTGCTTCGTTCTTAGTGAGGCATGTTTGCTCAGAACAGGCAAAGCTGAAGAGGAAGCCTTTACCTGGATATGGTTTCCAGCCCTTGTCCCTTTACAAGCAGCACCCTTCCTCTCAACCCAAGTGCCTTCAGGAGGACTTGCTGCCTGCTGCTGCTGTAGGTCAAAGATCAGGTGCTGATTTCAGAGTGATTGCGAACCTACAGGCTGTAGAGGCCTCTGACTAAATTGTGCAAGTGAAGATCTTCCCGCAAAAGCACTGGACAACTCAGCGCACAGTTATTTTCCAGTGAAGTGGTTTGTTTTATTAGCACAGAGATAATGGTGCCTGCACCAAAGAAGTACTAGCAACATGAGCGGAGGAATGTGTTCCTTCGAAACTCTTGCTATTCAAGGTATGTTGTGCCTTGTGGTTCTTAGGTCCCACGCTAGGTTAACATAAGCAATGATCCTGGAGGAGGCAGGTATTAAGGCAAGATTTTTCTTCCTCCTACGGTCTTATTTTAAGTTTGATCTTTTTTTCATTTTCTGGGGTTAAAAAATACATTAGTTCCTGAAGACAAAAGGGCGTGTTCAAAAGGCACTTCAAGGAGCAAAAAAAACCTCCAAGAAATTAAGTAATTAGAGGTTGTAAGTACACAGTGAGGACTATCTGGTTAAGTAGAAGTGACTTGCAAAGCTTGTGTGTTGGGGTTTTTTTGGGTTTTTTTTGTCTTTGTGGATGCTGGAGCCACAAGGTCTACCATGATTCTTTTAAAATCAATTCTGGATACAAAAGTGAGGTAAGGATCTCACAGTTATGATAAGGCACAAGTCTGTAATTTCTTTTTGCAATTAGTTCAGTCATGCCAACTGAAGCTTTTCAGGCTCATAAATTTAGTAGTGTTCATAATTAATCTAACAATTAGAATTTGTGTTAAAATACATAGACTTAAACACCCAGAACTTCTCTGTGACTGCCTTGCTGAAAGTGAAGATGTATCCACTGAAGCAGACGATGTAATTCTTAACTGCTGGGTAAGTTGGAAAATAACAATGACTGAAAATGGACAATGTTTTTCAACTAACGGGAGTTAAAATATGAAGCCTTGTCTGTAGGGACCCTTCCTCTAAAGGCAATTTTAACCTGGTTGCTAGGAGAATCTTGGGTCAGTTGGTAGCAGTAGACATGGAAAAATAGCCATTTCCAGTTTTTGTCCTGAGGCTCAACTCTACCAGGACTATAGCAGTGTTAACCACAAGTGCCAATCGACACTGCTCAAAGGGTATGTGGTAATTTTTTAATTCTGACTGTAGGAGGCTGAATGCAAGCTGATATTCCCCAAAAAGTGTATTAGCAGCACTGAGAAAGTGTTAGCCTATTAACCAACTGATAACATCAACTTTTATGAAAACACCTTGCTTTTTGGATGAGTAAGTTGATTTCAGATGTCATTATTTGTCTTAGTACTGCTACAAAACAAACATGAAGCCTCCAACTCTAGATAAGCTTTGCATTAGTTTTACATACTGTTCTTAGTACAGCTTTCAGTCACAAAATAGAACTTGAAATAAAAAAATAGCAATAGGGGGAAAAAAATATATGTCTGGAAATTGGGTAATATGCCGATATTGAAGCAGCTTCGTGTTTGGTGTCTTTACGTCTAACACTGTTGGCAAAAAAAATTCTGCCAAAGGTAAATTTATCAGTAGAATTTGAGTCTAAAACATGCAGAGTTGCAATGGAGGATCTCCTTGCTTTTGGAGTAACTGGTTGTGGAGGCATATTGTTCTTCACAGAAAGATAATCTGTAAAGGTAGCTGAGACATACTTCATCGTTAAGGTGCAAAACTGGTTGTATTTATTCATCTCTTCTATTGTGCTCTTAAACTTGAAGGCAATTTAGGTGTCAAGAACTGAAAAGGCTGAATTTCTCACAGGTGTCCTTTGGTTTGTTAAGCTGGACATTCCTGAAAATGTGTATTCAAATAAAGCAGGACTAAGATAAGGTCTAGTAATTGTTAATAACACAATAAAAATTACCAAGTTCCAGTTACATACAAGTGTTCACTTAAATCTGTATTAAAGCAATCTTTTCTGCTTTTCTTCCTTAATCATCTTAATGAAGGCAGACATCAGTTACTTTGAAACTCTCAGTATAATGGTTCAAGTCTTTCAAAGGTTTGATCTAATAACTGGGAGAGAATGTTGCCAAAGACCAAAAGAAATTGTGAAATGCAGTTTATAGTAATGGGTGTAATTTGTTTTAAATTTAGTCTGTGAAGTCTACCTAGTAGAAAAACTGCAGATATTGGGAAAAACTATTGGTGTTACTACAGCTGCAAACTAGACAAGTGAAGACAGACTTAATTTAGCTTTTACCATTTGACTCGTGATGGTTTATATAGGTCTACTGAAACAATTCCTAGCATTGGCAAAATCACAGTTTACCTCTTCTCAGTGCTTTGTGTTACAGTGCCTTAATTATAGTCAACCATGAAGTTCCAAGTGGAACAGATTTTGTCAACACTGAAAAACTGTAAAAGCCTAGATTTATTTATTTATTTTTTATATATACCCTGCCAAGGATGTTGGTGCAGATGAAATAAAAGCCTGAACTTGCAGGTTGTAGGTTATCCTCTGTACTTTCTGAAAAGATCAGCTATAAGTTGCTGTTAGCTCAATTCTGATATGTTGAACTATTATTGCCTGCCATACTTTGAAGCCTGCTGGTTACATCAGAGGTAGTCTGCTGTTAGCTTAGGGTCCAAATCCAGCCTTTAAGACAGATTTTTCTTGTTTTATTTCTGACCCTTTGTAGTGCCCAAGTATAGTCAATACTTGCCTTTGTTTTGGGATTTTTCTCTGGATTGCTGAGTAATAGATGGATGGATGCAAAGTCAACTCGGATCCTGCAGGGTCTATTGGCTAGTGCTTATTGCAGTGCATCCCAACCAGCAGTGCTGTCGGGTCCCAGCTGGACTGAGGAAGCAGCACAGCTGCTACTTGCAAGCTCCACACAGAATTACAATTTCCACCAACAGCTGGTTCTCTACTGCGCAGACCTTTGTGCTGCAGTACCACCCTGGTCCTCTGTAGCTGTTGCACAGTGCTGGGTCTGTGTCAGAGACACTGCCTTTTGTAGAGCTGCTCTGGCTGTGTCTTTTTCACGGGGCTTCCCAGTCTGCTTTTGCTTTTTTTTTTTTTTCTTTTTTCAGGGGTGAGGGGAAGCGAACGGGGGCTGCTCAGAGGAGACCTGTGCTGGGCGCCTGCTGGCCCTGCATTTCCCGGGGTTGGTTCCAGTGCCAGGGAGTCGGCGTGGGGCTGGTGCTGTACCCAGGCTGGCTCCCCCAAGAAAGATGGAGGTTGTGAGGTGGCTTTGTAGCTTCGTGGCTTTATGAGCCAGTGGACTTGGGCTGACTCTACTTGGGTGGGTCCCAGGCTTTGTTGCAGGGGACAATATGTGCACTATATTTATCCTAGATATTTTTTTTATGCACTGCCTTTATCCTAGGTAATG
The DNA here is from genome assembly GCA_017639485.1 of Pluvialis apricaria. Taxonomy (NCBI): domain Eukaryota; kingdom Metazoa; phylum Chordata; class Aves; order Charadriiformes; family Charadriidae; genus Pluvialis; species Pluvialis apricaria. The sequence goes on along the minus strand of CM030012.1, from coordinate 41,852,067 downwards.
AGAGTCTGTCTCTGTGTATTGATTCAGTCTGCAAACAGTGGGCTTTGCGAAAGCGGGTCCCAAGTTTAGAGTTGTCCACTCTTAGATAATGCAGCTGCTGTAACTTCTTTCCTCTCTCTGGAGAAAAAAAAAAACCAACAAACTTTGCCTTGTGGTACCTCCGCTTCATCCTGATAGAGTTAAAACGAGTAACATTTCTTTATCAGCAGAGTGTAGTATTCATTCCCATAGCTCTGTAAAGCTCAGTGGTGTGGAATATGTATTTTAGCACATCTCCAATTAAATTGATCTGTTCCTAGTATACTCTGACTAACTAAAACTTGAAAAATACCAACCAAAAAAACGAAACAACAATGAAGACAAATGTTTAGACTTTTATTGAAGTGTGTCTTAGTCCAGGGTTTTAGTCACAGGCAAAGTTCTGTTTAATTTAAAGTTTTGTGGGATCTGTATTCTGTCAAAATTTTATATAACTGACCCCCACCCTTATAGTTTGTGATTCAGATTAGGGTACAGGTGTTGAGCTAGCTGCATGTTTGCCCTTTGCCTGTGCCTAGCATGCCCCAAGTGTTGGCCTTTATGAAATTCCCTATCAAGATAAGGTACAGAGTTCCCTTGTTGTCTGAGGTAAGGACTCTGACACCCTATTGAGTAGGTGGGCTTATCTAGGAGGCCCAAGTGTGTTTGGGCAGATGTCATTAATGAACTTGGCCAGTAGTAGTACTGAAATTTTTGTCTCAAGAAAAGAAGGCTGCTTAAGAGAGGTGCTCAGAGAACAGAAAAGAATTAGACAATATGTGTTTAGCCTATATAAAGGCTTAGCATCCTGAATGGTGAGCTCATTCAGCCTAGAGGCGTTAGGGACTGGGCACCTGCTATCTCAGCCTGGGTCTCCCCTTGCCCTCACCACCCTGGCAGCTCCTTTTATCTAAGGGAGAAAGGTGGCAGCTTTAAAATGCAACCAATCTCATCTCTGGCAGGCAGACATCCACTCCTGTCTCCACGTTTAACTTCTTGGTGTTTAGATAAGGCTTGTGTTGAGTCTGTTTTCCTCATTTTGTTTTCTTTCCTAGGGGTACCATTTTGAACTAAACCAGTGTAGTCTAATTGCAAATCTTTTATGAGGTCAACCTATTTTATAGTTGGAAATTAGGCGCAATAGAGTTTCTTTTGGTGACCGTCTGTGGTAAAACCTTACACAAAGTAGACCTAAAGCAGCAAAGCCATGTTTTGTTTGAACTATAGCTTATGCTGTAAATCACACTCTCCGTATTTTTTTTTTAAACTTCAAATGCTGGATTCTCCTCATACGCCTTGGCAAATTATTCCATTAAGCTACAAATACTAGTCTAGTATCAAATGCCAGCTACTTGATCTAGCAGGCAAAAAGCAAAAGATGAAAAGAAGTTTGAAGTCTTTGTCATTTAGATTATGATCTAGTTGTTGCTTAATTTTCTGTTATATGTTTCAGAAGTCAATGAACCGGAGTGTAAGAACTCAGTTTTCATGTATGTGTGGGAGTGGGATAAGGACCTGATATAAAGCTTCTCTTAAAATGTGGGGACCTGAACTGTAGGCAATACTTGAGTGATAAATGTGAAGGAGACATGGTGAGTGGCTGCTGATGGCACTTCCCCTGCCTACATGTTCTGAGGTCATTTCTTCTGTCTCTTGCAGCATCAAATATTCACCTAGCCCTCACTTTCTTACTGACATAAATAGAATGCAAAATAGTCCCTATGATGGAAATTTAGCCTATATTGCTTTTTGTGTATACATGAGCTTATGTTTGATTTGTCATAATCCATATTGAAATAAATTCACTGTGAGAAGGAATCTGTCACCGTAACCAGTCCTTTGTTGTTACCTCTAAATTTGTCAGTTTCTGATATTGGCAGATTTTACTGTTAAATATTCTTCTTTGTAGGCATGAGTGCAATACAAGCAGTATTAAGCTTAACGCTAATCTCTGCTGGACAGAAATAGAAGCACCTTCCTTTCATTTCCTTGGTGTGCTTCTGTTTACCCGTTAATTCAATTAATTGATCACAAAGGTAAACATTTAACACACTTCAATTTAAGATTATGCAGCTACATTTTATGGGGTTTATATGCCTTTATTTGCCTTTCTGAAATCATGACAATAGAGGTTAGTTTGTGATTATGGCAATTCTTGTGACAGAAGCTCGGAGTTTGTGAAAGAAATAGTGAAATTGCACTCTATTCTTTATTTGTTAAATATTTGTATTATGGAGGACTGAAGACTTCTGAGTAGAGGGAAAAGAAAGATTTCATTACTGTATTACTATATGATCTGATTAATTCTCAAATTAGTAATGTAAGAAGCCATGCGTTACAAATGAGCTTAGAAAGCCCTTCCTTTATTTGCTGAATAGCTACTATGGCCGTTGCAAGAGCTCCCAAGATGTGAAGCAAACGTTAGAATCTGTGCAGTGTTCCTCCTAGAACTATTTTATTTTCTGAATGTAATACGACTTACAGTAGAAAAAGCAGGATGTAAAATGAAATATTTATACAGAGTGGTTATGGCTGAACCTTGCAAGTCAAAACCTGTCCTTTCCTCTCTACCAGATATGAACTAATTTATACGTACTCCAAATAGTGCGTAGGATATGCTTCAAATTAGTCTATTTTAAGTTGTTTAGGTGAACTTCTCTAAAGTGGCTCTCAGGAAGACAGAGTATAGTATTGCATTACACTTATTTTTCTGAAGATGTTGAAAAACCTATTGTACTTCACTGCTTTTTTTAATGCAAAATGCTGTCCAAACTTTTGGAAATAAAGCCAGAAACAGCAAACCAGAGTCTTTAAAATAATCTTTCGTTCCATACATCTGAAAGCAGTTTATGAAAAATGTTGTTAGAAACCTCAGATGGCACCCTTCAATTTAAAGGAATAGTAAAATGAGTCATTCTAAAAAAAAAAAAAGTCTGTAGTGTTTTTTGTCCAGTAATAGGAAAAGGGTTTGACTCTGGATATAAAATGCTGACCTTTATTGCATTTGCATTAGGCAGAATTATTAACATTGTATTGTAGAGGCTGTGGCACATTTTTGGCAAGCTGGTACATTCCTCCCTTTCTCTGTTGCTTCCTCCCACTCAAGAGCTTTTGTCTTTCTCCATCTGCTTTTTGAAGAGGGAAATGCGGTACGCATAAAGACCTCTGAAACTGTAACTTGAGTTTGGATTTGACATAAAGCTAAATTGTTACCATAAATTCAGACTACAGAAATACACAAAACTAAAAAGCTCTGTTTTCTTATTTAAATAAAACCAAATATAGTTAAACTGTACAATCAGGCAGTAGGAAATTAACTGCCCAGACTTTTGTAACTAATACCTAGCAGAGCTGAGAAACATCTACTGTGTAAGTTAATTGTGCCTGCTCCATGTGTGTTTGTGTATCATCTTTTCTCCATCAAGAGAAGGCTGTTATGAAAGATGACAGTGAGTTAAATATAAGAAAAAACCCAACACTTGTCATATCAACACAAGAAGTGTATGATAGTATGATGCAAAATACTGTCACGCTCTATTTTGAGCAAATATGAATTTGGGGCATGGTTTTACTCAGAAATCTTAGTCTCTATTGGATGGGTTTGTGTGGAAGAACAGCGGAACCTATAATTTGTTAGTGTGGTAAGAACTTAAATTTTCATCATCAAACCTATTGGATGCCCCATGCAATGTAGCTGAAAATAGTTATGTGGCATGAGCTGATACTTTGGAGGATTCTTTTAAGCCTGTCGTATGCAAAACCCTGTTAGCAAGGTTCAAAGGTGGCTTCACGCACAGAAGATCTTTTATGAACAGCCTTGGAATGCTACACGTGTGGTTGTTTCTAAAACAAACAGATAGTAACTCTTCCTCTCTCCCTCTGTTTATATATAGACACACATGAATTAAAAAGCTTGATTCATCTTCGGGCTGCTTATTTATTCCATTTATTGCAATTAAAAAAAAAAGTCCATAAAAAGTAAGTTCTACTTTAAATGGATATTAAAGTAGTTTAGGACTAACATTTAAGCTAGCAAGTGTTTTTTAAAAAGCTAGTAATATTTTACTTTTAAAGATATTTTCCTATGATGTTTTACATCTAAGGCTGAAGAATTATGTCCTTGAGATGAGAGGAGAGAAATTGAAAGGGGGATGGTGGGGGAAAAAAGTTGAGTTTTCATAGCCAAGGATTTCTAAAAATTGGGCGTAAATAGTAATACTAATTTTCCTTGTTATGTCCTCTTCAAATTTTATACAATACTAAGAAGAGAAAGTAGGTCTAATCCTTGTTAAGAGAAGACGGAAAATGTTCTGTATGAAACATGGAGGGGTAGCCCATTCTTTTCTGAATGTTGCAGTTCTCAAGTTTTTTAAGTTGCTGTGGTCTTAAGGGAGTATAGAAAAATATTTTCTAACATTATCCTGCAGGTCTTGGGTTTGTACATAGTAGCATTGAGTCTTAGAAATAATTCCAAACTGAGTAAACTAGGTGCTTGTTTTTTAAAAAAGATGTATTAAAACCCCCTCTATTTCCATAGATTGTATATATCTCCTTGGAGCAAGGTTTCTGTCTGTCATTGTGCTCTTAGTCACTGGAAATTCCCATCTGTAATGCCTTTACAGTTATAAACTATTATCCTGAGTTACAAAATTTCTGAAAAAGCAGAATAGCTAATAATTTGGTAATGGAAGACATCCGGCTACTTCCAGACAAAGCTTTAAGTGATGACAGATACTTTAAAAAAAAAAAAAGTGAGGGGGTGGAAGTATCTAAATATCATCTAAATATCTTCTCTAGGAGATTGTCATGAAAGTGCAGAGATGCTTAAGAAGGTGGGGTTCAGCTTTACTGGTGAAGCGTTGCATCTTGATGGCTCTTCTTATTCTCAAAACTGTTGGTGAGGTCAAAGGTTTTCAAAGATTCAACTGTCATACAAACTTTTCAGCTGTGTTAAGTTCAAATCCGTAGTGATATGCTGGCATTATGGCTTTTCTATCTCATCCCTCGTTTTAGTGTGTGCTGGCTAAACACCGTTGCTATTTTCTGCCCTTCGCATATTCAGAAAGGGAAACTGGACCACTTGAATTACTTTAATCTGTACAGTCATTGGGTTTTCCTCAAGAATAGACTAAACAGTGCATTCATTTTAGTAAAGTTGAGTTAGGGAAACATTAGTTGGGCGAGTAATACTTTTCTTTTGTCCATGTGGGCAAACCAGTTTTTCTTGTTCAGTAGCAGCATAATATAAAATACGTGTATTTGAGTTGTAGTTTCTTTGTTTCATTTTTAATCTAGTATTTTGGGGGGGTTGTTTTAAGTTTTCCTGTGCTGCTTATATTGATCTTGACATTTCAAACTGTTAAACTGTAATGAAACCAGCAATATGCTTTGGGAAAGCTAGCAGAAAATTCCATTATTCAGCACCTGAAGACCTTTTGTTTTGGTTTTTCCTCTTTATGAATGTTTTCATCAGTTGTGCACAGAAGTCACAGTACGCTTATGTGCAGTTTAATGCTGACAAATGGCCTGGTGGGGACTTAAATTGTAATATTTAGTAGCATTGTCCTGGTCATATCAATATTTCTGAAAACAGAATGTCCTTGCATAAGTCCTCTGAGAAATTTGGCCAAGCAGAGCTCACTATTAGGGCTTTCAGTTGGTGCAATGAGCTCGTTGCTGGCTTTCATATTGAAGACTGACCTGTGATATTTCTAGCTCTAGAGAGAAACTCATTATTAGGGATATGTTTCCTCTCCTTTTATATAGTGAAATCTATAAGATAGAATAAGAAGCTATTGCTAGGGTCTTCAGCTATTGAGTTCAATTTCGGGTTTGGGGCATATTATAGTTAAAAACAGGTAGCAAGAAAACCATTCCCCGTACTTTTTTTTTTTCTTCTTTTCTTCCAGATGCATGTAGCATAAACAGATATGTTGTATAACAAATTTTATGTTTTATCTGCTGGTTGTTAGCAGTGGCCATTAAATAGGGTGAGATCTGGTAACAAACACAGACATTTTCTTTGTAAAAGAGAAGTAATAACTACAAAATGGTTCACAGCATGGAAATGAATTTATACTAGTTAATCTAGGTTTCTCAGTTTTGTAAACTAAATTTCATTTCTTTAGAAGTCAAAGTAGTAAAGGACCAGGTGGAGTTGTCTGAGCTGTGCCTGACCTGTGTATCTTTCTGCTTTGCTGTGCTGAAGTTTTTTCTGAATGCATGGTTTGCTAAAAAACTAAATACTGCAGCTCTAATAGAGCTATATATCTGGTAATTACTGAATGCTACCAGTTTCTGGACAAAAATAATAATTTAAAAATCTTTTAATAAAAATGCCTCTTGTACGTCAGTCACGCTTTTTCATTGGATGTGTGCAGAAAGAACTTGTAGAGGTACAAAGCAGTCTCTGCTTTCCACACTCAGATGCCACTTCAGACATAAGAAATGCTGAGTGGTGTGACCTGTAGCAGTGTTTCAAGTCAGGCTTTCAAATACTTGGTCAGAATTGTGTTGATATGGACACAGGTTTGGGTGTGCTGGCCTTTAGGGAGGCTGAAGATGTCATATAGGTCTCACGTTAATACTGGGATTTTCACTTCTTGTATTGAGAGGTAATACAATTTTCCTTTTTGAATGCATGGAAGTTAATGGTAACTAGTACATGCATACAATTAAAATAAACAATATTAATTTTCATAGAACCTTATTTTTTTTTTCTTTACTCATTTGTTTTCGTACCTGTTCCATGGAGTTTTGAATCTGATGAGTTAAAAAAAAATATTGATTTGTACAGGTATGATGCATTTTCACTAGTAAAAATACTTGCTCAGGCAGGTCTTTGTACTCACTACCACACTTAAACAGACATGAAATAATCTCACTGGCTTGTTTCTGAAGGTACCACTCCCAACATTTCATCTGCCATTCTGCTCTTGTTGATCTGGTTGTGGAAATTAGTAGAAGTAGATGAAACAGCTGCATGCTGGCTGTTTGAGTTTTAGTGTGGTTTGGGGTCAAGCAAAAATAGCAGTACTTATGTTGGAAAGAGGGAGGACTGTGCTGAACTGATTATACTTGTAAATGCGCTGGAGTTTTACCTAGAGCACTGAGACAAAATGGGTGCTTGTTTTGGAATAGACTTAATTAAAGTTTTGTTCAAAGGCTTTTTTGGTAAACCTGTTAAATCAGTTTGGGAGCCACTGATTTGTAGGGAACTGGTTAAGGATGTACTGTTGTTTTTCTGTTTTTCTCTTTTTTTTTTTTTTTGTTGCTGTTTCTACAGTTGTTCAGACTCCTTGTGCCTTTTAACAGTTGCCTTATGTCACACAGTGGCAGAATGGGTGGAATGCCTCCAGCTGGAGAGGGTTGTCTGAAAACAGCAACAGCATGGCACAATGTATACCTATGTATAGGAGGAAGAGGAGTGGTAAGAAAGGAACATTCAAGTTGTATTAATTGGTGAAAGCCATGTACACACGTGTGTGTAGGTGGATCACTTGGAAGTGCGAGGGAGGGAAGATGCTGGTGTGGAGTCCTATAACCACTTTCTGTTACCCTGAGAATTAGTTTCTGACACGTGACACTTCTTATCAGGCTCTGTCAGATGCTTTCTGAAAATCCAAATACATTTTTCATCTTTAAACAACTCAGCTAAATATAGTTGACAAGAATTTTGATGGACAACTAAAGTATATATGGATTTCTACAAAATTGGGTTTTGTTTGTCCCACTTATAAGCCTTGAAATAATTTATTATTTTGACAGGCTAAAGTTTGGGAATATGTTGTTTTTTATAAGTATAAAGATGATCTCATTTTCATCTGTCTTGACAAACGTCAAGCTGTTACTATCAGCTATTCTGTACTTCTCTGGAGCTTTAGCTGCTGCTGATTGTTTGGGACACTGTTTAAACCAGCTTACCACCCTAAAGTATGTTTTGTAAGTAATTCTCAGACTTGCTCCTGGCACCCTTTAAATGTGAGTGCAACATTTACTATCCTGTGGCATAAAAGCTGGCTTCAGTATGTGTGTATTAGTAGCTCAGTCATTTGCTCTGTAGTCAGAGCTCTTTAATCCGTACTATCCAGACCTAGTGAGTTGTTTAAATTATTTGTTCTAACACTTCACCTCTTGACATATGTATGACAATGCTGTGCCCTAGAAACGCAGGGCAGGCTGTAAGGTATGGGTTGATACATAAGATGAAAGAGCTGTATGTTCTAAAACACCGGAATACATAACCACAGGGATGCATCATTTCAGTTTCCTGAAAGTAACAATTTACTTTCATCGCGGTTATAAACAGGGAAGCTGTGCTACTGTTGAAGAGACAGCTGTCTCGCTACCTAATCACGTTTGTTCCACTGCATATCACATCTGTCAATCAGGCTGGCTATTTTTGACTGTAGGAGCAAACTTAGCCATCATTAGCACGATATTTGTGTTGTAAGGTTAAGCAGGGAGCTAATTCTAACCGGCTGGTTAAGGTTTCCTTGATTTGCTTGTATTGTATTAAAATGGTTAAGTTAGAATATGCCAAATAAGAAGTTTTTCAAGAAGTGTCTTTTCCCTTATTTTGTACTTTTTTTGAATCTGAACTTAACTCCTGCTTGTGTGTGTGTGGAATGACAGTCATGGAATGTAGAAAAGATATGACTGGGAGTGGCTCTGGACCTCAATTTTCAGGTAAGTGTTCAGGAACAAGAAAGGCTTCTGCAAGTATATCACCAGCCAAAGGAAGACTAGGGAAAACATGGAAAAAGATGAGGTACTTGATGTCTTTTTTGCCTTGGTCTTTATTGGTAAGATTTGCCTTCTGGAGTCCCAGGCCTTGGAGACCAGTGGGAAAGTCTGGAGCTACGTAGACTTAGCCTCGGTAGGGAAGGACCAAGTAAGGGAACATTTAAACAAATTTGCTATAAGGATGTCTGTGCGACTTCATAGAATGCACCTATGAGCGTTGAGGGAGCTGATATCATAGCAAAGCCACTCAATTATTTTTGAAAGATTATGACAATATAAGATGGTTCTGGAGAACTGGAAGAAAACAAATGTCACTCTTGCTTCCAAGAAGGACATGAGAGTCTGGGGTTTACAGACTGATCAGCCTTACCTTGATCTCTGGGAAGATGATGGAGCAAATTCTCCTGTGAAGCCATTTCCAAACACATAAAGAACAAGAAGGCAATTAGCAATAGTCATCGTGCGTTTATGAAGGGGAAATCATGCTTGACCAACCTGTGAGCCTTCTGTGACAAAATGACTAGGTTGGTGCATTAGAGAAGAGCAGTTGGTATTGTTTGACTTTACCAGTGCTTTTCACATTTTCTCCCTTAACACCCTCCTTGACAATCTAGCTGATCTAGTGCAGGCTAGATAGTGAGGTGGATATTGCAAACTGGCTGAAGTGCTCGGCTCAAAGGGTTGTGAGCAGTGGCACAAAGTTCTATCTGCACGCCAGTTACTGGTGGTGTACCCTAGGCATTGATAGTAGGGCCTGGGCTGTTTAACATCTTCATTAGTCACCTGTATGATGGGACAGAGTGCACCCTCAGCAGGTTTGCAGATGATGCAAAATTGGGAGGAGTGGATGACACAACAGATGGTTGAGCTGCCATTCAGAGGGACCTTGACAGCCTGAAGAAATGGGCTGACAGGAATCTCATATTCAAAAAGGTTCAATGAGCAAATCTGCCAGAAGGGTGACTGCATTCCAGCACCATCATCCCTGTACTTCACTGTTCGTACCATTGCCAGCTGTTAGCAGACTGCTTGTACTTGGGCTTGGGCAGCATACAGCCATTAAGCGTGGTGATTAGACTAAAAATATGCAAAACTGGAGAGAGCTATCGAAGTCCTAGAGAAGAATGTGATAACAAAACTAAAACATTTATTTTAAGGGTACTTGAAGTGTTGAGGAGGCGATTTTCACAGCTCTGGACCATTATTTAAATGTTACTTGATGTCAGAGTTCAATGAAGCAAGGAATGTGAAAGTGGTTTTAATCACAGCTTATGTAATGATTTGCCCCTTGAAAACTTACAGGGTCGCTGGTGTCTAGCCCTGTGTTGCTGAACCCACAGTCTATTATGCTTGGTACAGTCGGCCCTGCTGCCACAAGTTGCACGCAGTTTGCAAGTAATTTCTTTGTGAAAATGCAACACCTTGTCCAGCTGTCTTTAAGTCTTCAGAACTAGTGCTGCCACTTTACATTATTATTTGCTTAAGCATATATTTTTTTGTGATTTCAGATATTCATATAGTCTTGGTTTGCAGTTCTCATCTTTAGAAATGTTTTAGCTGGTTTAATGATCGCACAAAAAGGGGATTGTGAAGAGACAAAACCTTTGAGTATGAAGGCTAAGAGGAGCGCTAGGAACAGACTCCTTAAGTTGTCTGCGTTTATGGGTAACCAAAATAGCTTTAATAGAACTGTTGGGATGTATGTTAAACAATTTATATGTAGCTATGTAAAGCATTTTATACAAGAAATTGGAGTCCAAAAGAAGGACTTGAAGATGATGACCTGGATTGACTGTCAAGCCTAAACTTACACAGTAAGTAGGGGTTGGAAGGTTTTCATAAACCTTATAAAGCAAAAATCTAATGTCACTACGCTCGCTTGAAGGAGCGAAAAGCAACAGTTTTGTAGCATCAGTGCTGCACCCAGTCTTAGAAGCAGGTAATGGTTCACAAGCTTCAGGATAAAAACTTGGAGTAGTTATATGCTACAAATGTTGCTCTTTTCTGCTAAAAAGCCCAATGTATCATTTTCTGTTACTTAGGGCTTTGTGCTGGTCTGTCGTAGTACATCTTTATCGTGGTCTGTGACTGTGACATCCTTCTTTGGCTTTGTTCTTTCATGAACGGTGGTGTATGACTGAAAAAGCCATCACAAGCTTCTAAATTATAGGTAGTCTCTGGAGTAGAGATACTCATCAACATAGTTAAGCCAAAATAAAAAAAATGTAGCTCGATTAATGTGATTATGCAAAGAAAAAATTTAACTTGGTGTCACTAATACTTGATGCAGATGTTCATCTATACACACAACACATTCATGGGCTTCTGTGGTTATCTTTTTACTTATGTTGGCTTGACACATTTGGCACAGCTAAGAGTGGATTTTATTAGTGCGTCACTGATAGATGTCCACATGTGTTCATTTAGATAATGAAGTTGCACAAGTATCATGAGTTTGTATGACAAGGCAGAAGGCAGGCTGATTGGCTGGAGGTTTAGTAAAAAAAAATAAATCTCTCCTAGTGTACTGAATCTAGAAATACTGTTTTATATCATAGAATCATAGAATGATTTAGGTTGGAAGGGACCTTGAAGATCATAAAGTTTCAACCTCCCTGCCATAGGCAGGGACACCTCCCACTAGACCAGGTTGCTCAAAGCCCCATCCAACCTGGCCTTGAACACTTCCAGGGATGGGGCATCCACAACTTCTCTGGGTAACCTGTTCCAGTGCCTCACCACCTTCGTAGTGAAAAATTTCTTCCTGATATCTATTCTAAATCTATGCTTTTCCAGTTTGAAGCCATTCCCCCTCGTCCTATCACTACATGCCCTTGTAAAAAGTCCCTCTCCAGCTTTCTTGTAGGCCCCCTTCTGATACTGGAAAGCTGCTGTAAGGTCTCCACGGAGCCTTCTCTTCCCCAGGCTGAACAAGCCCAACTCTCTCAGCCTGTCTTCATAGGCGAGGTGCTCCAGCCCTCTGATCATCTTCGTCATCCTCCTCTGGACTTGCTCCAACAGGTCTATGCCCTTGTTATATTGAGGGCTCCAGAGCTGGATGCAATATTCCAGGGGTGATCTCACAAGTTTGGAGTAGAGGGGCACAATCACCTCCCTCGATCTGCTGGCCATGCTTCTTTTGATGCAGAAGCATGGCCAGCAGGTTGAGGAAGGTGATGTGCTCTATGGATTCAAAGATACTGTTTTATAACCACTTTTAATGAGGCATTTTGAAGCTTATTGATAAATCAAACTTGCGAAGACTTAAATTTGCTGCAGCATTTTGTGTTGACAAATGTACCTAAGTGCCTATGCATCATCATACTGCAATCAACTGCAATCAGTTTGGCAATTGCTTAGATAATCCTTGTTGGAAGGAAAATGTCAATGGAAAGAGGTTCCTGGTTTAATCTTAATAATGCAAGCTGGAATGTGTTTTGTCTGCTGGATTGTTATTTGAAGTGGATGCTAGAAGTTCTTATGATAAAATCAGTGATAATCTTTATGCCAATTTAAGGAGGCACTGGCTCCACCCCAAAAGTTCATAGGAAACAAGATCTGGAAAATTTGATCCAATATGAGACTGTATGTTGGCCCTGAAATACTTCTCATTTACCCCAAGTGTGGGCACCCAAATTCTAGAAACCTGTCTGTGTGTGTGACCTTAGTTTTAGTTCTTGTCTATGAAATTGATCGTAGTATTTTGAGATGCTCTTGGCAGGGAATTGATAAGAAAAATATTTATACAGTTGCAGCTGTGTGGTTCTTCCTCATGTATATACTTGATTCCAGATGTCTAGATCCAAGCAGGAATTAAATGGGGTTGATTTTCTTTTTAAAGGGATGGTAGTCAGTCAGCTCCCTGATATGTGCAGTTGAGTGACACTATGTAGTTTGCTGAAGATTCTGAAGTGGCAATACACTGTGTTTTAACAGAGGTGGTTTCTCATTTAAAATAGGGGTAATTATGGCACAGTGTAATATGTGAACCATAGCATTACAAGCAGGTAAGCAGTCCAGGAGGCTATAAAAATTCAGCCAGGGTTTTTTGATAAACTTTGCTCAGTCTGAAATTGGACCTCAAAGACTAACTTTTACACTTAGATCTTGCTCAGTGCAATTTAAGCTGAACCCTAACAATGCAGTGAAAGCAAAACAGTTTCGTAACAGCTCTTTGGAGAAGTGAAATTTTTTTGCTGAAAGTTTGTACAAAGCCCAAGTTGCAGCTCATAATACAGCTGTGCTTTCTAAAAATTTACGTTTATGAATCTTTTCCATTTACTAATATATTTTATCGCTATTTAAAATACCATTTGTGAATTTAGCAATACTTAGTTCCTGAAAAATAGAGATCTCAATCTTGCTTTGCTGTGTAGGAAAGGGTGTCTATAAGGAATGTAACCAGAATCTGTAAATCTTGACTTCTCTTTTATTCAGTCTGGATAGTGTGATTTGCTTTGTCATTGTGTAAAAAGTACAGTATGTAAGTGTGCTTCACTGTTTGAACTAGGATTTAATATACGCGAGCTCAGATTTGACTCGGTGACTTGGCTTTGTGTTTTGCTGTCTGTTGCTTGCACAATTCTCTTTGCTGTTTGGTAAAATGACATTCTGTCCCTCAAAAATTCTTAGCTGTTATTTTAATCTGATGTTAAAAACTGAGTCAATGCTTTTTATCAACTGTATTAAGAGCTTGAACTGGAAAAATATTAACTGTTTGAGATCTCATCTGCCATCTTTTTTTCTTCCCCATCTCCGTTTCAAATGCAAATATCTAGAAATGCAAACTGATTGCTGACACTTGTAATTGAACTAAATATGAGAGCAAGCTTGTCCAACTGTCTCACTCCAGTAAACGTTTTTAAGGGTATATAGCACTAAACCAAACCTCACAGAATGGAGCTTTTATGTTTTTGGTAGACATTTTACTAAAAAAAGATTGAAATGTTGCTTATTTGCTCAATGCTCTCAATTTCCATAAACTTCAAGAAAAATGCAGGTATCAGTGCTCCCATCTTGGGGAGAAATGGTAACTAAATATAAAATTCTATTAGTAGAAGTATAGTAAAACCACATTTGAAGTAGCCATTCAAGTAGTCTGGGCCAATCTTTTTGTTAATTGTGTACTTGATAAGACTTTTTGACCAGTAAAGCAGCAATTTTACTTACGAGGGAAGTTGGTAAAATATTACCAGCTCATTTAGGAGCCCTGCAGTTTATTATTGACCTAAACAGCTTGTTCTATAAGGACTTGGTGCCAGTACTAAGAAGCAGGGAAAATGAGCCTGGTCAAAATACGTGTTGACCTTGTTCCTTATGTCATGGGCATCTCCTCACAGGTTTGGGGTTGTAGTCCTAAGAACGGAGACACAGAAAAAAGCCACAAAAGCAATAAACATCCCATCTTCTTTAAACAGATGAACAGTTTCCTTAGTGAACAGACCTGGACTATATTCTGATAAATTCCAAATCTCTATATTGGAAGAAATAGCAAATAAATATTTTGTTCTGCTAAACTAATTTCAGGAAACATGTAACTTCAAACCAGAATGGATGTGACAAATGAAAGCTTTCACACAAGACCCCCGCGTACAGAGCTTAACAAATGTATTGTTCCTAGTTCCCTGCAGCTGCAGAAGTGGATGCTTTCACCAGGATTTCTGAACTGGACAAGACTTGGTGTCCTGGTTTCAGCTGGAATAGAGTTAATTTTCTTCCTAGTAGCTGCTGTGTTTTGGTCTTAGTATGAGAATAATGTTGATAACAGTTACTGTTTTAGTTGTTGCTAAGTAATGCTTATAATTAAGTCAAGGACTTTTTCAGTTTCCCATAGAAACTGAGAGGGAGCATAGATGGGACAAGCTGGCCAAAGGAATATTCCATACCATAGATGTCACGCTCAGTATGTTAATGGGGGTTGGCTGGGGGCCAGGAATCTGTGATTGCTGCTTGGAATGGGCAATCGATCATTGGGTCGTGAGCAATTGTATTGCATCACTGTTGTTGTTGGCTGGGTTTTTTTTGGTTTTTTTTTGATTCTTTTACCATTATTATTATTTGCTGTTCTATTAAACTGTGTTTATCTCAACCCACAAGGTTTTGGTTTTTTCCCCCTTTTTCTCCCTCTTCTCCTTATCCTATGGGGGAAGGGGTCAGGGGGGAGTGAGTGCATGGCTGTGTGGTCCTAGTTGCTGGCTGGGGTTAAACCATGACACTTGGTTAGAAAAGCCTCCATGTTCTTAGACAATAATTTTTTTGGAAGCCAAAATAAGTAACTAGCGAAACTGTATTTATTATCCTAATCTCCAAATTTGCATGCTTGTTACTGCTTTCCTGACAGGATGTTTTGGAGGACAGTGTGTCCCTCCCTTGAGGTCAAGGCAGGACAGGGAATAGATCTTCATCCTTAAGAACTGAAGTCATTTTAAACAATGATGCACCTTTGATATGCGATTGTCTGCAGAGAAGAGGGGTATCAGCTACAACACTTCCTCATATTGTTGTGTACTCAAAAACACGTCACTACGAAAGTCTCGAATCTTTACAAAGTCCACGTTGTAAATGGGAGTGTGTGCAAAGCTGTAATTTATGAAAGCTCAATTTCTTGAAGACCTTTGTACTAATCAGTTTAAAAGTCTACCCTTGCTTTGTAGATACAGCTTAGCAGGTTGTGTTACTCCACGTGACACAGCTGTTTTAAGTGTAGCAAGATAAATGTTGAGGGGGATTTTTTTGGTGTTTTTCTTTGTTTGGTGTCATTCCCCCCCCCGTCATGACTATTGGTTTACATCCTTCACATCTATATAGACTGACTAGTAAACAACTTTATAGTAGAATTGGAGGGATGGATTGGTGGAGATTTTTTTTGGTTTGTTTTTAAAGCTGTGTTTTCTGCTGGAAGTCTCCTTGTGAACTTTCTTCTGTGGAGCACCTCCCTTCTGTCCTTATGGGGCTGTGACTTGGTGTTAGGTGAGCAATGCTTCTGGATTACTTGGATTTCTGCTGCTCATTATGTACGTTTCCCAATTTGAAGGAGTGTCACTAGTTTAATTTCAGTGGCATGGATATAACATTTCAAGAACTACTTGACGCAAGGAATTCAGGAGGTATCACACCAGCTAATGAAGATTAGGTTTGTCTGCTCGCTGGCTTGTACACTAAATTCTGAACCAGCAGTTTAATGTGTTTTCCCAGATGTAGCACTCTGCTTATGGGGGTGCTGGTCTAGAAAACCTGTCCTGAAAGTGTTCTCCAAAAAAGTGGAATCCCATTTTACTGATGACATAACACACTTTCAGATGAGCACAAAGCAGCTGTCTTTGTAAATTAAAATGAAATTATGAAGGGTTGTGTGTGTGTTGTGCTGAGTGGTGCTGGTTTTTTTCCTAAGATTTGAATGTAAATCTGATCTCTGATTACAACTAAAAGAGCTGCCAGAAGATCTAATGCAATGGTTTGATAAGTGGTTAGCTCAATTTTTATTAAAGGTTTGATTTTTCATGTTTTTTTTTAAAAAAAAAATAAGTTGCTGTATTCAGGCAGTAGACTCTACTGACCAGAATGTCCTTTGAAACAAAATCATTGTTGATACAAAGCTGTAGTCTTGCTTCAAGGTAGAAGTTTTAAGTACTGATACTTGCTAGGAATTTAGTATTTAATTAAGTGGCTGACTTGCAGAAAGCCACATGCCAACTTAAGCAAAACATGTAGAATTCTAATAGAAAAATCATACAGTAATTAATAGCACCCAGAATTTCATCAGGCATTATAATTATTTTGTAATTTTAAGTAAACTAGACATAAGTTTGGCGCGCTTCTGGCAGCTGTAAAGCAACTTTTTCCCTTTAAAGGAGAAAAAAAAAAAGATGGGAAGAGGATAGGAGAGGAAATGATGGGAGGCAAGGTGTCCCAGCTATTTGGATTGGATTTAATATTCACAACATAGTGGTGTGTTGACTACTGTGATGAAAACTTTTTAATAGTACCTTCAGGGAGATGGGGAAGAGGGGATTATAGCTGTGACTTTCCTACTGAGAGTCTTTAATTTTGGTTTCTACAGAAATGAAGAGGACAATTGTCCACTTCTGAGCCTTCCTGAATATAAATGTGATGTTGCCTTTCACTTACTGGATTGATACCGTGGGTTGTGGGTTTCGGTTTTTTTTTTTTTTTTTTTTTCCCAGCTGAGTAGTGCTTACTTTTCTCTGCTGTTTTTAATGGAACAGAAAATGGAGATGAAAAGGCATGAATTCTCATTGAGGCCGGAGTTTGCAGAGAAGCACTTTCATCTGTCTGTCTTCCTTGCGCGGGTTGCTGAGGATTGAAATCAGTTGGAGCAGCGGGGCCATTCACCTGGGAAGTTGTAGCACAGCCGAAGGGCACAGAGGAGTGGCGTGGGGCTCTCTGAAGACCTTTGTCCTCTGTACAAAATACATACAGTGCTAGTCCAAGCTCTTCTTGAACCCATAATCCCAAGCATAGTAGTGATTTGGACTGACTTAATTCAGGAATTCCGAAATTTATTTTTTGTGTGTGGATGAAGGGAGCGAGATAAGACTATGTAGGAGCCCGGTGTTATTCTGCATTGAAACTTTACAAGTTAAGCGAGCTGGAAGTCTGGCCCTAACTTACATTTTGCTATTAATATTAGGACTTGATTTTGTACTTCGGGTATCTGAAGTCTGGTGGAAAGTTTTTTTTTTTCCTCACATTTGCCTATGGGATATTTTGCTATGAGTGAATTTATTCAAAACATAACACTTCGGTATATGTTTAAATAGTAATTGATGTTGGGGGTGGGTATTTCCTGATACTTAATGATGGTTTAGAAGAGTTAGTCATCATTGGCCAGGAAATACCAACTCCAGATTAGATCAAGTTCAGTTATCTAAAAGATATTTCTGTGTGGTACATAGTCAGAGACATTGTGTTCATAATAGCATCTTGTTTTGGTGTTTAATTATAGAATAGGTAGTGGTTATGTGGGTTCTGTGTGCTATAAATGTGTCATGTTGGAGTCACTGCCTCTGCTGCCCCAGGTTTTGGGCACGCACCCCACTTCCCTTGGCAACCATGATCACTGTCTATGTAAATTTTACAGTATACTTCAGTTTGGGATTAAAGCTGCGTCTTTTCAGGTTGATCAGATTCCCTTCCACTTTCCGAATGGGAGTGATGGTTTTGTGAATCCTCAGGAAGCATTTTTTTCCTCAAGGATTTCACAAATTGTTTTATTCCCCAGTGATGTTCACATCAACCTGTGTTCTTCAGTTTACAGATTGTCTTGGTGTGTTAATGTACTTATTCCATGTCAGTGACAGAAAGTTAAAGCACTGATATTAGAGAAAAGCGGTGTTTTATTCCCTCCCTTTTCCCTCTCCACAGCCTTTATACAAATTGAAGGAGGGGCTTGTTTTCTTATTATACTTTTTCCTGCCATAGCAAAAAGCATCTTAGACTTGTGCTGGATTTTCACAGAAGCTTTTTTTTCAAGGTGAATTACCACTCTTTTGATAGGGTTAAGCAGATGCCATGATAAGCTTTAGATCACTGTTTAAGAGATCTTGAGAGATAAAATACCAGTAAGGCTGAGTAATGTTTCCTTTTTAATCCCAGTCGTCCTGCTTAGCTCAGTTTAGATAAAGATGTGCCTTCTCCTTCCAGGAAAGGGTGCAGATATAATAAAGCCAGTAAACTGAACTGGTCAAATAAACTAGATGGGGAGTGTACAGTAGATGGTGAGTAATGATCTTAATAGCTTTGGTTATGTAAAAACAAAGCAACCCCCAAATTGCCGATGATTTCCTATATAATGAGTATATCTTGTTACTGTATAGCTTGTGCGTTTTTTCTGTGCTGTTTTTTCAATGTTGAGAATTCTCGCACGGGCCTGAAATTCCAAACATAATTCATCACCTCATGTAATGCTATTTGAAAGCACTTCCCCAATTTTTTGAGTGTGGGTATAAATTCATGATGATGTCACTCTTCTATCGTTAGGTAGTTAGCATTTGGAACCTGTAAAATCCTTTTCCTAGTTAAAAAAAAGAGCATATGTTGGCAAAAATTCATTGTTCAGTGTTAAGATTGGACTCTGAATCTTTATCTAAAAATAAGCTTGAGGTATTGAATTTAAACCGTCTTCAAAAGATTAGATTTGATTCAGTTACAAGGAAAAATCACTTCTACTGTTATGGTTATACTGTTCTGCTGAATTGGGGCTGCTTAACGCCTTAATGTGAGAAATAGTAATCCAGAGAAGTGTTCTTATCAAATAATTGCACATGCAACCAAAAAAGGATGGGATATTTTACAGAAAATATCTAGAAAAAGAGGTATGTATATTACAGTGAACTTTTTTGTCATGCAGCAGCGTGTTTAGTAAGGGTGGTACATCTTAGTGGATGGCAGCAGTATGTTTCTTCCTGCAGTAACAGAGCTGCTGTCTGGAAATTCTCACTCTTCTGCTCTCCTTGGTGAAGCAGGCTCTTTGCAACTGTGTGATCTCTAATTTACAGATGCATAATTAGTCCCCACTCTTCTAGGACATATGCATCTTATTACTTGATCTCTCTAAACCCAGTAAGAACTTGTACAGGGTTCATACAGTCATACAGGGTTCTACTCTTTTGCCTAGTACAAGCATTAGCTTGGGATGATAGAATAAGTAAGTTTATTTAAGAAAACTGGACAAAAATGCAGAGGCTGGCATATACCAATGTCAAACAATGTGGTAGTTATAACCAAATATTGGGATTTTTTTCTGGCATTAAAAAAAAAAAAAAATTAATTTGCAGACCCCTTTTCCAGAGGTACTTAGTCCTGATATTTGCTCCAGTCTTTACTGTCTAGGTAAACCATGTTGACTAAATATTTGTGGGGAGTTGAGGGGGGATAAAAACCACTAGTGACTTCTGTAATTCAAGGCTGAAGTGAGAAATTCTGGGAATGTCTTCCTGACTGTTTCAATCTCTCTTCTACCTTTTTGCTTCTTTCCTTCTCAGGACAGGGGAATTTTTTCCAGCTATAATATTGTAAAAATGTATATTGGGACTTAACTGTGTAACTGTAGGCCTCTATTGTATTAAGTAACATTAAGTATTACGCTTCTTCAGAATAGGCTGAGACTTCCTGCTGTCTAGGCCTTTAACTGTCTTATTAGTACACCTAGAGATCCTTTCTTCTGCACAGTTATTTTTATAGGTGTGTGCTGAAGAGTAAAGTAGCTATATCAGTCACACAACAAACTTGGACACCCCGGGCGAAAGCAAGATTCACAAAATTGATTGAATTTATAGAAGGAATGTACTATGTGGTTTATATACACAAGAGCTGATTTAAAATGTTTGGGTCTGGATGTTACCCTGCTCCTTGCCAGCTGTTTTTCCAATTTTTCTTAGGTTATCGGGGGGGGCACAGCTGGAGGTGGCTAAGCCTTGCACATGCCTTGAAGATGCAGAAGGAAATGAGGCATCTCCCGTGGAAAGCAAGGAACCTGCGGTGGCCTGTCCCACTGATGCAGTTGCTCAGGCTTTGCAGAAAAGGCATGGTGTCACTGAAGGCCGTGCTTAAGTTGTTGTGCCCAAGAAGAGGACTGTTAATTGCCTGCTAAAACCTACCGGTTTCCATTCTCTGTCATCGAAGGATGGACTTTATGGCCACGTTAACTGCAGAATGAAAAAAAAAAAGGGGTTCAGTAGATTATATTTTTATTTTTTTTGTAGACAGTATCAGTGCTGCTTCTGGTGGAATGAAATAGGTGGCAGTCACAGTAAGCTGAGCTAGTTTCTATAGCAGGATATAGCTACTGCTTCTAACAGAGGTGTCCTAATGTATTGTGATTGTAGCAGTCTCTTCCAAAATATTTGCTTGGGAGTCAGGTGTCTCAGAACTGATGCAGGTGCTACCAAAACCTCTGCAAAACCAGAGAGCTGAAGGCGGCTTTGGTTTGTGTGCTCTGCAGTGTCTTACAGATCCAAGTTAGGTACCTCGAATGTAGCCTTTATTTTGACCCAAGGCCATGTTCACTTTGTTTAGGTTTCCCAGAAGTGTTTTGGTGTACCTGACCCAAAAGGAAGGCTGTCCAGGCCCTTCCTGTTGCATGTCACGTCTGTGTACCTAACGTGAGGGGATGTGGGTGGTAAAGAGGGAGTGTCTCGAGGCAGTCTGTCCAACGAAGCCTGGGTCACAGCTGCATTCTCGCCTTATGCGCTCTCTCTTGCAGAGGTTTACCGTTTCATGCTCTGAATTTTGGAGAATTATATCATCTGGATTTATTTGTGTGTAGTGTAACTGGCCAAGTCTGTGTGGGTAGTAATCGGTGGACTTAAAACAACAGATTTTTTTTTTTCAAATGGTAAGTTAAGTACTATGGAAACCAACAACTTAATTCTATAGGTCAAAGCGAGTGTTTCGTAGGAGGCTTTTCTTTTCAAATCCTGGGTGGACTGAATTAAAATTATTACAGGAGGTATTTGTTAGCACTTCTGATTGAATAAGGTACTACAAGGTACTCTCAGTCAGTTCTGCTTTCTTTGACTAGTTGAGTAATGTGTTTATTCCCTGAACTAAGCTTGTGAACTTCCCCTTCATTTCTTAAAAACTGAATACCACATCTTTAAGGTTTTGTGAGTTTTAAAATTTGAGAGATTCTATGAAAGATGGTAAATGAATTGCAAGGTATCTTCAGGAAGTTTATTCCTTGTTAAAATGTGCATCTTAATGTAGCTGACAATATCACGTAGGAGTGCTTTTCAAGTTCTCAGAACTCATCTCTACCAAAACCTTTAAATTTATTGAGATCTTTAAATAACATTTTTAATTGTACTCATGGTGAGAATCTTTAACCACTTATAACAGATTCAGAAAATTATTTACTGGTTACTGATATGTTGAAACAGTTTGAACCTTTGAAATGTATTAAATAGACACTGGGGGTTTTTACATTGTATTTTGTAGATAAATTTGAGTGCTTCTCTCCTTTGAAGAGTTGAGCCTTGCTTGGATTTGGTTTTAAACATTATACTCAATAAGATGATCCATAATGCTATTAATATTCAGATTTCTACTCAAAATCTGTTTCTTCTGTGTCACCTGTCAATAATTAGCCACCTTAAAAGCTAGATAAGGTGCCACTTAGCAATAGCTGTGCTAAAGATGAAGTAATTTCTTTTTACTTCTGTTTTAGTCCTTATTTCCTTAACTTTTTCATTCTCAGACCTGGGACATAATACATAGTAATACTGACACACATTGCCTGTTCCCATAATCTGTGGGTAACTGTATCTTTGAAAAGTACATTGTTTCTTTTCTTCCCCATTGCCAAAATAATTGTATGAAGGAGAATTAGAGCCAGAGGACTCGGTTCTGATTTTGCACTGGGGTGAGCATGCACTTTACGTAATGTACATCAACCTGGGATGTTTAGGTTTTACAGTGGTGTTCAGTCATCTCTCTTGCTGGTGTATACTCCCTTGGTCCATTCTGGAGTCTCCCTTCAGAGAGAAGGGGAGCTCTGCCGAGAGCTTCACATGTTGTAGCTACTTTCAATTTTACCAACATAACCTTTTTTGTGTCACATATCATTATCCAGCAGGAAATATAGCCTCCTACTGTGAACCTAAAGACTATCCAATATTTTAGGAATGCTTTCTAACCTTATTTCCAGCAGCAGGGAAATCAGTATGTCAAATATCCCTGTCCTGCACAATCCCCACCCTTACCCCTTTAGGAAAAAAATTTATAAGCTTGCTTTAGATGTCCTGACTCTTGTGAAATACAAGATTTATTTTTTTTAATCTATTCAGATTTTAATTGTTTTGTAAGTCCAGGGTAGCTTCCAGAATAGAGCCTTAACGGTAACAAAATTTACAAAAATCCTTCCTAGTAGGAAAGTCACTTAACTACAGAGAATATTTTGAAAAGTAAAAATAGTCTTAGTAGAACAACATTCCCCCCACAAGCAATTAAACAAACAAAAAAAAGGAGTAAAAAAAAAAAAATTAAACGGCAAAAATTGGAGCAGATCACATGTGTGTTCATCTATGAATATGGTCTTAAGCATGGGCAGATTTTAGGTATGTTCTGTGAAGTTAATTTACCTGGTCATTCAAATATTTTTGGATCTTTTGCCTTATTAGGTAATAAGGAAGGATGAAATTGGCTTATCTGCTCAGCACTGGTGTCCAAGTTTTAACTTGTGATGTTTGAAATACTGAAACTTTTAAAGGTTAGTTTCGATTATTCTGGAAATTACCACTAGTTCAGGAATGATAGAAGTTCATTTTAATAAAATGTCTAGTCTGAGTGCGTTGTCAACTTAGTAACCTATATTATGATTTTTCACCACAGAAGCAGGATAGGAATGAGGCGGAGCAACAGCAAGTCTCACAGCCCCTCTCTGAGACAGAAAATGTGGAAATGCCTCTTGCTGCAGAGTTGGGTTTGCAGTACAAAACTCGGACCTCCAGGGAGTCTGCTGATGCTCCTTAGCTTAGCCTAGCAGTGTGTCAAACGCTTGTGTGTTGTCTTCATCCTTATGTCTTGTGTTACAGGGCAGTCTGCTACCAGTTAATGCATTTTTTCACACAAATTTTACTTGCTTTATCTAGAACAGATTAATTCAGTAACAGGATCATATGCATCAGTATATGATATACAGGGGAATTTGTCTGTAGCCCAAACCCTTGGTTTCTTCCACAGCCTTATCTCTCAGTTGCTCTGTTTTTGTGAGACTTCAGAGTGAGCAGGCTGTATGCCTTAAAGTAGGCCACTTCCTAAATTTCCCTTCATCCTTAATTTTATATTGCTGAAACTTTACTCAGTGTGTCATTGGTGTTTGGGTCTCCTACATACGGCTCCAATCTCGTCCTATATCTACATAGCTAGATGTTTATAGCAAACCCGCCTAAATGTATTATTCCAGCAGTGAGAAACTAATCCAGTGCACATTGTGATTCCTCCTGCGCCTACATCAGTGACCAACTGCTGAGTTTTGGCATGCTTGCATTCCTGGGTGTGGTTGTAGGACAATCCAAGACAGCCTCAGTTATCTTGGCTTTGTTACAGCAGCCTGTCACAGTGTAGAGGTTCATGTTAGAGGCTATGAGAAGTATTTCATTCCAGATCGTGAAGTTATTTTGTCACCATCATCTTTAGTTCTTTTTTTGTAAGATTTGAGGGACAGAGAGGTTACATGAGTAATAAGAAAGGCCCGGTGTAGTTCACAAACTCAATACATTTTTAAAATATTGTGAGTCCTGAGAATAAAAATTCCTATAGTTGTGGCTGCTTTTCAGTTTGGGGGTTTAGAATCCTGGCATGGTGAATTTAATCCTATTCTTTCTGCTATAGATTCAGGGTTAAGGAGGCTTCATCTTGTAACACTGGTTAAGTCTACTTGCAGCCAGCGTGACTGTAATGTTCAATCTTGAGAAGCTTCTAAAATGCAAGTGACCAAGACTGACCAAGACAGGACTCAGGTATGAGTTAGAGTTGAACACAGAAGGACGAAGTGTAGGACAGAAAAAAATGACTGAGCATGGAAAAAGAAAACCCACAGTAGCTGTCAGACATGATGCATGGGCTGCAGTCCCTTCTTGTGACAAGGAACTTCTAACAGGCAACGTTGAATATGAGTGTACTGGAAACTGTTGTCACTTAATAGTGTTGGCACTGCTCAAACTCAAGACTTGGAAAGGCTAAGAAAGTTCTGTTGGTTTGTATAGTCAGACACTGTGTACTTTATAGAAATGTTTCTATATAAACCCTGTATAAACAGTGCTGGAGGTCAGCTTCCAGTCCTCATGTTTCACAATAGAGAGAGGTGGAAAAGGAGAACCTGATTTTTTTGCAAATGTGGCCTCTTTCTTTATAGAGTATTTTCTCATAGACAGTGAGGGAATGATAAGAATATAAAACTCATTAGGAACTGTGAACTTGTTCAAATACTTCAGCTCTCCTTAACAGGGAAGATGGAGGGACTGAACTAGGCTGCCCTTGCAAATTCTGATGCTACTACTTTTGCAGCTTGATAAATTTCATTGAAGAAACCTTATTTATGTAAAATATTGAGTGTAAATAACTGAAGAACATGTTATTTCATAGGTGATTGATCTTTTTGGGTAGTATTTGTGAGTTTATCAACTTCGCCTAACCACTGGAAAAAATCAATTTGGCATACCTCTTAAATACGCTTACTGTGAAATTTGAGGAGAGGTGGGCCGTGGCTTCCAACAATACTTTTTGAGGCATGTAATTCAAATGCCTGTAGACACTTGCGTAATTTTACTGTCATGAGGCTAAATTGGCCAGAGAAACATATGTAATAGCTGCTTGGCTTTTTCTCCTAATTCATATGAGTTCTGCCATGCTGCTCTTTCTGAATAGGAATCCAACTTCTCAAGTCTCAATGCTGGGAAAACTGTGATAAAATGCTTGTATTTAGAAGGGAAGGCTTTATATGAATGTTTTCAGCATCTCTATCTACAGTGGTAAGCTAGGCTGCTACAAATGTCAAAAGAAACCTCTTATAGAGAGATGGGGAGTTCTGCAGTTCTTGTCTGAGAATCCTTTCCTTTTCCAGAAAATAATACTTCTGGGGAAGACCACTGCCGTTAATAGTGGTAGCTGTCTGTCTGGTGCGAGGTGTGCAGCTCCAGAAAGCTGCAGGTAAGATGCTGTTGTGTAGATAATCTCAGGAAGTGAAGCTTGAGCTGGGAAGATACAGGACAAACCATAAACAGAATAGAAGGGTAGTATTTGTGAGTTTATCAACTTTGCCTAACCACTGGGAAAAATCTGTATCACTGTAATAGAGATAAGTGACACCTGATCGAAAATCAGCCTTTGAGATGAAATCTGTCCATTAGGAAGTAATGAACTTTAGGAAGTAATGTGAGTTATTTCCAGCCAACAAGTGCTAGAAAATGC
The DNA here is from genome assembly GCA_017639485.1 of Pluvialis apricaria. Classification (NCBI taxonomy): domain Eukaryota; kingdom Metazoa; phylum Chordata; class Aves; order Charadriiformes; family Charadriidae; genus Pluvialis; species Pluvialis apricaria. Next base: position 41,826,375 of record CM030012.1, on the reverse strand, counting down.
ACGCAGGGAGACCCTACCCGTCCTGATGTAGACAACCTTTGTTTTGTTAGTGCTAGTTGATGTATGTTTGCAAGACACTATTTGCCCTCAGTTAACCAGGGGTGAAGATTGCTAAAGCTGCTGGAGCAACGGTGCAGTTTGAGTGGACTTTCGAAGTTCAGCTGTGTGCATTAATGTTTTCTGGCCAAGTGAAATGTGGCTATGGTAATCTCAAAGGGAAATAAGATAATGCTTCATCCCCCAGGGGTTGTGGTCGAGATCCACTCTTCTGGAACTTGCCAGCAAGAAGGGATTATGCCAGCTTCTTAGGGGATCTGATTTTCCTAGAATGGAATAGGCTGGCTTTCTATTTCAATTCAGTACCTATGTCACCAACTTGCTATTTGCATTCCCTGCTCATAAATTCCATTCCTGTGAATGCATTAAATAAGGTGAAGTTTAATTTACATAGAGGAATTGTAGGATAATTGGGGAACGTATAATTGATTCCCTGTGAAGGAAGGTAGTGTTGTCTCCCAAACAATTTTAATGACACTCTACATGGTAGTACCCATATTTTCAATGTCCTGTATGCTGCCTGTTGTATAAGGGACAACTGCACCTTCTGTAAGGAGTAGACCTTTTTTTTTTAATGGTTCCTGTACTTAAAAAGGGAAGGTAGAGGGCACTGTTAAGAATGGTGATCTATGAATGAAGTAAGTATGCTACAATCCCCTGCCAGAATAATTGAGTTTATTCAAGGTGTTGCTCAAATCAGTGGTGCCCTGTGACTAATCACTGGTGAAGATAACACAGTGACTTTTATGGTTGTGTGAATCTGGCAGCACAATATCCGGTATCCTTTGTACCGCGTCCCTATCATGCCTGCCCTGCACCTGGGTGCCAGCTGTTACATTGCAGGCATTTTTAGACTGCTTTCCTCTTCATGCCGTCTTCTGCTTCCAAGCTCAGTTGCCACCCCAGGAAGCAGCTGTCTTTTTGTGTAAGTAAGGTGATGTGTTGCTGTCTTGGTACAGAGAGCAAGGCGCATCATTTCATCTACCAGCCTGGGCAGCAGCAGCAGGATTTCCTCCTTGCCTAGGCTGTAGAGCTCATACTGCTTCTATGTCAAACTCATTCATACCAGGAGTGAAATTTGTTGCTTGCCACTGCAGTCATCCATTGGCGGGTGATGCACAGTATGGCAGTGGTGGAATCTGAACACGTTATTCAGAGGAAACTCCTGCCAGTGATGACTTGGTTACTCTGATCTGCCACTTGCTCCATGCGGTGTCTGGTTTTGAGGAGGGACTGGCGGCAGTGTGCTGTGCTGCAGGCGTAGAAAGGCTGCCCATGGGTGCAGGATTTCAGGGTCATCGGGTGATATTTCTGTCTGTGCTCAGCTTGAAGCTTCATTGGGCCTCGTGTTCATCAGAGCAGTCAGTGAGACCGAAGACAATTTTCCTGCTTGTTTCCTGTTTGACTTTTCTTGTTCCTTTGCCAAGCAGTTTCAAGTTGGGAAGATGACAGCTCATGCATGATTCAAGAGGCTGCTGCAGCCGCGTGGTTTTACAGCATGTGTTGCTTGTGGGCAATGCATTTTTTGGCACTCTGTTTCTGGCACCAAGCTCTGCGTGTTCCAGTAGGTCGTCGTAGCTGCTTTACTGTAGTGAACAACAGCAGATTTAGCAAGGTGAGAGACATCTGTGGATTTTGGAGTTCCAGCCTGGCCGAGGTCGTTCAGTCAGCCTGGGGTGCTTGTGAGGACTGCTGGCATCAGTGGAGCTCCTGAATTGCCACTGTTGTCAGCAGCCCTGCCTTTACTCCAGTACTGACTCATGGGCACCCTGAGCGCCCTCTGGGAGAACATGACCCTTTACATGGCTGCGGGGTGTGTTTAACCGTCTGAAAGAGATGGAAGTGTGATCCCATGTACAATAAACGGGATCCTACTTTGCTTAAGATCATGGCAGGGGTGACGGAGGTAATTTCTATACCAGTAGTGTAACTAATGTGAGGACAGCTTTAGGGATCTATATTCTCTGTATTTAACTTCTGTAGTTCAGTGTGATGTTAATCTTGGACTGTCTTCCTGGATTTGAACAACAGTAACAAGAAAGCCAAGAGCTCAATTTGTCCGAATAATGAATAATGTTGTCTTTTTGTCCATGTCTCAGCTGGCAGCTTATTTTAAATAAAGCTAATAGGTGCACAATTGCAGTACAATATGTGATATTTCTGTAGCTCTTACCTGGCCCTAGCTGACAAAATCTGCTTTACTGATGGCTGGAGATATTTCAGACTTAATTCAGCAGATATTGCTCGTAATTATCCTTTCATTTGAAGCTTTTGCTGAAATAAAAGGCACTATTTCATGCTCTTCTGCTGTTTTTCTTAAATTGACAATTTATTTGCAGATCATGGCTAAAATAAACACAGTAGTTTAGAATCTCTTAGGTGGGAGTACTGTTAGGGAGTAATGGCGAAACAGGAGTTTTGTGAATGTGAATATTTATGGGATTTTGGTATTCATGGAAGAGGGTGATAGTCTTAGCTCCTTATATAGATAAACTGGGACCCTGGAAGGCAGCACTAGCATTCTAAGATGTATATCTTAACTTTGTCTTTTGAATGTGTGATTGATAACTGTTAAAGTGCTGTTCGTTAAATTTCATCTCGCTAGTAATTGTTCTATGTCTTGCTGCACTAAGCATATGGAAACACTTTTGATCTTAACTTCTGCATTCTACAGACAATTTCAGTGGAGGTTGTTTATTATCCCATGAAGGTTATTTTAAACTGTTGATATTAGGATACACATTGCAGCCTTTTCTTAAAATCCATTTTGAGATGTAAGTACAACTTGTAAGGAAAACATACATGCGAAGGCTTGTTCTGGCTTTTGATGCATGTTTGTTTGTAGTGCTTGTCTGTATTGTAGCAGAAAGTCCATGCTGAGCTTGAAAGAGATAATAAAACCTGTATGCTAACAGTTGGAATTAATATGGGGAAAAGAAAGCTAACAGAAAAAAGTTGAATTAAGTTCCCGATATTTTATGACCAGGAAGGTGGTACAGTAAGGCTGAATCCATTATATTCTAAGCCAAAGACTAGGCTTGTGTGCTAAATTGCCATATATTTAGTTTTTACTAGAAGCTGAAATGCTGATGTGAGTGCTTGCGGTGCAGTTAGGTAAAGCAGTTTTACTAGTTTGGAACAGTCTGTCTCAGGTAATGGAATCAGTTTGGTAGGCCTGCCCCCCCACCCCTGTACTAGAGGATGTTATATTGGACTAAGTAGTTTAAATATTGTCTACAGACTGGAATCAAGATCTCATGGTGGTGCTGGAAAGACCAAGTATTTTGACTAGATTGTTAGAGAATTGAACATACTGCTTCCATTTCTTAATTAATGTTTTAATTAAAAAAAAATCTTCATTATCATGGAGTAATTTTTTAATTATTAATTTGATATTAGGTGAAAAGGATGGAAACTGTCTGTTTGGATGTCTACTGAGTTATTTAGAGAAATATATTTTCATTGTTAGGTATACTTAAAGTAGGTTTGTATAACTGAACTGTTTTTCTCCCCATTGAGTGTAATGGGAGTATAGATAACCAGTTTGGATGCAGACCCCTGGATTTATAGCCATCTCGAGCTGTATGTGATAACTGTCACTAAGCACGTAACTGTGGATTCATATGTTATTGCTGATAGCAATAATGTGTTAGTAACTTTAGTGACCGTAATGAAACCTGGTAACTTCTGTGAAAGGAAATGTCTGAGAGATTACTATCAATATTTCAAAAAATAGCACCTATGAGATTTCCTATCAATAGCAGTTAAATTCCTGTCTACTGCCTCCATAAAGACAAACATTACTATCCTTATAAGCAAAAAGCTTTAAATACCAAGTGATAGGAAGAAGGAGGAGGGAGGGAAGTATGCATCTGTCTATAAGAGCCAATGTGAAAAACTTGACTTGGAGTTCTTCCCAAAAAAACCAAACCTTAAATGCAGTCTGATTGATTTGTCTTTTTATCCTTTAAAGTACTATTGTAGAACTTGAAGGGAAAAAAACATAAGTCAGTCACCAAGTCGATATACTGTTGCTACTGTCACATGAATATTATGTTCTGGTAACTGATTCTATGACATTTGGGGTTGGGAAATTTTTTGCCACAAATTACGTAGATCAGGATTTCATGAAGTTAAATACTTCTTTTAAAAGATATCTCTTTGGTTATGTTGCTGTATATAATTTTCAAAATCACTGAGTTGTGTCACTGAAGATGTGCTTGGATCTTAACGCTTCACAGTAAGCAGACATGGGAAATGTGAGGCACGAAATGAGGTTTTAAGTGCTGTGTAATCATAAGGAATACTAGTTGTGTATACACAAAATTGTACCAGAAAGATGGAATTGCGTCAGAGTACCCTGCTGAGGCACCTCTTGTTTAAGGAATCTGTCACCATAGTCCCTACATCTTGTGAGTTCTTCTGTGGGTGATGAAACATGTGGCTTGTATTAGACTCTAGAGAGCATGCAGAATATTTTTGAAGGTATTTAACTGGTGGGGTAGTTCAGGAAACATTGCAACCTGTATGCTTAAAAAAATGTATAGCTTGTATCTGACTTCTGATTTGATTACATTTGTGTAAAGCAAACAGATTTGGGAAATAATCCTGTTAGTTCCCAGTAATGCTTTGCAAAGAGCTAGTATGAGAAAAGAGTTATGGAACAACTCTGAACTTGCACTAAACAGATGTACATACGTTAACATTAATTCGTAATATAATAAATAAGAATTTTTCTGTGCAGAAAAATTTATGTTCTTACAAGGTAACCACAGTTGCTATGCTGGACACCAGAGCAAGTTCTCTAAGAAGATTCTGCCCATCTTTTATATGAAAGTGAACTTTTTTTGCGTTGCTGGATTTATTGCGGGATGATCAAATGATTTTCCGATATTCTGACAGCCAGAAAAAGGTATCTTTTATCTAGGCTCACTTTTATTATCAAACCCTGCCATTTTCACACAAGCTTGGCTCAAAGCCTTCACAATTTCACTTTATGAGTTATAAATTAATATTAAAAATGCCTTTTGTGACACTCACCCTCCTCCTCTGTATTGACTGCAGTCAGGAGTGTGGTTGATTTACCATGAACAAGCTGAAGAAAATGCACAGATAAAAGGACCTCAATTATATTTATCTAACTGTTGGAGGATGGGAGCGAGTAAAGTGTCTTGAACTGCCACGTAACAGCTGCCAAGCAGTGACTGAAGTGCTTGGGCCTACTGCAGTAATGGTATAAGGAGGAGTCATCTGTCATCCTGTGAATGGATGAGCTAATTCTTCCTCACACATACTTCACAGCAGTTTAAGCTAACTTTCATTTTCTAATTGAGATCTACTAACGCACGCATGGTTTGTTGCCACAGGAATTCAAATTTTATGGGCTACCTGGAATATACAAATTCACGTGCTGGTTTTCATTTAAATGTCTTGAGCTCTAGAAAATTCTGCGTCTGTGGGCTTGGGAAAGGGAGCTCCTTACCACGTGGAGTGAGCCAGCTCTTGCTGGCCCTGGTGTCACTGGGTGCTAGCAACTCTGCTGTGATGCTGGGGCAGCTGTGACACGGGGAGGAGGGGGTTGGCCGGATGAATTGGTAGTGAGGGGGGACCAGCTTGTGAGTTATGCTGGTTCGCAACAAGGACTGCGTAGCACAGTAATTCTCTCTGATACGGTCAGTGTTGGATCCCAAGGAAGCATAGAAGGTTAAGGCAGATGTGAAATAAGCCTTCCCAGCTGGTCAGATTGAACTGGGTGATTTCCTGAATGGGAGGCTGCACCTCCGCTATAGTTTCTAATAGCCTTTGGAAGTTTTGATCAAATAATTTTGGGGTCTTTTGTTTGTTTGGTTTGGGTTTTTTTAAATCCTTTTCTATTTTCAGTTTGTAGAACTCCCCAGGGCAAGGAATTGTGCAAGTTAATTCTGTATTATGAGGGAAATACTAATTCATTTCGAAACCTGGACTGCTATAGAATTCCATTGTTTCTCCACAATTTCTACAACATAAGAATTGGAAAATCATCATTCTCTGTTCATTTTCTAGCGCTTGTGATACTATAATTTTTGTAGCTCTCCCCTCCAGCAAATTGCTTTTCTGAGGTGAAGACCTTTGTTATATCTCATCTGTCCTGGAACAGAAGCTGTTGAGGTAGTCCTAATTATCCTTGTTACCTTCCTGCACGTTTTTGTTTCATTTCAGAAAGGGTATATTAACTACAACTATGTCTGGTGTTATGCTGCGGCATTCTACTGGTTTTTCTTTGCTCCTTTCATAATAATTCTTACTGCTGTTTGCTTATTCAACAGTTATGTTTTTAGAGGACTAAACATGTGATTTATGATCTTTCCTAGACAATAGTAATAGCTGAATTCATATTCATCGTTATTTATAGTTAGGGTCATTCTCTTACCCTTCTTCCATGTGCTGTTTCTCTGCTGTTTTTATTCCAGAATAATTTCTTCTTGTGAGACCCTCTTGTACTCTAAAATCAGTTTAATCTACTCCAGAACATTTTGTATTAGCTGTAAACAGCCACTTAACTATTTGCTTTTGAGAGCATATATGAATAAAATAAAAATCACTGTTTCCAATGGAGAGCCCTGTGTAACTCCCCATTCTGCATTTGAGCATGCTGTTATTCTTGTGGATTTACCTAGTGGGGGTCACCTACTTTCTCTATATTTGAATCCTACTTGCTGACAGACTCGGCAGCACTACTGTCCATTCCCACTGATGACTTCTCATGAAGCTGATCCAAATTTATAGTTCGTTGTTCCGAATTCTTTCGGAACGTGGGACATGTGGACTGGACTTAAGGACGTAAGGCTGCTGTGTGCTGGTGCATTGCACTGTTGCTGGAGCAGTTGACCAAAATGCTGTGGCTTTTGCTTTTGTGTTGAGGATGACCATCATGTGTGAAGCACTGTGTAAAGCTTCAGTATGAATAAATTTTTTTTAAATCTTGCTAAAGTGGATCCTCCCAGTAACCTGGTTTAGAGTCCATGTTGGTTCCTGAAACACATGCTCTGGATCTGTACCTTGTTTGTCTGCTGTTTCTGCTCTCGCTTATGATCTAGAACCACAAATACAGTGCGTGTTCATATGCTTCTGAACTCACAGTAAGTAGGCAATGATCAGGTCAATAGCACAAAGGTATCACTGATTTATATTTCACCTTTTCTGCTCCTAAGCAGCAGATGTTTGCTGTACTGGATACAGTTCCTTGTCTATTCAAACACCGATTACTTGGTTATAAAACATTTATAGTTCCTGCTGAAGTAACTCCAGTGTAAAAACCTTAGATTTGTGACTGATTTACCAATAAAATATGCTTATATTACTTGTAAAAGTTATTTTCTTTAAATTTTGAAAATGCATTTATTTTTGTGAGATTTGACATATTTAACTTCAAGCTTTGGTTTGTGGATTTGGGTGATTAAAGGAAATCGTCTTCCACTGTTTCAGCCCTTTTTGCACTTTCTTTAATACCCAATTTCTTTTTTAAATTCAGTATGTATTTCTAAAGATACCTTTTAAACCGGAGATATTTATGTTTGAAAACTCTTTAGTTGTCTGAGATTTAGCTGCCCTAAATGTAAATGATTCACTTGGAAATGGCGTGACTTGGTTAGTTAAAATTCTTCCCATGCGTGCAGACGAGCTGCAAAGCAGAATTGCTTGAACTGCTTCCTACAAGGCACAGCTAGTGTTTCTTTAGAAAACTTTTGCTTATTTTCAGTTGTTATAGGTAGTATAATTCAACTCGCTTTGTATCACATAGAGTGTTTAGGAGACCTGCTTTTCACGAGTGGCTGACAGTCATTGCAGGGTATTTTTAGAGTGAGCCTATAAAACAAGGGGATTACTGCCTTATATCTCTGCACTTGAACATTTTAGCATATTGTATAAGACTGTAGTCAGAGTTTGCAGTTGCTGTGGAGTCTGATGAATTGGGACATTTGCTTTAGAATAGTTATTGATGGAGAAAACAGGGCTTGCTTTCTTTTATTTGCAGAACTTCACAGGTTTGGGAGAGGCAAGTAATTTCTTATTGCATTGCATATCTTTAGGAATAACTTCTGCCTTGCGATGATCAAACTTGTATTTTTCTGACAGTTTAAGAGTCTGAGTGTGGTTGCTGTGCTGGTACTTGTGTTACATACTGTTGTAGAAGACTGAATACTGTATTTAATTGCTTCAGTCTGGGGATATTTATGTTTGAAGAGTCTGGCATATTTTGCAAATCCTAAGCTTTAGGACAGGGCTTCTGGTAGCTGAAGGTTTTAGCCACACAATTGTTAATGGTGTATTGGAGTAAAGTTCATTATTTCATTTCCTGATATTTCATAAACTATCTGCAATTTTTGTTTAACTCTGGTCTTTGCCAGTAAGATGTTGCTGTCATAATATTTTTTTTTCCCCTTCTTCCACCCTCATCTGTGGTGCAGATAGAATTGTGAAGCGCTCTGGAAACAGCTGTGGAGTGTTTACACGATACCTTAGTACAGGTATGAGACAGCAAGAAAACTGGTGGATTTGAGAGGATGACTAGTACCTCACATCTTATGATGAGAATGCATCACAATTTCTAAGAATGCTGTTAGAGAAATTTATATTATCGTTACAGCTCTGACCTCTCCAGTCTTGTACAAGGAATTTATGATTGCTGTTTCTGCTGTATCTTCAAAGTATGATCTAAATATTCCTTTCGCTGGTTGAAAGTAAGTTTTCTACAGCTGATATGCTTGTTTCAGTAGTCTTTTTATTACATATCCAACACTTTGTATTTCTGCAACAAGGAAAATCGCCTTAATTTGAATTCTAATAACAACAAAACCAAAATGTATTTACTGGCTCAACAAATGAACTCATGCTTCACCTTTATGTGTATTTTGATGTCTTAGAATGCATACTTGTAGTATGGTATTATTAGATCTTAATTGGGTAATGAAAGGGTAAATGGGCTGGAAAGCCATGTGGTGAATAATGTGGTTAGTCATACTGTATTGCGTAAGCAGGACTGTTAACGTTTTAGTGAGCATGCTCATATGGTTACATGCCTGCCTTTGCTTCAGTGTGACAGTGCTGGATTTAATTAGATTTTATGGGATCTAAACTTACAAAAAGGCTCAAAGTTCTGCATTCAAAATCTGACACATGGAGTGACCTTTTCTTCCTTAGAAGATAAGGGTACTCTGTGTTCTTGTGCTGGTGAATAATTGCAGAGAAGCTGTTGCAGGGCAATTGCAGCAAGTTTTGGCTAACCTTTACAGTAGGCTTGGAGAGATAGGCCATTACATGTTTTTGTACTGTGTAAGTGGGAGAGGAGGGGAGACTGTTTGTTTAGCAGCAATGCTTAATAAGGATTTTTTCAGAGAAGTAAAACTCCATGCTGGCAGCTTCGTAATAGACAGGGACAGACTATTTACCTTGGCGGCAATCAACTTGCTTTCCTAGCTTGCCTCTTTCTTATACATGAAACCTCCTTACCCTGTCATCTTAAATGTAGAGATCCAAACTCTGCATTAGAAAGCAAAACAGATCTAAATGTTTTGAACCACTTCTTCATATTTGCATTCATACTGCAGGTAAACCTGCCAAAACCAAATATTGTCCCAAGAAAATGGCTTGAAACAAGCATATCTCCCTGCTGATGTCCTAGTGTCCGGGTTATAGCCAAGATTTACAATAATGTTGAACTGTCAGCAGTGAACTGAGTTTTATAGGAAAAAGCAATAGAGAATACTCTTCTGAAATACGGAAGTGCAGGCTGTTTGCATTTCCTGGTGTGAACCCTTTTGGATTTTGTAATATGATTCAAGTTTTGATAATGCTAAAAAGATAGCTGTTAGACATGAGTCTTTGGACAGGTGTGTCCAGGTTGTACTTGCACAAGAACTCAAAGCCACGGAGTTTTCTGAGGATACAGATCTTCACAGCTGTGCTGGGGAATGTTTCTGGAATGTTTTCCTAGTTAAGTAGGTTTGGCAAACACTTTTTTTTTTTTTCAATGAGGTTAAGACAATTTGCATGTCCTCTTAGGTCTGAAGTATCAGGTAACTGATATCAGGAAAACTGACATATATAACTGGTATCAGGTAAAAAATGCATCCTTATTCAGAAAGCTTTGATGTCAAGAAATGTCTGGTATTTCTTAGGCAAAAAACATATCAGGGATGGATGAGTGTGTTGCTCTGGGTTTCTGGCTCTGTTTGGCTTGGTCCTTTTTTTATTAGCAATATTAGGTGCATTTCACTGGGAAAGAGGACGTAGCTGATAGTTGTGCAGCTGCTCCTACCTCAGCTGTGTGTGGCCAGCAGGCAACGGAGGTATGAATGAGGCTTTTTTTTAAAATTACTTAGTCTGATTGTAACATGTTAATTGAATTAGTTTTACGTGGAGGCTTGTAAATTGTAGAATGTTCCCTGTAACACATTGTACTTAAACCTAGATTTCCCTGCTGTTTGAAATGCATACTTCTAGGAATTTTATTGATGTTATTCCTGATGGTTCAGGCTTGCAGGAGGACTTGTACTGTGAAGCAGGATGGCACCTCTGTGTGTGTGTGTGTGTTCCCTCCTGTACCCTGGCTACTCTGTACTTGTTGCAGACTGCAGAGAGTACTTTGCCCTTACTTGACCCATGACTTTCTCTTTTTCTAAATTGGTGAAGTAAATAGGAAACAGTATTCAATTCTGAGAGAAAACAGAAAGTAATCCCAAACTCTCTGAATGGTTTTAAAAAACTGGCTGAAGACCTGAAATCAGTTTTTATCCTTTTTCCGTTGCAAACAAAAAAAGATACTACATAATTGAATGCAGATTAAATAACATTTGTGAAGGCTAGAGTTCAGAAGAAAGATAAAAATGGTTTTATGTTGGGTTTTTTTGCCCTCAGTGTTGAAACCGTAGGTGGTTGGTTAGTGTGAAATTTGTAGTACCCCTAGCCTGAAATCTAACCACTTAAATTTCTGAACACAATTCAGTTACCAATACTGTCCTTCTGCCCTGCAGATTCTGTAATTTGGATCACCTTGTAGCAGCAACTGCTACGCAAGAAACGTTTATGCAAAATGTAAATGAACTGCTTATCTGAAGGTATGGGTACATGCGTAAACTCCTGCAAGGCAAGCTAAGCTCCAAATTTGCATCATCATCAGCTCCCACCAGATCGAGCTTCGGTTAATGTGAAAGCTTACACATCTCTCACTGAAAGGTAGATTGCTGGCTTGTGCTCACTGAAGGGTAAAAGTGAACAACACACTCATACAGCAGAGCAGCTAACAAGACGTGAATTAACATGCTAGTTTATCTTGCAGTAATTTGTTCTGCAGCCATAACCCGATGATGCACAAAGCAATGAAGCCAAGAGTGCTTCAACATGCACTTTTATCTGTGACAATGTTGTTTCTGTCTCTCTGCTGCCCCTGAGTTGTCAGTGGACTGATATGGGTTAAAATAATACTTTTTCAGGTGGTCAGGAGAATAATGGTGCCAAAGCTCTCCTTAAATTGGCTTTGGAGCTGTGTTTTCAAAATATCCAAAAATATATAAATTTGCATAAAAATAAATAGCAACATAAATTTATAAACTCACTATGTAAATAACTTCGGTCTTTTCAATGCCTTTTGTAGATGCTTTGGGAACTGGTGTAATGTTTAGTCTAATGTTGTAATCTCTTGGATTGCAAAAGTGGTAAAGGTTTTCTTGGTGTGTGTGCCTGGGGAGGGGGTTGGGGTTGTTTATTTTGTTTGTTTTTCCAACAGACATGACCATTCAGATGTCAAGCTGTCTTCAGTTAGCCGCCTGGTAGAGATAACCTTGAAATGTAACAGAACCCAAAGTGGCTCTGTTTTGTCTTTTCTCCAGAAGATCTTGGTGCTTTCAGCCTTTTTTTACTGGTTTGTCTCTTATACAACACTATGTTTTGTGATTTAATTAGATTTTGAGTTTCCCCTCTCGGCTTTTCACCAGCTTTAATCTTCAAATAACCGTTTCTCCGTTGTCCTGCCTCTGGGCCCAAGCTGGATTTGGGGTGGTAAAACTGAAAAGGAAATAGTGTCTTTGGTGGTGTGGTTTGTTCCTTCTTGGGGGTTTTTAAAATACTTTTTAATTACAGGACAAAACCCCAGTTGCTAAATGTAGAAAAACCAGGGACAGGTAACTTTCATCCTGTGTAATCCCAAGACAGTGTAAAACTACTTACAGTATCAGCGATGCTGTCAGTTTAGTAGGAAGTACCCTGCTAGCTTGTTGCAGCCTGGGTCGGTGACTCGTGTCGGCAGGCATGCTCCGCTTGTAGGGAAATGTGATGTGCACTGCAAAGAATTCAAAGTAGAAAATGCTCACTGGTTTTTCTCTAGAGCTCCTGGGCACGGGTTTTGAGCTCCAGACAAAATTAGTAGAAAGATCAGCACCTAATTGCAGCAATTCATGTGCTTCTCTCCTGAATCCTCAAATACTCAGCCTGTGTGAATTGTTTTACTTAATGCTTTCCTATCAGATGGCAATCCTGGTTATATTGGACTGACATGCATGTTACCAGCAAATTAGGTGTTTATAGGGCAAACTATTTTGCAACCTACTCCAAACAGTCTGACACCTCAGAAAATCTGAGTGTGGCAGTTGGAGAAAGCTTGCTGGTTGCCTCATGGGAAATTAATTTTGCTATTTGTCAGCATTGCTATTAAATAGAATAAGCTATTTTTAAACTGCTTGTTGCCAACGTGACCTCAAAATTAGAACATGTAGGAAAATGGGTTTGGTTTTCAGTGGAAAGGAAATAATTTTGGGCAAAATGCCACTTCAGCTTCTCATAGGAAGTGTAGCTGAGGAACTCTTACTCTCATCCGCCCATGTGGATTGAGATTCCTGGTCAGAATAAATCTCTGATAAGGTACCAGTCTCATGGGCAAAAGCAGTGCTTCCTGGGAGAAGTCCAAGGAAATGCTCGCATAAGCAAATATTATGATAAGGCAATTAGACTGCGATTTCACAAGTGGTACAGCGGCTGCATGCCGTTCTCAGTTTTTGTTTTGTTACTTACTGAAGCTTTTGAGATTCAGAGTTACGTTGAAAACTTTACCACAGGTTGTTTTTTACACGTTTGTAGGTTTGAAATTTCTACAAAGCGTTCTTTCATTGGTCATACTCAGAATACTGGCAGATGAGCCTTACTGCATCTATTTGTATCTCCCTTTTTGGCAGAGCGGAGTGTATGTGCCCATTTCTCAGTCAACTGAGCGCAAGGTCGAGTAGCTGGGCTTTAAGCTACACGCTGACCGGACTCCTGAGCTTTGCACTGAAGCAGCTGGAGCAGTGATTTTGCTCATCGTGCAGTGGCACTGTTAGTCTTCAGCAGGGACAAGGGTGGGTGTCTGTCCTCGTGAGCTGAGGTGCCATGTGACGATTTGCTGCAGTACATGTCACCTGCCTGAGCTGACTGAATGACCCCCCCCTTGAAATTCTGATTCCTTTAGACCGAGTGATGCATAGACTCCTCCGTCTGCCGTTTGTAAAGCAAAATACATAATACTGCTCTGATGCCTCTCTAAGCCTTAATGGAGAATAGAAGCCTTGCATCTCCTCTTAAAACTTCCAGAATTGCCTTTGCACATTCAAAGATTTTTAGGTGGCTATTAGCTTGTAAAACAAAGAAACTGTGTTTGTAGAGGAGCTGCTTCAGCTTGCTTAGTGGTAAGAAATGTACATGTGTTTTATTTTGCACACATGTTCTAATCTTTAAATCCTGCCAAGTAAATTCAAGAAAATATTTTATGTTACTAGTTATGTCAGGCATTTTGCAGCTATGAAGGAATGACGGTAACGCTGCTTTATAACTAGATAGTTGCAACTGAGAATCCCTGAGCAACTTCCTATCTCTGCTCTTACACTGTTTGTTAGAGCTCGTGGCTATTTTAGGTACACGCTCCCTTCCAGGGACAGTCGTCTAGCCTTTGCCATACATCTAAACCCTTCACTTAATTCGAAAGAGGTATTTGGTTTGCTTGGAGTGCCACACCCTATTGCTTTCAAATGCTCATCAAGCAGCTTTGAGCGCAGGTCTTTGCCGCAAAAGGGGAGCTTGGTGTGGTTGTTTGCTAATGTAGAAACACTTCAGGAATTATGCTGAAAGAATGCCCCACAATGCTACAAGACCAGGCAGCATTGCGTTCATTTGTTACTGAACTGGTGTGTGTGAGTAGCATGCTTGTTTGCACTTTAACAAGTATTAACATCACCACACTTACATTTCCCAGTTCCAGTGATACAGTGGTGTTTTCTTTATCCATGGGTATATCTTTAAATTATTACTTATTTTACAATATTGCTTTCACTAGACTATGGAAAGACAGAAGATTCTAGAGAAATGAGCCAATGCCATGCCTGTAAGGTACGGTGGGAACTGGCTTCCCCAATGACTTACAGCTTGAGGAGGAAAGTAACAGCTGCTGAAGGAGGGATTGGGGAGTCGGTGACAAAACTTCACACCTTTTTGTTACTTGGAATGGCTATAGTGCGTCATGACTTATAAAACAATATTTTTAATTTGGCTGATCAGAATGAGGTCTGGTAGGCAGTGATTTTCTGCAATGCTTTTAATTCCTGATTTTTGTTCAGCTTTGAAATTGTTGCATTTTGAATTTAAGCTTCCTAAATGTCAGGTGCCACGAACATGAATATGTTGATTTTTCTTACCTATGCGAAATAGTTTTAACTGGAAAACACTGGTTATTTTCAGTGTTTAAAATAGTGTTCAAACTGCTTTCAAAGCTGCTTTCATTCAAAGCCCGCCTATTGACACCCATAAACATCTATATTCTGTAGCTTAGTTAATCTAATGGGAAATAAGCATATATAATCCAGTTAGATTTTGTTGCCTTGCATTTTGCAGCATCTTTTTTTCTATCAAAATGAGACGTCGTGGTTGTAAGAAAGTTTCTTTTTCAGAAGAGAAATATCTCAAGAAGCCTTTCAGCATGTTTTCTATATTCCCCACGCTGTATCCCATATGACTTTACTTCTGTAGCTGAATACTGAGCCTTTTTATTAGTAGTACTTTCTCTGATAGTTTCTTGGCTAATTGTAGTTTGAATCTAGTAAAGGTGAGCGTGTCTAAAGTATAGATTGGCTTGTATATAGAAACTGATACCTAAGAGAATGGTGTATGAAAAGCATCTAATTCTAGGCTTTGGAACTGTAATTACAGAACTGTCTTCCCCCTTTGAAGAGGTAAGACTGTGTATAATTGTTTAGAGACTTACCCAGGACATGGAAGTCAATTCAGTGCATTTCTCATTTAAACACAAGAACTTTTACCAGTAGACTAAGCCAAGGACTGGACTGTGCCCCTCAGTAAAAGCATGAACCTATCACTTGTACTTAAAGAGCAGCACAAGCGCGTAATTTTAGGAGCAGTCTTAGGGCTACGAATCCTTGCCTTGCAGGGGTGCCTTGGAAGCTTGTGCTACTGGTGTCCTCCTTGGTTGCTCCAGCTAGGTGTTTAAATTTGGGGAGGCAGGATTTCATATGCATCACTCATCAGAGCTTCTCTGTCAGCTATTTTAGGTAACCTTATGCTCAAGAGTAATAGTTATTCCTGGTCAAATGCTTCAGTTGCTGTGGAAAGATATTAAACAAGTAATGTGGATTTGTGTTTTCCACTTTGAAGAGAGTATCTATCTATCTTTGAATTGATGTCCAAAATATTTTCCTTTCACAGGTACCGCCATTCATATTTGCAGAAGCTCAGACTTTTCACAGGAACATTTGTCATAATAGTGATTGACCCAAAGTGACTAAATGTGTGGTTTGGTGCCTATTGGCAGTGTTCCTTTTTTCTTCTTCTAGGACGTGAAAATCTGAGAAATGAACAAATTACGGCAAAGCTTTAGGAGAAAGAAAGATGTCTATGTCCCAGAGGCCAGTAGGCCTCATCAGTGGCAGACTGATGAAGAAGGCGTTCGAACTGGCAAGTGTAGCTTTCCTGTTAAGGTAAGAGTTTATGCCTTTCTTTCAGATATCCATGAGATACTCTTGCCATGAATTATTATTTGAGGGTTTTTTTGGCAAGCATAAGCCAGCGGCATGCTTCATTACACACTGACCTATTTTACAGTCGGCTCTCATTGCAAAGGATGTGGCTTTTTTTAAAAGCCCAGATGACTCATGTAACAAATGTCTTAGAAAATCACTGTCTGAGATATCCTACGTTATTATCTAGTTGAAATAAATCATGTAGCTAGGCAGAGGAGTAATATAATATTTGTCTTCATTTTTCTGGAAGAGCAGAAACGATAGACCTCTTGGATTGCGTGAAAAGGTACTCAGTTCTCTCTGTTAAAAGTGGAGTTACGGTTACAGTTTGACTTGTAAGGTAAGCAGTGGGTTGTGCTTGGAAAGGAATCCTTCTTCCCTTTTGATAATTGAAAACATTGCAAAGTAACACTTGGGTTTCCTTCCAGTGCTTGAGGTTATAAGCACTTGCTAACTTCTGAGAGTGTCTTCTGTGCTATGATGTTGTGTGTGTGTATATTACAGACTATTAATGCATGTGAAACTGAAATTACCTTTTTGAATTCTGAGAACTCATTCCAGATTATCGGAGTGTTAGAAACAGTTATTTGCTTTTGTGTCACCATTTCTCCTTTCCCTTTATTTAAGAACTGATATTATTTTAATATTTTAGAATAATATTTAATATTACTACTTAAGAAATATTACAATAAAAATAAATATGAAATTAGGGTGCCTTGTTGCATATGTTCCCCTTGTAACCAAAAGGTTTCTTCCTCAAAGCACACTAATACTAACTCTACAATAGATTGCAAGCAGATGACACTTACGGAAAGCTAACAGATTACGTATGTATGCACAAGGAAAATTTTCTATGGTCCTGACACCTAAGGACCTTTTATTAGTTTTTATCTGTATTATACGTAAAGTAATTCTGTCTGATAGTTGAACAGGTGATGTTGCTAGGTGGAACTCTTGAAACTGGCTGTTACACGTTTTTCTTAAAGCTGTGGGTATGGGCAGATATACAGTACATTTGAGAACTTTCATGCTAGGTTCGTGCCCTACTTTACCCTACTTTAGTTGCTTATGTGTGCTTTTACATATACTCATTTATAATGTTATTAATTTGTTATGGTTGCTTGCTTATTTGTCTTTGTCTTGTGTTAGTTTTCTGCTAGAAGGAAGGAACTGTAATCCAATGCTAAACTGAGATGGTGTTTTGCCAGAGCTTTGAAAGTAACTGCTCTGTGGAAGCTCAAACTTAGGTTAAGGTTTAACACTGTCTAGGAGGGAACAGAGCTGTTAGCTTAAGGATCGTTACATTTTAATAATTTAGCCATTGCACAGGTTGAAAAGCAAAATGGTCAATTTCTAGACGTTTAGTTTTAGTCCAACTTTTTCAATCCTTTACTGAACATAAAGGGTGTGAACCACTTCTTGCTGTTTAAAGACTGACTTTTTTTTACTCTCAGTCAGGACTTGCACTTATAATGACAAATGCTTCCTGTATTTAGATGAAGCATTCATCTATTCTGGGCACATGTATCCAAAGTCAAAAAAGGTTTTAGGCTGTTCTGTGCATAGAGGCATAGAAATGGATGAGTCTTTGCATCTTGTCATCACAATGGCACTTGTTTACCCTTATTTGCCCACTTTATATTGGAATTCACTGAATTAATTTAATTTGTTCATTGGAAAAAGTACTTTGAAGTAACCGCATCTTTACATATGTTTCTTGATTTGATCAGAATAGTAGACTATTAATATTGAAAGAGTATGCAATTAGATAAAAACTTAAAATCAGAACAACTTGATATCAAGAGATGAGTTGGCTTAGTCAATTAGAATTTATCTTCCAAAATACTGTGCCTTGAGACGGGCAGTAATGGAAATTTTTATTAGGCTTGGGATGCAAAGTGGGTGTTAACTGGTGTTTAATAGATACAGGCAGGAAGTATGCCATTGTGAGTGAACGAGATAAACCAGATGTAGAGTCATCAGTTTAGTGGGTGGTACTATATTTTGCTTGCAAAGAGAATAGAACTTTGTGCTATTGAAGGAGAGTATCCTGTCACGCTGTTCTTGGGTATTATTCAGAAATTCATACATTCCAGGAAAAGTATGCCGTCGCCTATATTCTTAAATATCTGACTTTTCTTCCTGATGCTCCTTAGTGGAGCAGAATAAATGGAGATATTTTGGGAAAAATGGTTAATGAATAGGAATGCATTCAATCTGAAACATGGTGAAAATATCATCATTTTCTTAAAGTTCCTAACTGGGAATTCCAGAGGGGCCCATTGCATGTAACATAGCTGCTCAACCATAGTGTAATATGTTTCGGGGAGGGTGGGCGTATTATGTCCTTATTCTTTATGGTCTGCCTTGCCCACTCTCTATAAATCATCGGCCGTAGTTTTTTGGAGCTCAAAGCATAGCTGAGTGGAAAGATTGGAGTCTGGCTTTTGCAGGGACGATGAAGATTTTACCTGTATAGCAGGTGAAGACCTGAGAATTGTTAACAAATGTCTCCACAGCTCTCTCTCAGGATTTCTGTATGAAAATAAAATACATGAACCTAATGTAGTAGCAGCCATGTTGAGGGCTTTATTTCTTCTAATGCTTGCTATTTTAATTTAGGTAAGACTCTTAACATTCTTTTTTTGGAGATAGGATACTGGTACAAATACAGGGTAGTAAATGTTTGCTCTCAGTTTCTCTTGTAAAAGAGAAACATTATGAACATTTGATGTGTGAAAGAAATGTCACTCTCTTAAAGTAGTGTTACGTTCGTGTGTTTTAACTTCTTGCCTTTGGGCATTTATATTTTGCCTAGAGTTGGGGTGTTTGTAGAGTGCTAGCACAGATTTATCCTTTTTTGGATTATTACAGAACATGTGGAAGCACTTTGAAAGTCATGTTGCAAACAGGATTTCATCCTGCCTCCAGGCTTCTTTCTGTTAGTGTTGGACAGGGACTCCAGTACCTGCTCATTCATTGTGCTTTGAGGATGCTGTACTGCAAACAGATTTAATGTTGTTGAAAGGATTTCTATGTTGGCACAGTTCTCGAAGCTTTTCCTGTGCTACATCCACAGCTGATCCTTATTGTTAATTAGTCTGTAGGTGTGCTGTTGGATTTTGAGCAAATCTGATGCATCTATGGATCATCTTTGTAGATCATTTTGGTAGAGAAGATGCTCTGTGGAAAGTATTGGCAAAATTCCCATTACGTTGTTGCTTTAAAATTGAGGGAGGTGGATTTGATAAACAGTTAGTTCTCTCCAGTGCTGTGCTTATAAATTCGGAGGTGGTGATAATCCTGGGTGTGTACTGTTACTTTTAGGCAATAACACTTTTTTGTTTGTTTGTATAACAGTTGGTGGTTTTCTACTAGTTGAAGTGGCTGTATTGTATGTAGTGAGCTACTGATCCTATTTTTCTCAGTCATCTTGGTGTGCGCAGGGTGTGTTTACAGATAGCTCTTCATTGTGGTGGAAATCTAACCACACTTGAAACGGTGATCTGACACATTCAAAATAGGGCCTTGGGACGGCTACTGACTTTCCTGCACTGTTCTCCTGTGTAAACTGCTTTGAATCAGCTGAAGTTGCGCTTGGAAGAAGAGCCAGGATGCTGGAGCTTACTACTGAATGTGTTTTTTTGCACTCCACTGCATCAGCAGAGAGACGGGTGCCTGTCTGTCAGCAAAGGTATGAAAAGGATGTTAAACTTGTGTTTAGACAAGTGTGACTTGCAGACTCTTGCTATTGCATCGGGAACATAAGGGTATTGCTCTCCTAACTTTTGTGGTGTGGAGGCATGGTACACTGCAGCTTTTATAGAGGTACTCAGAGTTGCCCCGTTATTCAATGTGGCATTCTTACAGCTGCTGGAAAATCTGTGTAAAAGTATATTTTCAGGGGCAAGTTGTCTTCCACTGTCCTAAGAAACGAAAAAATAATGACTGTTTCAGTAGCGAACCCTCTCTCTGAGGGAAAAAGTGTGCCAGATATATGTAATGTATAAGGGACTTAGACTGAGACATTGTATTTAAAACTATTCGGAGGCAGATTATTCTAACAGACATTACAGCAGCGCTTATCAGTGCTATAATTTATTTTTACACAATCTTTATACATCATAATTGCAAAAAATGAAGTTCATTGACATACACATTTTCAAACTTGCTTTCTTGCTCCAGACACTACCTCACTGAGAACATGCAGCTGTTCTATGTTTTAATGACTAAAATATTTGACACTAGGGCTTCTTTTGTCTGAAATGCCTTTTCAAATGTCCCTCTGGGTAAGTAGTTTTTATTCATACAAATGCACTTTAGAGTAACTGGCCTGTGAAATTTATATCAGAAAAATTAGGTCATTTGCCTCTACTTAACAGAGCTAAACAAATCAAACATTTGCAAGTTCTTGGCGGTTCTAACCAACTGGGTATGTTAAATAGAATATTAACAGCTGATTCCCACCTGTGGTTCTAGAAGACGCAACAGTCACATATATCTCGGATTAATTTAATTAGTCTTATTCTTTCACTTTCATGTTTTTGTTGGTCAGTCTCTTTTGGCCTTAATGTCCCTAAAGGTGCTGTTGCCTGTAGCCTGCAAGTTTACTTGCATATTTTATTCCATTTATTCCAACTGGAAGACTAAAGATATCAGTGAAAAAAGTCCATGTGGTACAGTAACAAACCACACTTGTAGTTTTGAATTTGCAGTCTGGGATTTGCTGCTGACTGCCTGGTATCATGTGAATTAGCCTTTCCACTGAATCTTGATTTCTGTGTTAGTGTTGACAAATAAAAATTGTGTGGATACAGTTGTACATTTACATGTAAAAGAATTCACTTCTCAGAGTAAATACTCAATTGTTTCCTGTCTAGCCTTTGCTTTGGTGGGAGGTGTTTGGAGGACACCATATTGTTCTGTATTCAAGCACAGACAGAAGAAAAGGGAACAACTTGTGCTGAGTCCTGTAGAGTATCCTCACTGGGACCTGTGAGTGTCAGTTTTCATCCCTGGGGTCCCTGTGACCTGGCAGCGTGTTGTGTTATTAGGCCACATGTGGCCTTGCTGAAACCACCATCAGTAAGAAATAGGCCGTTTCTGTCACTTTGCTGTGTGCTCTCACACCACCTGTAACTGCCCAGTTGTCCTCTTTAGTTTTGGAATTTACATATTGAACTTTAATGTGTAATTTATAAATCTCATATTAAAAAGAACATCTTATTTTCAGTCAGTTTATGAATAGAGCTTGCATGTGATTCTGTTCCTCCAGATCAGAAAGGGTGGTACTCCGCACAGGTAACTGTGGCTTTTATTTTATGTCTTAAATGCACTTCTGGTTTGAAATCATAGTAGCTGTGAAAGACTTTAAAGACTTAAATGCTGAGGTGCCTTTAAATTAGGCATGTGATATTTTTGACTGTGAAAGCTTGAAATGCTTGAATAGTCTTTGGAAACTATGTTAAGTATTTTTAAGAAGTTAATGTGACAAATCTGCTGATTTCTGAAATGTTGCACAGCCTTACACATTAAACACTACAAATCCCTACCTCTTAAGGCATGCATTGATGTTAGCAATGAACAATAACCATTCCTATTGAATGCTAACCCAGCAGCAGGCAAAGGTACATTTTTAAAATCCTAAAGCATTTAAGTTCACAGGAAAAAAGCTTGGAGACAGCTAATTATAAAAGAATTGTGATTATAAAAGCAGGTGGGAGACTTGCCTCAAATATATTCCTATGCATTTTTGTCACGATTAAGGAATGTAATGCAATCCCTTATTTTTAAACTTTTCACGCTTGTGTCCAACCGCTTAGTTTTGTTTGAATAGCCTTGCAAACAAGAAGTTTTAAATAAAGCTTCTTATTCAGTTTTAAAACCCTCCTGTCTTTTGCCAAGGTCAAATTCATAAATTGTTTAGTAAACTTCAAATTGTTTTAAAGATATGACTGTTAATGTTTAGAGCCATAAAAATGGTTTGGATGTCCTCACAGAAATATTTCTTTTAAATGTAATTTGGGTGTTGGAAGTAAAGTTTTCATTGGGTTTTTAATTCTGGGTTAATTAATTAATTTAATTAAATTAGGGGATTTCCACTGTCATAAGTGGAAGCTGAATTTTTTGCAGGACTTGAAGAAAAGGTACAAAGTGCACCTGTGCAGTGTGTTTATAAAACTTTGTGCTGTCAGCACTTGATTTTCTTTTCTTTTGTAGAAAATTTTAAATGTATTTACTAACACTGAATTCCTGGAAAAGTAAGAGTTGCTCATCAGAGTGAACAATTGAAACCTAAGTGTAACAGTACATATGTGAAGCTGTAAAGGGGCTAGGAGAAATAGCGGTTTCAAGCCTCATTCAGGGAAATTTAGGATAGGCACTAACAACAACAGCTCAGCAAAGCAACCTCCCTTTCTAACAGTAAGGCACGTAAGCTCCAGAGTAGAAGGTCTAGCCTATTGATCTCCAGTTACAGAAATGTCATAATACTTCAAGGCTGACTTCTCTGATGTCGATGTGGAAGTAGATCCTGCCTTGAGGCAAGTGATGTCCTACATAACCTCCTGAGTTCCTTCTCTGCCTCATTTTAGAGGTTTGTGAGACTATGAAGAATATAGCGGTTGTGTATCCTGTACTGGGCTTTGCTACTTCATCTTCAATAGTCCTAAGGGAAAATGTTTGTTATTCCCTCACAGTGTTGTTTCTGTTCACGCTGATAAATAGATGAGAACCAGTAAGTGAAATGCACAGTGTGGCTCTTAGGTGGGTGTGATGTGAAGAGACACGGAGAACTACTGGTATAGATTCTGCTTTGGTTTTAGTAAGGTTCTTTTGACCCCTGCTATTCAGAGACATTTAGCAGTCATAGGCTGTTAGAGCTCCCAATTTGGGGGGTTTAACAGGATGATGAGACCTTTTCATTTCTGGTGACTTAGGGTCCAACTTCTTCCACTTCCCCAACAGGGACATGTGTAGCATTATAACTAACCTGTAGCTTTGACTAAGCAGAATTAAGCTTATCTTGTTTGTTGATGCTTAATCATGGAGTTTGTTGTCTCTGCTTCTACAGCTCTGTCTAAGCAAACATCTGTTTCAGACCAATAAATCTAAAAAGCAGGAGCACGGGTGTGAGAGAGGAGAGACATAAACTATTGAACATTGGAATGTAAATCTTACAGAAGTCAGTGGAAAAGTAGCTCAGCTTTAAGACATACCCAGGCTTTCTGGATTTAAGCTCACACCTAGTTGCAAGACAGCATTTCACTGTAAAACTGTGGAGCTCAGGCTTTAATTCTTGAGCAATAGCAGTTCCAGAAGCACATCTACATATGCGTATGCCAAGTAGTCAGTCTTACTGTTACAAATAATACTCTAGTTGTAGAGAGAATAGTACTTAAACAGAAGAGGAAAGAGGAATGACACTGCCTATAGGAAAAATACCAAGGAAATGGTGGTGTGCTTCTCTCTATGGCAGCTAGTTCCCTAGCATGGGACACCTTGGCCAAGACTTAGAGTAAGCTCATTTCCTACGTCCGTCTAGTTTCAGATGTAATCTGAAGAACCTAATCTGTTATTGCAAATAAAACAGGCATGTGAACATCTGCTGTTGCAGAGGGAACTGCAGTGATTTCTGTAGGTGCGTCTGTTTGGGAGAGAGACTGTAGTAGCATATTACCAGGCTTGAATAAACAAAACCGGCCTGAGTGAGTTGTCCAAGTGGAAGGAGTTCTGGTGAAGGATCTTTCTTTTTGCCAGCTATTATTGTTCAACTTTGAAATTTTGAAAACTGAGTCAGCCAAGTATTTGTGAAAGAAATGAAAACACAGAAAGAAGATCAGGGCAGTATTTCTTCTACTAGGATGCGGACGGTAGACCTGTTTTGTTTCTGATTTGATACATCAGCCCTTTATATTTTTTTAGGAGCAATTTCAATAGCGTATATTTGGGGGAAGGCAGTAGGACAGCTTCACCAAAAACACTTGATAAGGTAACTTAAGTTGTTCATTTTTAGATGAAGTTGGAAAAAGTTTAAAATGTTGGAAAAGAATAAAGTTGCTCAAGTACTTTTTGAGTTCTAAGGGCGTTTTGCTACATGCCAGTTTAACTTGTTGCTGTTTAGATTGCTTTCTGTTTTACTTGAGATTGATATCGAACACCACCATCTGTAAAAGAGAACATAAAGCCCAGAGGTGAACAGGGAAAGGTTGGGTGGTGTTTTTTAGTTACTTGCTGGACCATCATCTCGTCTTTTTTTTTTTTTTTTTTTTCTGAAAATGTTAATATAAGCAATACTTCTATTTAAAAATGTTTTTGTTAAGGGGTTCTCCAACAGCCCCTGAAAGTATTTTATTTGGATTACAATTTTATTTTATGTTACTTTATATGCGGACTGCCCACAAGGATTTTAGCTTTCCGTACAAGCATTGGTGGTTAATTTCTGGTATAACAATAAAATCTCATACGGAACATCTTATGGCTGAGAATTGCTGATTTCATGGCTATCATTCATTGGTTGCTATGGAAATTAAGTAGGAACGCATTCAATATTAATACTGCATTCTTACTATGTGCACTTTCATGATGGAAAAGTACTCACTGTCTCCAGGAATACTAGCTGCAGTGATCCTTGTGACAAAGAGTGCTCTTTGCAAATATGTCTGGGGTACCCCGTTCCTTACTGTTCTGCAAAGTCATCAGCCACCATGGTATGGCTTATGCAGTTCACATCGATTTTGTGCACCTAGTAATTATGCGTCCCAGTCCTTGAGTGTGTTTGTGGTAAAGTGCCATGATGGATTTGCATGCGATTTTATTTATATAGGACAAGTCGCTGCCCAGGCATTCACAGTATGTTTCTTCTCCTTTAGTTTGAAAGGGAAATTCCTTCCAGAGATCCTGAAAGGTTGTGTATAGAAGTGTGGGACTTGTCTATGTGCTTTTTAAAGTAGTTTCCATGCAATCTCTTTCCCGTGGCGGGATAACAGAGTTTGGTGATGGTTTATTTTTGTTAAGTCCTGAATTCTGGTGTTTAACTTCCATTTCAGGGTGTGAGGAGCAGACCACGTCTTAATCTAACTAGCAGCTGTATCTTCTTTCTCTATTAAATTTTGAAATGTCATTTGTAAAATGCTGTTGCACTAATAAGTTGAGCTAATATTTCAAATTTAAGGTTAGGTAGTGATATAATTATGATTTAACGCTTCTGATTAAAATGTAAGGATACTAGAAAAAGTCTGTCTGTAGCAGAACTGCTTGCCAAGTTTGAAGAAATATTTGTCTTTGATTATTACCCGTTAAAAGTCAGATAACTATCGTAGCAATGGTTAAATATGGGAGCCATGTATATCTACTCTCAGCCTGGTGGGGGAAAAAGTTGTTAGAAATAAGCCTGAAGATGTGAAAGGGGACCTGCTACTTAAGGGAGACTTGGCTAAAAAATGAAGAGGACCACAGAGTTCTGATTATACAGTTGAAAGTTATTTTTACAAGAAAGGAACTTAAAATTATGTTGGTATCTATAAGGAATTAACACACCACCACCCCACCCTAGAAAAAAAAAAAACCAGGAAGAATTTTGAAACTGCCTGTAAAATGTACAAGCCACTGATACTGATAGCGATGAGCTGCTGGCTTCTGCAAAAATGGTGCAATGGGAAGAACTAGGGTTTTTTTGATGAAGGGCTTAAAGTGTAAAGTGTAAGTGCAAACAAAGCACCTTTTGTCCTCTATATCATAAAGAAGTATTGTGTGGCAGTGTAATTTCTTTTATAATTCAGAATTGATTGATGCCCAATGAGGTCTGTGGATTGTACCCTTTTGGTGTGGGTAGATGCACTTGATATGTGCAATAATGTCTCCATTCACTGGAGTGGAAGCAGTATTGAAAACTGCAGCTAAACTTGCTGTCTCTAGCAGCAGTGGCATGACTGATTGCTGAAAGTTGGAGCATGGGACTTGAATAGAGGTTTGGCAACACAGGGGAAAATGGTTGTCTGTTTTGGAGTGTGACATGAGGCAATATTTACCCTGCTCTGTTTCTCCCTTTCCCAAGCAAAAGGCAGGTTGCCAAGTACAGGGACTGAATGGTTTGGATCTTCAGTTGGAAACATTTTGCCCACACTGAGGCAAATGAGATGTGCGGATATCTCAGGAAATCCAGAACTTGTCCTCTATTTGTGTGATACTTTACTCAATGGTCATGCAAACTAGATGGCTCATTCTGTGCATAAAGCTTTTTTTTTTTCCTGTCCTCTATAAACATCAGCTTTGTTCCTGTCTGCATCCCCCCTCTTTTTAAAGAGAAGTTGACAAACTTTATTAAGTTACTGAACTCAAAACTTTCCCCTGACAAATATACACAACCACAGAATTTCTGCATCTCTGGAACTTCCAGAGGAGTCATGTCAGGAGAAGATCCACCTATGATAGTTGTTGGTGTAAATATGTACTTGCAGACATATAGTAAATGCATCTTTAGTTGTTAATATTTGTGTATTTTTTTAGGATTAAAAATTTTCTAGTTAGTGTGTGTTCTGGAGAAATTAAGATCTTGTGCAAGTGTTCAGCAAGCTCAGCTGAGGGAGTACAGTTGCTGTTTCGGCAGCTCCAGCATTCAATTACAAGGTTTCAGTCTTGCAGAGATCATTTTGAAAAAGCTCTAAAGTGTCAAATCTCTTTTCTTTACCTTGTAGGTTCTATGCAATTTATTTTTCAAGCTGTTCTCTGGCTGTGAGGGCTGGTTTAAATGAAATTCTTGCAGAATTGTTCCATCCAGACTTACTCTGTTTTAAAAATGCCACATACTGAGACTTAATATTAAAGCCTTCTGTCACTTAAGATCTTTTAAATCTTCCAGCAGCTTAATGATATGTAGGGTGATATGTAGAGTCTCCTCTTTTGGAGCATCTTGCCTTGCATGAAAAAACCCTCAACTTTCAAAATTCTATTACATCTTTAAAATGGCCTGAATTTGTCCATGTAGTTGAATCTGTTATATTAGGCTGATACAGAGCTTCAATATGGTGCTACAGAGCAAAGTATTTGTTTTAACCATCTAGTTACATATGGTATTCTAATTAATGAAACAAAAACTGGGAGATTTCAGGTAACTCATCACAGAATATTCTGTGATGGAGTGGGACTTCTCAAGAGATGACTAAACCCAGGTTTACCACTGCATTAAGTGACACAAGTATTGATTCTGACGTTTTAAACTAATTTCTTCACTCTCTAGCTAGTCTAGAATATAAATGCTGAATTGTGTGCAATTCTTACAATGCCACGTAAATTGGGGTCAGTTTCTTTGACCTCTTATTACAAAACTTCAGAAAGGTTTTATTTAATAGTTTCTGTAGTTTTCTTCAAGAGTTAAGTGCTTTGAATAAGGATGTGAATGTTTCTGAGAGAACATTTCCTTCCCCTATCAAAAAGAACTAGGATTAGAAAAGGTAGGGAGAAATTGGAAAACTTAGAGCTTTCCTCCCCCTGCCCCAAGAATGTAAAATGAAACTATTCATAGTACCCTGAGCACAACACTCCAATGTATTTCTTGAAATCACTTTCTCTATAGGCTAGTATTATTCTGGGTTATTAATTTAAAAGCTTTGAAACTTGCAGTTTCTATTCACTATTATTTTGTTCTTTTTTTTTTTTAAAGTAATGATAAGATGAATATACAGAAAACTGATATTTTTTAAAACTTTTTGTGAGAATGATGAATGTTTCGGTGTCCACGTAAGAGCCTGGTGTTGAACATTAACAATTTTGGTTTACAATTTTTAAAAAGTAAGGGGGGGAGAATAAAAGGATTTTTTCTGTTTATAACATTGAAATTTCTTGCATTTGGACATAAACATTCAAATATACTTGGTTATCTTACTATGTAGTATAATTCAGTTTTCAATACTAAATATATTTATCATCATTAAAAAGTAAGTCAATAGATGACTGTGAATAAATTAAGGTTTTCATGCTATGCTAGTAAAAAAAGTGACTAAAGCTCGTGCTGCATAAGCAGGAAAATACAGTTCTACTTTTCCATTTCATTTTTTCCCCTGAGTAAGGGGAGTCTGTCTTTCCCTCAAAATTTCTAGATGCATTATGCTTTCCTACTGGTTCTGGTGCCCCATATACATACAAAGTCAAACATCCAAATACAGGTCTCAAAAGAAGGCTAGCAAAATGCTGTTAATGTCTGTCATGCCAGCTGTACTGAGATGGATTCAGAGACTGGATTTTTAAACCCAGGGACTTTAATAAGGAGCTGCTATTCAGCTTTTCTCCCCCTCCTCTCTTTGCTGCAGTACTTGGGACACGTCGAAGTGGATGAATCCAGAGGAATGCATATCTGTGAAGATGCTGTGAAGAGACTGAAATCTGTATGTATATTTGTTTCATGGAAAAGTTGGCTTTGGGGCTGTAAGCGGTACTGGAAAAGGTTCGTGCGGCGGCAGCGCCCCAGCTAAAGACTGAACTTTTGACCCATGTTAGGAGAACAGTTGGCCAGTTTGAGAGCATAGGGGGACGTGCTAATCTGATGATGAGAGGGAGAGAGTTACAACTGTGCTTTCTACTTGCAGAAACTATTTGCAAAACAAATGTGTAAAAATCCCCTGTGACCTTTCAGGCTAAGTTGGTACCCCCGTGGGACTTCAACCATTGTTTTTAACGGTTCTTTCCCTCTCTCTCTCTCCCTTTTCCTCTCCCTCTTTCTCTCCCTCTGTTGCCTGCCACTTTAATAGTGACTTAATTCACGTTATTATACGAAATATTACTTGATTTAGGCTGCTTTTTTTCTAATGCACTGCAACATTGTAGTCATGCATGTAATAATCTGGCTTGCATCTGCTCAGAGTGGCCTGAAGGCTGCCTAATTCTGGTATGTTATGAAGTGGGCTGCTCTTAGTTTGGCTTCTGTGAACGTTTGCTCCTGTCAATGGCACTCGTTCAAAGCTCTTTGTATTTCTGTGGCTCATTTGAAGAGGGCTTGTCATCTCTTTCCTGCAGTAGTAATATCGCAAAATCCTGCGGAAACAGCAAACTCCAGAAAGGCAATGATCAGTCTGTCAAGGAACTGAGGCTAAAACAGCATTGAAGAGAATGGAAGGAGAAAGGGCATTAAAATTTGAAGTCTGAATGGAGATAGAGAACTGCGATCCTTTTCATCATTTCTCTTATGTGTCTTAGCTATATACATTTTTCAGCAATGCTTTTAGTGGAAGAAACTCTTGTATCCTTGTAGCTCAACAAAATTACTGAAAGTACATCAAATGCTTCTACTGCACCTTCGCTAATTTAAGATTATCTGCTACTGGACATCACTTTTTTCCCCCCTCACCAAATGCCGAGAGCTCAAATGTCTTCCAACTAAACCTGTTCTTCCCTTCTTCCTAGCGCACAACAGAGGATTATAGGTTATCTTTTCTTCCTTCTGTTGTCCTGTAAAGTTTCTGAATTGGTTTAGTGCTCTGATTAAAATCAGGTCTTTTCATTCTTTTCTCTCTCAGCTAATGTATAGCAACCTGTTAAAGCCGCATCCCATCTGTTCCTATTCAGTCCAACAGTGATAGGTGATTGATTTTTGTTAAAAAGGGCCACACAAAATATAAATGAGTTTCTTTGTTCTATGGATTTAGTTTACGTAGCTAAAAGTGCAAGTACTGACTACATAATGAATTGCATCCGTTTTTGTCTCGTTCTGCTTTTTGTTCTATCAGAATACTTTCTATTAGCACACCAAAAAAATGTTGCAGTATCTGTTTTATGCAACTTCTCTCATTCTGTTCTCTGGGGAGCTATGCTGTGAAGTATTTGTTCTCTAGGGTTTTTTTTGTAAACTTTAAGCCCACAAGCCAGTTAAGTGTAGCTAAGCTTATAAATAATGAGACACAGTAAAAGCATAACACCCAGTTTCTTCTGGAATCTGCATAATTCCAAGATTGTGATTCTTGATCACTGGCATTATTGATTCAAATGTCAGACTTGGATACCTAACTTTTACAGTGCATTCTTTGGGAGTAAATAATTTCATTTCCCTGTTCTGTGCTATGTCATTATTCCAAATTGTGAATGGCATTAACTTACCTATACTCATAAATGCAACATTTTTCTTCAAATAACTTTGATTTCTTCTGCTGTTTGAAGTTTTTGATGTCTATATATGACACACATGCACGTTTCTTGCGATTGCTATTTGCATTGTCTCCTTTGTCAGTGTTGGAAGTTGAGAAGCAGAGGTGAAATTCTTATTGGGCCCCAAGAGGAAGATTCTGATTACTGAGACTACTTTGTACGCTTTAGTTGCTTGGATCCATCAGATCCAAGGTTCATTTGAAGCTGCTTACTGCAATTCAACCCCTGCTCCCCAAGCCCAGCATGTATGTTTTAAACTGGGGGCATTCCTTTAGGACTCTACTATTACTGAAAGCTCTTTTCTCTACAATATGCTCTCTTAATTAGCAAAAATCAAACCACTGGATGATGTTTCAGCATGCAAGGAATGTGATAAGAAAAGAGTTTGTCCTTTTGGAAGTCTCTTGCTTTCGAAGTACTTGGTTATTTTGATGGGCTTTCTCTTGGTCTTGAAAGAATAACAGGTTTGAGCTGCAGTGCTCAAACTGAAAGTCTAGCTTAAGGGAAATAGGACTTCACTTTTCATATGGTTAAACTACATTGAAATGTATGTGGCCTATTTTAATCTTTGCTGTTTTCTTTGCAGGTAATGTGTAGGTTTTATAAATTAAATCCTGTCAATAAATAATAATAGTTCTGTTCTGTGAGAGAATTGTTGAGTTCTTGTATCTTGTAGCTTATAAATTTAAGTTCTGTCTAGCTTTACTTATTTTAAGAGTTTTGGGTTTTTTTTTTTTTCCCTTTTAATTCTTATTCTCCAACAGTTGGCAATTCATTTGAGGAACTGAAGTCTGTTCTTTTTTAGGGTTGACTAATGGATTTTAAAACATTTTATGGAATTCTCAAGAAGAATACAGAACAGTGTTAATCTTGGTTTTAGGACTAGCTTAATTTCTGCTTTGCTTTTTGAAAGAAAAGATGCAAACAAATCTTTCTGTCTCTTTATTGTGGGAAATAACCTTTCAGGGTTTTCTTGTTACCTGCTCGTTTAATGTGGCATAATTGGTTTTGAGCATTGCATCTTGGAGAACTTGAAACCAGATGATGATGAGCATGTTATTCAGGCCTTGTCTAATTGACAACTGAGTAAAAGGCGCCACTTTTAGCTAAGAATCCCTCATCCATACTGTATTCTGTTGTTACAGTTTTATAGCTCTGAAATTGCACACCAACGATGCTACAATGTGCAGTTCATAACATTGTTTAGAATGAATGAAGACAAACTTTAGTTATGTCCCTATTTTGTGTCTGATGAAATGGCACTGCAGTCTCATTAACAGATCGGAAACCCATGTATTCAGCTATCAGTCTATTATTAACATGGGTTTATATTACCAATGTAGCTTACATTTTCCCCTTAGTAGGTATATATTACTAACTGTATATACATTTCATATCTGGTAGGATCCTTTTATTTGGACAGTAAGCTCTAAATAGTTTCTTCAGAACCATTTCACTGAATTTAAAACATTTGGTGCAAAGTGGAAAATAACTTTGTAAGCGCCCTATAAGTGTATTTGACTCAGGTATGGGAACATCATATAAAGACAAAAGTATACTCTCTCATGTCATGTTTTGATTTTAAATCAGCTTTAGCGTGTAGTATTGGTTTCTAACTTGCCACTTTTTGTTTTAAATGATGAATTTGTTTTAATATATGTTCTTGTTTTAGCAGGTAAAGAGACTTAATTTAATATTTTAAAACATGCATTAGTTATCTCTAAACTACATTAACTTAGTGTTGTTTAAAAACCATTTTGCATGATGCCTTTTCCATTAACCTTCTCTAGTTTATTTAAAAAAAATAATCTTGTTTAACAAGCGTTTTGCTGAGAGCAAAATTAACCATCACCTAAAAATGAGGTAGCTTCTGGTGAATCTCTTTAGCTTTTGCTATCTGTAAAAAGCTGTTATTTAGTGTAATGCAATAGTCATTGCTCAACTTGGCAGCAGCATCCAACCCCTCCTCATTATGTACACAACACTGTGATTAATCCATTAGTTCCCCTCCTAGTGTTCAGTATATCCTGTCCAAATACATAACCATTCCTGCCTCTAAAAATTGTTAAGCTTTTCAGCTGACTGAACTTAGAGATGTTCTTTATACAGTGTCTGAGCTGACATAAATATGTTACAGATACTTGGTAAAAAGCTCTGGGGAAGGATGTCAGGCAGAGGCACACAGCAACAGAAGTCAGGAAATGCAAAGTCGGGATTGACACTCCCTTCTTAACTTTGTGTTTCCTGGCTTTTGTTGGCTTGCGTCAGAACCATAGCTTTGTTTTAAATATAACCTTGTTTATCAATCAATTCTGGAGACACTGCCTCAGGATATTTGTAATAATATTTTTAATATAGTATTGTTATCAATGATCTACATGTTGGAATTACACAGGGTTAATTTGGGGTCAGGGGCTGTCACAAAGATGCTCTGTCTCATCTGCAATTTTCCACCTCCTCCTCATTACTACTATGCCATAGCTTTCTTACAAGCGAAATAATTTGGAAAGCTAGCAGGAACAGCAATATGCTTCATGCCAGCTTCCCTCAAATGGGGAGCAGCGCGTGGCTGTGCTCGCAGAGCACCAGGCCTGGTGAAGTGTTCTCTCGGGAGATTGGTTTAGATCTCGCAGTTTTCTTTTCACAGTCTGGTAGCAAAATAAAACCGGTAAACTAAACTGCATGCAAAGATGCTTAAAATTGTGTGCTTTTTCTTGATGTGAATTGGGCAATCGGTATAATTGCTTCCAGGCTGAAGAAATTTAGGAAGTTGTAGTTCGTCTCTTGGTATCTGCACTTGCTGGCTGAGCGGACTTTAAAGGGATTGTGTTCGGCCTATCAATTCAGAGTTGTAGAATTAATATCTAGTATTTGTATAAATAATTATATAAAGCTGTGGAAGGCTTTAGAGAGAATGAAAGAGGAAGGGATCTCATTTGTGTGTTAGTTGTACCACATGGTAAGATGAAATTCCTCACAGTTCAGAGAAGACTGCATAAGATGTGAAGTGTAGGAGCAGCACGTAAATGAAGGCAACAAATTAATGGAATAAAATGAAGCAGTGTTTAACCCTGCCTTATACCAGCCGTACATGCTTCTCCAGCTTACAAAGCATTTGCTTTGGGAAAGAGTGATCAATACAGTGCAAACTTTACTGTAATTCTGGAGTTAGAACTTTGCATTTCACAAGAGCCCCTACAGTATTTTAATTGTTTAACCACCAACTGCTGCCAAGTTTGGTTTATAACCTAACTAAAAGGGACTAAACCAGGGAGAGTGAAAATAAAGTAACCACTTTGCATGAAATTGGGGCTGAGGTTCTCTTCTTTCCACCAATTTCAGGGCAATAGCTTGTTAGAATTGTGTGCGTGCCCTTTGATCTGCATTTTCATGGGATTATTTTCACATTTGCCTGTCGCACCTTCTCATGGATAACTCTAAAAACCCCTTCCTTTCCCTCCAAACCCTATTCTTGTGTGTGCTTGTTGGTTTGAAACCCTGGGACATTTTAGCTACCTACAGTAATAGCGCTCGACTTGTCCCCCCTGTTCCTCCAGGAAAGGAAGTTCTTCAAAGGCTTCTTTGGAAAAGTAAGTTTAATGCCTCGTTTGTGCTTGCACTATAAGGAGTTACATCCCTGGTATAGCACTGCCATAAAATCAGGGTGTTGAGAGTCCCCTAATCCATTTCAGAATATTTGCTTCTAAAACAGACTTGGAAATATTGATCAAACAAAGAATATGGTTTAAAAAGCAACCTGAAACAGAATCTTAAGTCTGTATGGACTGTATCGGAAATCCAGTGTTCTGAAGTGATTTGGTCTTCTTTAAAAAAAGATGTGGATTTTCCTTTTAAATCCTTAAACTTGTGCTGGCCTACATCACCTGGGCAAATATCTAGAGGAGTTGGGGTCTGTGCCTTGTAAGTGCTTCATGATCGGCTGCCTGGCACCACGAGCTGACCCAAATGTTAGCACTGTGAGAAAGCAGTGTGCCTACACATACCATCTCTTAGACCTTTCTTTCTTGAGCACAGTCCTAATTCAAAGGTATATGAAGGTGAGACCAGGTGTTTACCTACTACGTTTTTCTAATTGCAACTTAACTGTGTAACTGAAAAATGTACTGTTTCTATCATTGCTCTTGTTTTCATGAGGATAGTGTCTTAGACGCGAAGAGAAGCAACTCTTTGTCCTTATTAAGGATGTGCTGTACTGGCGGCTGGGTGATTTTATTCCTGCTGTCTACATCTCTGCAAGGTGGTGCGTGTAGACCTCTGAAAGAGCTCTCTCTCTTTTTACCTCTTATCTGTTCCCTACTTCTGCATTTAAATTTCCTTTAAAACATTTCAATTTAGTTTTCATACAGAGTTAATCAAAGATACGGCTTCTGAAGTATCTTGTTATAAAATGAATCTTGGCTGAAATAGAAGCTAACAGTTTTGTCACTTCCATACATACAAAAATCTTTTGGAGCAACTTTGGTCACAGATTTGTTTTGGCTTTGCTTGGGGAGTAAATAAAGGTGGGGTTTTTTTTTCACCTTTCATTCAGATTGTGATGAGTGTCACAGAAGGATAGCTGTTTCCCCCATTCAGGTTTCTTCTTAGGATCTGGGAAAGCATACATCTAAAGTGTAGTAATAGTGAAGGGCCAAAATACTGTAGGTGTGAGGTTTGTCAGATTTATCAGATCATTCCTACATGCAAACAAAATTTAAGAGCTGGAATCTACAAAGATTGGAGTGAAAATATGCTGTTTGCTTTACAATTGAAAATGCTAAGGACTGCTTACAATTTGTTTTAAACAAACAGAAAAACCCCCACCTCATCCTCATCAGATATGTTAGATTTCTTTCTGCTTGGTGGTACTAACTTATGTTAGGATACATAAGAAAGTAAAGATGTAAAAGGACAAGAGCTTTGCATAGCACTTAACTAAAAAAGTCAGACAGATTTTATCTATTAAATATGCCATCTTCTTCATTACATCTTAGTTGCTTTTCTTATCAAGTCCAGTACTTGGCCACAGCCTTGTAGATTTGCTTTGCCCTTTATTATATTATCTTGTCAAAGAGGGATCTACTTCTGCTTCAGCCTATGAAGTGATATTAGTTAGCATTGAAAGCACTTAAATACGTAATGTTTAGATATCCTGACAGCGTCAGTATGGCAGTGCCTTTGTTACAGCTTTGGCCTGCAATGGTAGGCCAAATCTAGGGGAAAAACTGCAAAAAAAGGGACAGCTGTTCTCTTTCTAATATTTGAGAAATACTAATAACTCTAATATCTTTTAACTGTCTCATCTATAATTTTTCTGCAGGTGCCTTGCATTGGGATTAATATATTCCAAAGTGCAGAGCTGCTTAAAATATCCTAGCTTTCAAAAAGTCAGTCTAGACAGGTTTGTTTCTTTCCCTGTCCATATTTTCACCCCTAAAAGGTAAATCTGATGGATTTTTGTCTGGAAATGTTCAAGTGTTTAGTATTGAAAATGCTCTCTTTTCAGCTTTGAATAAAACTGAGTGTCTGTTGATAGCTCCAGGTTAGGCTTCTGAAATTTCATTTTATGTAGTGTACGCAACATAACTGAATCAACTGCCTTTTTAGGCAGCTCTTCATATTTTAAAACTAAAGCTTTTATGTTGTAGTGAATAGTAGTACAGATTCGGTGATCTTTCTCATGTTTTCCTTCCACCAAGTGCGTGTATTTCTCATCACGCAATGTTTTATACAGAGTCTGAAATGAAAAATTTTCTGTTTATGTACCTTAGGCTCCAGGTATATCATACAGCTGTTTGTAAGTCCCAGGACAGAATAAATAGGCGGAAAGACTAGAAAAAATTTAGAAGGATTTAAAAAAATGCATTATTGGGCAATTTTAATTTTGCTCTGGTATCCTTAAAACTTTATTTTCCAGCTTGCAATATAGCTGCTTATTATCTCCATGTTCTATCACCTCTAACAATTATATTGTCATGACCCGCACTGCTGATTAGGAAATGTGCATTTCAGATGTAGTCCACTTCATTTTCTTTTCTTTTCTCTCTTATTTTTTTTTTTTTTTTTTTTTTTGTGGATGCCCATCTCTGTTGGAGGGGATTCCCTTGTACCCAACCCACAGTGGTCCTGCTTTGTCTTTGGGCCTTGTTGTCTGTTAGGGCAAATGCCTTGCCTACCCTCCTGGAGACCTCTGAGGGCTCTGAAATTAGTCTAGATAATGAATCTCGTATTGGAGCAGATTACTGACCTCCTAAGAAGTGCTGAGCAGCGAGGTTTCTATCGGGGCTGACTCAGCACTGACAAATCAGGCTCCCGGGAGTCGGTGCCCCACATGGCTTTGCTCTAGCAGTCCTGTCATCCAAAAGCTCTTGAATATGAAGACAAGCTACTGATACGGATGTCTAGATGAGTCCCTTGGTAGCAACATTTAAGACCACACTGTTCCAGTGGGTATTGACCATTTGCTTTAAATACATTTATTTGGAGTCACCTATACCTTTCACTGTTCCTGCGTTGGAGTTCACTTCCCATGCAGTATCTTGCTTCTGGTTTGATCTTTGTCCAGTGTGTGCCAGGAGTGCAAACGCTCATATCTGCTTTCTAATCACAGTATACTTGGCAATATCCCACCCATAACAGAGTCGTACTTTGATTTGTATAGCCAATATAAACTGATTTGGAGGAGTATGTTTCTTTATACATCACTTGTAGGCACAGATAAGCTGAGGATTCAGTATTCTCTTCATTTTATTCTGAGAAACATGAAGTTCCATGTCTTAGCTATTTCTAAATCATTATTTAGTAAAATAGCAGGTGAGAAGTAGCTCTGCTGTTTTATGAAGTACCCAGCTCAGTTAAACTTGACTTGTTTAATACAAACTTCAGGAACTGTTCACTATTTCTGCAGAAACAAGGTTTTTATTGTTTGCTGGGGAAAGACATATATCTCAGTCTCTAATGATGGTAATCTAAGCCAAACAGTTACCTGCAGGAATTGTCTTTTCTTGGTTGTTTGTATTTGCTTGGAACAGAGGTTTTAAGACGGCTTAGAAGAAACTGGTACTCCTTTTTAAAACAGTTCAATGAGACAGACCTCTACAAACCATTTTTAAGGGGGGGGATTAATAGGAACTTTTAGGCTATGGAAGCTAAGCATTGAAAATATAGACTATATTTTGTGGGTATCCATATTTACTGCCTTTTAAGACCGAAACTTAGAAGTGACTTTTACATGCTGGAATATTTATTTTTTTTTTTTAACACATACGACAGTAAATTTAATTACATCTTCCTTTGTGAATTACACTCTTTCCATTAGGCATTCCAGAATCTGACAGTTTTACTTTGCACCTCATCTGGGGTATCCAGCAGGCTGATGGACACTTAGAAACTTGCTTCTGCAAGCACTTCTCCATAGCTTGCTTTCATGCTGTGCTTGTTTTCTCTCTTTTCTCTTTTAATCACTCTTCTGTACAAGTCAGTGCTGTTCTCTGTTCTCACCAAGCTTTTTTGAATTGCTCGGGTTGTCATTGTTGCTTCTGAAATTGGGACAGATAGTTCCTCCCCAAAAACAAACAGAAATCTTGCCAGGCCTGTTTTCTTCACAGTTACTGCTTTCTCTGAGAATGAAACCAATGTGATGTAATAGGAGACTTTTCACTTAAAGATATTTCATCCGTACAGCATTAAAATTGATGTTGCAGACTTGGAACATGTGGTAGCTTATGCCAGAATGTGTCCTTGCTCCATTACTTGCCATATAAATACAAATTATATACGTCTGCCATGAACTATTAAAAAAAAAATAAATTGCAATTCTTGCTTGAAGCCATTAGCTGATACCCACTCATCTGTATTTTTTGTTGTTGCTCTCTTCACTCCCTGGAGTGGTCTGTGGTGGGTGTCATTAGCAGCCACAAACTATGTAAACACGGTGCTTCAAAAAAAGTCATAGGGAGAGTAGTTTATTAGCTGGCTTAAAGTATGGGAAGACTAGGGAAGTGATCATCCCCCTGTACTCGGCACTGGTGAGGCCCCATCTCGAGTACTGCGTTCAGTTTTGGGCTCTTCACTACAGGAAGGACATTGAGGTGTTGGAGCATGTCCAGAGAAGGGCTACAAAGCTGGTGAGGGGTCTGGAGGACAAATCTTACGAGGAATGACTGAGGGAACTGGGGTTGTTTAGCCTGGAGAAGAGGAGACTAAGGGGAGACCTTATCACTCTCTACAACTACCTGAAAGGAGGTTGTAGAGAGGTGGGGGCTGACCTCTTCTCCCGGGTGACAAGTGAAAGGACAAGAGGAAATGGGTTTAAGTTATGTCAGGGGAGGTTTAGACTGGATATTAGGAAACATTTTTTCACTGAAAGGGTTATTAAACATTGGAATAGGCTGCCCAGGGAGCTGGTGGATTCACCATCTCTGGAGGTGTTTAAAAAAAGGGTAGATGTGGTACTTAGGGACATGGTTCAGAAGTGGGTTTTGTCAGGGTAGGTTAATGGTTGGACTTGATGATCTTAAAGGTCCCTTCCAACCTCAGCAATTCTATGATTCGATGGGGCTTGTGAATTAAAGTAATGTTTAAAAAAAATTTTTTTTTCTAGTAGTAGCAATAATTATGTTGATATCTTGTACCTATTTTCTGTTCAATTAATTAGTTTCAGAAGAATATTGTGTCAAGTGTTTATACTGTTTTCTGTAACTTTCCCTTTAAAAGTAAACAGTCTAGAAAGAATCCATAGTTTAAATGGCTGCTGAAGCCTTCCTGTGTTTCCCACTTTTACTTACCCTCAGCTTGTGGCAGCTGAAAGTTCCCACAGTCAGATCTTGGATAAAAGCCAGACCACTCCTCCGCTGCATCAGCCTGCCACACACCATTGCTTTTTCAAGATACACACCAAATGGTTA
Organism: Pluvialis apricaria; assembly: GCA_017639485.1. Taxonomy (NCBI): domain Eukaryota; kingdom Metazoa; phylum Chordata; class Aves; order Charadriiformes; family Charadriidae; genus Pluvialis; species Pluvialis apricaria. The sequence continues at coordinate 41,787,245 of CM030012.1, read as the reverse complement.
AGAAATCTATTATTATTATTATTACTACTACTACTATTATTATTATTATTTCTACCTCTCTTCCAAGATGTGACATTTAGTTCTTAATAAATTAGTGAAACATGTTTGGATGATTGATCTTAGCATTAAGCTCATAACACAATAACTGATGATTTTTGGGTGCTTTTAACACTGGTTTAAGGTGATGCCATGATTCTCCCATGCGACTATTGGGGCAGAGGGTAGGGCTGGTGGAAATATCAGGTAAGAATTTTCCTATGTTTAAACTTGTGCTAAAGAAGCTACCTGTGGTGTAACTCCTTATGAATTAGTGTTTTCTGACTCTTTAGTGGAATTCTTCACCCACTTGGTTAGTCTTGAATTCTTTACTGTCAGTGGACGTACACCCTATTTTTGCTTCCACCTGTCCTGTGCCCTCTCCCCATCCCCACGACATGCTGTTTCTGAAATACTGGCTTTGGCTTGGTTCTCTGAATGTTTTGCAACTTGGATTGAGTATCTGGCTTTGGGCACCCTACTGACCGTGGACTTCATCTACACTTAATGTTATGGTTCTTGGAAAGGGGAAGGGGGTGGCAGTCTGATGCTGTTGGCATAAAACTGGTTTTTTTCTTTCCTTTTTTTTTCTTTTTTTGAAAGTCTGGGAAGAAAGCCGTTAAAGCAGTCCTGTGGGTTTCGGCGGATGGACTCAGAGTTGTAGATGAGAAAACAAAGGTTAGATTTCTCTGGACAAAAGTTTTCAATCTTTATATAATAGCGTATGTGTTACAACTTTAAATGGACACCAATCTTTATGTTAATGCAAATGTTGGTATTTGAAAGGAAGACTGAAGTGTATAATTAGTTTAATCATTTCTTGCTTTGTAAACATATGTATGCCTGCTAATGCTTTTTTTCCCAGTTAATTCCATACTACTCTCAAGACACATTTCATAAAATGTGGCAGGTAGCACAAGCTTGGGATATTTTCTGTTCCATTTACCAGAAGAACCTTTTTTTTTCCTGATAAGTTCTGTTGATACTGAACTTGGAGAGTCCCTTGACTTTGTTCTGCACCACTGCAGAAGGCTGCCATAGTAATAGATGAGCAAACTCATGTTAATCAATATCATTTTCAGTGGATCCAAATCCCAGACAGAGTGGGTCTGAATGAACAAGAGCTAGCTTCCAAAAAGGCAAAGAAGAGAGTAAATGAAATAGAGGGGTTGTGCCTTCAGACTCAAGCTAAATAGTAATGGAGTATCAAATTTGGTAATTTCTAATATCCAAGCTGTTGTTCCGAAGTGGAAGACCAATATATTCAAGACATCCTCCTAGATTGTTTTAAATTTTTTTTTATTGTGAAATAGCACACAGTGTACCACCAAGACACCTGCGTGCAAGTAATAGCAAACAGTTCTTGGGTTTATCTTGGTGTAGGCAATTAGAAATGAGAGCTTTAGACTTGCCTCTATGAGCATACTAGTATTGTAAAAGACGGCATGGATAGTGGAACATTTTTTACTCTCATTAGTCTGAAATTAATTTGTTTTTATATTCATGTCATTTAACCCTTACTTTGTCAACCTGAAAGATGATTTGCAAGCCAACACTGAGAAGCAGGTAGAGATAATTCATATCCCTCTGCGGTACAACTGCCTGTGGCTAGACTTCTCCAGGGATCCTTCATGAGCACTAAAGTTACTGTCTCTTAAGAATTCAGTTTCTAATACAAACATACCTATGTAGGTGAATTCAGTCTACTGATTGCCTAATTTGAAAATAATAATACATGTATTATTTTTAGAAATGTTACTGCATATATCTAATCTTTTAAAATTGAATTTTAATAAGTTGTGCAGACCCTGGAGGAAATTAAAAGTATAGGACTTAAAAAGAGAATATACTATTGCCTCCTGGTGGTTGATTACATTAGCACAGGTGCCAAGTACTAACCACTAACCAAAAGAAACGATTTTGAAAAAAATACTGAAAAAATAATTTTTAATGAAGATAGCATGGTTGTTAAACTATACTATCTCCTTTTTAGAAACGTATATCCCATCAATCTATGGGAACAAATCAGGGGCGTTTGGTACCACCAGTGCTGCTGGTGCTTTTCCATTGCATCCCTGCTTAGCTAATTGGCACATCAGCTTTTACTTTTTGTGTAGCAGCTGCTAGACCTTTTCACACTTGCAGACCTCTCCCATAAGTTTCAGCATTGTGTTTTAATGACAGTAAAGATTTTTTTGATTGCAAGACTACCGGACCTGCCGTAAAAACAAAATAAAACAAAAATGTGAGCTCTGTAGTCTAGAGGGGAGGTCTTAGAAATCGTTTGTTCCCCTGCATTCTTAAGTGGTGCCTTGGCACGCTTATACCAAAGGTGTCCCATGGAAATTGTCATCTGTCCTTTTTGTTTCATACTGGGAATAGATTCTGAATGGTGAATTCATTGGCAGGTAACATCAGGTCATCCTCCTCTTAGTACAACTCATCTTCTTGCAGTTATCACTGAAAATGACTTGTTCAAATGTTTCTCCATATTTCCTCACATTTCTTTTATTGGGTGGGGGGGGATTTTTTTCCCCTCTAGGACCTTATAGTTGATCAGACAATAGAGAAGGTTTCTTTCTGCGCACCAGACAGGAACTTTGACCGGGCATTCTCATATATCTGTCGAGACGGCACGACGAGACGCTGGATATGCCACTGCTTTATGGCCGTAAAGGACACGGTAAGTTTAATATGGTTTGTATCCAGCTCTTCCAGCTTCTAGCTGGAAGTTGTGATCGGAAAAATGAACTACCTAGAATACTGCAATATGTTTTGACTTCAGCTAAAATATTACTTAGTCCTTGAAAATTATTTTAGTTCTAATTCTTTATATCTGAATTATTTGCCATCCCTCTGTGGTGTCAGCTTGTGGAGAGAAATGGTGCCCAGCATGTGTATAAATGGAATGCAGTCAGCCTCATATCTCTAGCAGAAGGGAACTACTCTTCTAAAAATAGACAGAAGATATTCTCATCTGAAAATGTATACAGCCAAAAACTGAAACATCAATGACAGTTTTTCCAGGATAAAATCATAGTGAGTAAATACAGACTGGTTACGAATGCAGCCTCTTGTATGCGAATGTTATCTTGAATGGAAAGTCATCTGAATGTTAAGGGATGGAGCTAAACTGCATTAAATTAGCATCCTGTTTGCTTCTAAGTGGTAGAGGTTTTTCCAATAAAAGGTTTGAAAGCAAGTTACCTCTATCAGTCTCTTGCTGTCTAGACTTAAGTCATTTAACTCCCTGATCTGGCCTTTTCCTCTTCCTGCTTTTTGTTGAATCCTGCCTATATTATACAAAGCGCCTGAAACCTCATGCAAATTCATTGCGTGAACTCCACATAGCTGCATGTTCAGAGCAATTGTACTAGACCATTTATCATTTTTCTTTAAAGAGAAACAATGCAGTTAGAAATTCCCAGTTAAACTTATGTTAGAGCATTTCTATTTTCCTCTGTGAATAACAGGACAATTCACTTACTGATTATAATAGATGAGTTGAGCTACTGACTCAACCTCTGACTCAGCTGTAGCCACCTTATCAGCTGGATTGCTGGACTTCCTACGACTTGAATTCCCTTTCCTTACTGCAGTTACTGGACAGTGGATCCTTTTGACCTCACTGGTTAATAATGGAAGTGCTTTTCAGAAGGCACTGTTAATACTAACTTGTGCCATAATGGCTTAATGGTCAGGCCCATTAAGAGTTGTATGTGATCACCATTGTACTTTTAATTTTCACTCTTGCACACAATGGTAGTGACTCCCTGAGCCCTCTGTAAACTTTCTCCATCTGAGAATAGCACTTATCTGTCCTTCAGCACTTAAATCTGTTTAAGATGTCTTCACAAGTATTTCTTTGTGTACAAATGTATCCAGAGGCAAGGGATCTGTGCAGGCACGTTATCACACTAGCATCTTAGTAGCAGTTGAACTAAACAGATACCTGACAAATCTTTCATGTCTGGGTGGGCCTTCTTGAACACTGCTTGTGTGCTAGTAGTTGGGAGTCTTCCTATACCCAGTTTAATTTTAGAGCCATATAAAAGGTGGCCAATTACAGTAGTTCTCTTTAATGCCTTAATTAGAGTCCTCTTGTAAAGGCAGGTTATCACTTCGCAATGCTTGAAGCACACGTATGTTTCTGTTCCAGTTACTGTATGACGCAATGTTGTCTTGTACAGGGGGAAAGGTTGAGTCATGCCGTGGGCTGTGCATTTGCAGCATGCCTGGAGCGAAAGCAGAAGCGGGAGAAGGAGTGTGGAGTGACTGCCACCTTTGATGCCAGCAGAACCACATTCACTAGAGAGGGGTCATTCAGGGTCACTACAGCTACTGAACAAGCAGAGAGAGAGGAAATTATGAGACAGATGCCGGATGCTAAAGGTATGGGGTGCAACTTACACAATCATTGATAGCAAGCAAAACCAGCACTGAGGTGAACTGGAGCCTGTGCAAGGATTGAGGCTTGACGTCCTTGCAACATGCCCTCTCTTGAACCTTATTATGTACAAATCATATTCCCAGATGCTTGTCACTTTACAAGATGAAAAATGATCCCAGATTCACTCATTGCACATTTTCTCACATCTTCTCCAGAAAAAGTGGCTTCATGTGCAAAAGCTGCTCCTGCTCTGTGTTGTCAGCCTGCTTTATGGCAGAGAACACCGTAGGTACCATACTAAAAGGCCTTATTAGAAAAATGTTATAAAAATATGATGTTTGCCAGGCATGAAGTAATCCTTTTTGTAGTCTAAACCTTATGGTAAATGAACAGAAAATGATACACATTTTTCTTAGAAAATAATGTATTTTTATTTTTAAGGCAGGTTACAAAGTGTATGTATAGAGTTATATTGCATGAAGGGAGAACAGATAATCAGTGTGCTTTCTAAAAAAAAAAAAACAAAACCCAAACCAAAACAGCTCCCTCCCCATAAAACACATAGCTGTTACACTGTTAATTACATTCAAAACTAGTAACTAACTGATTGAGAGGAGTTAGTTTTTATGTCTTAGCCATTTAAAATGCCATGTACAGTGTTCTGAAATTCAAGTGAAAGTAGGACTTCTTATCTAAGTTTTATCACAAGTAGTGGACTTCTACAGCTGACAAAAAATAAGTATTATAAATATCGTTCATAGCCCTCTTTACGGTGGAGTTGAACTTTTGTTTCTGAGGGTTCCACAGCAAGTTTTATGCTGCCACTTGATTGCAAAACTTTAATCTTCGTTTTCATCATCCATCTGCTTGTTTCCATACGTTAGTTTTAGAATGTGCTAAATGAAGCTTAAACACAAGGCCTTTGTTACTTGAGGGCATGAGTCAAAGTCTTGACTCAATGAAGGTGTGTGAAATCCTTTCCAAGAAAGACTGATTAGAAAAGTTTCACTTGAACGAGCAGCTGCAACTCATGGGTACTGAAGCTTGCAAGACAACATAATTAGTTCCTCCTACCATTCCAGCTCCTCAGAAATCTCTAGTGTGACTCCTCTCTTTACCAGACTTTTAGTTATTCTGTTGATGTGCCAACAAAAAAAAATAATTCTTTTTCATAGACTGTTTGGAAAGCAATGTAGGTAAAAGAAGTGTTCACACCAGGATGGTGAGATTTCCCCTTCTCCTGCTGTGTTGATGACCTGTTTATTGTCCCCAAAGTCAATTCACTTATGACATGACAGAGAGAGTTTTCCTAGAAATGGAAAAATTCCCCTTGCTATTCTAATCATAGGCGTCACGATTTGTACTAGGCTTTATCCTACATTTGTGCCATTAGGCCTGGGTGCCAGGCCTGGGTGACAGAAGCATTGCAGTGCTATGCAGAACCCTGCAAAATGAAGCAGCTGGCTTTTAACATGGAGGCGCTTCCAGCGCAACGAACTAACTAGTGACTGGGTGGTAACATCACAGCTAAGTTCAGCTAAAGTGACATAGGAACTCGCTGTAAAGGTGGCCGGTGTTAGCAAGGCCTGTCAGCTCAGAGGCTGGAGCTACCTTGCAGCATCTATCCGTAATGTATTTCCTGGAGGAGCCGGGGAGCTGCAGCCTGAGCACTGAATGCAGCTGAACCGGTTAAGTGCTGCTGCTGCCTTTGGCCTGCTGGAGCTTGTGCAGTGTGTTTGGCTGCTGCTGCTGGTTCTGCGGAGGTAGGAGGAGGGTGGCTTTTCAAAGAAGGTCTTAGAGCTGGGTTCTTTCCCCTGCTGCTGCTGGGCTATGCCACCCGAAGTAACAATACAGTTTGTAGTAATGTTTTAGCAATAGTTCTGTGTAAGGCAAAGGTCTCAAACAGGCAATACACTTTTCAGTCTTAATCGTAAATGAATTGCAAGTATTTCTAGAGCTGGGGTCTTGGGAATAGCTAGAAAGAATACATACATAAAGCCATCATTTCTATGAAGTGTCTAGCCTTAGTAAGCATTGCTTTGGAGACTGGATGTATGTAAAGTGACATGGTGAGGACAATGAAGGTATAGAGAAACGATTCTTCTGCTGTGGTATTAGAAACTCGTTTGGAAGAGTACTGGTTATGCAAATTCCTGCAATTTCTCTTTTCAAAACAAATGGGAGTAGGGGCAGGCAGTTGAACACTACTTTGCTTTACTCTTCTAACCTTACCCTGTTTCCTCCAGCAGTTGAAACAGAAGTGAAAACAGTAGCACCAGGTGCTGCACCAAACAATACTGCCCCCTCTTCTGGCTCACCAACCTCTCCTACTGCTGAAGTTGCTGCCTCTCTGGATAAAGAAATGAGCAATCCCCATGCTATTCCACGGAGGCATGCCCCTATAGAACAGCTTGCCAGGCAAGGGTCTTTCAGGGGCTTCCCTGCCCTCAGCCAAAAGATGTCTCCTTTTAAACGCCAGTTGTCTTTGCGAATAAATGAGCTGCCTTCAACGGTGCAAAGGAAGACTGATTTCCCCATGAAAAACTCAGGTAAAACCAAATGGTTCCAGTGAAACGTTATCTTAATTTTTCTCTTCCTCCTTTTCTTCTCTATGGCTTCAAATAACTCCTTATTTTCTAGTAAATCCTTCTTCCTGCCTCATGTGGATCATTTCTCATGAACAAACTCACCACATCAGAAAACTTCCGCTTTGGGAATAGGCAAGAATTTCAAGTGCAGTACTCGCATGCAGAAGATAAACAGTTCTAATCACTATCTATCTGAAATATTGGAGCACAACTTGAAGTGCTCCAGAAATGGGTGTTGGTGAATTAGTAGGTGCTGGCTCTTCCCTCTGAGTCACCGAACCAGTTCCTCCGCTTAATGTAAGGGCATCTGGAGAGACAAACCCCTTCAAGGCCTTAACCACTTGTCATGGGATCATGTGATGCTTTTCTGCCGCCTGTCCTTCTGCCTGTCTGAATTCTTTTTGAGAGCAATTAAATGCCTTTTCACCTTGCATGAGGAGAAACTTTACTGTTTAGGCGGTACAGCTGTCTGTATCAGTAATGCATGGTACAGTTTTTACATGATGGTAGTGGGGTTTTCTAGAGTCATCCCAATGTAAACACCTGGGGCGCTAAGTACCTTGCATAATGTCCTAGAATCCCCTTAGCTACGTTATCCTGCAGGCCAGCGTACTGTCACTTGGCAACACAGCTAGTTTCAGGGTTCAAAGCTTTAAAGTAAAAATTACTGTGACAAAGGCAAAACCAACAAAAATATCTAGCCTGACTTCTCTTATAGTCCTTATTTGGTGACCTGTGCTTTAAGACCAGTACTGAGTTTATCAGTTTTATAGTAATAGTGCACTGCTTACTAGTGATGCTCACTGAGCACACTACGATCTGACTTTTTTGTGATTCAGAACATTTCTGATGCACGTTCCCATGTATGCCACTGCCACTGCTGCTTACTGTCACACCACATATGCTGTATTGGAATATCCCTCAAAGAATCAGTTTTTGGGCGTGCCTTCCCCTGCATTTTAGATATGGTGCATGTTGTGTCCAGACACCTTATGTTTTTTATACTATTTGTGCTTAATTATGCCTGCTCATGTCAGTTCTGTGCAATGAAGGACTGATGATCAGTACTTTTGAAAAGCAGTGCAATTAGTAATAATGAGAACATCTGGCAAGTTGGCAGTTTTACTCCAGATGTTACTCATCCACGTTATGCTGATACTTGGCTTAAAACTGTGTCCATTTTATTTGAGCATTCAGCTTTTGCTTTTCATAATTCTGCCACAGGAGCTAGGGATTTCAGCTACCGCTGAACTGGAGCAATCATCAACATTCTAACTCTAGACCTAACTTGCCACTGTACATTGCTGTCAGCACATTTAAACTTCATCTAGTTACTGTGGAAGTATGTTGTTGGAACACTTAAATCTATCAGAAGTATTTTCATTTTACAGAGTGCCAAATCTGAGTGCCAAATCCTTGATATGTTTAGCACTTTAATACTGAAAGATTTAGATCTCTACTAAAGCTATAGAAAACCCTTTTATTTTCTGAAATGAACATCCTCTTACGTTAACACGGAGAAGCAGTAATAACTGACTTTAAATCTGGAACGCTGATCTCCTTACCCTCTTGACTCAGTCACAAAATACATTAATGTGGTATTCTATTTCAGGTCAGGTCTTCAACACTGATTTTAAAAAAAAGCTGCCATGCACATCAGTAGCAGGAACATCTAGGACATAAGGGAACTAATTATATTTCAGTTTTACATTAGTATTTGTAAATTGTTTCTGTATCCTTTAAACTTCCAATTTAATGCATTTTGTTTACATTTTAGTCCCTGAGGTAGAAGGGGAAACGGACAGCATTAGTGCCCTGTGCTCTCAGATCACCAGTGCATTCAGCACACCCTCAGAAGATCCTTTCTCTTCGGCCCCCATGACAAAACCAGTGACAGTAGTCGCCCCACAGTCTCCTGCCTTTCAAGGTTTGTGATTTCTTTGCGTGCCGTGGTCATGCTGGATGAGGCTTGAATGCATATAATGTTGCTTTCCAGTAACACGTGGTCTTAATTTCTTGTGCAAGTCCTGTTGTCAGTATTTTGGGGGAATGCATCCTGCTTTATTCATCTTGTCTGTTTAGTTTTGCCGTGTTTTTGTTTTTAACAAAAAGTTCATGCACCTACCACACGATAGTTACCTGTAAAAGGGACTGGCTTGGAGATAACGGCTCTTTTAATATTCTGCCTCCTGAACTGCAGAAACCTTAACAACTGTATGTCACAGGAACCAAATCCCACGAGGGAAGAGATTTTTGTGCCACCACATGATTACTGTTTTTCACACAAACTCTTAGATAAGTTGTGGAGAGATGCCAACTATAGAACTCATAGCAGCCTCTAATCTTCGTTTCACTGATAGGCTTTTATACAAGTTGTGTGAAAAAAAGAACCTCTTCTTTTTAAATGTAGTTACTGCTGCTTTACATCTAAAATCTGTTCTTCTGAATCTAAAATTAATCATACGGTAACTTCTGATGAGCCTTATCTCTTCTCTATAAAAACAACAAATTTAACTTTAGTCAGTCATCAGAACTCAAGATCTCATCAAATACATAAAAATCCACCATCCCACAATTCTGTTAACAAGCATTGGCTTGGTGAAATGGAATTTACTAGCTTTATCGACTGTCAGTCCAATTTGGCTAATTTACACAAACTGCTGTCATGTGGAAGTGTCTAAAGTTGTTGTCTGTTGGTAGGTATGACATGGCCCACTAATATTCCAGTCATGTGCATGCCTTGCATGAATTAATTGCACTGATGTTGTCTGCTCCCATTTTAGTTAATGGCACTACCTCTGCCTTCTGTGTGCTTGCTGCTAAACCATCCCAAGCTGCTGTAGTGTCCACAGCTATGCCAGTTCGTGAAACCAATCCTTGGGCTTATGCTCCTGCTGCTAATACTGGAGCTGCAGCCATGGTCGCTGGTAAGATTGGAAGTAGATCCGGTGCATTGCTATGAGAACTTGGATCAAAAGCCTAATTGAGCCCTTGAGACAATTGTCAATGCCACTTAATGGCAAGTGGAAGGAACACTAACAAAAGCTGGAAGTAGTAGCCTTCTGCACAAGTGGATGGAGGGAAGCGATGAACTCATTGGTTCTGGGTCTATAAGCTGGGCTGATTCTTATTTTGGCAGCATTTTAGAAAATACAGTGCTTAAAAAGGAAGTAATGAAATAGTGTGCGCTTGGGGATGAAGGGGAAAGAATCTGTATGTGTACTCAAAATAATTTTTGTGTGTTCTTTCCACTAACGTACATAAGGAGAGATTAAGTTGGTTGCTTCAAGGCTTTAGAGGTTCATTTCTAATAAGTTTAGTCTGTCCCTCCAGCCCTTGTCTATAGTTATATACAATGTAAGGTGGTATTTTAAATGGCTGTCACCCATGTGGGACGTGTATGCTAGAATGCTACAATCAAACTAACATAATTTGCTGGTATAAGCTCAACTCTAAAAGAGAAACTTTGCTAGTGAAATAATAGGTTCTACTTGGCCTTGTAAGAGTACCGGACCCATTTTCAGTACGTCTTCCCCCATAAGAGAGAGTCCAGCAGTTCCTACTGTAAAAACAACAGTAAACAGATCTTTAGATGGTGTTTAACTAGATGAGGCTGAATGAAGACTGCTGAGCAGTAATGATTTTCCACCTCTCCAAAACACCAATAACACATGAATTGCAGAGCCATCTCTAGCATTCCTGTGGCTTTTCTCAGCACATTGGAAACCTGGCAAGGCCCTGTGGGAGGGGAAGAGAATTTGAAACTGTAGGGAGAAGGAAAACCAGAATTCAGCTGGTGGGAGACAGTTTAGAAATTGTGGGAGGAGTGGAAATGATGGTGACTTTTTTTTTTTTCTTTTAATCATTGAAGATAAGCGAGTTAAAATCAGAGCTGGTTTTATAGAAGAAAAGTCTAAAATGCTAAGTGTTGAACATTGCAAAAGGGTTTGAGAGTTTAACAGCCTGAGTTATATATGAAAAGAGCAAGGGAAGAGTGAGTGGAGACGGAGGAAGAATATAAAGGAGTCATAGTAAGTACAGTTTGCATATCATAGAGCAATTTGATTAGATGTATTGCCTTAAATGCTCATGTATATCATAGTGTATGGGACAGAAAAACGAATGTTGTCTTGAACTCCCAGTACCATTACATTACTGTCCTTTAGAGGGTAAAGCCTTAATTTAGGAAACAGAGCAAACGAGTCTTAAAAGCAGTTTCTTATAGCTCTGTGATCTGACAGTCCACCAGTCCTGAGCTGTACATTTAGAAACTCCCCAGTTAGAGGAATTAGTGGTTATGGACTAGATCACTGGCTCTAAGTTATGAGTGCAGGCGGCATCTCTCCTGCATGCCCTAAAGTCTCAGGTGTCTGATGTGAAAATAAAAAAAATTAAAAAAAAAAAATTTGCATTTTAGTGAAGAAACACTTCTGTACCCCTTCTTGACCAATGTGGTCCTATAACAGAACAGTACAGTGGATGCATAAAGATGCTTCCAGCATTGGTAGCAGTCTTTCAAGTGTGGAGGAAGGAGGCCTGTATGTTCTTGTGTACCTCCTCTGGCCTTTCTAACTGATAAAAGGGTGAGGAGTAGAAACATGACTTCCCCATGCTTTCCTCCCTAGGCACTGAATGGAGCAGCACCTCCTCGGCTGCGGCCTCACCAAGTCTCTTCCAAGGAAATCACAGACGTACTCCCTCAGAGGCAGACCGCTGGCTGGAAGAGGTCTCAAAGACTGTCAGAGCCCAGCAGCAGCCAAGCCCAGCCCCAGCCCCAGCCCCACAGCCACTACTACAGCCTCCTCCAGCAGCTTCCCAGTCAGCAGCGCCAGCCTTCCCAGTCAGCACCTTCATTGCGCCTCAGCCTGTGCCGGTGGGTGTGGTACCACCCATGCAGCCAGCATTTATTCCAGCTCAGCCCTACGCTGTAGCAAACGGGATGACCTACGCAGCCCCAAGCGTACCTGTGGTTGGAATCACACCTTCCCAGATGGTAGCCAACGTCTTTGGTACTGCAAGCCACACTCCAGCAGCCCATCCGCATCAGTCACCCAGCCTTGTCAAACAGCAGACGTTCCCTCAGTATGAAAGCAACAGCACTACGACCAGCCCTTTCTTCAATCCACCCGCACAGCACAACGGCTCTGCAGCTTTCAATGGAGTTGATGGTGGCAAATGGGCTGCAGAGGACAAGCATTCGCAGCCTCCCGCCGCCGCTCCCCAGGTAGACCCATTTGAAGCACAGTGGGCAGCGCTAGAGAGCAAGGCGAAGCAGCGCACTAATCCCTCTCCAACTAACCCCTTCTCAAGTGATTTACAGAAGACGTTTGAGATTGAACTTTAAGCAGTTCTATGGGGGGGGGGTGGATAAATTGTACAGTAGAATAGAGGGATAAAGGGAGCAGAGGGGACTGTTTCTGATCAGTTTGCTTTGATAATCCCAAAGGTCCCTTCAAACAAAAATGAGTTAGAAAGAGGGAGCAATTACGGGGAGGATGTAAACATACACAGAATTTAATGTGCAGTTCTTAAAAGGAGTCCTGGAGCCACCCCAGTCTGCATTCCCTCCTGACTTGGAAAGCTGGAAGTCAAACAGAGCAAAGGCAGGCACCCAGTCCCAAAGCCTGGTCTGCAGAAACATCAATTCTCTCACAGAAAGGAAGGCAGGTTCTGTACCTGTGTCCTTCTGATGCCCTGCGAGTCCTGGACGTTCCCCCTCAGGGAAAAAATGGGGTGGGGTAGGGGGGTGGATATGGGTGGGAGATTGTCACCTGCTTAGCAAAAGCTAGGTTTATGGAAAAAGTTGAGCTTCCATTTTGAGTAACAAAGTGAATATTATATGTAAAGAATAAAGTAAAGCCAAAATCTTTATTTTTATGCATTTAGAATATTTTAAATAGTTGGATATTAAAAGCTGTATGAGTTGTAAGTAATCTTGCCAAAGGTTAAAAAAAAAAGGGGGGTTGGATGTAAGAAATTGTACATAAGATTGATTTATCTCTGATTCTTATTGTAAGTAATATTGGGGGGGGTGGAAAAGGGGGCTCTAGCTTGGTCTTGTATCTGTTCATTGTAAGTAGCATATTGCAACAACAATCACAACCAATAAGTCATTATATTGTAGTTTTAAATAAAGAAAATTAACGAACAGTATTGTCATGGTTTGAAAACCGTGGGGAAAACTTACTGTTTTTTATCGGAATCAAGCTACATATTATATATAGTATGGGTTTTTTCCTTTCATGTATTGCTGCAGTTTCTTTGTCTTAATCTATTGGTTCTAACACTACTGTGACAACTTACTGTAATCATATCTACATCCTGGGGCTACCTTGGAAACCATTTTATGTTTGTCTGTCAATAGATCTTAGAGGTTTTTTAACTTTGTTTTTATTTTTTTTTTCCACTGATTTGTGAAACCTTGTGGTTAAGGCTGCAGCTGGTCCAGGTTCTGCCTCTGGTGACTTGTGAAAACCATCTCATTTTAACTTTACTTTCAAACTTTGGCCTTACAAGCAAATGTAAGTTATATATATTTGTACTGATGATTTATAATCTGCTTTAACAGAAATAAATGTTGGTGGTAGAAGCACTGTCTGTGAAAGCTTTATTCCACTCCCTTCAGCTTCCAGCATTTGCCCTTCTGGGTATCTTTGATATTAGGTGAACGTAGACAAGTCCTGCTTGCCAGCCTACAAGCTTACTAATGGTATCTTATAGAAGATTAGTAATGGTATGTTAAACACCTCTCATTTTATACACCATGTTAGCTTACCTTGAACTTTAAGACTTGCCAATATCCTTGTGCTCCATAACTAATTACAGCTCTGAAATGGAGGGCTTTACTGAAAATGTCAGATTCTGGGTTTGCGTTGCTGTATTTTCTAATATTGAATACTTACATACAGACAAAACACTAACACTCAAAAAGGAAAACTCACTTTGGTTTTATTCCCTGTGCTACTAAAAGGAGTGTACATGAGAAAACAGTGTATTTTCACTCCTTTTCTGTTCTCCCAGTAAGTTGTTACCTACCCTGTTAGTATGACTGTTTCATACTGCATTCTTATGTGCAGCATGTAGTTTTAGACAGAGAAAAGTCAGACTTTGTAATCTGAAGGGGAAGAAATGCTCCCTTTGTTTGGCCTGAGCATTTGAGCTTGCCAGCAGTTTCCATTTCCAGGCAAGTGCAGTGAGTCTCACAGTGACATGGTTGGGAAAATCAGGGCTTTTTTTTCTTTACAGTTTCTTACTTCTTTCCAGTATGATACAAATAGTAGTGGCCAACACTCTTATGGTATTGGAGTTGGTACCAGTGTTTTTTTCAGCTTTCAAAAAGCAAGCAAATATTTGTAGACATTTATAATAGAATAAGCTGTACATACTTTATTTCTTATTATTTCCCTATCTTGCACAGCAGTGCCCAGAGATCAGCTGAAAATAGCCCAGTATAGCTACACCCTTCCCCTGTCCTGCAGATAACAGTAAAGGTGATATGACCTTCCTACAGTCCATTGTTTAGGGAAGAAAACAAACATCTTTACTCTCCAATCAAAAAAGTAACCATTCAGTTAGGCAGTTAAGTAGCACTATACGGAGGGGAGAGCTCAGCTTGCCAAATAGAAGAAATGCAAAAAGACCCTTTAGTTAACTATTCTAGTGAGGACACGTATTTAAAGCGGTGAAGGGCATGCCTTCAAACGCCATCCCTACTGCCATGGTTATGCAGCTGAAAGGAGGGCAGAATAAACACTCGCTTAACTGACTCACCTTCAGTGGTACAGGTCCTGCCCATCAGAATACAGGTGCTTGTTGCAGCTTTCATGAGTCTTGAGAAAGTGGTCCCTGGCCACATCTTGTATAACCATACAGCTCAAATGAAAGCTGACTACGCAGAATATTTAAATATTCTAAAAATAGAGCCTCTGACATAGTAGAAAGGGCTATTATAGAACTTTGCATATTCTGGGACAAAAGGGTCTGCTACAACCACCATCAACTTCTAAGCGTGCTCCTGAACAGGGCCCCAGACCTTGACTGGGCTTTATGCCCACCACGTGTGAACTGAGAGGGCTTCACTGAGCCTGGAATGTGCACAGTCTGTCATTAGTCACTGGTCTCAATAGGCAGAGTCAGTCACACTATATACTAAAATACTAACATAGCCCATACACACCAAAGAAAAAGGTGCTGATCTGAGATGTTAAATGCAAAATGATGTACAAACAAAATTAGAAGGTCTCAGGACCATCTCCTTGTTCTTAAATAGCCAATGATGGCAACTTCAAACCTTAGTGTAACACCTTCCCTGAATTACAGCAGAGGAAGTTTTCTGTAATCAAATTAAAAGGGTCTTAACTGCACCATAAGTACTTTTGGCTTTTCTAGCAAGCAGAATCTATCAATCAATCAGACCACAGAAAGACCCATGCCCAGATATCTGCATGACTGTCACCTCTTGCTCCTTTACTGGATTGCTTCTGGGCTTTTCAGTTTGTTCACACCTTAAAGCAGCGTGTCCAAGCCTGAAGCCATACCTGTGCTGAAGAGAGCACAATCATTAGGTTACCAATTCTTATTTTTAGGTGCAGCTGAACTGATTTACTAGATTTAGCATCCAAACCAGCTTTAGGCTGTCAAGCCTGGGGATTTACACCTATGTATGTCTTACTGTTGCCCTGAGTACTGAGGCTGGACTGAAGGAGAGGAGAGGTGTGAGCACAGTCCTGAATTAACTGCCTGCCTTGGAAGCCTTACATTAAAGTAACAGAAGTAGAAGAGAGCAAAAAGCCGATCCTCCACCACCCCAACCAAATCAGCAACACTACACACCAGTCTACTAGTTTATAGCTACATCTATGCAAATAATAAATGGGTGATGGTGCTAATTAATTTGATTAATCCATCCAAGTCTCACCTCTTCTCATGAGGAAGAGGGGGACTGTTAGGGGTGATGCTAGGCTAAAATGATACCATGGAGGCTGTCAAAAAAATGCCTTTGCTCAGAAATAATTCCATTTTGAGCTATTGAAGACACAAAAGGGCCTTTCCTGCTTCAACAAATCATTATATAATCTCACCTCACCCCACCCCACTCCCCTTAATGCCTCAGACTTTCTCTTTCAGAGCCTCATATGCATGCTCGCTGCCATAGTCTTAGTCTTGAAACCAAGGCAGCTTTTCAGCTATAGCTGCTCTGCATCTGGAAGTCCTCCCTTGTTAGCCCATAGCAGGTGGAGTCAGCCCAGGCCACGTGCAGAGCCAAGCTTTCCTCCACTTCACTGAGAGTGAAGCAGATCCGTGGGAGGTTTATTCCAGAAAGTCAAATGCCCCTACAACTATTTCTATGTGTATGTTATTTACCTTTCCAAGCTGAATCTCAGCACGCTACCACTGAGCCCAGCTTTGCAATAAACTCAAGAGCACAGTTCTGGCTCAGAAAAAAAAAAAAAAAAAAAATTGTCTGCTGAGCCTTCCTAGAGTGAGCAATATTTAAACTGTAGCATCTCAGAACAGACAACAGCATTGGTGTATTCATCTAAATTACCCCTAACAGTCAGGAAGGGCTAAAAGTATTCTTCCATTTTGTCTTAAGCTTTCTGTGAAGCATTGCTTCTGCATTTCACTCCAACACTGATTGCAGTCAAGTAGAAACCAAACTGACCCAACCAGAAATTTGTCTAAGGTCTACTGGAATAAAACAGCTACAGTAATGTGACATTACAGCTGCACCCCCAGAGCTAGTAATCTCATAGCACTCGAACACTAATTTTATGTGCATCGAGCTGTTTCTCATGGCCAGAGTCCTTTGTATTTAGATGGAAAGTGCTCCCCAGGATTACAAATGTTCATCACTCATTTGTGCCTTGGTTGAGCCAGTTCAGGCTGATCTCCAAGTGCTTCAGAGATGTTTGTTGGTTTTTTGTTTTTTTTTTTTTTTAAGAGTACTTCTCTCTCGTGCTTCTATGAAGAATTGGTCTCTCTCTCTTTCATGCTGATTAACTGCCTTCTCTATAAAGTCACCGCATCCTTGTTCCCAGTGTCATCTTGTTCTGTGAACCAAAGCAACTACCCCTTAAGCAAAGAGATGGATTAGCTACAGCGAGGCATACAGGGGAGGAAAAAAAAGCTTGCAATAAACTTGAGGGCGGTGGGTCTCCCACCTTTGAACAGTTACACCCACTACACTCTGTCCAATTCACCCTCTGGAGCTTTCCAGCAGGGCAGAGCTCCCAGGACAGTTTCATGCAGTGAAAGGACAGACTCCCAGTCTTGTAATCGGTCACCTGTACACCTTTGTGTGGCCACGGAGGTGTCTGTCACCCGCGGTGATGAAGAGGGCTGGCCTGTGGTTGGTAGCGCAAGCAGCTGGCGCAGCAGAAGCTGGCGTAGTATTCGTTACTGCAGAGCTGGGCCTGCAGGATCAGGTCACAGTTGGCCAGGTGTGGCTGGTCCACGCACTCCCTGCTCAGGTCCACTACGTGATTCACAGTAGCTGCAGCCAAGCAAAAGGTGAAGCAGCTGTAAATCCACTCCCAGGGCTCAGCCTCAGGTTTCGTTTCCCTCCCAAAAGACACAGCATGTTCCTGCTTTCTCTACCCTGCCAGTTCTAAGGGGATTGATTTAAATTTATTCCAACATCAAGGATGAGAGAGAATCTGGCACCTCTGGTGAGTTACAGGAGGAGAATGCAGTTTCTGGGGCTCATGGGCTAATCTCCTGAGCTGGATGGTGTCCAGAGTCCGAATATGACTCTTGCAGCCAACTATTTGGTCAACCAACTATGGCATTTTGGCCTCGGGAAGTTAATTAGCCTCCCAGCGCTCCGGTAGGGGGTGGGGTGGGGGTGTGTTTCCACCATCCCGCTTTTCCACCCAGGGAAAGCAGGGCTCCTAGGGTAGCACAACCCAGAGGCTCCTGCTGCTCCCCAAAGCCCAGGGTCAGCGGTCGATGGGCACAAGCAATGGGTAGATCTATCCCAGCAGCCAAGAGGCAGGCACCATGCCAGGAGAGGCGAGGAGGACAGGTTGTACTCACTACTAGGCTTGCTCCTCAGCACTTTCACCTCCGTGCTGGCACTGACGGAGTTGCTGCTGCTGTAGGCGCTGCATGTGTAGGATCCCTCATCAGCCTCTTGAACGTTGCTTATGATCAGGCTTCCGTCCTGGGACAGGTGGATGTGGTGGCCATCTGCCCGCATGGGGACTCCATTCCTGTGGCGGAAAACGTTTTGTATCACTGTTCCCACCCTTTAAGGGGAGCGCTCTGTGCTCTTTGGGAACTGATGCTCTGTGAAAGGGGTGAGTTTTTACAAATTCAGCAGGAAGGAAGAAGAAATCTTCTTTTGCCACGACCTGGCTCTACAGTTGGGTGCTAACACAAGCCTGAGTGAGTCTGCATCCGCTAGCCCACTGTCTGTGTAGGAGGTAGCTAGCTGTGTGCTCTGTGTAAAGACATTGCCCTTTCCGCTATTACACATTTTTGAGGTCTGAGGAACTGAGAGAAAATCCAGGGAGGCTTTTCCTCTCTCCAGGTTGTGGTCTGGCGGCGCTTGTTTGGCTGGCATTGACAGCAGCACATACTGCTTGAGAAACATATGGGGTAGTGAGCAATGCGCTCTCCTTCCTCTCCCTTAAAAGTTTGTTTAAAAAAAATGTGTTTAAAATACCAGCAAGATTGTGCCTATTCTGTTCCTCCTGGAATACTCTGCACCCAGCAGGAAAACTGCCTAAATTATGAACTCCTAGTTACCAAGGAAATGAAATTTGTTTCACTGAAAAGAGTTCCATTCACACTCTGAAACTTGCATCATTTTCTTAACTCAAATACCAAACTTAAGTGTGGAAGAAAAGCTCTCTTTGTGAGACGGCCCACTTCAGTCCTACCCCTTGGAGCAGAGGGATTTAAACAATTACTAATCCATCTCTGGATCCTTTGCAAGAAGGCTCCAAAACACAACTGATTGTTTGAAAATAGAGAAAAAAACCCCACACCAATCACTTACACAAATTCTGAGTTTCCCTATAAATCATCAACAGAAGAGGACACAGCTTTTCCTTTACCTTTACTAAAACACTTCGAAATCTCCTTTGCTCCCACTTGGCAGTAGAGGGAGAGAACTATTGCAGCTGGGAGAAAAGCTACCATTATTGTAGGGGCAAAAATGTTTGCTAGGGTTAGGCAGAGAGAGTTTTATAAAGACCAACTAAGGTCTTCCTCTGATTACTCATTTTAGTTTTTCTAGTGTAATGTCACTAGCTTTCCAGCACAGCCCTTTTGAACTCCATCAAATCTTAGCTTAATGTCTGCTTTCCTCCTCATTTGGCTGGAACATGAACTTGGTGACCCCCACACCCCACAGGGATCTTGCCCAGGATTTCTGGGTAGCAGCCAAGTTGTTTAGGAAAGGGTAGGTGATGCTAGTGGAGGCTGAGAACCGTGGGTGTCTCCCTTACCTGGCAGGCATCCTGCATTATTATTTGGAGGGTAAGTGATGAGGTTAGGGAAGAGGAGGAAAGGGAAGTTCTGTCTCCTTTTTGCTCACCTTGACCACCTAATATTCACGTTGTTGCCAGTCACTGTACAGTGAAGCTGAGCAGTTCCTCCCTCAGGTACCGTGATGCTTGGCAGAAGACCAGTGATCCTCAGCTCTCCTAGACCAGAAGAGAAGTCATTGCTCAGAGGAAGCCAATGCCATGCTGCCCCTGGTAGTAGGAGCATTCCCTCATGGGAAAAGTCCAACGTACGCTACGATGAGCTAGGAGCCCCTGGGCCCTGCAACAGCATGTTTGGAGCTATGGTGCTGTTGCTGTGGGGAATGTGGATTTCCTAAGGGCTTTGGCCTAAGAAAGGGCAAGTAGCAGAGGCCTCAAAGAGCTTTTTCCTCCAGCTGGGTACAAGATCACATGCACAGAAAAACCATCTCCTTAGTTGCTCTTGCTCCTATATCCATTCCATACCAGTGTTCCAGAAACAAGGCCCTGAGGGTTGCTCATGTTGTGCTATTAGTCCCTCTTCTCAGCTGCCCAGAGCACCATGATCTATAGACACACACAGATCACCATTGGGTAAACCAACTTGCTCTTCCCTTGCCCTCAAGCTACCTGTTAAACATCAGGTGCAAAGCCAAGAGGCATGGCCAGACAAGAAACCCACACTGCCCAGCCCTCCTTGTTTTCTGCTTGTGTGCACACACACGTGTGTGTACAGACATGCCATGCGTGCATCCACCCATCCAGTACCTAGAGGTCGGAACAGGACCTGGCGCTGGTCCTGGTCACGTCCATTCGAGGCAATGCAGGTGAAGAAGCCGACGTCTTCAGAGCTGACCCGGCTGATCACCAGGGCCCCGTCTGACTGCTGCCTGTGTCTGGGCAACAAAACCAGAAACACCTCAGCCTGTACCGGGGTCGGGATGGGACTCCAGCCACCAGAGACGAAGCTGAGCCTCGTGCACAACTTTGTAGTAACACTGAGCAAATGTTTAGCAGCAGCTCGGTTCAACCTGTAATGCAACCCCTCGTCCTCAAATCCCAGCACTAGTGCTGTAGACTGTGGAAAAGCTCACTGCTAGAGCAGGTTTCTGGGAGCAGAGGGTGAGGGGAGCTGCAGGAGAGTAGCACCAGTAGCTGTGGAAGTTCGCCACAGGCACCCTGATCTGTCTCTTTGCTGTGAACCTCTGCCCTGGATCACAGACCAGCTGGGTTTTGGCAAATTTGCTTGCTGTGTGTTCTCCTTCTGCTAATCTTGTAGATGAACAAATCTCAGCTTTGGCTCGCTTGTAGACCCTGTATCACAGCTGTTCACTCGAGGGTTCAGTGTTCAGACTTTGATCTGTGAGCGAGGCCAGGGCAGTCAGTCAGTACCGTCTGGCCGGCATAAAGCAGGACGGGCCATAGCTGCATGGCCAGCAGCTCTGTTCTCTCGAGGAGGAGACAGGGAAGGCAAGGCAAGGAGGAGGCTCTCCTCCACATGAACCTGCCTGCAGGCATGGTGGAGCCGCCTGGGAGCTCACCTGGGAGAGGAGAGGGGCTGCCCGTCTTTCTGCCACTCAATGGTGAGAGCCGGTGATGCTTCCACTGTGCAGGGTAGTCTGACTCTCTCCCCGATGTTGGCTTCCACTACTGAGGGCTCGGTCTTATCCATTCTCAATCTGCAAAAGTCCACAAGCACAGCAAAAAATGCAGGAACTTCCTCGTTCAGCATTCGACCTTCAGCACAAGGCCTTTTTAATCACAAGACTTATTTTTTACCTCTGACAGGAAAGGGTGGTCTCTGCACTCCCATCAGAGCTCTGATACTTGCCATTACCAACATTCACTCACAATGTTCAGAAAAGAGCAGCCTCCATCAAATCCCACTCCAGTTCAGCACAGCTTGGGGCTGTGCTCCTGCCAGACAGCTTAACCCTTTAGAGACAGCAACCCTGTTTCTTACAGCATCCCTCTGGGTAACAGCCTAGCAAGCATTAACGACGTAACCACATGGTGCAGTACAAAGCCCTGAACAGGGCACCAAGCAAGTTTTTCCCAAGGTGCTCGTCTGGCACACAAAAACGAGCAGATATTTTTTGGGGAGTGAAGAGCCCATTGCAATCACCTGACGGCATGCAAGGCCTAGGAGCCGGCCATCCACTTCATGCAGAGGAAAGGTTGAAGTCAGGCTCTCACACCACTCATCTCCTCATGCTCTTTGCTCTCTTAGAACTACAGCTAAACACCACTACAGAAGGGAGCTAAACCATGATGTTCCCAGAGTCAAATAAAACATCATCTCCCCCACCCCCATTCTCTGACCTGAATTCTTGATCTCAAAAAACAAAACCAGAGGGCCTTAATTCAATGCTGTTAATTCAGTGAATCACTGCTTTCTGCTTTTAGGCAGAAGCAGATAAGGAGGCTGCTGGGGAATTCAGCAAATTGGCTGGGGTTTAGGCTGTAGACTCAAAAGAAGGGAGGGATCAGATCATGGTCCCATTTAATCTGGTACCCCAACATGCTGTGTTTAAGGCAAAAATGATCTGTACCCTTTTATTTCTGTGGGGCCTAGAAGCACTAAAGAAACACGCAAGCAGCTACAAAATATGCCACCCAGTACATGAGGAGATAGTTTTGAGTATAACTGGTTTGTTCATAAAATATTTAAAATAAATGGGTGGGGGCTAAAGTAATTGGAGCTTTGAAAAATATACATATGTCTACTTTGTGCTAGTTAAGCAATTCCTATTTGCTTTGCATTTTTCCAGAGCAGGTTTCTCTTTCTGCCTACACTAACTCGAACAGCAAAGGATGCTGCCCCTGATATTTCTACTTTCCTTTGAACATAGCTCCTTTGCTGTCAGCCTCCCTCCACGTCTTTGCTCAGAATATGCTTCTTTCAAGAGACCCTCGGGGAGGACAGAAGACAGCTTGCGACTGGGATCTTCTCCCATTCCTCTTGTCAGCAGTTCAGCACCGCTTTGCTTCCCAGCCACGCCCCAGAACAGCTGACCCAGGACCTTTCCAATCTTCAGCTTTTCTACATGAAGACATGCGATATGGTTCATCAGCTGGGCATGGTGGACAAACTGTTGCTGCATGTGAACTTACCTGTATGTGAATTGCCGATGCATGGAGGAACTGGCTGCCTGTACAACCTTCCCGCCTCTGGATAGCTCTCGCTGCTGCTGGTTTTCCTTGTGAAGGACCCGACCTCTCTCACCCTCTGCCAGAACAGCGCCCTGGTACTCTATTCAAAATGAAATGCCATATGTGAATAAAAGGACCCTTCTTACTGTGACCTCTTGCGTAGGGTTTCTATGAGCTTGGGAGAGCTTGCTGAACTGGCGCCAAAGAGCCCTTCAGCCATCTGTTTTCTGGCTGACTAGTGCAGTAAGCCTGCGCTGTCTGCTAATGAGAGTCACAGACCTGCAGGCAGGCAATTTTAGACTCCTTTCTCTCCTCTGTCAGTGAACATGTTGCAGCATCCCTAAGGCCACGGCACCTTCTGCCCCATGTGCCACTGCTGTGACAAAGTACACTGAAGAGATTGAAGGCTACAGGGTGCCTTGCTGGCCCATCTTTTGAGACTGGCCTTTCATAATTTTTTTGTTTTTGTTTCTTAAATAAGGCACATTTTTCAGAAGAGGGAATCATTTGTTACCCAGCAGGACCTGTTTGGGCAAAACACAAAACATAAATGCACCAGCGCAGCCAGCTACGGAAGACTGGTCACATTAGAGTGTGAGACGGAGGGCGCAGGAAACTGCAGAAAAGCCCTCTTCTGAAGCCCCCTTTTCTGAGATCAGGAGGCGGCTGATGGCTCAGGCTCACAGGGAGGAAGATGTGCTTGCTGTGCTGGAAGTGGGGCTGGTTACAGGCAAGCCACAGCTCCGCTTATAGGGTGGCACTACAAGAGAGTGCTTTAACATGAGGCAACACCAAAAGAAGCCCTGCTGCCTCCGCAGTCCCTCTGGGCACCCCTACAGCAGAGGGGACCAACTGCTTTGACTAGCTCGTGGGACACCATTGCCGTGGAGTGAAGGGAACGCTGCTAGCACAGTGCGACAGCAGAGGAAGCTTGCTCCTGCAGCTGGCTTTATTGCTGCTGTTGTCAATAACCGCTAACGAGGAGCCCTGAGCTACCTCTTTGGCCTTAAGTAGGAGATAAGTCACCTATGATCTGTAACTGAATCTGTCGACTCTCTGTCCTCCCATCAGAAATGAGGCACGTGTAAGTCCCGGCATCCTCCGGCTTGACGTGGCTGATCACTAAGGAGCTGTCGGACTGGTAAGTGTGCCTGCAACAGGAGCAAGGATTAACCACCTCTGCCTGGCCACGGGCAGCAACCGGCCAGGGCAGAGCGGCCCTTCGTGCTGATGTCGCATAAACCATCACCATGGAGTGCCCTCCCCGGTTTAGAAAACAACAAAACCCTGTCGACCACAGAGGGGTCACAGGCAGGGGAAATAACTGTGGCAGAAAGGAGGTCAGAAACAGAGAGGAAACTGAGATGGGGAAAACAGGGAACTGCTTTCAGCAACCCTCTCCCGTGAGGAGGCAAACTGCCCTTCCAGGCAGGAGCTCGAGACCCAGCAGTCATCTGCAAACAGAAAAGCAGAACTGGGCTTTTCTTAACTGTGATTTTCATAACACAAAGTGA
Source organism: Pluvialis apricaria (assembly GCA_017639485.1). Taxonomy (NCBI): domain Eukaryota; kingdom Metazoa; phylum Chordata; class Aves; order Charadriiformes; family Charadriidae; genus Pluvialis; species Pluvialis apricaria. The sequence continues at coordinate 41,763,091 of CM030012.1, read as the reverse complement.
CTGTCTGGCTCCGAACTGTTGCTGGAAACAGACTTCCCAGGAAAAACTGGCTTTAAAAGTAGTTTTAAAAAAAATTTATCTTAGATAGGAATGCCAGAAACTTCCAGCCAGAAGAACTCTGAGTTATTTGGCTAAAAGTTTCACCCTGGACTACTGACTTACTGCTGCCCCAAGATGAATCCAACAGAGACAACATTTTTCTGTATCACTACCCACATACCAGCTTCCACCAGTGCCGTGTTATGGGACAGCACTTGTTCTGCCCCATAACACTAGCCAATGCCTCAACACTATTGCAGACTGAATCTGTTTCTGCTGTGCACAGACCAGGTGAACAGTTCATGCTCTTGGGTCAGTACATGGACTTGTTTATTTAGTCATCCCTTTTTTTTTTTTTTCTTTAAAGAATGTTAACAGTGAGATGACAAAGAAAGTAGGCAAGCGTATTTGTCACTCTCCCCAGCAAGGAGCCCATCTGCTCTACAACCAAGGGAGCTGAGCTCACCTGTCAGAGGAGACTGGTCGGCCGTCCTTCATCCACTCCACTCTGGAGAAGGGGGACATGCCTGTCTTACAGATCAGCTGGATGTTTTGTCCCACAGCTGCTGTCACGAGAGAGGGCTTGGCTTCCTCCAGGATGGCTCTGAAAGAGAAAGTGATTCCATTGGCACTTCTGCTGTCCTCCTCTTCTCTGGGTCCTCTAATCTGGCTCTGGTTAAGTCACAACCACAGGACAAAGCAGGACCGGCTGCCCATTAAGCTCTGAGCAGAAGCACCAGGCAACATGTGGGGAGCGCTCTCCTACATGGCAAAGGCTGCTCTGGACAGACTGAAGGCTACAGTATCTCCAGGCAGAGAGAGTGTCCTACAATGCCTCTTTTCTGAAGGAACTAGGTTCAGCTCCGCAGGTAGACACAGATCCGGTGCAGACACACTTAGACCTAGCACTTTATGCACTCCCGTGAGTTCAGGGTGACACTGTCTGAATCCTGACCCAAATTCTGCATCTTAAAAGTCTTTCCTAGAACAATCCACTGCTGCTCTGTGCAGTGCTGAGATAAAGCCTCTGAAGTCAGAGAGTCAGCAGAATTTGTTGGTCAGAACAAGAAAAACACCTATGGATTCTCATTCATGGTGTAAGAATGCCTCCCAGACAAAGATCCCAGGATCCTGCAGTCTTTTCCACACACCATACTTCCAGTGCTGTCAGAGAGCAGGGAGAGTGCAAGGAAAGAGACAGCAGATAACTCCAGCCCCTGAATAACTTGATTTACCAAGGGGCCATGTGTATAGCCAATCCATTGCATGGTATTCCCAGTTAGCTGGTCCCAGCTGGGGCAACACTTTTACTCCAGAGGAAGATGCATTGATGCATCACAATGAGCTGGCAGAACAGGATAGAAAAAAATAAATAAAAACCTCATCACCTGTGCAGAGCCCGTGCTGGGAATGAGTCTGCAGACGCCTGCTGCGCAAATCCTTCCGTCACGGAAACATCTGCTCCAAAAGCCTTATGCCACTGCTCGCCTTCATGGGGCAGCACCTGCTGGCCACTGCTGCTCTGCCTCTCTGAGGGCCCGGGCACTGCTGTTTCCCACAAGTGCGGCCAGCTCAGGCTGTCCAGTCTGCTTTGCTGGGTGCCCCAGCGCTGGCTCTCCAGCACACCAGTCCTTGGCAAAGACTCTGGCAGCACCTCACTTCTCCAGCTGTCCTGTCTGTGGCTGTCTTGCGTGGGGTGTGAAGCCCCGTAGGCTCTTCCTTCTTGGCTGTGAGTTTCAGACCCTCGCAGGGGTGGCTGCTGCTGACTCCGAGCATTCCCTGTACGAGAGCGGGAGGCAGTATGCTGGTGTTGCAGGGCTCCTGTGCCAGAAGAGGGCTGGTGGTCCAGAGGACTGACCCCCACAGAGTTGTGGCAAGCTCTCATGCACTCCTCCTCTGAGGCAAAGCTGTTTTTATTGCCATGACAGCCACCGTACCAAAACCTGTTGCACTTGCCAACAACAGTCACAAAGTACCAGCGAGTGGTCCAGTTTGTGCAGGGTCCATGGGCACTGGGCAGCAGGCATATGATAGGATATGCTACCAAAAAGAACAGAACAGAGGGAGATGTGAGGGTCACGCAGTACAAAGGTCCAGGTGCTTCAAGCCACCTACCTAGATGGTCTAATGGGCATTATGTGGCAGAGGTGGGAAAGTAAGACACCTGAGGTCTGCACCCAGCTCTGCTTTGAAATTGGGCAGCTGCTCACATGTTTCTTTCTGCCCCAGTTTTGCCACTGGTGGAAGGAGAACCAACTTCAGAGAAATTTCACAATCTAGATGCTAGACAGATGTGTTGCAGCCTGTCTCAGGGAATTGCGCAGCTGCAAGGTTGGCTCTGGGGCTTCCTCTCCTGCAAGGGGCACGTGGCTGCCGTTTGCACATTTCCAGCCCACAAAGCAAGTGGATTAGACCCAGTTGTGAAGCCTCATGCATTACAGAACACCCCTCCACACATTGATATAAAGAGGAGCACAGCCCTACGTGTCTAGAAACTGAGCCTTGTGCTCCGAGTCACGGGCATCACAGCCACATGCTGACAAAAACTGGATGTGGGGCTCTGACTGAGGGGTCCTTTGCCAACCTGTGGTTGAGCAGAGAGGATCCCAGAGAGCTTTCCCTTTCCCCAGGGCAGGCCGCCAAGCAATCTCTTTGCTGCAGCGAAAGGGCAAAGCAATGCAGCAGCAACGCGCCGGTAGAGGATACAGCTGGGAACGACAGGAGCAGAGATGCTTTTGCCCAGCAGCTCTAGTGCTCTCATAGTACAGCAGGCACTGTATTGAACTCTGGTGGCTGAAAGCATCCATGCAGCCCTGAGCAACACCTCCATCTTTAGCTGTACCACTCTTTCCACACCTGTCTATGGGCTGTCTGAAGGCTGAGCACGGCCCTGAGTCCTCAGAGAGGCCCTACTTCTCCTAAACCCAGGTAACTGACTTGGAGCACTCCAGGCTGCATCAGGGTGTCTTCCCTGGGGCAAACAGCTCCCCAAAAGTCCTACAGACTGACAGAGAACACACAAACACACTTCTGTTTAACTGTGAGCAGAGGACAACAAGAATTTCTGGGGTAGCTGACAGAACCAAACCATCTGGCTGCTTTCCTACACTCCCTCCCACCTTCCCCTGCCCCAGCCACCAGGTAGAATTTCTTTCTAAAGAGATAATCTGCTATATTTTACAGAGAGCAGAGCCTCTACACAGGAAGCTTCCATATGCTACTGGATTCTGTAGGAGTCTTCCTATGTTTCTAAACCAAGAAGCCAAAGCGTCACTTACGGTAGTTGGGCCTATTGAGACATCCTTCCCCTTGAGGACCTGAAGCTGAAGCGACATTGTCAAAACAGCAGCCGTACATGGAACTGCGGCACTCGCCCGAGGGGTGCTGCTGGGACAAGGCTTGGCTTGCCTTAGAGACAGGAATTGAAAGCCAAAAGTTATCATGCATACACGAGGACAGTAGCGCATGCAGGGCACCATGTCCAAGCTGCCGGCTGCAGAAGGCCAGCTGTTAGAGGAACCACTATTTTTTTTGTTTGCCTCCTGGAGGGCTTTCATGCTGGGAAGGGGTGGGAAACTCTGCTGTCAGCCACGGAGCCTGGGCTGCCCTTCTCTGCAAGGCACACCTAACCAGCACAGGGGCAGGCCGGTTTATTCAGCTGGCCCCACCACACACCCCGAGCTATGAGAGGAATTACGTCTCTGACTACATTGCCCTCAATTAATCTGCAGTTGACGAACAAAGGCAATTAACAGCAGCCATGTTTTTCCCACTTTTTTTCTCTTAGATGGCAAGTTTCTGACTGACAGAAATTTGATTACTCAGGATTATTCAATCAGTTCTACACAGGATGGTCGGTCTCCTACTTCTCAGACATCTCCCAACCACACACTCTGTCCCGCGCTTACAGAGGATAACAGGTGGATGCCCCAGATTGAACAGGAGCAAACTGGGCCAAAGGACTTGATGCCATGCCTGGAGTATTGATTCTCCAGCATTACTGGCAGAGATGAAGCACAACAGAAACCCACAATCTGAGTCACCGGGGTCAAATCTGAATCTTCATGTCTGATGGACTCCTAAAACGCAAAGAGTATTTGTACTTACTGTTGGAGCAGCCGCAGTGGGTTGATTTCTGCTCACTTGAACATCATGGTAATATTGTGGGCATCCCATGTTGTTTGGACCCTGGGAAGCTGATACTCCATCAGGACAACAGCCGTACCTACAGGCAGAAGGCAGAAGGGTTGCAGCAATACCTGACCTGCCTGGCTCGACAGGCACAGGCTGTACATTTCAGTAAGTCCCCAGGAAAGGCAATGCCTCCCTGCTCAGGCCCATCTACTTCCAGCTACCTGCTTCGGTGACAGGTGCTGAAAGGGCAACCTCTCCCCAAAGGACCTGAAGCCGGAGTGTGCCCATCTGGACAGCAGCCGTGTGGGCTCCGATGACAGTCCTGAGAGCCAGTCCCTGCAGCGGCGTCCCGAGAGAAGCTGAGCTGATGGGAACCCGAAGAGCGTGACTGGGATTCCCAGCGAACAGGCAACAAGTTGATGCCATGGTCCTTGGTGGATGGGATGTGGCGATTGCCAGAGGTACTATGGATCGTGGAGCTCCCAGGGAGCATCCTTTCATCACCAGAATCTGGGGAGAGAACTCCTTAAAGCATGTAGGTGAGCATCAAAATCTGGTCAGTTTTCCTCTGCTCTCTTTCACCTGCCCAGGGCTACAGGGCAGGCTTTTCTGTATCAGGATTTCACCTGAGTATGTGTCTTCTGGCCTACTGTTATGGATTCGGTTTTTCTGAGATTCTTTTGCTCATTGCCCTGTCACATGAGAAACCACCTGCCACATTACTGTGGTACCCCTCACATAATCATTTCTTCTTCTATGATCTGCTGTGGACAGTAGTTCTCTGAGCCAGCGCTTAAGTTGTGCTGCCAGTATACGGGATCTATATATTGTACAGTCTCTTCTGCATGGGCAGATTCAGATACTGCTTTCTATTGGTGTAAAAGAATCTACATTTTGTCCCTGGCTCCACAAATTTCTAGAAGCTCATGAAAATAATGAGAGAAATAAAGAAAAGGATGAACCTTCCCCCTATCACGCACTATTCCAAGTCCACTGTCATCAAAACCCCAAGCTAACAAAATTCTTCCAAACCTGTGGCAGGGCTATTTGGGTTGTAACGTGTCAGCAAGGACTGGCGAGTGACATCGTATCCCATAGTGTCCTGCATACTGGGGACCTCTGCAAAGAGAGATGTACGCAAAATAAGTGCAGTTAGTCCAACCCTATGTTCTAATAATTGCAAATGCATCCAGGAGTCAACAGGAGACTAAAGTTAGTGAAAATGTTTCTCTTCTCCTGGAACAGCGGCTCAGCAGCAATTGGATTCGATGGGGTTGTCAGGACAGTGACGTGCGATGGGCAGGCAGACAAAAGTCAACATTTCAGCTCTGGGATGAAGACTAGACACAGACAACAAGCAAAACCTGAGTGGTTGTGCCTCCTTTATGGCTGGTCCACAGAGGGATGAGAGTTGGCTATAACTTTTAGCTACTGAGCCTGCCCAGGTCACCATCCTTCTTGACTGGGAGTCCTGGGGTCAGTCTGCAGCACACACTGGGACAGAGCCATCAGAATACTGAATTCAAGATGGACACAGACCAATGTTGTTCCCAAGCCTGTGATGTACATTTCAAATAGCACAGGTACTGGGACTCTGAAGATGCCATGGTTATGTGCACAAAACAAACGCACAGGATGGAGACAGGCAGGCAAGAAGCTGAGAAGATAAGCTGGTGCAGAGCTGGGAATTTCTAGTCTTAAACAAAAGCATCTTAGGACAAGCTAGATGTGCAGCAATACCACTCACGCTGCGGCAGGTAGCAGGGCTGCGTGTTGCAGCTACCCAGGGTGGCTGGTTTCTGTGGCTGGATGGCTTTGCATGTCTCAGGACTGTAGAATTTGGAGTCACCATCGGCGCAGATGACTTGGCGCGTCCGGATGCCTGAACTGCAGCTCTTCGAACACTTGGGCACAGAGACAAGGCAAATGAGCAGGTAGCAGAGGCCAAATGCAGAAACCCCACAGACCAGGGTGTGGAACAGCTGCATGAGCACAGCTTCCTCCACCAAGGCAAGGCAAACGATACTTCAGCTGGATTCAGCCGAACAATTACAGAACCGTACTTCAAACCATTGTACCAAATGTCACACCCGGCCCTGAAGCATTAGGCTCCGAGCCATGCTCAGCCTGTAACATCCAGATAAGCTGCTGTTACCCGCAGTGGTGTGGCAGGGAGTTGGAATAGGTAACTGGAGTGAATTGTTTCAACCCGGTCTGAAGGCATCTCAATACTACAGGGGTCCACCAGCCTGAGAGGGTCAGTTTTGAACTACGCATTCAAGAACAACAGTTTACAACAGTAAAGCAAACTGATAGCTTTCTTGTAAGGAGCTTGTAAGGAGTTCGTCTCACTGGAAACTGTGGATGAAGAGGGAGCAATGAGTAGCAGCTCAGTGGAGGGGAGAGGATGAGGTATGTGTGCAACCCACCTGCTCGTGGCAAGATCTACACATATTAGCAGAGTATTTGTCTCTCTTATTCAGATGCAGGTAGGAGCTCTATTCTGGTATCGGAAAGCCAGGGGCCAGGAAAGATGAGATTAAGGTATGTGCCTTTTTGAATATTTATTAAAACTTGGCCTGCATCTCATGAAGAACCAGACATAACATGTTTTAACTTACAGGCAGCTGCTCTGGCTAGCACAGAAGGAAAAAGGTGTGTTTGGAAGTCACCTGATGCATTGGATCTACCCGTTTCCTCCCTCCCAGCGCTTTTCCCCGGGCTGAACAGAGTCTGGCTTCCTCCACAAAGACAAAACTAATCCAGCTGAAGCACAGTTTACCTGAACAATTACAAAAATGTACTTTAAACCATATCACCAAACGTGATGACCAGTCCTGAAGCCTGGAGCTCTAAGCCATACTCAACCAGAGCACTGTTCTTCTATTCACAGCGATGGAGCGAAGAATTGGGAATAAGCAGCAAGAGTGGATTGTTTCAGCTTATTGGCTGCATTTTGCCACTGTCACAGAAACTATAATCCCCCCCTCAGAAGGCTTTGTTTTTGTGGCAGCTGCATACAAAGCAGGCAGCAAATTAACTGGAGCATCACTAGTGCCAGTTACACCGCAACTGTGCGCCAAGGGACTGGTAATGCTCCCAGCTCAGCCAACTTGCAGACTGCACAGATCAAAGCTTGTTTATGAGGAGCACAGCAATATAATCAGTTATTTCCAAAGCATGCAAGGGTGATGCTTACCAGGCCCCAGTCTCCAACGTGCCAGCCAATTTCTTGGATGCAGTTCTCCTTAAGGCAGGGCTGGGTGGCGGATGGCTTTGGCTCCATTAGGCAAGCGAAGTCCTGAGCCTGAGAGCCCTGCTGCGTTCTGCAGGTGACGGTCCGGGTCTGGACCCCTTCCCCACAGCTGGCTGAGCACTGCAGAAAGGGGGCCAACAATTACAAGGAAGCACCTGGTTTCCACTTGCATTTCCAGGCTGTGCTCCCTAACATTAGGGCAGAGCATCCTTTTGAGATTGACTAAACCAACCAACCAACCATCATTAAAATCATCTTCTGGGATGGGAGTTAGCAGAGTAGTTGTTTATGCTATAGAAGAGACAACAAGGCATGGTGGATAGGGTCTGGGAGATCTGGAGCTCACTGGATCATAGTGACCTAGTAATTTCATTTCCCTTGATCTCTACCAAAGAAGACATGGAGAATGATTTTGGAAAAATATCAATACTGCAGAATACATTGAGAACAATAAATGGCAGGAAATACCTGGAATCTCTTGTTATTTACTCATTATTTTAATCAGCAAAGAATTCAAAGGAAGACAAAAAGATGAGGTTCTTGTGTTGCTCATGTCTTCTGCCTGAAGACCTTGTGCTCCATTTTTACAGTGTGGAGCTGTGGGACAACTTCTATACCAGTAACTGGTTTGTGACATTTTCAATGCCCTCTTAAATTCACAGTGATGTTTCCTGGAATCCAGCCTACTTCTCCATGAATTACCAAGGTCTCTTACAGAGAGCATTAACTTGGGGACAGTCTGAATTACTTCAGATGAGCTTCCCAGCTGAGTTTCAGCCAGTCGTTTACTAGAGTGACCTTTTATCTCTGAGAATACACGAGAAACAGTCACTTTTGAGAACCCTGGAATGAGTCACTTAGAAATCAGTTTGTAAGAACACGACACTTGGCTCTTTCCCCACAGAGTGCTCTTACTCCACAGCCCTGAAGTCATCTCAGCATTCACACCTCACATCCCACAAAAGAGAAAGGAAAAAGAAAAATAAAAAAAAAGGGACTTTACAGACTTCACAGTCTGGGTCATCATGCCTCAAAGTTGCATTTTATGCTGCTGCACCACTCAGTCAAAGTACCACCACAAGATTGTAAGTCAAATGTTGCAAGCATGCACGTACTTCTTTGAAAAGAGGAAAATTCACTTATGCTTTAGGGACTGAGCAGACACTACCTTTACTTTCTAAGCCCTTGGAATGCAAGGTACCTTCTAAATGCCTGACTGGCAGCACTGAGCACATACAGTTTGAATGGTTTCCTCTCCTGGAGATACAAATGCTCACAGGCATCAAAAAATGCACTGCACAGCTGCGTTGGGAGAAGCCCTGCACTGACACACAGCAAACAGCAGGTCACCAGTGTTTCTTGCTTACCAACTGTTGTGATTGTATGACTGCTGTCCAGGGCTAGGAATGCTGAGGCAGCAATTTGCATGCAAATAAAACAACACAGGCAGGAGCCGTGAGCTCCTGTTTTATGGAGGAGGGAATGTTACTGTGCATCATCAGCTGATGGACAGCAGCTCTCATGTCTGCTGACAAAAATACAGGAGCTAGGAAGGGACTGGGAAACCGGAGAAGAGGGAACATACAATGAGAAGAACAGGGGTGCAGGGGCACACACAGCTTTGAGGAACAGGGATGTGTTTCTAGGAGGGCAGAGTAGCTAGCTGGAGAACTTGTTTGGAGGACTGCAGGGACAAGTCCTATACCTCTGCACACCACCTATCCAGGAATACACACGTTTTGCAGTCCAAGAAAAGGAGCCTGGCTCTTTATCCCCAAGCTTTGGCAGATCCTCCTTCAGTACATGCCGAGCGGCCGTTGCCTCCCACACACAAACTCACCTCTGACCAGGGCCCCGTGCTCCAGGTCGCACACTGTCTCATGTTGCAGGGCTGACTGCTGCGAGGCTGCTGTGCAAAGGCCATGCACTCAGCATTGTCCACCACTCCTTGGGAGCTCTGGCCGTCAAATGCCACACAGTAAACTGAGCGAGTCTGGGTGCCCCCACCACAGGTAGCCGAGCAGGATCCCCACTCCCCCGTTTTCCACCTGCAGGTCACAGAATCAAGCAAACGAATGTAAGCCCAGCTAAACTGCCCAGAGACACAGGGGAGGTCAGTGCCTCTGCAATCAGACAGGGAAAATGTCCCTTTGCGGAATAGAGTCAGAGGCGAGTTCCCATTTGACCAAGCGCTGCCCAGCTTAGTTGGCAATGCAGAGCATGAGTCCCGCTCCAGAGACAGATACCCAACTACAGAACACTTGTTTCTATGGAAGTGCAGAGCTCTCCCAGAGGGGGAAGATTTCTCTCCATGGTTTTTGGTCTCTTGACGTCTGAAAAAACGTCATGCCTGAATGGAACACCAAAGGTAAAAAAAAAAAAAAAAAAAAAAGAAAGAAAGAAAGAAAGAAAATAAGGAAACAATCCACATCAGTTAAAAGAAAAGCAACTTGCAGCAGTTTAACCACCCATTACACTCCAGTCGCTATCAGAAACAGTAAAACCAAGCCAAGACGCAACTCTGCCTGCAAACCACATCAGACACTCTCAGAAGGGCTTGTGAACTTTTTGCTGACAGCCAGTAGAAAGCTGGTTTATTCCTCTCATTGGCCAAATTCTCTAACAGCAACACACACACACACACAAAAAAGCCCCAAAAACTTTAAATAGATTTTGTCCTCTGTTTGGTTGCTGAAGCTGGCCCAGAAATGATACACCCTTGCTAATGGAAGGGGGAACATCCACCAAACAATCTGACTATTTGGATGCTAAAATCTCTGCCCTTGTCCACTCCTGTGTCTCAGAGCTGCCCAGGTAGCTGGGATCACAGCTTACACGGCCTGGCTTCAGGGACAACATGATGTTTCATTCCCGACTCCAGCAAGGTGCACAATCATGTGAGGTGGGCATCATGGTTATCTGCTTGTCAGCTGCTACCTCCCCTTGCAGTCAGGTAAGCCCCAGCCAGGGTGTGAAGGCAGTTTGTGTTTTCTCCCCTAGCCTTCCAGCTGCTCCCTGGTCTGCCCTCACCACCCCTAAACCGAGTTTCAGCCAGTTCCCATTCACACCCTACCAGAAACTCTACAGCAGACTCAGCCAAGAGAAGACATGTTAATTTCCTTAAGCTACTCTTCTTTACTGCTAAAGATGCAGATATCGGACCAAAACTGAATGGCCTTTGCTATAAAATAAGGTGTTCCCTTTGGAAAGGGAACAGCTACAGCAAGTAGAAGACACTTAGAGTGGTGTGGTTGCAGGGCTCAAAAAAAAATTCATTAGTCAAGATTTTTCAGAACCTCCAGTGGGGCTAAAAAAAACCAAAACAACCCACCCCCAAACTGTATTCTGCCTCCTGTAAAGCAAACGTATAGTTTTTGGAAAGGCTGTATCAACTGGATGGGCTCATCTACAGCTTCCTTCAACTGTGAATCAAGACATCTTGTCTGACACTTGTTTCATTTCCTTTGCAAGACAAGGTCAACCATAAGGCTGGGACCCTCATCAGAGGGAAAAGTATTGCAAGTCCTAAGCTATTAACAGTTTGCTGAGGGACAACTATTTTGCTTTTGATCTTTTTTACTTCTCATACCTCAGTGTACATTGTAAGTATTGTATCTTGTCACATCCTTGTACTCGTCACAGTATATAGGCACTTTTCTGCCTGCTATAGGGCCCATGCCAAAGAAAGAAGAGCTTTTGAGAAACTCTGAGGCTTTTGCTATGGCGTGCTGGCATCCTGGCCAATGTTTTAATCACCCAATCCATCATCTTTTCTTTTCCTTTCTGTTCTTTTATTTATCTTGATAAACCAGACAAAAATCTTTCAGAACATCATCCCTTCACCTTTTTATACAGATTCCGGAGAAAAAAAACAATTATCAGGATAAGCAGCCAAAACAGCCAAAAGCTATGAAGAAATTGTCCCCTTCTCAGTCCCATAAGAGTCAAGTTACCAGGAGCACACACAACCACCTAAGCAAAGCTGCCAGCCAGCACCCTCCACCACCTTGCCTCATAGGCAAGAATCAAAAGAAAAGCACCACCAACTGCTAGCACCAGTGCCAAAGAGGAAAGCCCCCACATTCCCACAGACTTCAGTGGGCAACTATGTGAAGAGCAGAAGACAGCAGCTGCCTTCCTGTAACATCCTTCTCCTTGTTACCTCTTCATCTGAGAGCTCCGTGCTCCGCTGTGGCTCCAGACTTGTGGCAGATAGATGTAAGAAGTCCTTTATACACAGAACAAAGGATTTAAAGAACTTAAAACAAGTAGCTACAGACTATGGTGTATTCAGAAATGCTCCCAGGTTTCCAAGTGCCTTCTCGCCCACAACAGCACCCTCACAGGCCTCTACTGCACCCACCAGATACACAGTTAAGGCTCTGGTTCCAGCTCTGAACACCCATGTAAAAAAATCTAAGTGAAGCCAACTGCAAAGCTATGCCAGCAAGGGACAAGGTGGGAATGGCTGGGTAAAAGGGTTTGAAAATGCCGCAGGATGAAAAGATTCCAGGATTCATCTCTTTTTAAAAGCAAGGACACTGGGAACGCAGAAATGACATAAGACCAACACACTCTGACCTCTGTTTTTGCGGGCTCCAGTTAAAGAGAACAAAAACCAGAGAATCTCTTTCCTATCGCCTACATGGGCTAGAAGACTATCTTCCACAATCATACTCTGGAAAGCTCTATAAAATGAACATAGGACATATTAGGACCTTTCCTTGTGCACAGAGAAATGCTCATTGCAGTGTTATCATCACCATCTTAGGTGATGGTGGTCTTAGGCTTTCTCTAAGAAGCAAAACATTTCCTTGGAGAGAACCATGTCGGAAGTCAGGAGAAGTGAGAGGGTCATTCTTTTTCTTGGTTCCAGAAGCAGCTCAGGAAGAAGTCAGAGTCCAGAAGAGGAAAGGAAATCTTACCGTTTTGTCTGGGGACAAGTCTGATGACCACATGTCCGGTTATTGTCGGGTTGTGGTTTATTCCTGCACATATAATCTGGATAAATTTCATTGTCTATGGTACAAAACACCAAGCGGGATTGGAAACCTAAAGGAGAAGCAAGAGAGTATCCTGATCAGTGCAAGCCACCCAGGACTAGGTTTGCAATGCACTGGTGTTGGTGAAACAAGTTTCTAATGTCAGGTACAGTTCTTAGTCTGCCAATAGTGACAGTATGAATGATGCCTCCCCATAGTATAGAAGTACATTGGAAGGGCAAGAGAGACAGAATAGTTCTGTGTAGCTGAGGGGCATTTTCCTGTTATTTTATGGATTGAGACTCCCAAGGGAAGCACCATATCCATGTATTGCTTATCAAGGAACCCAGCATGGTGTGTGCAGCAGAGCTGGTGGCCTTCTGTTAGACTCAGAAGGTCAGTCTTGTGAAGAGTGGGTACAGGAGGAAAAACTTGCAACTCTTTATGCTTCCTACAGGATAAGAGTGCCCAGCAAAGACAATACCAACTCCTACAACCACAATAGGGCAAAAGCTATTGAAATGGCCATCAGCACAGAAGACCAGAACAACCTGATAGGAACTGTATATAGTAGTCAGCTGGAAAGGGTTTTTTTTTGTTTGATTGGAGTTTTTGTTTTTATTTTTAGCTTAAAATCCATAACTTTGCCCATGGAAGTATCTGTAAACTGAACATGACATTATACTCCAGGAGTCCCCCTAAAGAGAAGGAATCTTCCAGGCTACGGTAGAGCAGAATGATGTGATTCAGTTACATAGGCCAAGTCAGTTTGGAGAGAACCCCTCAAGTGGTTGAAAAGGCCTGAAAAGGACATGAAGAACTGAAGCAAAACAAAACAGAACAAAGGCTATTTATGAAGATCCTTAACAGATGCTAGTACCAAGTCTGAGGACTAGGGCATGGAAAATAAGACAGGACAAGGCATGGGACACAGTCCTGTTGTGATTCCATATGTGACCCTCCCTTTACAAAACCTTAGCTGCCCCCTGCAGATACCTGGAGACACGGGAGACTGCTGGGAAGCAGCTGCAGAGGGCAGCACACAGTCACACTGCCTTGAGGGTGCGGATATAAACCCCACACCAGCCGCCGGAGACCAGGTCCTGTCCCCTTACCTCCTCCACACTCAGAGCTGCACTCACTCCAGGAACCGTAGCTCCAGCTGTAACCCAGCGCCTGTCCTTGGACGGGCAGGTAGTACTCATACTGTACCCCTGGGTTTGGCTCCTGGCTGATGAGCTGTGAAAGCATGGGATCAAGTCAGGGAAATAGCAGCAGCAGCACTTTTCCCATTTGTAGCATTTCACCATCATGCCCGAGGGTTCAAGCTGACCTGCCTCCCTCCCATTAAAGGAGCACTTATCCTCTACACTGCATTTTCTCCTTGCCTTCTATGATGCTCTAGAGAGCATTATTTTTCAGAGCAGGGTGCATTTATCCCTCTCAGAGACAGAAGTTCCAGCTGCTCCTGTAACAGTACGTACCCTTGCCTGGCCCGCAGCACGCTATAGCAAGCGGTGCCCTAGAGCCTGTCCCTGCCCCAACACCATTCGGGGCTGACTCTCCCTCCCTTAAAGTCAGAGGCCAAGAGAAAAGGCAGGAAACCAACATCAAGCCTTGCCCTGTTCCTTTCTGGGGCAACAGAACCAGAGCCGCCCAGGGCCCCGTCACTTCTCCAGTCTTGCCCAAGTCCCCCGCCAATGCACTCCCACTGCCCCACTGCACAAAGTGAGGGCTGCTATGCAAAGCAAGAGCACAAGACAATCAGCAAGGGGCAGCCACAGCCACTTACCTCAATGACGAGGGGTTCCGTGGTGGGACCCCGGGCGTGGAGGAGCTCTGGGGCCAGATCACCCTCCGAGCCACGGTCATAGTGCATAACCGTGCTAGCTATGTGCAGTGCGCGGCTGAAGTCAATGGTCCAATGCCCGTTCAGATAATACTCCCCTCGCACGTTCTTGACAGCTGGACAAACCCATGTGCCAGAGAAGAAAAGGCAGTAAATTTACACACCTAGAACCTGACACCTGGCTCCACATACCGCAAGACAGAGCCTGCTCTAGACTTTCGGGGTATTGGCAATCCACAGAGCTCTCAGCTCCACCATTTGAACCCCTGCTCCTTTACATCAGTATTGCAACCCTTTAAGTGTGGCAACAATCTGATATGGCAGCATCTACCAACGCAGAAAAAATTCACACATCGAAAAGGGACCATAAGAACTCAACAAGGATGTTCCTGTTTCCACTCAACACTGCATTGCAGGTGTAGCAAAAAAATGGGACCATCATCCTCCAACAATACTGCCTGCCCTGTAACGCTCTCTTGCCAGAAGCTGCTCCATGTTCAGATGGTGGTTCTTGTCAGCTTTGCTGCAAATCAAGCATTTTTTTGCCGCACAACCAAATACCTCCAGTATATTCCAGCCCCAGCTCTGCATTCCCCACTATTAGTCACTGAGGCACAGCCTATATCCTGCTTGCCATTAACACATGGACTTCACACCTCACTGCCTCTACACCACTAATCCTGTTCATCAGACATTCTGTTCAGAAGACAAAGACTTTGGTGCTGCATCCACTTTTCTACAAAGGAAGACGTCACCAGACTGATCTGTCCAAAGCACTGCCAATGGAAGGGTCAGAAAACAGAAGAGTGTTTGCTTTCTCCACTGGAATTGCCTCAGCCCTGCCTAGAAAACTAGGAAAACTAGGTGAGGACTTTTCCCCCTCCTTTTTGCCCTCTGCAGCACGGCCTGAGTTTGAGGCTGTACAGGCAATCACCCAAAAGGTATCTATGGGGAAAAGCAGCCCATCCCAAACTTTTGGGTGACAGGAGGAGCTAGGATTTACATTCACTAAGCAACCAGCAGAACTCATAGCCAAATTTTGCTATATCAACTAGACTCCGTGTAAGTGCCAGGCAGGAAGTCTGAACATGGTTGGGTCTTTTTATTCCCCACCCAACAGCAAGATCACCACAGAAAAAAAAAAAAAAAAAAAAAAAAGAGGTAAAACTGAAGCCCAGGCTCGAGCATCCCTAACACTTCAAGGATACTCAATATTCAGATCCTGATTTTCAGAGAGTTTTTCCCTCTGCCATTACAAGCCCTCAAGATAAACATCCCAAAGCCTAATGTATCTGAAAACCAAATTTCAACGCAATTCTGGAATCTAAATGGACTGAAACACAGGTTCTGACATCAGTCTTACCCAGAAAATTTCTGCTGGGCATAACTTCCTTAATTCGGATGCTGGTGGCTCCCACGGGGATGATGAAGATTTGATTGTAACCTAAACAAAAAAAAAAAAAAAAAAAAGGATTATTCAATATCTGTTTGTGGATGCCACACAGCCATTCTTTTGTGCCAGATGCTCATGGTTTCATCAGTCGCTGAACTGGGTAAGCTTTATGATAGTGGCTTGAAGCATTTCAGCGGTCATTTTATCTGCACTATGAATAGCTTCACCCAGAACTATCCAACATGTCAGTCCAGGTCTAAAAAGTTCCAACTACACCTCAGAAAAGTAAACACAAGTGTCAGTGCAAAGTCCATTTTTTAGATTTTAAAATCTTTGGGATTTCAGCAAGCATCATATTGGAGATCAACACAGAGAGATTTGACCACAGTACAGTTGTTACCATGAAATTACTCAAACCTGACCAAATGTAGAAGATGCAGTCTCATTTCTAGCCTTGCACCAAACCTGGTGGGGCTATCAAGACACTGGACAGGGGGACAGTCTTATGAAGGAGGTAGATAGCTATATTCATATGGTACATTTATAGGATTTGCTGGAGACAGAGCAGGGAAATACACCAGCAGCGTGGCAAGTACTTCAGTCTGCACTGAGACTAAGGAATTGATTCCCAGGATAAAGCCATCAATACATTTTCTGATGCTAAAGCAGCTAAAGAGCCACATGCCATTTACAGACATTTCAAGTGAACATCCAAACCTGCCTACGACAATCATGTGATCTGATGTCCCCACCAACTCTTGTGGCAGCTTGACTTTAGGTTTAACTCTTCCCTTCTCACCTGTCCGAACTACCCAGATCATCTGTACCTTTGGGGAGGTTTGGCACATCAAAAGTGCCCTTCACACCATAGCAGGTGCTGCCGTCTCCTCCACAATGCAGGCACTTGTCCTCCTTCTTGGCAGATTCCAGCATGTTATCACAGCCAACGGCCTGTCAGAGCACAGGGGCATTGATATGAGTAAACCTTAATGACAGAGGAAAGAAACTACAAATGGCCAAATGCTGGACTGATCTAATGAGAAAGCCTGAATCTAGGGAATCTGGGAAGTCAGGAGAAGGCAGGGAAAGAGTTGTCAGAGAAAGAACAGAGTTGGCATCTTCTATTTCACATTCAGAGACAGATAGATAAATGCTGTCCACGTGTTCCTCAGGACCTCAGAAACAGAATGATTCTGCTTTTCTGGTGCCATTTTGAAGGGCCAAGTAGAACAAAGGGAAGCAACAGAAAGACTGACAGTCACAATGGTAAAGGCAGGAAGCAACAAGATGACTGACCTGACAAACTCCCTCTACACAGATGTCCCGCTTGCCAGGTTCACAGGTAGTCCCATCTATCACTGCTTCCTTGTGCCTGTAGTAGAAGTTTTCTCCCTTGGGAATGCAGTTTAACTCACACTTATTGGGTGCTGGCAGGAGAGAAAAAACAAACATTATGTACTATGGCTAATAGCTTGTTAACACATCAGGAGCCTGGTTTTAGATCACAGGAGCAGAAACAGAGAGGTGGACTGATATTAAGTGGCAGATATTGAACAAATTCCCGGTTCACAAACTGCTGGGGACTGGAAAAATACCCTGGTAAAGCCTCACTGTATGCAACCATTTCCTCGGGCACCTTGGCTGGCCACTGGTGGAGCGGGGATGTTGGGCCAGGCAGGTATCTGGTTATGCCTTAGTAGGCCTATTCTTATGCTCCCTTGGAGTACAAAGCTTTCTAGAATGAGAACAAGTGCTGGTACAGAACACAAGGGAGGTGTTTCCTTAACAGCCAGCAAATAAACTTTAAATCCATGTTGAAATCCCTCATAATTTGTTAAACCATTATGAATGATAACATATCACAGCTCAGAGCAAGGAGCTCAGGTTCCTACACTTGCCTTCTGAACTAGTTCCACAAGACAGCATGGGCTTGTTGCAAGAGATGTCATGTTTTCTCTGAAGCACTCAGTAGTGCTTCAGAGAAACATGCAGAATTCTCATGTGCCGTGCTAATATTATTTCACCTATATTGAAAAATACAGCAGAGTTTTTGCTTCTCTAATACTTTAGGACTTTGCTGCAACCATTTCCAGCTCTCTCGAGCAATGTTTCTGAGAGAATGGCTGTTACAAGAGACAGCTACGTATTGCTGCAAAGAGAGATGTCTCTTGGCCCATGCATCTAATGTCTTCATGAGAGAAATGCTTTGCTGCTGCTGGCAAAAAGACTTTTTCCATGTCAACGCCCCGCTTACTAAGGAAGTGGGGGATAGCTAAGAAGCCCCTGATAGGATGCTACAGTCAAAAATGTTATAGTCACTTCAGAACATACTGTTGGTAGTCAGGGATGAAAAGTAACCCTACGTGTTTGTCATTACCTCCATAATATGGAAGCCACTTGTATTTCTTTCCTTGGAATTCTGTCCCATCAAACTCTGCACATTGCTCTGCCCGGAAATCACGGGAGCCTTCTGGGCAGCTCTGTTTGGAGGAGAAAATGTTTGCACTGGGTCATTATGAAAAGGAGGACAATTAAGTGTGCAACAAAAAATTGTTTTTTTATTTGTTATTGCTCCCATATAAAACCAGGGGCATAAATTCAATATGCTTTTGAAGGGGTACTGTTGGTGAACAGCATTAACCGGTGATGCCAGAGAAAGAGAAACTAATGACATATTACTTCTGAACAAGAATGATGTTTGTCTGGGGAAAAGGAGCAACAGCAACCAAACCCAACAACCAGAGCACAGAGCACTATACCTGAACATTGCATGACCGATAGCTTTGAGTTGGTCCAACGCAACTGGAAGCACCTTCTGTCCTGAAAGACAGAAAAACTACATGAAGTTCTCTGAAGAAAACACACGCAAAAAATCATCTCATGGTAGATATTATGAGTCACCTTCACATTAAGAATATCACCCTCACACAGTTTCCTGAAGCCACAAAATAACTAAAATGCACTAATTTTCTACTAGAGGAAGCTGGCATTTTCTAGTATTGTTTTCTGCTATGGTTTGCTTTCTGGCATGAATGAGACACACACCATGAACAATTGCAGTATAGCTCTTCAGGGTCATGTTTTCACTAAATAATGCCCTTTGTCCACCAACACACAGCTGAGGTGCCCTTACCGGAACCAGAAACATGCTATGAGCAAGAGGGTAGTGGCCTATCCACAATAGGTATGCACACCACCTGTCACGCTGTTTATGTGCACACTAGGGCCATTAGTAGGAAGAGATAAATGTGCCTATGGAAAGTGGCCAACACCCTCATTCCAGTCAAATGGCTCCATCTGAGAATTATGCAGAGTAACAGTTATGGAAAAAAATTGATCTGAAAAGCCAACAAACCTCTAGTATCTCAGCATTCCTAAAATGGAAAGACAGACCTACAGGGATTCTGGCAGGTGTCTACCATAACACACAGGTGTATAGCATAATGGACAGCCTTCAAAAGAGACTTTTACTTATTCCATGTGGGAAGAAGCAGTGTTCCATAACTCTGGATTCTTCTATTAAAAAACTCTTGTTTCTCTAAACATAAAGAGGCTCGTTTTTTCAGGATATTATTGAGACCCTGGCTTTTTCTTCCCCCTTTTCTCTGTTTTCACCCACAACAGGATCTCTCAGGTCCATCTTTCCCAACAGGTGCAGCCCCAGCCATCATCCTCACTGCATCTAACCCAGCTGCAAATGAGATGGCACAGCATCAATACCACTTGAGCCAACTCCACTCTGCCATTTCTTCTGGGGCAATGTACCTTCCCGGGAATCCTAAGCCTCAAAAAATCTTGGTACAGTCATCAGCTCTCAGGAAAGAAACCTACTGCTCTGGACTCTTCTCCGTCTCCCCCCAGCCTTGCCACACTAGACCTGGCTGAACCACTTCTGCGAATACCAATCAGCCTCCCATCTCACAGAGAAACCACTGTGCTCTAGTGAAAGAGCCAAAGCAAGGATGTGTTGAAGAGAGCACTATTCAAAACAGCAGCGAAAAGACTGACTCTGAGGACTATCTCAAAGTGAACTCAGGTGACTTATTCCCCTGGAATCAAACACTAGGTCATTTTTGTTCTGGATGTATATTGGAACAGAAGTGCAGGATCTCAGTAACAGAAAAACACATTTAAAGAAAGAAAAAAGAGGTTAGCCCTCACCTTTGGGAATAGCAGCGTCGTTGCCGAAAGCTGACTCCACCGCCACAGCTCCGACTGCACTTGCCCCATTCACCCCAGCTCCCCCAGACATCAATCTGCCGTTTCATCCGGAGGCCCTGCAAATAAAAAAACCCCACAGACATATCAAATGGACATGGCAACACAGGAAAAAAGAAACAATGAAAATGAAGCAGAGCTCCTATGCGTTCTCTTGCAAAAGAGACTGTCTTGCTGGGCTGTATTCCTAGTGTGAAAAGCGGCAGAGAATAATATATCAGAAACATCAAGCCTCTAATATCTAGAAGTATTACCTTCCTGAAGCCATATAGCACATCCAGCTTTATAATCTCCCTTAAACTGTGACTGCCTATTCATAGAATCTCAGCACTTTTGAATAACCATCAGAAAGAGGATAACATGTCCCTCACAGCTAGGCAACAAAGGCAAATCATTACTTCGGGGACTATGGGTGCTGTCACTCCACACCAGATTGATAGAGCCACTTAATCCCAAATCCTTGGCTTCAAGCCAGATACTTAAGAAAAATAAAGGAAACAGTAAGGAAACCCCCAGAATACACTTTTTACTGCAACAAAATTCCATAGGTGGACCATTTTTTTCCCCTACCCAACTGTGTCCAATAATGAGGTCAAGGTCTGGGCCATCATTAACTACAGCCTTAATTAATTTCATGTTTAGAAAATCTGAATGGATACTAACATTAAGAGAAATAAGCATGATAATACAGACAAGAAATTAGAAGTGCAATGGCACAAACCAAAATATATTGTCTTAGAAGCACAGGAAATATGTTTTCAAGAAAAAAAGGCCTACTGCTGCTGATGGGATCCACATACTGCAGGACATGGGGGTTTAGCAGGAAGAATAGCAATATCCTGAAAAAATGAACAATTGCAAGATGCAACAAGATTAATTCCATTTGGGAAAAGAAGGTGGATGCAGGGTTACACAGGGGTTTGCTGTGCAGCTGCACCTGTAGGGCAGTTTATGCATATATCACACAGCTGAGAAGGTAATGCATACCATCTGGGCACTTAGACATGTGGGGTAGTGAAGAGTGGGCAGGCAGAGAAACAAAAGGTAAAAAATTATTGAGGTGTAGTCTCATTCTTTTCCACACCCACAGCATCCCACCAAATCTACATAACCCCTAGGTCTGGGTCCCAATCCATCCTCTAGTTTCACACAGCCCCTTCTGACTTGAACACAGCGCCCCACGTTCCCATCCTCTGTCTGCCTGCTTCTGCTCTGTTCCCATTCCTTCCTGTTGTCCTTTCATGTAAGCTACTCCCTCACAATCACCCAACTAGTAAATACCATCATGAGGGTTTTCAGCTGGGGTGGAGGAACAACCTAGAAATGGAGAATTTCACCATAGCAGGGATATTAACCCTACTCATCTCACACTTTCCACCCACCCAGGTTGCTTTCCAAGGCCTACAGAGAGGGCACAAGCTCCTCACTTTAAGAACATAATTTTCACTTCGGTTAAGTGATAACCGCTTTTACACAAGACATCCAGGTCTGTGCTAGAAATAGGAGCTAGCCTAATAAATTATCCAGTGAATCCAACTCAGATAAGATGCATGGATTAATCCTCCCTTGTCATTTAAACAGTTTTTGTAATTTTCTACACATACTCTCCTGCCTGATTGTATGTCCTTGAGTTACGGTCTTGTTTTTCTCTTACCCCCATTTAAGGAATAATTCCCTGCTGCTGGCAGAGCAACATGGTCAATCATCCTACAATATTTATGCATTTGCTACCAAATTACCCACAACTATCTAGCTGCAAAGTTACCCCAAATTCTTCCCACTGATTACCCCTATTGCTCTAAAATGAAGCACTTTCTTCTTGGCCCTTGCTATTCAATTTCCTTCAAAAAAGTTTTGTGCAATTCCTTCTAATACTTTTGCAATTAAAATCCTTCAGAACAAGTTTTCTGGTTCAGGCTAACTCTGTTTGCCTTCACCCTGCTCACTCAATGGCACTACCCAGGTTACAGCCACTTCTACATACCTTCTCTCTGCCAAGTCAACATCTCCCTGAGCCCTTGCCAAACCCTTCTCCCATTCTAGATATTGAGCTCAGCGCTTGTCCTCTGCATTCTCATTTGCCTTTCCAGGAGCAATCCCATCAACAGAGTTTCAGCTTTCAGCAAGGCATCTTATTTTCCCAAGTTTTTCTTTCAGGCACCTAATTCCTTCCCCTGTAATCCTGCCTCCCTTACTCTCAAAAGAATGAAACATGCTACCAGTCTCTTTCCCTGCAGTTTTATTCCTCTCTATCAACTGACTGATTTAGGAGCAGTATTAGCTCACCCTGGAAACAAGGGACCCTTCAGTCAGCATAAGGCAGAAGAAAACATGTAGATGAAAATCCAAAGGAAGAACATTTGAAAGTCAGATTACTGGAAGGCAATTAGGATAGAAAGCCCTTCCCTGACACACACCCCAACCTGATAAATATTCCAATATCCCTCCTAGAGAAGCAGCATTTTTTATTCCTTCTAAAGAGAGTAAAATCTGCAGGGACTCTTTGTTGTACAGCGTGTGCATCTGCAGAGTGCAGGAACAATCATTTTCTCAGTATCACTCCATTTATGTACACCCCAAAAGGAGCACCAGCCAGAAGAATTCTCCCAAAGCTGTATAGTGTTAGAGAAACATTTTAATAGGGGCCGAACTCCCACATTCAGAAACCTGTGCGCAGTCCTCATTACTTCAGTAACTGCATGCATGTGTATACAGGCACATATAAAGCTGCATTTTTATAATAAATAAGAAATCTATTATATAATGCTATAAATAAGAAGTTTTTAGATGCTGTCAGCTAATTTCTGTTCTAAAATCCTCTTTCTGCTCTCTTCAGACTCTGGAATGCTTTTATCTGTTGTCAGCCAGGATGACTAAATCCCAGTCCTTCCTAGACTCCAAAACTAAAAATCTACAAACTTCACTGTTACCAATGCATTTGGTTCCATTCCTCCCTCTCTTCAGCCTAACATGCATCCAAGAACACAGTTCCTTTGTCTGCATTAAGTATATATTTTAGTGTTTCAGGAAAAGTGACAGAAAGCATACGGCCATCTTACTTGACATCTAAAAACTCCAGAAAGGACAGTTAGTTAATGCCCAACTGTTCTGTCTAGTTTTATTGCCTGTTAAGACAACAGAAATGCATACCTTCTGGGGATACTGGTGGTGCACGTGGCTCTGGCACTATGGTGCTCTCAGTGCTCATTGGTAAACAGGCTGCTGCGGTAAAAAAGTTTAGAAGGCCAGTGATTTCATTTTTATGAGCAGTGTGTTGCTTTCCTCAGTTCCAAGATAGATGCATTGCTGACGTAGTTGCAGCCTCTGCTGTTATCAGGCCAACTCTATCTGATATAACCAGCAAGTAAAAAAGCTGTGCCTCTTAGTCACTAGAGCTCCAGACTTAATCTTTAAAGACAGTTCCAGTATGCATCAGACACAAACAAAAGAATTCTGGAAAAGGGTCCTAGATAGCATAATATATACCATGTAACAATTATCTTTATGTATGAAACATGCACTGGAAGAGGAGTTATGAATGGGGCTCGACTCAGAAAGACAGAACATGTTGGCAATATGTAGGAACAATTTAAAAAGGGTCCTTGAAAGACTTCTTGGTCAGTCTGATGAGATGGATAGGAAACTATGCATGGGAAGAGGACTGTGCTTCCCAGAAGGATGCATTGCAGGCATGCAGTGATCCACAAAGTTCGTATAACCAAACATGCACTAGCAATACAGCATGAATGATTTCCTAGTGCCTTGTTGCAACTCAATTGCAACTCAAACACTGGCAAGCTATCAAAGCAAACATCAATTTACTACACGGTCCAAAGTGAGCAGTGAAGGTCTGCAGTCACAGGTCCAAAAAACCTAAATCCCAGCCAAGTTCTTTCCCCCAGTGTTTCCCTTACTCCTTGGGGCACCTTTAAGGGTCTAGAGATAGCCAACCTGAATTATTCTGTCATTCTTTGTGCTGCCTTCCAGACCAACAAGCAGCAACAAAACATCATGTTACACTACTCCAACAGCTGCTCCTCAAAGCACATGCTTGCTGATACCCACGCTATGCCTGAGAGGTTTTGGACAATGTTAGTGCTTGCTTTTAGCTCAGCAGGTCACATAGCTTTGGTCCACTGAGCTACAACTGAAGCATCTTTTTGGACACTGGAAATTTTTTACTGTGATTTCTCGAGCTGCATCACGTAGTTACTAGAATTCATTCAGATCTGATGCAAATCTCGGTGCCAACACTGAGGACACGGTAGGAAATCCTGGACATTGGAAGTTAACTACAAAGCCCTGTACAATTGTTACCCACTGAAAATAGATACTGCTATCAATGATGAGTAATGTGAGGTTGATTCCCCAGGTATCACTTATTTTATGCAGCATTTCTGTGACTTAAAACTAGAGTAAAATTCAGGCTCTCTCTTTAACCTTTGTTAGTATTTCTCAGATAACACTGCATCCTTTTATTTGATAAATATCTGCTTTCTGGGGTTTACAGTTTCTGAAATAAAGGTTAACGTTTATTTTGACACACCCGTGAACTGTAGCCCCATTGATGAAACATGTATGAAAGAAGGGTGAAAACCAAACACTTAACAAAAGAAAGTTATCACCACAGTCATTTATTCCATAATGGTTTCATTGCCAAAGTCTGGGCAAGTGAGAAATCCGGTCAAAAATGCAGCTTTGCTAAGCTTGAATTACAATTGCTTAGAGAAAAGTTAATTGCTTATGGAAAAGTTAATAAGGGAGGGACAAAAAAAAAAAAAAAAAAAAGAACTGTCAAGGTGCCCCGAGGGGTGGCCACTCCCTGTGGGCTGGGGGCCAGTACCAGGGGGCTCTCCCAGGGCAGCAGGGGAAGCCGGAGACCAGCCCTGCTGTAGCGTGGCTGGGGCAGGGGCTGATAGCCCTGGGGAGCTGCAGTGGGGTCCTGGGCTGTGGGCAGGGCAGGGTGAGGGCAGTCAGGGCCAGCAAAGCCTAGTAGTGCTGTCAGGGCCCTGACTAAAACAACCCACATGGAGTGTATTCTTAGATCACGTGCTTTCGGGACATGAACTGTTTCCTTCTCCTTTCTATACCCAGAAGACCTACCCAGTACTACGATGATGATCACCTCTAATGTTGCCATACAGCTAAGCCCTGCAAGACATGCGGCATTCGCCACTCACACTTAATTGAAAGGGAGCTGAAAACATTCAGTGTATCTCACAGATTTATAAAGCAGATAGATGCTACTATTTCAATAGATGCATTTTCAAGATAAACCCATCTGCAACTGGCTATGCTATTAACCGAAAATGCAACAGAAAATAAGTGAATTAACCAGACCCACATCAGCAAAGCATTTTTAATAATTCTGTCTTAACCCTTGATCTTGGTTCAGGCACAGCAGGCTTGCAAAGAGCTTTGAAGGTGAGGAATGCCAAGTACCATTTTTATGAATAATGAATAAGCAATCAAAGAATTGCATTTGAGCAAGACTAGAAAAACAAGAATGAAAATGAACAAGATGGTGACAGCAGGAAGCAAAATACAAAATGGTACAGAAGAAGAGAGTATCTTATTAAGACAAACTGCTTCACAAAGAGGAGAAAAAAACCCCAAGGCTTCATTAGTTTTAATGGCTTGTGGTTTTTACACTTACTGTGTATATCTCCTTTTATTCCCCTCTACCACCCTAGCCGTGGCTTATTAGCATATCCCCTCTAATAAATCCACTAAAATCCATCATTTCCCTTACATCTTCAGCTCCCCAAAACACTTCAGGTTCTCCCTGCATCACTTAACCCACTCCCTCATTGTTCCCAACTCTTTTCCATGTTCCCTGTCTTCACCTCCCCCACAGCACTCCTCACTCTTCTACCTCTTTATGGGCTGTCCCACCATATACCTGGTCCCTTCCACATCACCTGCTCTCCTGTCAGCTGAGCAGGATGCAGTGCATGCCTCACCCACTGCAGAACCAGGTACGTGCTGCCCTACGGGACCGTGCTGGCTCGCTGGCTAGCAGGCAGAGCAGATAAGTTACTTTTCAGAAACAGAAAGCCTTCCAGAAACTCTGGGTGGCCTGGAGCTGACTAGAGTATAAAAAGAGCTCTCTAAAAAGATACAGCCATCGCAGAGAAGTCAAATTAGTTCTTGGAATCTTTGTGGAAGAAACTGGGGACATTCAGAAAACTCCACAAAGAGGTGGATTGTGAGAAAACTTTATGACCCCAAACTTATTTGGAAAAGTGGACAAAACACACAGTATGAAGTCACCAGAAGTTGTTTATCCAAGGGACCTAACAGGAACTTAGGGTTGAAATGGATAAACTGTTATGTACTAGCAGACAACCCTCTCAGCTAAAACTAATTTGGCATCTGATTATTGGAAAGTGGAAAATCTGACACCAGTTTACAAAAGGATCCCAGGGGAACCCAAGAAACTGTACGCCAACATAGCATAAAACTGACGTCTACTGATAAATTAATAGAAATGATAACAAAGAACAGAATTAGCAGGCACCTGCATAAATACAGTCTATTTGGGAAAAAGTCAACAAGGATTTTTTAAAGGCAAATCCTTCTAACTATTGCAGGTCTTTGAGAGATTCATAAACAAGTCAACAAGGGTAACCTGTTAGACACACTCAGATTTCCAAAGAGCTTTCAGCAAAATCCTTCATCTAAAGCTTTGAGTGAAGCTAAGCAGCCAGAAGGAAAGTCCTTGCATGGATGATGAGCAGATGGCTCAAAGAGAAAACCAAAGGTAGGAGTGAAATCTCCATCCACTGCAAGAACTGACATTAGCAGCAGAATTCTATAAGGAACCTGAACAGCTCAACACATTTATAAGTTACACCACAAACACAGAAGTAACAAAGGCAGCTGATAAGGGTAATTCAGGGTAATAAAGGACAACGGAGAACCAGAGACAAACTGCAAAGAACTATGGGAGAACATTACAGTATAAGTGACTTGTCACTAAAATGGCAATTGAGATTTCATGTAGGTAACTGAAGTGATGCACAGGAGAAAACACAAATCCTATCCTAACAAATAAAATTATTACACCTGAGCTGATCTTTCCCACTCAAGAGCAGGATCTTGGTGTTATGGTAGAAATGCTGTGATGCTAGAAGACTACATGGCTTCAAGGAGATGCTGACCAAATTTAGGGAAGAGAAATAGAGACCTCTCCAGCTCAAAGGGTTCATAAATTACAAACTGGAGACTAGATGCTTATTGGGGGAAATCGTACTTACTTGCCAATCTTTTTATAGTTTTTTCGAGATATGCATTTGTGACATAGCTGGAGGTAGGATATAGGGCAAAATTAACTGGTCCCACCCAGTACAATCATCCTTATGCACTTTTTCTACCTTTTGCTCAATAGTAACATCAATAAAATCTCCTTCTCTTTCTCTGTCCTCACAGTAATCTTCACTGTTTCTGTATGACCTTAGCTTTGAGGTCCTTCTGCACCTTCTGCCCTTTCTGTTAGGTCTGGTTAAGAGGTTTAGAAGTTTAGTCAACAGATTAAGAGTGTTTAAACAATACCAGTGTTCATTTATTTACAAAAAATTAAAAGCAGCATTTGAACCTAGAAATGCAAACCCATAGAAAGCAATACTGTCTAGATGAAATGCATTTGAATATGATTTTCAGCCAAGCCTCAGACCAGCTTTCACTGTAAGCACACCTGCACTACAATCTAGGAGCAAATATAAGTATTGGATATGATCTAACTATCAGCTAATGCCTACAGATCATATAAGATTAAATAAAACTCTTCCCTGACAAGCAGCTTTTCCTTGAAATAGCCCCATGGTATAGGCAGACAAGACATTTCCAACCTGGAAACAAGGAATTCCAGATGCAAAAATTTGCCAACATGAAATCACACTTGTAAAAAGGAAATTGAGGCAGAGAGAAATCTGATGAATGTCATGTTTACTAAACAGAGCAACCCCAAAGCATAAAACCCACACACACAATCATGCCAAATACATGCATGCAACAATAACAGAAGAGTTATTCACATGGAAAAACTTGAGAATTTATTTTCTCTAAATCACCAGAAGGACCGTTCTATCAGCAGTAGCACTAACAGGCAGGGCTCAGGCAGTTTTACTTTTACATCATTTCATTCCTCTCTGAAAACATAGGAGGAATCATGATAAAAACACTTCAGGTTGGCATTTTCCTTTACTGCCGCTGTTCACAACCTTCCTAGAAGCAATGACAGATGACCTGAAATTTCACTAGATGCTTCTGTCTCAGTTCTGCATTAACAGCCAGCATATAAGATGGAGAGATGTCCGTATACAAGATGGAGAGACGTCTTTGTTTTCTGTTTGTACAGCCCCTAAACACAACTCCTCCTGACCATCCAGCCATAGTTTCTAGTACTACAGTCTTTCAGTACTTAAAGGGGGCCTACAGAAAAGGTGGAGAGGGACCCTTTGTCAGGGAGCGTAGTGATAGGATGAGGGCTAATGGTTTTGAACTGGAAGAGGGTAGATTTAGATTAGATATTAGGAAGAAATTTTTCACTATGAGGGTGGTGAGGCACTGGAAGAGGTTGCCCAGAGAAGCTGTGTATGCCCCATCCCTGGAGGTGTTCAAGGCCAGGCTGGATGGGGCTTTGAGCAACCTCGTCTGGTGGGAGGTGTCCCTGCCCATGGCAGGGGGGTTGGAACTAGGTCATCTTTAAGGTCCCTTCCAACTCTAACCATTCTATGATTCTACTACCACAGTGCAAACAATAAAGGAGCTACAAGTAATGGGTGACCTCCTTTTCCAGATCCTTCAAAGCCTGGTGAAAAGAGACAGACACCACAGGTACTTTATGGTAAGACTCTCTCCATATTCTAGCAGGAAAGAAGAGAAGAAGAGTCTAGTGGGTCCCACTAAGGATGGAGCACTGGGCAGGAAATTCACAGCAGCCAGTGGCTTTGACAAGCAAGAGTCCCTTTCTTGCTCCTTAATGCTGCCTGCCATGTCTGGCAGATAAACCAGTCACTCAGACTGTGAGCAGAGAGAAGATGTAGGCAATAGCCTCAGCTGCTCTTAAAGTCTCAGCCCTGTCAACATTTCTGCCCTCACCCTGCTTGCTGCTTTCCCTTGCCTAACAATCAATAAAGTAAAAACGAGTTCAGCTACTCCACTCCAAAAGTAGGAGAGATGAAAAACAGCAGGCATCAATCTACACCCTTTAATCACAAGCAGACATGAATCCCTGTAGACCCATTTTCTCCATCCTTGTGTAAGCCTGCAGTTCACACGTTTATAGCCGTACTCCTATTAGCACTATCAGTCTGTGTGTTTGCAAGTTCATGCTTTCCTGCTTCTGGGACAAAAGGTGTCCAAGAAGCAATTGTTGTTTGCATCGGTGGACGGGACGGATCTCAGAAGCAAGCGGTTCATCCTGGAATAAAAATCACATGTGCTAGTCTGCGCCTTCTCTGCTGTTTTTAGTTCTTCCACCACCGCCTTCTTCCTGGGGTGTGCATTATTCACTGCATGGCTGGAGGTGACCCACCTTTCTACCTATTGCTGCTACACTGGCAGCTCATTTGATACCAAAATCGAATCAATTGCTGCTGTCTTAGCTGCAAGGCTGCTCTGGATCTCATATTTAGCACAGTTAAAGTGACAGAGCCTCGATTTCTTAGAGGTGCGCAACTATACATGCAAGGAAGTGTTTCTCCTTCGGTGTGGCGAAATGCACCATGCCACCTGACAATCTCATACCTCTGCCACTGGGAATTACAAAAGAACAGCACAGGGAAGGGATCTTTTCAATGCTATGTGACATGGATTAAAGTTACTTTTTCAATAAGCCTGCCATCTCAGATGAAGCCCTAAAGGAGCGGGGAATGGTACAGAACAGCAAGCAATTCTCCAACTTATTTTCCCACCATGCAGTATTCCCTGCCTCAATTTTCAGTCTCACCCTCTCCTTCCCTTCCTTTCTCCCACCACATAAGTAAAAAATTTGCATTTATAGCAGCAGGGCTAGCACTCCTCTTCTGCAGCAGTGAAAAAGCATGCAGGCACTGCTTTTCCAGAGCTGTCCCGCCTGTGGGAGATCAGGTGGCTCCACTACTCTCAGTGCATAGCCTGATCTAACACACACTTGAGTTGCATTGCTACAATCAGTCCCTGCCAGCTCCACCTCTCACAAGCTGACCGTCTCTTGCGATGGTTCAGCCTACTGGCATTAGCATCTGGTAAGGAACAGCCCATATGAAACCAACACCATTTCTTTCTTCCCTTCCAGGGTAAAAAAATGGAGAATTACCGCAGAGTGCCTCAGTGCTTCTGGATCTTCCTGCTTCCTCATGGCTTGGACAGATCCAGCATATTAGGGAAACTAAAATTAAGTGGTGGCCAAGAAAAACCTTCTCCCTTCATTCAGCTTGACTTCGGAGGAGCTACTGATCGCATGCAGGGGACAGAGTCTAATGCTACCAAGAAGTGTGAGCCCTCACAGTTGCAGGGTGTTTGAGCCATTTTCCTTTCAAAAAAATCAGCACGTTGGAGATAGGCAGGTGAACAGATGAACTGAATGTAGTATATTCTGTTTCTTTTAACATACAGCACCATCTTCTATTAGAAGTGAGATGGCAAGATCTCTTTTAAGCATATTTCTACTTGTAAGAGAGGAAATCTATGACAACTAACAAACTGCTTGATTTCTGGCCTCTCATCCCTGATCTTCAAAGAAGGCCTAGAAAGGATTTGCAAATGCTGAATCTGGGAACGGAAATTCATAATCGTACTAGAGATTAAAAGTTATGGACTCATTAATTTTAATGGCATATTTATAATTCCTCACTACTCCCACAAAACACTTACTCCAGGTGATAATTACCTCTTCTTTTCCCCCCTCTCCGTTCCTTTACACCTAACAAACATATCATATCTTCCTTCGCTAACACTTCCACTCTACTCGGCAGGCCACCTTTTACCTCAGATGTCCAACTCATTAATATAATTGAAGATAAACTCAGAGAAACTGTTCTCAAGCTGCATTTACTGCAGAAAGATCCTACTTCTCTCTCAGAAAGGAAGAGGAGTCCCAGTTCCCAACAGCTGTGTTCTTTTTCTGACAATATCAAATTGGCTTATGATTACCTCCCCCAGTAAAGCTAAACCATAAGGCTTAGACCTCTAAGACCAAAGAAAAGAGAAAAAACAGCTAACCAAAGGTTCGTTCTTTTTACTTCACGTGACAACTCTCCATAGCTTTGAAGCGGGACACAGCAATTACTGCTTTGCAGATAACACCCCTAGAGTCAAAGGCACTACCAGAATTTTGACATTTCATTGCCATGTTAAACTTTCCATAACATGTACCACAGTAGGCCTGGTGACTTGAACCCTTTAGCTCTTTCAGGAATACTTTCTACAAAATACTTGAATTACAGGAGTTGACAGTCCTTAAGAGAAGCATCTTTCATTCCTCATAACAGTGTTCAGAAGAGCTTTTACTTACTGAAAATGCAGAAGGTGGCATCATTACTAGCATGAGTAGAACGAACAAGTTCTTCATCTCTGCCTGTGGGAACAGAAAGATCATTGTTCAGAATTGCTTGCTTCTTTGCTGCTTGTACGTCAGAAAAGTTAAGTTACCGTATAGTAAAAATGGAGGTGGAACTAAAATCAAGGCGAGAGAAGAAAAACAGTTTTATCACTACACTCCCTGGATAGATGAAGGCAACTGCAAAGACTGAAATTACCCTGCACAGAAAGCCAGAATGTAATTACTGAGTGCAAATATTTCCCTGAACTTTCCTCCGGTATTATGAGAACACCATCCCCGGGCACAGTGGAAGATGCATGCTGTTGCATGTCTGCCCTCCCACCCCTTTACATATACATATGATAAAATACTTGAAGATTGCAATGACTTCAACCAACCCAAGGTAAGAATTTCCACAGGTAACATTTCTGTACCCTATATTCATCCTGTGTGGCTTGGTGAAGCTTCACATCTGTCTTTGTGTGATTGTGCTTGTTTAAAATCCTACAGTTCATCGTGGACAGCTATAGCTAGATTCAGCCATGAGTAGTTATACCCCTTCTGCAGAGCTAGAAAGGAGATCAGGCCACACAGACTGGTATAGCAGCATACAACAGGATACAACAGTTCCTAAAAATTGGGGCATTGTACACATTTGAGACCACAATATTTCATTGGTGGACTGCCTGCTACTACTTTAGCCTTCCTCTTTTGAGTTGCAGCAACCAAGCCCACACCAACCACCACTCACCAACATTTACAGCTGTGACCACGAACACTTCAGCCACCAGGGACTGCCTATTTCTCATGGCCATTTTCTCATGACCTCATGACTAGTTGATTAAGCCCAGAAAGAAGAGATGGACTGGATATTCCTAGCATAGTTTTATCTAGTCTAAGCTTCTTTCTAACTTGGGAAAGTGAAGGAAAAAGGAAAGAGAGAGAAATCTTCCTTTTACAGTGCATAAAAACACCAAGGAAGAAATGTTTATCTCATCAATCATTGTAACAACATCTGTTTTAATATTAAAACTTCATATATAGCTCCTTTAGCCTGGCCTGTTAATCCAGATAAAATATAGAATATATCTCACCGTTAACAATAATAATATTGATTTGAAATCATTGTTGCATGAGAATATCAAATCAGAAACAAAATACATCCAAAATGAAACCTGCTTGCTCTAGCGTTTGCATATTTCAGGTTACTTTAGGATGGGCAACCATTTTTGTCATAGTGCTAGGCCTCACTGAATCACAGCTCATTACAACTCTAAGTCCATACATACCATGGATTTTGAAAATCAGCATTCACAGTGCTGAGGATAAAAACTTGTTCTTTTTTTTTTTTTCTTTTCGGATGTAAAAGCTATTAAGTGCTGAAAATCCAGTTGCACCAAATTCCATGTGCAAAATAGCAACGAACAAGGAAAATGTAATTGGGAAAACAGGAACTGATAAGCTTCTCTCCCTGTATATTGAGTGCCAATCATATGGTTCATAAGAAAATGAAGCTATAAGAGTTTTTATATGAATAGACTTTCATTCATTTTGCATTAGTTCTTCTTAAGAAACTGAGGGAAGACTATGTACTTTCTGCCACCCACACATGCTACTACTACTCTGCCCACTCAAGTCACGGAAGAAACAACCTGGAGATGCCTTCCATAAGAGGTCAAGTACACTCTCTATGCTGTAGAGGCCAACAGCCAAAACACGGGCTAGATCTGTGTCACAACCCTATCCAACTGCCAAATCCTTTCAGAGGGGAAGGACAGCCAGGAGACACTCTCTTGCTACAAGTTCCATGCACGCAAACAGCAAAGCTTTCCTGAAGCAGCTTATAATGTCCTCACACCACCAGCAAAGGGCACTGGGAGAACAGCATCTTCCTTGAATGGTATTTGTGTCAAACAAAGATAATTCTTTGAGATTGATCAGATCCTCTTCCTACTGCCCAGAGAGAAAAAAATATCTCTTCTCCAGTATTCTTCTCTCACATTTTCCATTCCAGTCACCTCTCAGGTTCATGAGATGGTTGTGGAAATCACATCCCTTGTTCAAGCAGCCTCGTTCTGCTCCTAACAGACTGCCCACTCAGCATCTGACTGATGCTCAGACTGCTCCTTCTGGTATTTGAGTCAAGAGGCAGACGGGGAGCTGGACCCAAACCATGTGAGGCTCCTGGAGAAGAGGCTAGAGAAGCCGTTCACCAGGGCTAACAGTGCTCCCACTCTCCAAATAGTTAGTATCTGGGGGGATTTTAGCCAGATAGGATAAAAAGATTCTGTGAGGAGACAACTAGAGACAGCACCCAACATTTGGGACAATCCCCTGCATCAAAGCAGCAAGAGGTTACAGCTCTGGTGCTTGCTTGTGCCATTACACTTGCAAGGGGATTGCTGTCATATGTCCCAGATTTAGCAGTAAAAAGTTTAGACCATCCAGACCTATTAAACCAGCCAACAGATTCCAGGAAGGATGGTCAGAAGGAAGAACAGGGCCTTCTGTATCCTATTAAATCCCCCATTGCAAAACAGATCTTGTGTCTGATTCTCTGAGCTTCAACAAACTTGTTATTTTAAAAGCTTCTCCAGATGTAGTATTCAGCATCGATCCCTTTTTGCCTTATTTTCAACCACAAACAACACAGATGGGACTGGGGAATCTGTCCGAAACCTTCGAAAAAAGGTTAAGTTCTGTTTCTGGATTTAACGGCTCTTTCACTCCTTGTAGGACGTGGGATAGAGCAGAGTATGTTTATTCTGCTTGTTTGCCATTCTTCTCACTGAAGGTTGGGTATGCGGGGGAAGGAATGAAAAGGACAGTGTTTTGCAGTGCTCTCACTTGTAACAACAGCAGCAGCTGCTCCCTGTGCCTCTTGCCCTTCTTCAATTCCCTTCAACACCCCCCAACTCCCTTTTGCCACTGTGTGCTAGAACAGCACCTCCATCCCCCTCCACCCAGAAACACCAGCAGGGCCTGAGGGGAAACAGTGACTTTATGCTCAAGATATGGAACAGCTGCTGGAAAGCTCACACAGAGGAATTCCTGCCATAGTGCTAAAATATGAAGTCATCTCAGCGAGAAAGATTATGAGAGTCAGTTCACAATAAGCAAGGAACAACCAGAATCTTCAAACAGAACTAGGGGTGTGCCCAGCTGAAACCTCTGTTCCATACACCAGAAGGCATTCAAATTGTCTAGCCAACAACATCTGGCATTAACCGCTCAGGTTAGATGAATAAAAGGGTTGAAGTGGTGACTGGTTCCAGCCACCTGTAAGGTTGGTCAAAAAGAGCCAGCCCAGACCCAAACTACGGAGCTGTTTTCTCTAAGAGACGCTGACCCAAGCTCCTCTGAACCCTGGAGAAGTTCAAACTAAATCTGACTTCAGCAGCTCAGGACCCTTACTTCTACTCCAGAACAGTATGGATCAAATCACATTTTGTGGAAATTTCAGAAACTTCTGAAAGGATGTTCAGGTGCCCTTTCTGAACTGCCTCCACAGCACCAACTTCTCCCTGGCACCGTGGACAGGAGGGTCAGAGGGCCATAAAGGAGATGGCTGAAATCTCATAACTCTGGACAGAACACAAGAACTCCAGTACAACTGGAAAGTGGGATAAGCGCCCTTATTTCAGGGCTTAACACTGAACCCACTCAGGAACGAAGCTTTTGCCTTAACAAATAGAAGGTCTAGAAAAGAGAGATGGGCAGCCTTGGAGATTTCTCTATAGTGCAGCCAGCAGTGAACTGCTGTAAAAATATTTTATTTGGTTACAAACTCTTATCCAGGGCCAGGCAGGCTTCGCAAGGTCAGTCAAATCCTCATCAAGACCAGGAGTATGTTTCAGAATCAAGGATAGTTTTAATGACTCCTGTATTTACTTTATGTGTGCAAATCTTGCCTTCCAATGCACAAACAAGGTTCAAGATTGCTTACTTAAACTTAGCCTCTTTTCCAAATGACCTCTCAACATCCATGTTCCTAGGGAAACAAGACCGACATTGCCTGCATACATATGTAAAAATAACTTTGAATCAGCTGCCTAATTTCAGGGTTTCAAAAGCATAAACTTAACTTTTGTTTGAGGAAAAAGGCACTGGACCAGGATGAAGAGACATATTGGACTTTTAACCCATTTAGATGATGGCTTTTTCTTTACGACAGGAGGGAATCCAAACTTGAAAGAGATGTTATGAATAACTCAGCTTTGCTTAAACAAGAGCTTAAGCTGTTTAGACACTGCAGAATCAGATCGCAAAGTCAAAATAAAACAGGTTTCACGAGTTCCATTGCTCACAGATTTATCTGTCTGGGTTTTTCTCTGTTCTTTTTGAAAATAAGTGGACAGCCAGTGCTACATGTTTCTTCTCTGTTTAGCACATAAGACAGCCTAGCGAACCACATTTCTAAATCATCCTTTGGCCAAAGATGGGACAGTTCTGGAAGCAATTCATAGGCAGAAGACAAAAAGACTCCTTCAGGGTTCCCACTTTTCTATTGCCAGACAAGATTTAGCTGGGCATGCAGCTAAGTGGCAAAGCCACCCAGCAACACTAGCTTCAGCAGGTCCTTACAGCTCATTTCATCTCCCAGCTGGGGATTTGAATTACCCAATGTGGATCTATTATTCCCATCTGAGGTAGTCCTGACACAGAAGCTGCCTTTGCATGGCTTGTGAGCCACAGGTTGGCCAACCCAGCAATAAATATTTGTCTGTTGCAATGTACATAGAAATTGCTTACTGTAAAGTTTAGCACATCTAGCACTAAAGCAGAAGTTATCACTGTGATCACGCTCCTCGTACCTTTTCAGAATTTCCTTCCCTTTCCCCCACTCCCAACTCCCCCTCTTTAGCATATCATATCTCACTCTGTTGTTATATTTTTAGAAGCTTGTTTGAAGGAGGTGGGAAGTCAGAAAGGGTGATGATATGCTGCTCAATTATCCACCGGCATAAATTTTTTAGCCACTGACTCAGAGCAAAGCCTTTTAGCTTTTAGACTCATTACATTTTGTAAAGACATTATGATTTTTGGTTTGCTTTCAAAACATCCAGCCTGTCTTGATTCCAGCTTGCTTTTGTTTGCCTCATCTACTGAGAAGCACCTTTTAAGTTTTTCATAGAAGAGTTAAAAAGGGAAAATACATACATACAGCAAAAAGACAAGATGAAGGTGGGGAGAGAAAGGGGGTCCGTGGAGCAGAGATTGAGGGTAGGGAAAAAAACCCCTTAGGCTGGATGCAGAGTTGGGAGAGCATGAGGACCACGTCACACAACCCAGAGGAACCAAGAAACCGATCACCCCTTTAGGCAGAAGATATCACATTCAAGATGCTTCTCAATATGCCTATTTCCTTCCCTGACTGTAGTAAACCATCTTTTGTTTGATGTTTTTCCAAGGAAAATCCTGGGTCTGATGTCCATTGGGCTAGGGCGGATAAGCCAATTAACGTACATGTGCCTGTTAAAGTGGGAGGATGCTGAATTTCCTTTGCCTTGACCACATGATGAGCCACATTCATAAAGAGCTGTTTATGTACAAAGCAAGGGATAAATGTTTATAAATGTGTTTACATACAAGACTGGTTGAAAGGGCTTAGCAGGAAAGGAGAATAAAGGAAAACAAGACACAAGTTGTCTGAGTAAAAGTTTTACAGAGATATCTTTGCCATTGGTATCCAGATTTATTAATTCACTCTAAATGCATGCTAGGAGTCAAAGAATCCTCATCAAGAAAGTAATCCTGCTCAGATATACTTTCAGCCATATCATGCATATTATGAAACATAAAATTTCAGCTAGAATAACTTTAAAATTCACCTTGTTAAATGCAAAAAAATAATTACAAAAACTTAATAATGAGCACAGCAGCAGAGCACAGCTGCCTGGAGAACTGAGTAGCGATAACATATAAGCATCTTCTAGATTGCTCCGTCAATAGGCTTTCATCTCAGCCTTCAGCCTGATTCATAGCAGGCACATAAATCTGCACCGGGCCATCGCTTACTGTGGCTGACTCAGACTGACAGTGTTTTTACAGAGGACTTCTACAGCAATGCCAAGTTCAGCAACACCTGGGAAAGCTATACCAACCTCTGTCATACAGTTTTAATCCGAATACTGAAATCACCAAAACCGTGGCTGAAAAATCATCAGGTGCAAGAGCAAGACCAGACTGTGAAACACAGAGAAGCTCTCATCAGGCCTCATGCCATACCCATAATGGATAGGCGAAGAGCCAGATCTGTTTCTTTTCCACTCTCTAAAATCCACAATGAAGTATTTGAGGTTTAGGTCAGTGAAGTAGCATCTTCCAAGTAAATGTGGTCACTATGCCAGCCCTTTACAGCAGCTAATACAGTATTTCATGAGGACAACTTTGTCTACCTATTAATATCAGCTGAGATTCAATTTTCTGCAACCAGCCTTCCACTACTAGGTTTGCAGGCAGAGATTTATTATAAGGAGTAAAGATAGGATTCTGCCTTCTATTTTGGTAGTCTCACTGTGCTTAGCTGTTAATTAAATCTGGGAGCACATAGGGATAATGACAAGTGCACACAGACTAATTTAGACAGTTAACATTGCAACAAGAAGCCACACAGTGGCTATGGAAAATACACGATGAGGATATAATATCCCAAACACTAGCATAATTGAAGAGGAATGGCTTACAATCTTTTACATTTACTACTGTCCTGTCACAGCTCAAGCATCACTTAAATGAGTTATTTAGCCTGATCTGAAATATTATCTGACACTGAGCACTGCTGCTGTTTACCAACATGTTAGCCAGCTAAAACTAAGCCCTTCCAATCCAAATTTTGGAGACTTCCTTAGGAAAATAAAGGATTTCAATGCTGGAAAATTACTTCCAATTTTATTTAACTTCATTTCATCCTAAATATAAATATGGCAATCTTTTGTGCTGTGCAAGGGGTTAAAAAATAAAAAATGAGCTTTATCTCAAAAGGAAATTTTAAAAACATGGAAATGGTTTTCTGCCTCTCTTTGCAAGATTTACACCTCTGTTCACTGAGGGGATGTTAGCACTACATCCAACATTGTGTTTGTAGTATACATAGGGAACACCTGTGTTACCTTTAAATAAATTTGCCTGGGAACTAATAACATAGAAAAACATGGGAGTATTTACCCTGAATCTTAGGTGGGTTTTGATTGCTCTGCTGCCTCTATATTGTTTCTAGAACCTAAGATACCTTTTTTTTTTTTAAGCTAACTCAGTTTTAACTATATATGTATATATCTATAAACATGCCAAGCACACCACATTTGTATGCGTACATCTCTTCCCTAAGGAATCACCCTTACTGACTGTGATGCAGACACACCGTATGAAGCAGGAATTCCCCCAGAGAAGTCAGTGGGCTTACTCACATTACTCTGCAAGGGAAAGATGACTAACAGGAGGAGAGCTAAAAGAAATTAAAAGGAAAAAAAAATAAATCCAGAACTTTTAAAGAACAAACTTAGGAGGCAGAGCATGCGCTAGAGGAATTAGGGCTACAGTCTCTAAGGATACCGGCCCTAGCATCTTTCATCTGTCACTAAAAATTAACTTCATAAGAAATGATCTTAGGAGGGTGTGATCACAC
This sequence comes from Pluvialis apricaria, assembly GCA_017639485.1. Taxonomy (NCBI): domain Eukaryota; kingdom Metazoa; phylum Chordata; class Aves; order Charadriiformes; family Charadriidae; genus Pluvialis; species Pluvialis apricaria. Next base: position 41,724,069 of record CM030012.1, on the reverse strand, counting down.
TGCAGTGCCTGGAGAGATCTCAAAGGAAGCACATGCTCGACTGTGTGATCACAGCAGAATGACAACGGTGTGATCTAAAAATAAATTGGTTCTTCGCTCTGAAGCTGGTTTCTCCCACAGATGCCCAAACCAGAGCATCCAAGTACTGTTTTAAGGGCGAGGCATAGAAATAAACAATCCATGGATGGTACTTGTTTTCTATACATCATGACTGCATGTCAAGAAGGCGAGCTTGTTACTGTGTGAGAAAGCATAAACAAGTGGTTTGTATATAGACTATGCATCTGAGTAGGTACCCACTCAAATCCTTTAATATAAAAGTCCCTTCTCAAACATCTAGTAACCATCATTATTAATCATCCAAGACAAGACTGGACTACAACAAATCACATTTCGGATCCAAGAGCGTTAAAAAAAAGAGACAGTGAAACTGTATCCAGCAGAATATTATTTCCAGTGAAATAAATTCTTTTGACAAGTCCATCATACCAATGGGCATAACTGCAAATGACTGTACTGGATCAGAGCAATCATCCATCACTGTCTAGGCTCAGCAGCTACGCTAGCTACACTGAGGGGTTTATCATCAGTTTTGTATAATCCTTCCCACAGACCTAAGAGCAAAGCAACTAATTTCCTCTGTAGTTCACTGAGCATCAATATGCCACTAGAACATTTCTCCCTTCACTCAGCTAATGATGAGCCTATAACACAAATCGTAAGGACTACTGTAATTGTGTCCTATGTATTCTAGGTGCTGTTCTTATAAAAACCAGCAGCTCTCATCCTCTTATAAAAATGCTATTTGTTTGCTGTGTATTGATGAGTCACAAGGTACATACATGATCTAATAGAATGGTTAACATTTTATTAATGTTTAAAGCCCTCCTCTGAACAAAGAGAAAGCCTTCTGGCAGCCTAAGCCCTACCTGTTCTGAGGCACAGAACAGTATTTTGCCTTATTTACATTGCATTCAGAAGAAGGGGCCCTCAATCAAGATCAGAGTTGGTTTTTTTCTCAGGTTCCCCATGTTAACAGGACATCTGTGCTTCTTTAGAGGAAAATTTGCTCTTTTAACACAAACTCAAGTACCACCAGGAAAACCAGTTGCAACAACATAGCTCCTTTCCCATTTCCTAAACCCTTTCAGCAAGTCAGGGCACAGCCATTGGCACAGATTCCAACTGAATCTTGGTGCCTAATTTGTGAGGCAAGCAATCCCTTAAGCAACTAGATTAGATGAGCTCAAACAGCATTCTCTTTCACCAAGCTGGTAAGTAGCTGGATCTGAGAAAGCGCCCAATCCCAAAACATAGTTACAGGCTCTGCATCAAAAAGTACTGTGCTCATTGAAGAGCAACGTTTGAGGTCATCCCTTCTCTAACTTCTCTATAGCATTATAGTACCATAATGACTGCTACTTTCCCCTTAAAATTAAGAAAACTTAGTTTGTTTTATACCTAATGCTATTTTTTATATATATAGGGAGAGAGATCAGCAAATAAAAAAACCTACACCCTTGCTTGAAAGTCACCTCAAGTCATTTGTCACACACCTTTTCTCAAATGCTAGAGTAGAATGTTTACAAGTAGACAGATTTGGAATATGCAAATACTACAGAGTAACTACCCCAACCCCAGCATTTCTGTGAAGCCATCAAGCATTTACACTTGTGAAGCAAAATATTTTAAAAACAAACACCTCTGAGATGTCAGAATGCTCCACAGTGTGTGAGAACCTGAAAACGTGCTTGAAAAAGAAGTCTCAATTACCTCACACTGGACAGGAAAATATGCAAAAAGCAAAACTTCCAGAGACAGAAAATTTGCTCTGTTTTCTTTATTTGCATTTTATTGATTTTGCCATTTACTAACGTGAACAAGTATTAGTGCCATGCCATGCCAAAGATACGTGGTCCTACCTACCTTTGTTGCACACCACAAACATCTCCCTTTGCTCCCTGGAACAGCAGAGCGTTTGTCCTGAAAGTCCACAATGAGGTTGCCCAGCACACATGTAGTTGCATAGTGCATTGGCTCACCAACACGCTGCATCTCAGAAAGAATGTTTTTTCATGGCTGCTCGGTCTACAGAGACTGGGAAATGCTCTGGCATCACAGAGGGTGGTACATCTCTAAGAAGCCATGAGAGGAACATTTAAGTGGTAAGCCAGCTTACAGAGAAGCTGTTGAAGGCCCCTTCACAAGTGTAATGTAGAATGGATAAAACAAACTCCAAGTGTTGTGAAGATGCTTCCAAGAGTAATAAGCAAAAGTGTTTACAACCCTCATTAAGGTCTCTAAAGACAGACCTAAAGAAGCACACCGTCTCCCTGTGCTCCTGTACTAACACCAGTTATTCCTAGTCCTATGAACCCCATTCAAGACTGATATTACCTTTGTCAACGCTTTAAAACTCAGTTTTTAGATCACCTGCTCCTCTACCTCCACCTGACCACCCACAAGGAACAGCAGGGCATCAGGCAAATCCACTGCCCAGCCACATTGCCACCGGCCCATTACCGTATCCATGCCAGGACAGGTCCCTGAAAGTGCCACCTTGTCCTATCTCACCCATCAGACCTCCTCAGGGATGAGAGATCCAGTCCCACAAAGCTCCCCTTTCACCAACAGGTCTGTTGACTCTACAGCATCAGCTGGCTGAGGAGAGCCTCCCAAATGGATCCTGTCTCCCACAGCTGAAAGCAATGCAAGACTGATTAGGAGGCACTCCCTCTGCTCAGCACCTGCTCACACATGAACAGAAGCAGCTGAGCACTCCAGGGGAGATAGTTAGGGGGTACAAGAATCTTAGCACCTGGGCAGGCTTTTATTCCTACCAGCAAAAATTATGTTTCTCCAGTCAACATCCCTGCTACGTTTGTCAAGCATCCTACCAAACTGATACCTTCCACCCTGCTGCTCCTCCCACCCATAATACCAGGAACAGCAGTTTTGATTACATTAAATCTCAGTGTAATCGACTGTGAGTGAAAGGGATTAATGTTCACCAAATACATGGAGTGTCTTCTTCCCTCTCTTCTAGGAAACAAAATTTTGCAGTCATAAGAACTCTGGTCTCTCCTCTCCCCTGTACTCTTTTAACTGAAAGGAAAAAATGTTGAGAAAGAAAAAAATAGTTTAAAAAGCACAAACAGCACTGAAAAGACTAATAGAAAATAGATGTCCAGGTAGATAGATCAGTAGAGACAGCCCAGAAAACAAAGTCAACTCTTACCTTCTCTGTATACCTGTGAAAGGTGAGTGCAAAAGTTGGAGACACTTACACCACTCTGCAGCCAAGCTCCAAAAACCACTTTCCTATCCTTCTGGATCAAACGGTGGCTCTTAAGCACTCTTCTCTCCAGCTTCTGTTTGGTTACTAATCCTTACTGCACAGGAAAAGGAGAGTTGTATTTCATTTAACCCCTTCAGCCTCTGAGTTTCTTCACAAGAGTTTTCACTTTTGCTTGGGAAAGCCACAGTCGTAAGCATGCACGCATGCAAGCTTTGGAATTGTTTCTAGCTCCTGTAGTCTGAGTGTGAGCACGCACATTAGCTCTAAACTGTGCCTTAAGTTATTGCAGGGGTGGGGCCCTTTGTAACTAGTTTTATTTTAGCTGTAGGCAGCATATCAAAAGAGAAACAGTTATCCACAGATCCCTTTGGTATTCATTTTCAGTAAGTTCCCAACTCTAAAAAAAAATAAAATTATTTAACTTAACATTTACTTTAAAACTAAAGCCTGAATCACAATTCACAGATACTCTTTTAACCGAAGAAAGTTTGAACTTAAATACAATTTGCAGCTAGATCTGGCTCTGGGCAAAGTTAGGCAGATCCCAAAGGTCTGAAAATACCAGCACTTTGGATACAGACCTGAATTTAACCAAAGACAATGGCAGCTCAGGTTTCTCTATTTTCTCCTCTAACAAATGCCATGCAATTCAGATACCCTCTGAAAAATCCCATGAAGGAGCAATTTAGCAATAGAAAAACTGTTAAGGGAAAAGGAATCTAGTTGGATGCATTACAAGGAAAACTTGTGCTGTTAATCATGTGGATACTAGAGAAGTCATTGCATAATAACTTATGTGTTGCTGTTGTTTTATCTTGAAAACAGATAATTCCCCCCCTATTGATTTTGTCCTCTGCTTAGTACAAAACAAATAAATATTGAAATACAGAGATCACTGATTTATGAAAATGGATTTTGGTCCAGCAATTATAACGGCCATCAGCATTTCAACCCTACTTAAAAATATTATGATTGAGGTCTCCAAGATTATAAGAATAGCTTTGAAGTCTTGAGTTTGGGTTGGTATTTTAGTGTGCCTTCCGGTGTTAGAGTCCTTTTTCATCAGTAGTTCATCTGAAACCATGAGAAACAGAACCTTGCTTTGAAAGGAAAGATGAAGCTTCTGCCTCCAGGTAACTCCACGTGCTGAATCTTCCAAGGAAGACATCAAGATGTGCAATGAAACTTCAGAACTGGTATCACTGCTCTCTTTTTGGCCATGCTACTGCTTTAAATGATAAAAAGAGACAATATCCTTGGCAACTGTTGACAAGCTTAGACACACACAGCTCCAAACTGAAAAGAAGTTTCCAGCAGCTTCGTAAATGCACCAGGTGACACAGAATTTTATTCTAAGGCTACAGCTCTTTTCACCCCTCCTGGTCAATCCCTGTCTGGCAACTAGGTGCAAAAGGTACACAGTACTCAAATCCTACTGTTACTCATGCCACAGGGGACAGAGTTCAAATAAAAGTCACATCATAGAATCATAGAATAAGTGAGGTTGGAAGGGACCATTAAGATCATCAAGTCCAACCGTTAACCTACCTGATTTAAAAACACCCACTTCTAAACCATGTCCCTAAGCACCTCATCTACCCTTTTCTTAAACACCTCCAGGGATGGTGAATCCACCACCTCTCTGGGCAGCCCATTCCAATGTTTAATAACCCTTTGAGTGAAAAAATGCTTCCTAATATCCAATCTAAACCTGCCCTGACATAACTTGAACCCGTTTCCTCTTGTCCTATCACTTGCCACGTGGGAGAAGAGGTCAGCCCCCATCTCTCTAAAACCTCCTTTCAGGTAGTTGTAGAGGGTGATAAGGTCACCCCTCAGCCTCCTCCTCCCCAGGCTAAACAACCCCATCTTTTCCACATGCAAAAGCAATCCTGTACTTGCCTGTCCAAGCTAACTCTGCCACAGTAAATGAGGATAAACCCTAACAGGAAAACCAACACAAAATGGCAACACCTCCACCAAGAAGCAGGTGAACCCCAAAGGTTGAAACACGTGATATGCCCCAGAAGAGTGCCTAACGGTGGTGCTGACACATGGCTACCTATGTTCCCCTTGTCATGAGAGACAGCAATCAGACATTGCTAATGTCCAATCAAGAATATAGAGATTATTGTCTTGCACCTTTAGACTCAAATTTTCCCTTATGAGAACAAATTTGGGTCTTGGGACAAGCTGCGGGCCCCCTTTTTCCATCAGAAAGAAGTTACATCACCATATGCTTTTTCTTTATCCATCCATCCTCTCAACTGGCCGTTGGCTACTGCCATCCTGCCAGCTGTCACAGTTACATCCTAAACTGCGTGATATTTGATCCCTCACAAACCAAAGCCCCAACCTTTGGCCTCATATGTGAAACCACACTTTCAGATCAGTTTAAAGCCTTTAGCCTGTATCATTGGCAAGAAAAGACTCGAAAGGTTCAAAACTAGTAGGCAAAAATCTACAACCCCATATGAATTTATAAATACCTGATTCTTAAAATTTCTTCTCACAGCAGCAGGACCCTCAATGATTGTTTTTGGAAATACCAAGCTTAGTAATGTTCTCCTGGTTCTTGTGTACTTGTTGATAGTTAAAACTACAAGGGAGTTCAGAGACAGGGAAAATGTGACTGCTTGTGTTGGAAGCTAGCCAGGATAACATCCAAAAAACAGCTGTGCCTACTGCATTAAAGCAGATACTGCGTAAACACATCTGGATTCATTTTTAACCCCATAAATACTTAATAGATAACCTCCTGAGATGCTGAAATAAAACAAGAGGTGACCAGACTTTTACCACAACTAAGCAGCAGGAAACGTTGATGAAACTCCTTTTATTAACAAAAGGAAAGAAAAATCTGCCTATACTTCCTGGTTCCAGTAGAGACATGACAAACTCAGATGCTATTAGTTTGGGATTTGAACTTGAGGCCAGTCCTTATCAGGAAAAAGACAATGCAAATATAAAGTAAACTTTTGCCCTGTAGTTCCACAGAAAGATTTGCGTGTGTACCTTTTCTCTGGGAGAAAGGACATGATCCCTGTGTTGAAATTGTTTTTGACACCGACCATTCAGTGACAGTAAGATAATCCACCAGTTCAAGACCATGCTCGTTTCTTGATAAGACACTCACAGCTCACTATGGAGCGAGCACGGTCAGGACCACAGGCATTTGCCTCTTGCCTCTAGCTCTATCCAGTGGCTAGCCTGGAGGCAATGGCATCCGGGTGTCACAGGTGTGATCGTCATGAAGAAACAGTTGAGGTGAAGGCATAGTAAATGCATACTGCTGAACAAGATATCCCTTCTAATCCCACCAGTGAAGTGCTTTTGTCAAGAAGCAATTTTTACAGGAGCTGCGATACTGGGATTTCAACAGTTACATGGCCAGAGGTCAGTAGTAACACTTCTGCTCACTCTGTTGTTGTACTCCAAAAGCAACTTTCATGGAAACAAACCACCAGGATTCCTTACTGCCAGAGACTGTTTCCAAAGACTATCTAAAGACTTGCACCCTTTACTGGACACAGCTCCAGTCTAAGTAGTTATGGCTGTCTAACACTTACAGCATTGTGGTGGGTTGACCTTGGCTGGTTGCCAGATGCCTACCAAGCTGTTCTATCACTCCTTGTCCTCAACAGGACAGGGGAAGAAAATATGATGGCAAAGCTCATCAGTCACAGTAAAGACAGGGAGATCACTCACCAGCTACTGTCATGGGCAAAACAGATTTGACTTCAGGGAAATTAATTAGTGAAAAATAAGAACAAAACTAAAAACACCTTCTCCCCACCCCTCCTTCTTCCCAGAGGGGAACTTCACTCTGAACTCTTCTACCTCCTCTCCCCTCCCCCTGAGCAGCATCCAAGAAATTCAGACAAGACTCTCAAAGCCTCCAGAAGAAAAGCTGGTCTCGGTGGCTTGAGCATTCACCCAAGGAAGTGAAGGATCTGTGTTCAGTCTCTCTAGGAGATCTGAACCTCTCAGGAGATGATTGTGATCAGGAAACCATGGTATAGAGACACATTACAAACTGGTGTTCTTGATCAGTCCCTTACTCTTTAAATCAAAGAGCAAGGATCTGTGATGTTATGGTTGGGCCACATGCTTAAAAATGGTATGTTTGCCATGCTTTGCTTTCAGATTAATATCCAGTTTCTTATGTACACACATTAGCCTAATCAAGGGAAACTGACAGCCGTTCAAGTACTTTAGCCTACTACTTGGGGCATTTTATTCAGGGGATATTCTCCTGAGCACAGGATAACACTAAACAGTAATCTGACATCCCAGGTAAGTGTGTTGATGACTGAATGACAAGGGTCTCTGGGATGTCAAACCAAGTCCACTGCTACTGGGGACACTACAGCATTTCACTCCTCCCATCAGCTGGACAAGGGTCTGAAACCAGCAGGCTCCAGCTCACTCTGAAAAGAATGTATTGTTTGACATACTGAATTTTCTTTTATTATTTTTTAAAGAAAAGGTAGAAAAGTAAAATTTGATTCAAAATTAAATAGCGCACCAATAAGCATTCTTCCCAGACTCTCACTCAGTGTCGCAGGATAGGCATGTCATTTAGCCCTCTGAATCACAGCCTCCCAGTATATAGAATGAACCCTTGCCAATCCTTCAGGAAAAGAAGCTCAATTTCATGTCCAGGAGACATTGCAAAGTCCTTAGAGGAAAGGTGGAAAGCATCGGAAACACACCGATGAGCTCTGCTGTACAACTTAACCGCATGAAAGCCTGATATCCTCTTGCAGTAACACATGCACTGGTCTATATCTGCTCGAGACCTGGCCACCCATGAACTCTTCCAAATGCTGAGGACTGTTGCAGAGGAATTCACCCTGTACAACTTTTGTACAGATCCTGCTACTAGCAGAGACAATTTTATTGTGGTTTGCCAGTGTGCAGCCACTGAAGTCAGCAATGCAAGAGAGCAAACTGGAGTAAGATATATGGAGAACAGACTCCAGTATTGACGGGGTTATTGGTACATAACTCAAGGTGCCCTAAGCCAGGGCTTTGAGAACTGCAAAAGTATCACTACAGAGAACTAGACACATACAGACCTAGACCAGACAGACTTCTGAAACAATCACCTTCTACACTGTATTCCCATTTCCACATGATTTTTAGTATAGAGGATCAAATTCCATCTGCTGACCTTCACCAGTTCTCCTGGAGACACTGTATTTCTAAAATACGGAGATCCTTCCAAAGGCAGATTTCATGAGCAGTGATAAATAATCACACAGGGCTCTCTCACCTCTTTCATGCAGGGGCCTTAGAGCCGTGTTTTCATGAATTTTTGGGGACTTTTAGTCAAATTTTGGGAGGTTTTCCTCATGTTTTGCTGGCTGCACAGAGGCAGCCCACTTTTCTTTGTTCAATAAGTGAGTACTCCTAACAAATTTGTGCTTCTCTTCACTTACACTCCTTACAAATCCCAAGATACCTCCAGCTTCTACATTTGATTCACCAACATGGTTTCTTGTCCATTGTGAGCTAACAGTCCAGGATTCCCATCCATCAGCTCATATGTTCACGGGTGTCATTAAACTCCCTCCCCCTCACCCAACCACATTCTTGCTGAATGTCAAAGAGAGGTGTCAGCTTAATTCCTATCCAGTCTCCTTTCTTGCACACTTTCCTATAACGCAGCCCAGAACAGTGAAAACCAATGCAATCATCAGTATTTTGCTATAATCTGCTCCAGGAACAGACCAACTCACAGGCACTTGGTCTGACTGTGTCCTCTCCTCTTAGTCCCTTCGTGACAACTGAGCCAATTCCTGTGCTGGGCTGTCCAAGAGAGCCTTCAAATAAATTGGCTTTTTGTGTTCAAAGAATTAGATACCTCTCTTCATCCCTTTCCAAGATGAGGGAAATGGTAAGCCTGTCACTTCATATTTATTTTGATTCTCACCCAAATCAGATGAGACTTTTATTCAGGCCAACTTTCTGAACAAGCTGATGATGCTACGCACAAGTTTCAGCTCTTCATCCTTAGGCCATTTGAAGAAGAAAAGCAGCATGCACTGATAATGTCAGTGTTCAAAAAGAAAAAACAACTTCAAAGTGTTTCCAGGCAATTCCAGGCAAACTTTGTTGTGAAAGGTGCTCCAATACACTACACCTCAGAATAGAAGTGAAGGCATTAACCCATTGCTAAGACTATATTTGGATACACAAATATTTGCATATAAAAAACAGAGGACCTATATGTAATGGAACGTACGTCCATTTTAAACCAGCCCAACTACTCCCAAGTTTAACCCATGTAAGCAAAACCAGGACACAATCTAGCATTGGATAATGCATCAAGTTTTTCAAACATCACACCCCAAATCTTAGGATATTTACATGAAATCATTCTCACAGCTTTCCTTAAAACTAGACACTTTGAATCCTGCTAATTATTAAGGACACTGCAATCCCTTTTTTTTTTTTCTATATCGTGGTTTTAAGTATTGCGTAGGGTGAACTTGGCAGCCACACAGAGAATCTCATTTAGAGATTAACCTGGGAACACAGAGAGATATGGAGGGTCTCCATCAGTCCACTCCTTGCTGCACAGGATTTAAACAGGAATAATTATATTTAACATACACACACAATCTCAAAAAGTAACACATACATGCATTAAATGAGGCAATGCCTTACCCAGAACAGACGCTCGTTCAGCTGTTTGTTTTCCTTTTATTGTTGGTTTTACATTTTAATTATATATAAAAAGTAGAAGAAATCACAGGTGGTAAGCAGATTTGGGCTAGAGAATTAATTTCTAGAGGAAACATTTCTAGTTCTTATACAAACAAATACAGTGATTAATGTTGATTTCTTGTGGTCCCTAAGCTGTCACTGGTGAGCAAGGAGCAAAGGGTCAAGGCTGGTCATTTGTATTCAGGTTACATTTGAAAACATAAAGGGCAGTCTCCGATCTCCCAAATGTTTTCCAGATATTCCAATCTGCTCCACCCAAAATAGCAAAAAATAAAGTCTAGATCACACAGATTTAACAAAACATGTTGTCACAGCTCCCACTTACAGCAGCTCACAGAAAAAGCTGTTCCCCATGGATGTCCGAGTGCTTTGTTTGCCACACAAACTGCAGCCCTCTGCTTAGAAGGTCTGGCCCAGAGCTCAGCCTAATTAATGGGAAGATTTTAATTTTCAAAGGCTTTGGATCAGGCCTAGGCTGATATAGCAGAGGGGAGGGCAGAGGAGGAACAATAACTAGCTAATTCTAGGCCTGATCTCAGTATTTTTATAATGAATGACAAAACTACAACTATTTTCACCTGTGCTGGACCGAGTCCTAGGCAAAGATCTTGCTGAAGTGTTCTGCCCCTGCCCAAATCTCCGTGGGGAAAGCAAAGCAGCCAGGTTTCCCCTTCCCCCTTGGGCTGACTCCCTGCTCCTGGTGTGGTTAGTCCCTTCCGTCCCTGCACGGTGTGCCCGGGCTCCTGATGCCACACACAGACCCTGAGCCCCTCAGGGATGGAAGCAGCTTCTCCCCTTCTCCTAAAGTTCAGCCCTCACCATGGGGGAGCTTGCAGGGCAGAGATAACAACGCAGCAAAGCTTCGGAGGGAAGAAGGAAGCTGGCTACATCACAGCCAACACGAAGAAAGATCCGCCTGGAACTATTCCAGCTATTCTCCATTTTAACATTCAGGCTTTTTCTCTCCATTTAAACATTCAGGCATTTTCTCTCAGTAATCTCTCCACGCTCCCCCCAGAGATACCTCACTATTCACCGTGGAGTCAAAAGTCACCTGGTCTTGGCTGGGCTTGGCACTGACTGCCCCAAATGCTGCTTAGGAGAGACAGGAGAAGAGAGAAAAGTTGAAAGCAAAACCTCTGACAAGTAATTCTCACCCCCACGCCCCACATACATTTATCCCTCCTAATTCCTGGTCTGTTTATACACGTTACTTCTGCTTAAGAAAAGTAAATCCAGTGCCAAAACATAGCTTTTTGGTTAAAAAAGTGTTATATTCAGCAGAGGTTTAACTCTAGCATACTAAACATGGAGTCATTAGGACTTAATGCTATTGAAATGGAAATTGAGACAGAAACCTTTCCAGTTCTTATACTTCACTTTGGAATTGGAAGAGGACAACATTGACTGTAATAGCATTAAACGATCCTCTGGACCAACATGCCCTTGATAGCAAGTCCTTGGAAGCATGAGGCACGACGTAAGCTCTTGCTGATGTCTTCCAGCGTCAGGCAGCAAGGAAGCTGACGCCCTACTAAGAACAGCCTCACTGTGCAACAGAGGAAATTTAGCAACGAAACAGAGCAACAAGGGCTGTCAAGACGATGATCTTTCTCTCCATCTCGGCAGACTCCTGTGGCACAGCTCTCTCCAGTGGCTCAAGGCAGAGACAGTTCTTTTCCCAGGCTCTGTCCTTGTGCAACCCCCACGGGGCATGAGAGGGTGCCCAGATCCTGGCAGTCGTTGCCGTACGCCTATGGCTCAGATCTCTGACAAGGGATTCTGGAATAAGATTTCCCTCCCAGCATAATGAGGTATTTAGTCATTAACAAAGGAGCCTTCTGGGGCAGAATTCCAGCTGCGCCTGAGATCTTGCCTCCACAACCAGAAGTTTTTTTTCCAGCACGCAGGTTTAGTCTGAGGAGGAAGGGAAAGGGTTGCTTTAAAATACCAATCCAGGGATTTTCGGTTGCAGCGGTCGGAGGTTTCTGGTTACTCTTAGATCAGGTTGAGAAATCTCTCGCTTCTCTTTCCTGCCGCTTCACAGCTGCCGGTTGAGCTTCTGTGCTTGCCGCTCCTTTGCCTCAAAGGCAAACTTGGTGTCCTGCAGCTGGGCAATGGCCTCCTTGGCCTCCTTCAGGTCCTGACAGATGTGCTCATACTTCTCTGTCAGCTCCCTGTTCTCTCGGCGCAGTTCCTGTACCACCTGGTTCACCTCCTCCGTCTGCTTGGTGCAGTGGATCTTCAGCTGCTCTACCTCAGAGAGCATGATCTCCATGTTCTTAACCAGTGACTCCAGTTTCTCTTTGGACATGGCGTCCGGATCAGTTCTATTCAGTCTGCCTAACCCAAACCCGAAAGGGACAAAGAAAGCCACCCTGTGTAACATGCACCAGGAAGCCTGGCACTCACAGTCTTGTGGTCTCTTTTTATACTCCCTTCCTGCTCATCCTCCTCCCTTCCCTTTCCTTCCCCAAAGTGCCTCTAATCTTCTTTGCTTGGTTAATCTACTTATTTTTATTGCGCTGTAGAAATCTACTGAAGGGCTGACAACCCCGCAGTAACATATGTGCTGTGCAGCAAAAGCCAGAGCAATAATGAGACTCTATGCAGCCTGCCCATAGAAAAACAGCTTTCATCTGAATAATTCTCTTGGGAATCCCTTGCAGTGCCCATTAAAGTACAAAGAAACCTCTTCGAGCCAAACGCCTACTCCAGTCCTGCACACCCAGTCCCAAGAGCACAGCCTGACTTTCGTCTTACATCTACCGAGGTAAGCAAGCTTACAGCAATATAAGCCAAGTGTAGGCAAAGACAAGAATTAGTATCAGTTTCTCTTCCTCTCTCCTAATCTTATGTTTGGGCAAGGCGGAAGGAGCAGAATATAAATTTTCATATTTCCAGGAGAAGGTCTATCCGACAACTATCTCCACAATAGCCTGTACCCCATCTTCTGTTGAAGGAGTTCACGATGGTTATCACAATCAGCGGCCACCACAGTTACTGGGCCATGTACCACCTGAAAGTGGCTTGCGTTCTATTAGTGACATTCAGGCTGGAGGTTTTAAACCCTGGTCCTGTTCCCCTCCTGAAGTCACTTCAGCTCTATCAGTAACATTGGCCCCAGAAGTTATATGCCAAATAACCTACCGAAGGGGTTCCCAAGATACTTCCAAGCCATTGTCAGGTGCTGCCTGAACACACAGAAACTTCCTCCTGGACACACATGCTGCTCACAACAGTCTCAGACTGCTGCTGAACGCTACTGTGAACCTGCAAGAATCAGGACTGAGATACGCCAATCTGACAGCACACCGATTACTCAGGTCACACCAGGCAGCAGGATGATCCCAGCAGCCACAAGGGATTGAGAGAGTCTGGCCGACTTTCTGAAGTTTGACCCAGACTTTCTTATGTATCCAGTTAATTAACGCACTTGCCTAGACAACAAGAATCATTAATTAGCCAGGGATCTGATGTCACAATATCACCCTTGAGAAATTAATTTGGCTGGAAAGAAGGTGTTATTGCATGTGGCTCTCCAGGAAAGAAGCTGTGCAATTTAGCACTGGGCAGAGGGCACAGACCATGACAGAGACAAGAATACCAGCTTGCTTTTGGATAACTTGTGAAGTAAGGACTGAACAGTCTTTCTCCTTTCTCTCCACATCAGGAACACCTCCTCCAGTCTGAGTCTGCAGCTTTTCAAAAGCCCTCAGACTGTTCTACACACCCACAGAGATGCACAGTCTCATCTGCCATGTATCACATACAGATGTGGATCTGTCCTCACTGGATTCACCTCGCAGAATTACATTCCAGTGCACGGTATTGCGTAATGGCCTTTATCCTTGCATGCTGTTTTGCAACTCCAATTCCCTTAAAAATGGCACCTAGGTAAGACCCTGTAGTCCCATCACACACATTTTGGTACCAGGCTGAAAAAGAATACACGTGTTCACATGCATAGCTCCCACAAATACATTTTCCCTCCATTTTCCTCCAGAAAACATTGCTTTTTTTCAGCTACGGAGAGTTTCAGATGCTTCATCCCACAACTCATTCCTCCTTTTTTCCCCTGCTAGGCTCAGAGAAACGAAGCCCTTTCCTCCAGGCAATTTTACATCTCCTTCCAGCACTGGATGAAAACACCGCTGGACACCGGCCAAGCTCTGACAGTGTTCAAAGGCCTGGGACTTCTCACAGCTGGAGGTTAAAGAGTCACTGACAAAGCCAGCCATCCTACTGCCTCTCACACAAGTGCACCACTGGGCCCCTCTCATGCTGGCAGATGGAGCGCTTTGCACCGCACTTTAAAATGAGCAGAAAGAGTGACATCCTTCAGATGAAAAGAGAGTGGGAGAATCTAAACATAATCAGAATATGTCCTAAAGTCCTTGAAGAAACATTTGCGCTGGCTGTCAGCCCAGATCCCACGTGATGCACATGGCACTGGAATAGGCTGGAACAAGTTGCAGCATTACAAAACAGCAGGTCTTCATTAGTGAGGAATCTTCCCTGTCTTCACAACTGTACACGCTGCACCCAAACATTTTAAATCAAGCAGAATTACAATGATGCATAAAGGGAGTGCCACGGAGGTCATTCACTTGGATATTAGTAATTGATACATCACCTCTCACTATCTTACTCTCAAAATTATTTAAGTTGCCTTGGATACAGACAGAATCTTGGCAACAGAAACTGGGTAAGAGACACTACTGAAATAACAATGTAAAATGAAAACAAGGAGTAGCATGAGAGGAGTTACTAAAAACGAAAGATGGGAATCATTACTAGACTTGGTTTGATTGAAAATATTCTTTCATGAAGTAAGAAGTAGAAATTAAAAACATGCTCACGAAAATTGCAGTGGGAGAATGATACAAAAAGCACTAGAGCTAGGGAAATACAGCACTGAGACTCTAATGTGAACTGTAGTTTGTTACCTTTAGTCAATGCTGGACTCTACTGTTGCAGAAGAACTGGAGGCAGAGGCAAACACCAACAAGGGTGAATACATCTGGGAAAAACGCAGAACAGCATACCTGAGAAAAACAAGTCAAACCACAAGAATTCAGTGCGCAAGGACACACAGCAAACAGCAGTGTTAGGAGTGCTGAGGAAATAGCGTGTCAGACAGAAATTTGCAATAATAAAGCACTGCTAGGCTGTATTACATGGAGACGTTGCAGCACTGGGGTATGGAGTACCTTTGGCTTCTTCCTCCCTCCTTCCACCCCACTGGAGGTGAAATGTAGTGTTTCGTTCTGGACTTCTTGTTATAAAGGGGCCAAAAATAAAAAAAAGTTTGAAACTTTGACAAGTGTCCAGAAAAGATGCTGATTTCAAAAAATGTGGACTGTAGGAACCAGGTTTAGGAAGAAGGATTGACAACTGCATGGCAAGATACTTCTAGGACTGATTTGAAGTCATGCCCAGGTCCTCTGCACATTCTAAGGTAGACAGCTCAGCTGGAAGGACGCTTCTGTCATTATTAAGGGCCCAAATGTGCAATTGTCATTTTGAAAACACCAGTGATTTTTATGCACTCAGCCAAATGGTGCCTGTCTGGTCATTTCACAGCCACATTAAATCAGGAAAACTTGGTGTTAAACTTCTCACTACAGTACACACTACACTGAGAGACACCATTGCTAAATCTATTGGCCCTCTCCTGCCTGTTCTTCCTCCATTCCACGTTTCCCTCACACACATGGGTTTGAGATACACGAAAGCAGGAAAGGCAGAGCTAATTGAGAACAAAATGTGGGAGCAGCCACTAGGAACACCCACTCCTGCTTTCGTGGATGGCAGGAAAATTGTAGGAAGCGGCACAGCTGGAAGTGAAACTTCGGGTGCTTTCCCATAAGGGCTGGGAGCTACCACTTCTGACTGCAATACCATACTCAACTGTGCTGGTTTTAGCACTAGAAGCAAATGACAGGATGAGGCTGCCAAGCTGAGGATGGTTCGTGCGAGACATACTTGCGTCTTCTTCACAGGTCTCCGAGCCAAAGAGAATCAACCGTTCCTCTCACCCAGAGGCACACACCATCCAGAAATGCAGGTTTCTGATCATGTGCACACCTCAGAGTCTGCGGAGGAGATGCAAAAATCATACCCTTTAAGTATCTGTTTGAAAGCAGACCACAGGCGTTCTGGTTTCTAGCTTATTTTAAAGGGGTCCCGGGAACATTTGCAGAATAAATTAGTAAGCTACCTCTCTCTCTCTGGGGTTTTCTCAGCAACACAAGGGGGACAATCCACTAGCCTGGGTTTTTAAATGGGAACAAAAAACTGCAAACCCCCACAAGAATGGGTTTTAAGTGCGTGCTCAGGCTGACAAAGCAAACCACTCGGTATAAACCCTGTGGAATAAGAAGTAAAGCTACAAACCACATACCTCATCTTCTCAGGCACATACTTATATCGCGGTATCTATTTCTAGTTTTATGAGCCACAAACACAAGTGTCCAGTGCAGCGTTCACAGAACTGTAGTGGGAGACAGCACTTTAGTGTCTTATAGAAGTTAGTTTAAGGTTACCGTGGACAGCTAGCAATGGTCACTATTTTAACAATTGATATATTTTTTTAAATACATACGGTGTGTCACAGACTCTAGCGATCGTTAGAGCTCTCCACACTGTTTTCTCTCGCAGCCTTTTCACTTATCCCTGGTTTATCCCCAGCGGCATGTCTAGCAGCCAGCGCAGCATGCGCAAGCGCTGTGCTTCACCATCTAGGAAGTCCACTTGGCTAAATGCATTACGCAAACGAACTCATGACAAGATTAAGCATAAAGAGCTCTCATCTCTATAATTATAGTAAAACCATTTGAAAAAAAAAAAAAACAAAAAACCCCTAAAAACCAAGCAGCACCTGGAGGCACTGATCATTCCTGTAACACAGAGTGGGAGACATTTGTACCCAGCTGTTCAATTTGCTTCTAAGAAAAGAAAAACACCATTACTACACATGTCAAAATACTCAGCACTGTGTCAGACGTTGACATAACGATGATCTCACCCTGCAGAGCTTAAGAGACTGTTGATAAAATCTGCTTTCTTATTAAAACATGAAATTTAATTTTAGCTACTATTATAAGTATTAATCATACCTTAGGCAATTTGGCAGAACTTGAGCTGAGCTG
This sequence comes from Pluvialis apricaria, assembly GCA_017639485.1. Classification (NCBI taxonomy): domain Eukaryota; kingdom Metazoa; phylum Chordata; class Aves; order Charadriiformes; family Charadriidae; genus Pluvialis; species Pluvialis apricaria. Next base: position 41,706,882 of record CM030012.1, on the reverse strand, counting down.
GACATAAAACTGCATGATTTACAGGTTTTTATATAAAATACTGCACCAAAAGGATACCCACCCAAAATTATGATCAAAATCCTTGACAAAAATTAAGATAATATGCCTCAATATTGTATCTACAGAAATATTAATGAATAGAGGTACTTTTTTGCATTCAGCCTCCACCTACTCACCAGTCAGATCAAAAGGTTTAAGAATTAATTTCACATCATACAGCTCAGTAAAGAAAAAGTGATACCTTTAATAGAGTTATCCCCAAACTGGGTTGATTTCTTGCTAAGAAATCAATTGGTTAGCATAAATAGCAAACAGTGACAGGTTGCTTATATAAACTGAAAAAAAACCTCTCTACTAGCATTTTTACCATGGGACAAAGTGTTGAAACCTTCAGATTAAATAAAAAAAAAAAAAGAAAAATCTGAATTACTATTTTTAAATGTTAAGAATGTTTCAAAATAGAAGCTGTTTTAAGATAGGAACTTTGTTTTGCTCAGAGTGTCAAACTGGAAAGTTTCCAAAGCCCCTCCAAACAGTAACAAACAGTTCTGCTGGAACCACATCCTCCATCCCATCTAACCAGTCTTCTGGTAAGGTCCCTATACCGGACACCACCTAGGGACCACATGGGACAGGCTGAGGGAATTTCATGCTCCTTGGCCTGTGCCCCACCTGGGGGTGTTCACTGCTCCTTCCCCACAGCTCCTGAAGCCAACGCTGTGAAAAGGAAGGGGAAAGAGGGAGGAACCACCTTCCCCCAGCCCTCAGTGCAGATGGGGGTCAGCCAACACCTCTCCAAAACCCGCAAGGGCAGATCAAATGCACAGGACCCAAAATGATGGTACAGGTAACTCAGCGAGAAAGACACCCTGAGGTGTAATTAGATCTGGTGGAAAGGTTTAGCGGTAGCACCAGGCATCAAACAGAAGCCACCAAAGGGGTAGCTAGTTACCAAAACGGCTAAAATGGCCACAGCATTTCAGCCAAGAGAGCGCTGCAGAATTTTTGCAGTAACTGGCTGGCTTCCCTCTAATACCAGGAACTCACCCACAGTCAGATGAATGGAATAATAGTCAATGGTTTGTGTAACACATCTTCCCATGTCATGTTGAACTAAGGGCTGCTGGAAAGGAGGGGAAGGAACAAAAAACAGTTACCCATGATCAAAACTTTATAGAAGGGCAAATATATATATTTTTAAAATTTGCAAATAAATAACTAACCTTGGAAACCTCCTTTCATTTACTCTGTTGTGTGATTTGTCCTAAAGACTGAGTGGCCACCTAGCCAGAACACACAGGCTTCAGGAAAACAAACAAATAAAAAGCCCCAGACTGTTGCTATTGTTCAGTACATAGGAATCAAATTCCAGTTGAAAGAAAAGATGCATATTGCTGATTTGCAGGACACGAGGTTATGTAATCCAGTACTGTATCCAGACTACACCAAATAAATTGGCAATGGTACAGATGTCAGTAATTACCGAGAAATTTGATCTGGTGAAAAGGAAGGTCTCTTTTAGTTCTAGATACACATGAGCAAACATTCATGTAATATCTGGTGCAGGATGCCAAATTCTAGTATAATGATTATTTTGACATGACGTTTAAAATTCTCCCTACCTAGCTAAACCGATCTCCAAAAAACAGTTGAAGAGCCTGTCAGTTTTCTGAGGATTTCTTTTGACTACCTATTGTACATTTAAGAATAAGTCACCCTGCATTATCCAAATACTTAAAGGAATTTTTAATTGCGTTAACTTTTCAGGGACTACAGACTTCACAGCCAGATATAAATATGACCTGACACTGTTTGGGAAGCGTCGGGGACTCTAACAAATGGAAGCACTGCGGATGAAAGGACTTCCTCAAAAAGGATGCTTTTAAGCTACAGGAGATCCACGATAGTGGCAAGCTCTTGCCCAGAACGACCTAGAAGCAGTTTAATTTAACTATGACAACAAGTTGTCAATGCCAAAACACTGGTGTAAATGAAAGCTAGCTTTCCAGGTGACTGTCCTCCTACTAGCTTGTCATAAGATCCGTCTCAGCAAATCCCAGTCAAACGCTATCAAAGTAGACAAAATGCACTAAACTTTCGGTGGTGGGGTGGGGTGGGCAACAAGTAGCATCTTCTCAGAGCTGTATCCCTTGTTCCCTGTCACATAAACAGCCTTGATGATCTTTAAGCAGATTAAGTGCACAACAGCTTCATCTCTGCAGGAAGTGAGATTAAAAGGTTTATTGCTACTATGACAACAGCCAGGTTCTGCTGTTCTTAAAATAGTTTTGAAGCCTTAGCAGTGGCTGGAAATGCATACATGCCTCCCCTACAGGATTCATCATGTACTAAATACAGTCCTTCAAAAGGAAATAATATTTTATAAGAGTCTACCTTTTCTAAGCGCATATTTTTATCGTGCTCTTTAATCCCTTGTTACAAGCACTAAGAATAGAAAGCAGTAAAAAAGGCACAGTGCTGCCATGTGGCTGTGATTACAGCTTTAGAAGTGATTATTGCTGGGAGCTGGCTGCAACCACCAGGACAGGCAGTACTCTCTCACTTCTGCTCCAAGGTAGCGTTTGCTTCTCGCCCTCGGACAGTAATCAACCCCCTTGGTGGAAGGGAGCACACTGGGGACTAACCAGCCTTCTAGCTGCTCCGTGCTGCTAGACACCAGCCATTTTTGGTCTTACAAACATCCCCCTTGACACCCGCAGGTATTCTGTTGCATCTAAGTCTGAATTAATTCCTTCCTTGTAGGTAACAACTGGAAGGAGAATTCGTCACATAGTTCCATAACCAAACAGCACCAGTTAAGTTTGTGCCCAGGGCATAAGTCTGCCAGTAACTAAATGGTAGCAGGACTTTCTTCATTTGAGTGTGCTATCGTATCAGTGATTAGTATTTGATTGTTGAGGATGGCTAAATAATCCATTGACTCAATTGAATATGCAGCTCCCACATTTGATGAACATCCAACTGTGCTCTGAGGCATTCTCCAAGTACATTCACGCTGACTTGTACAACAAATCCAATAAGAAGTACAATGCTTAATTCTGACAGCAGCACTACCCACATCAAAGCAGGTAACCCTTATCTAAAACTACTGAAATCAGAAAATTAATATGAACGCAGAATTCTATTCATTACTCCAGTCAGTTTAGATTAAAAGCATATTTCAAAACAAAGAAAAAGCAAATCTAATCCAATTACATTGGTACTATCCATCAGCATCTCTTGATGCCAAGCTGAAATCACCCTCCTGCAGCAAACGGGGCTTTGAAAAGAAGAGAACCAAATTCAGATTATAAAACTCCAGAAGCGATTGATTGTTTCCTTATCCAAACCCCAGTTCTTCCAGCTCCCATCAATGAAGGCTGGTTCTTTTCTCTATAGAGTTCACAAATTCCTAACTTCTACAGACCAGAATTTGGCCTTAAACATACCTTTAATTGAGATTTCTTGGTAATTTAAAAATACCTAGCAGTGATTGCTACAGACCAAGTCGAAGTCTCCATGAGAGATGATGCTGTCAATAAAAGAAACTTATTTACCTATCCCAAAAAGATTACATTAAAAATGGAATGAAATAAGAAAACAAATGGGTAATTAAATTAGCATATTAGAATCCTATCTCCAAATTCAGTATTTAACCTCAGTAAAATAAAATGGTACTAAGACGGAAGTCAAATTAGGTCTCAAGTCCCACTTTTAGAGGAGGTTTTAGCTCTTAGTTCCAAAAACTACTTCTATTCCTAAAACATTTCATCATATCACACCTCAGAACTAGATTGGAATTAAGAAATCCACATATTCTACCGCAGTTTTGTGGCCCTGCACTGGACTTGCTCCAGTAAGTCCCATCTTCCTTGTACTGGGGAGCCCAGAATTGGAGACGGCACTCCAGATGTGGCCTAACCAGAGCTGAGCAGAGAGGAAGGATCACCTGCCTTGACCCGCTGGCAACACTCCTCCTGATGCAGCCCAGGATGCTGCTGACCTTCTTTGCTGTAAGGGTGCACTGCTGGCTCATGGTCAGCTTGCTGTCCACTGGGACCCAAAGGTCCTTCTCTGCAGAGCTGCTTTCTGGCTGGTCAGACTGCAGCATGTACCGATGCCTCTCCAGACACAGGGCTTTGTGTTTCCGCTTGTCAAATTTCATGAGATTCCTTTCTGACCAGTTCTCCAGCCTGTTGAGGCTCCTCTAAATGTATCATCTGGTCTATCAGGCACTCCTTCCATTTTTGTATCACCTGCAAACTTGCTGAGGGTGCACTCCATTCTGTCATCCAGATCATTAATGAAGAAGTTGAACAGCATGTAGCCCTGTGGTATAATACTAGTGACTTGCCTCCAAATGGACTTTGTGCTACAGATCACAACCCTCTGGACCTGAGCATTGTGCCAGTTTTCAGTCCTTCTCACTATCCACTTATCTAACCCATGCTTCGTCTGCTTGTCTATGATGAAGTTATAGATGGTGTGAAAAACTTTACGAAAGTCAAAGTAAACATCAGCTGCTCTCCCCTCATACAGCAAGCCAGTCATCTATTTGTAGAAGGAAACAAGGTTGGTGCAGCATGACTTCCCCTTCGTAAATCCATGCTAACTACTCCCAATCACCCTCTTGTCCCTCATGTATTTGGAAGTGCTTTGCTGGATGATTTTCTGTGCCAGCTTCCCAGGGACTGAGGAGAGGCTGACTGGCCTGTAGCTCAACTCTTCTTTCCTGCTCTTCTTGAGGAGTGAAATTTGCTCTCTTCCAGTCTTCAGGAACCTCTCCCAACTGCCACAACCATTCAAAGACAATTGAGAGTGGCCTCACAATGCCATCAGCCAGCTCCCTCAGCACTCAGGGGTGCAACCTGTTAGACTTAAGTATATCCAGTTTGTTTACATGCTCCCTAACCTGGCCTCTTCCACCAAGGTTGAGTCTACCTTGTTCCAATCTTTCCATCCAGTCTCCATATCATATCTCCAGTATGGGATTCCTTAAGGGCAATCTTCCCAATAAAGAATGAGGCAAGGAAGGCAACAAGTACCTCAGCCTTCTCCATGTCATTTGTCACAAATTCCCCTGCCCTGTTCAGCTGGGTGGGGGGAAACGGGGGACGGGGGGGACGATGACGACACACTTTTTTTCCCTTGTCTTCCTTTTACTGTTTGTATAGTTGTAGAATCCTTCCTTCTCGCCCTTCACATCCCTTGCCAGACAACTCCTGAGAGGCCTTGGCTTTCCTAACCCTATCCGTGCAAGATCAGAAAGCAACTCCATGCCTCTTTTGGGTCATCTGCCCCTGCTTCACCTCTTCTGCACTTCCTGTTGGGGTTCAGTTAGGAGCTCCTTGCTCATCCATGAAGGCCTCCTACCACCTGTGCTTGACTTTCTACTTGTCAGGATGGACCTCACTTTAGGTCTTCCATGCAAGCCTTCCACGCAGAGACGAGGCAACTCCCCAAAGAAACATGTTCAATAGCAGTCAATCAACTCAGACAAAGTTTGGACTTTGCAGTGAATACTTCTCCAAAACAACAACAAAAAATGCCACTATGGAAAAGCTCTTTTTCAATCGTATTGATAGGAAACCAACACAAAAATAACAATACACACCTCTGTTCATGAAGTGTTTTCTTTCTGAGCATCCTATGTATTTTTCCCAGGTAACAATCAGGAATCAAATCATTGTGCCAGCTGGTGTTTCAGTATAATTTCATATTGTTTTTTCATGCCCTAATTATACCTTTTGGGTGCTTTTGCAACAGGCTTTGACCAGCTCTTTAAATGAACGCAAAAATTAGCTTTTAGAAGAAAGTACTTCTACAGAAATCAGTTTGAAGCTGTTCTGCTGAAGCAGCTATTTAAGTGTCTTAAGACAGGAATCTTACTCATTAAATGCTGGATAAAAATAGCTACAGTGTTTAGGCCTCCAACAGCTTTAAGTGATGGTTTTAAAATAATATAGTAAAGCAAGATAAGACAGGATTCATGCAACTTTTATTTTAATAATTAGACAAATACAGGAAAATTTGCAGTAATCTATCAAAAACTTATCTTATCAAGAACCAGAAAGGTGTTTAAAAAACATTCACATTCAATTCAGATTATGTACAAACCAGTGTTTGTAAAAAAGAAAACAGAAATGCTTTGAGTGTAAAAGAATTCTTTCTAGTTCATGTTTCAGCATTCCCCATGACAAGTTACCACTGAGATGCGATCACAGTGCAGACATGTTCCACAGTCTATTAAACTCGTTTCAACAGCATCGTTGCCAATTTTTTTTTAAATAAAGCATTTTGAGAAGTTTCATCATACAGTACCATCCACCCGAAATGTACTTCTGCATATTTAATTCTTGACTGCACTAATGGCAGAACAGTTGTCATCTACAGGCCCAGAGTACATACAATACATATCTACTTCTCTATAGGTACAGATATATATCTATATATCCAAGAAGCACCAGTCTCTTATGCCTGAAATAGTCAGGATCTGCTTTGTACATTGAGGAGATTAGCCATTTTTAGTGGAGCACAGCCCTTGATTATTTGGCTCAAAGAAGTAATCATCTCCTAGTCAGAACTATTCTGAATGTGTTGCAATATCACATGCATATCTTCAAGACTCACCTCACACAGATGACATTTGAATTTGAGTGCCACTATAATAGCCATACATAGATATGACAGCATCACACACCTTTGCTACAAGACCAGCTTCCAGGGATCTTTCTTGTTTGCTCTGGATTAAATTCCCCAACAAACAAACAAACAAAAAAAAAGGAGAAAATAAAGTGGCTGGGTTTTGCACAAATCTGTAACTCAGTATTATGTTTTCTCATTTATTTATTTGAAGCTTAGCCAAAGACGACTAATCATTGATGTAAGCTGAAAGGGCAGAGAAAGCTATCATGATATCCAGTTTCAAAGTATGAATGCTGAAAGAGTCACACAACAGTTACCAGTCAGTCTGCTTGGGCACAAAGGAGATCTAGCTACTACGGTTACAAAATAGTTCTTTCAGAGCTACAGTCTAATGTGCTGTCATTATCATAGTAATTTAATAATAATGAAAACTCTCTCAAAAATGCAGACTACATATCAGAAGTCTTCCAGTTATACCAAGCTAAGCAAGCTGAAATGGTTCATGATCTCAAATTAGATTGGTGTTTTAAGACAAAGGAGAGAAAAGTGACACAACCTTCACACTTCTGTAGTAACCACCCAAATGTGAACAAAAACTATTCTCAACTGAACCTTATGGACCCAAGTACGAGATGATCTTTAGTTGCAAGATCTCATTTGGAATATAAGTTACCATGACTTGGCACAAGAGGGCAAATCCAGAAAATTTCATCCGTTTTTTAAAGGTGTATGTAAGACTTGGTAATAAGCAGTGTACTTGAACATATAATGGCCTGGGCTTGAAAAGCAATGTCCCTTCTGAATTTATTTTGAGATTCAAATACATAAACTTGAACAGTTTCTGTGAATACAAATTTTATAGTCTCCACCACTGTAACTCCACACTAGCTCAAAAATTAAAACTTCAGGACAGCAAAAGCAGTTCTGGGGAGTGGAAGACCGACAATTTAGTGTTTGAAGATTCTGAGCTCTTCCTTGGGTTGTACATCTAACACCCATTCAAGTACGTGGAAAGGCTTTTGTGCATTTCTCTAGATCCTAACGCAATGCTTAATGGAGCTACTGCTCCCATGGTGCATATTTAAGCCAAAAAAAAACCCCAATAAAGATGACTGCTACATTTAAGTAACAACTCTTAACTGATAATTGGCTCAGATATGCAAACAGATGCTAGTGATGCCAACTCTTAGCAAACCTATTCTATACAATGAAACAATAGTTAGGATGCACAATAAAACACAAGGGAATAGATATAATGCTCAGGAAAGGGACAAGTTACAATAGTATAAAAACAATTCGAAGTCTTGTTAAAAAAAACCAAAACAACAAGCCAACAACACAACCAACCTGTTTTAAGTCAGGCTTCATTGCAACAAAATATGGAACAGTGACTTAAGCTAGAAAACACAAGCAAGTTTGACTTGAAAAGTCAGTGTAAGCAATTTTGATATGGTTAGTTTATTAATGCTATCCATGAAGAATCAGCACACAAATGAGATGAATAAAAGTACTTTAGAGGAGACAAGACAATATATTTTATGAAAATGTAAATGTACAGTTAGCAAGTCGTACTGGAAAAGAGACAGACATTTCCAAGGACAATCAAAGTAAGCCTTTCTTGGTTTTAAAGCAGATTTATACATCACAGCCTTTCTTCCCTTATTTGGGCAACGGTTGGTGAGCATCTGTATTGTGTCAGTCCTTTGAATGTATAGGCACTGAAACAAAACCCCAGGAAAAAGGTAAAAGGAGCCTGCATCAGGATTTTGACAGTTGTTCTACTTGGCAAGGACTCCAGTATCAAGATGCAAGTAAAATGGAATGCCTGTCAATAGTATCCACTCCCTATGCTTCCCTCAGGAAAAAAAACCCCAGACCTGTACAGAGTAAGAGCCTACAGCAAAAAATTTCATCTCACACAAGTCTCATTTCCAAGCAATTATTCATAAATGAGTTCTTTCAAATGAAGAAGGAAACAGAGTTTAGCAGTTTTAAGGTTTGAATCGATTTTTTCTTGCAAGAAGTTCAAAATCTCGTATCTTCTTTTCAGTGATTTTGAGTTGTCTTTCATTTCTCCAGTCTTCGGTTCCTCACAGGAGAGGTAATTAAAGTGAACAGGGCCACAATTTTTGCTCCTTGGTAACATTAAGTAATGTCTCCCCTAACTTAAGTATCCTCACCAACAAAGATACTGCACCAAAAAAAAAAAAATCCCTGTCCAACCTGCAGTGTTATATGGTTGAGTGACCAAGACTTCAGGTCAACAGAACTATAAACCACTTTTTTGAAGAGGAAAAATTTCAGTGATGCATTAGAAGTGCTACTAATAGCACTTTGGCCTCTAGATCTGGCAAGCTAAACTCCATCTGGGATTGCTGCAAACGTCTACTTATTTAATAAGAATTTCATTAGAAGGAACATATACCAACAACGCAGTCCGTGCTGTTAGTGACTGTTCTCAAACACAGGGTTTGAAATAGTGTCCTAGCAAAATGATTTGCATGAGCACAAAGAGTAAGTTCTGAAATTGCTTTTTAATGTAGTTTATTAACGTTTTAGAATCTAAGATCCAAAATTAGGACCTTATGATCCATTAATGCCAAATAATTCAGTCCAAGTATAAGTAGCTACATAAACTGGAGCAGGTGTACAGAAGGCGCACTCCATGCTTGAGAATACAAAGTATTAAAACTGAGAAGAGGCTCTAGTTCCAGTGTGGGGGGGGGGAAAAAAAAGCTTTTAAATTTACTAAATCAAGCACACTCAGGCACAGAGGCTATGAAGTGGTGGAGCACTCTTACGAGTGACAGTACTTTCTCCCTTTGTCGAATTGGTACAAAGTCCCTTCTCGTTACACAAAGCAGTCAGGACTCCACTGTCAAAAAATCACTGCTGAAGAAGTCCGAATTGGGATCTGTCTCTTCAAGCGGTTACAAGGACAAGTTCCATGTGATTTGTCAGCTTCCTCTGTTAACATCAAGGAAGTCCTGAGCACCCTTAATGCTGTGAAAATAATTAACCTGTGGTAAGAGATCACATTGCTGGTGGAAGCATTAGCAATTTTCACACAGGTGGTCCTTACCAGAGGTATGTAGATCAGATTACCTCTGATATAATAGCACCGGTTTAGACCGGCCATCAGGAAGGAGCCACTTTCACACAGGAAAATTCATACGGTGCCCAGTGCAGCAGTTGCCTCAGGAAAAAAGACCCAACAAACCACCATTGGAGGAAGTTGTAATGATTCAGGCTTGGAATCTTGAGTATGAAACTTCAGTCTCATGTGAGAACTGAGGGAAAAGCATTTTTCCTCCTCCCAGATTTGCTACAAATATCCGTAGAATACCAGCATCAAGTGTGCTAGATATAAAACTGATGGAACGCTAGCTGGTCCATAAAGGGTTGCACCAAGTTATCTGTAGCAAAGTAAAAAACTAGCCCAAAGGTTATGGAGATTGGAAGAGCTGGTAAGGCCTTCTTAAAGATCGCAAGAAGCAGAAGTGTAAGGCACAGACCCTGAGGGGAAGACAAAAACAACAAAAAAACATAGGTAGAAATTAGGGAACTCTAACAATCAAAAGATTATATATACGAACATTAATCCCACAGAAATACAATATACAGTTCACACCTTCCAAAACTACAGGCTTAAGGCTTATTAAGCCAATAACGATCACAGCTAAGGCCCTCATCAGTTTTCAGTCTGGCCACCAAATAAACGAATTCCAAAGAAAAAAAATGTAGCAGGTATGACTTTGTCCCTGATGAACAATATAAACTATTGCTATTATAATATTATATTATACTCACAATTAATATGGCTACAAAACACGCTAAAGTTGTATTCCAGTCCCCACTTGCTGTTGCAGAGGCTTTGCCAACAAGGACACTGTAGAAAATGAAGTCTCCTAAACCTAGCTTTACTCCTCCTGCAAAAGTGAATATATGGCAGCATTAAGTTATCAGACAGTCTACTAGTATTACATATCAGTAATTGTCAGAGAATAATACAGATTTACACTAAGTATCAACAAGACTTGCTAATAAGAACATTTTCTTTTCCTGGAACAGGTGATAAAGAAAAACTTTTGCGAAACAAGATGGCTTAGGAACATATGCCACTCATCCTATAATTAGAATTCTTCTATGTTCCTAGTCTCCTGTATATACAAGTGCAATATATACAAACTCAGATACTTGTAATTGTATTTGTTGGGGGGATGTCCAACTTTTGGTTGTCATGTCATATTCAACAGAATACTGAAGTACTATTCCTTTACGCTGGTCAAGAGAGAGGGAAAACAAATTTAAGTCCCTTGCAGATGACATTTTATTTGCCAGTTAGAAACCTATACCCAGCAAAATATTCCACTGTCGTCCCAATTTTCCCACAGAATTCTTACTACGGTAGTCCTAAAAAGCACTTGTGAGTAATTACAGAGACATAAAACCAACATACATTTAGTCCAAGATGTGAGGTTCAGGAAAACTCATGAGTTAATGTCTTATTCCTTTAAATAGTAACTATCACCTTAGCAACGGTTCTGGGACAAAACAATGAAGATCCCTTGAAGCCAGTTCACTTTCTGAGCTTTTAGTCCAAGATATTAAGTTAGAGAGGCCAATATCAGGTCACCAGCTGTTTTCATTTGGCCTATTGTTTACTTTGTCACCTGATTACAGCCCAGCCCAAAACTCACTTTTGAGTTGTAAGAGGAACTGAGCGCATCAAAATAGAGGTGAATGCCTGGTTGATCACTGGGGAGAAAAAGAAAGGAAAAAAAAAAAAAGACAAAAAAAAGGAGAAAAAAGAAAAAAGGCAACCCTACTGTCTTTCCGCAGGCCTCCAATATATGGTCTAGAACAGTGCGTTCATGAAAAGCTTTTAAGCACCAAAACACTCTAACTGCTGCAACAAAACTCGGATGTTTGCTTCCAACACGACAGAACAATAAGCAAAGGCAACTGCTAGGTAACTCCTTCCACACAAGCGGACTCTCCGAATTTCTAATAAGCTGCTCCAAACTTCTAGTAAGCTAATGCTGGCTGACAAGTTTGGCAGGATCACTGCACGTCTGTCATTACTATTCACTGTAGGAATACAGGAGGGAGAAAGTTATTCGTCCATCCAGACAAGAGTTTTAGTTAACCAGTTAACTAACTAAAATAGCCCAGTTCCTAAAATTTTTGCATCTTAATGTTATTTTTCTAAGTTCTAGAAATGAAAATGGATTTGCAACACACTCTGAATTTGGAATTTTTGGGACAAAGTAAATTCTAAAATTGTTCTTAAAGTAGAAGTCTCTATTTTTAAACAGAGGAGCACCTGAGAATTAGAGGAAATAGTTGCACCTGCTAAATATGGCAGCATCACATGGGGAGTGCAGTTTATTAGACAGACAGACCTTAATTTGTTTAGAGCTTTGCAAATCTAATAGCAGCTTAAACTCCAACTGGAAATCACAAGTCTGTTAAAATAGATATCTGACTATTGATGTCATATGCTCTCCAAAGATACTGCACCTCAGCAAGACGCTGGAGAAAAATAAGCAAGCTGACGGCATTCTGCGTTCATTTCAGTCTCCGATTAGGTTTTAAACACTGCTTTCTACAGAATGGATTACAGTAGTTTAATTTTGAGGCAAAGAAGTTAATGACTGCATTCACAGGGCCTAAAATCCAAAAGAGGCAACACCCAGCAGAACACTGTGTGAAAGAGAAGCTAATGCAACTGACTGTATAATGGTCTGCAAGCAGCTTGTGCTATTAAAGTTCTGAGTCTGCGTACCAAACTGAAGATCAATTTGGTCAATATTACTCACTCTTGCAGCAAACCCAAAAGCTACCAAAAAGCAACTCCATCTATTTCTATGAGGCATGTCAGTATTGATCATGAGCAAGAGCAGCTGTTCAGCTTGCTATTAGCTCACAGCATACTCTGTCTGCGCAGTCAGGATGACTAAGACTAAGCAGCTTCAGATTTACGAAGTCTTTCAGCCACAGTACTCCATACTCACGTTCTTCGGGGTCTTCACTTGTTTGAGAGTTACTGGGTAGAGCCTGAACAGCAGCACGTGATTCAGGCGTTGATTCAATGGGTCCTATTCTATTGTCCCTTTGTTGCTGCCATTCCTGACTAAAGCCACCATCATCTGCTTCAGCATCTTCATTCTGAGTCTGGTTTGCCGGAGCTCAAAGGAAGAAAGGCATTTAAGATCTCCTTTAAAAACGTGCCTTCTAAAACATAACCTCTCCACATGCAATATCATAGAAGAATGAGGAAAAAAGAGCTATTCCATAATATTTAGCAACATCTGACATTGGCACACACAATTACAAGACATTCTCACTTAGGATTTTAATACTTATTTAAACAACCAGGAGTCAACGTGCACTCTGCAGGCACATCATCTACATGTTGCACTCAAATCCTAATATTCAGGAGTACTTCGACATAACAGAGTGGAAGTTCTGTTGTGACCTAATTTAAAGATCATGATTTAAGGAATAAACTCTCATCTAATAATTCATTAGCTTTAGTCAACATTGACAGCTTAACTTTCCAGTAAAATAGAAAACTTTACTGAAAGTTACATGTACATACATCCCTTCAAGCATGTTAAATTCAGTAACTCTGCTCTGCTTTAATAATACATGTAAACAAACAAACCCCATGTTTTTAAACACTAGCAGCATAGCCAAGAGGGCTAGACACATTTCTATTTAACACAAATATAAATGAGTTAACATTATACTATATCATCGCACTTTGACGAGCAAGTGAGCTTAGTCAATAGTTGTCCATTGAGAGTCATTTCACCACCAACATCCCGGATCCCAGAAAAATGAATGCAAGAACATTAACTGCACAATAAGTAAACAATTTTTGAAGTCCTGACAGATTCATCATTCCTAATAAGGCCTCCATGCTTCCACTCTTCTACAGCAACCAAGACACTTAAAGCTAAAAAAATAAGTACCCAGAAACATGCATTCCAATAAAATGACAACTATAAAGGCTTGTCAAAGAAAAACTCACCTTGTTTATCATAAGTGGAGTTTTTGGAAACTTTCCGTTGGGCTTCTGGATCTTCCTCAGCCATGTTCACTAGCCATATCATTGTTGCTATTAAAAAAAAAACAACAACAAAACAGCATAGCTAATCATATCTTCAGGTGTATGGAATTCTGAGATAGTGTTGTCATCAATCCATTCTTTTCCTTTTTTTTGATACAACTGTCTATAGCAACAGGCAATTTTACTCTTATAAAAGCACAGTAATATTTGGAACACAGCCAGTACCAGTGACAATGCGCATTTACATAATTTGGTAAATAAAAGTTTTATTCTTACTAGATGTTGAAAAAAATAAAATGGCAGCAGCTGTTGCTGGAGAAATTACTTCTATACATGAGATCCACTCTGAAAATCTGAATCAACAATTTCTTTACTTTTTTCCAGTAATCAGTTCTTCTATCTGCAAATAAAATGTCTATAAAGACCGGTACTGAGGTACCTCAATTCAGAGGCAGTATCTGCATCAAAGTTCATAGAATCATTGAATGGTTTGGGTTGGAAGGGACCTTAAAGGTCATCTAGTTCCAACTCCCCTGTCATGGGCAGGGACACCTTCCATTAGACCATGTTACTCAAAGCCCCATCCAACCTGGCCTAGAACGCCTCCAGGGATGGGGCATCCAGAGCCTCTCTAGGCAGCCTGTGCAAGTGTCTCACCACCTTGACAATAAAGAATTTCTTCCTAATATCTAATTTAAGTCTACCCTCTTTCAGTTTAAAACTGTTACCCCTCATCCTATCACTACACTCCCTGACAGAGTCCCTTACCACCTTTCCTGTAAGCCTCCTTTAGGCACTGGAAGGTCTCTGCCATGCTTTCTCTTCTCCAGGCTGAAGAACCCCAACTCTCTCAGCCCTTGTAGGAGAGGTGTTCCCTCCGATCATCTTTGTGGCCCTCCTCTGGACCCGCTCCAACAGGTCTATGCCCTTCTTATACTGGGGGCCCAGAGCTGGATGCAGTACTCCAGGTGGGGTCTCACAAAAACAGAGTAGAGGGGCAGAATCACCTCCCTCGACCTGCTCGCCAGACACCTTTTGATGCAGCCCAGGATACAGTTGGCTTTCTGGGCTGCAAGCACACATTGCCGACTCATGTTGAGCTTCTCATCCACCAACACCCTCAAAAGTCCTGCTCAGGGCTGTTCTCAATCCATTCTCTGCCCACCCTGTATTTGTGCTTGTGATTGCCCTGACACAGGTGCAGGACCCTGCACTGTTGGGGTTTTTTTTGTTGAACTTCATGAGGTTTGCATGAGCCCACCTCTCAAGCCTGTCCATGTCCCTCTGGATGGCATCCCTTCCCTCTAGGCTGTTGACTGCTCCACACAGCTTGGTGTCGTTGGCAAACTTGCTGAGGGTGCTCTCAATCCCATTGTCCATGTCACTGACAAAGACGTTAAACAGCACCGGTCCCGTTACCGACCCCTGAGGAACACCAGTTGTCACTGGTCTTCACTTGGACATTGAGCCGTTGACCACAACTTTTTGAGTGCAACCATCTAACCAATTCCTTATCCACTAGAGTGGTCTACCCATCAAATCCACGTCTCTCCAATTTAGACACAAGGATGTCATTAATTGTTCTCTGTCCCCACCATCACAAAGAATTCTCCCATCTGGAGGTAATGAAAAGTTGTCACACTTAAATGGTGTATTTTAATTCAAGTTTGTGGTTTCTCAGCGTTAACCTCTCCTCCCACAAAAAAGAACAGGCAGCTATGAGTAGGATCAGTAAAACACAGCAAGAGTGACACTGTAAGAAACCCCTTCCCTTTCTCCACTGTAAACCTGTCCCTGAAGCAGCCAGTCAGTCTACAACACACTTCCTGCTTCCAAATACAGACCTTTCTTGAGCACCAGTGGCATGATGATTTATGCTATAACGTATTTCACCGTTTATCCATATAGCAATGTGAAACTTCAGAAACAGTGGAATTACGCACTAATTGATACACTGGTCATAACAGCAATTTGCATTCAGTAGGCTATTTTTTGCAACTGCAGGGAGAAACAATGTATCAAAAAAGACAAGCCCTGGAGAAAATAGTTCTGTAAATTAATCTCTTCCTGGCAAATTTTCCCTTTCCTTCCAGTAACACACAGGTTATTTAAGCACTGAAAGCTAATAAATATTTTCTGAAAACAAGTACTGGCTTTGAACAGGCTTAATTCACAGTGTAATGACATCCTTCTTTGGCCAAAAGAAGGTGTTATTACCATTTTTCCTGTTCGTATTTTGTAACAAAACATGCATGTTTTTTTTCTTGAAAGATCTTAGGCCAGAAGATGTTCCACATTTTTGAGTTAACAGTGAAAGGAAAACTGAGGCCCAAGTGAACAGACTAAGAATTCCAGCTGACAAGCATCGTGTTAAAATACAGAAAAATGAGAAAATCCCTTTAGCTGAGTGGGTGATTCCAAGTTTAAAGTATTTAACAAAATGTACTTACAAGAGTAAATAAGTGCTGGGAAGAGAGTTTCATTTCTCTCTTGAGCTGTTTCAACTAGCATACGAAGAGGACCTTTAGGACATAGGACAGCAATCAAATCTGAAAGGAAGTGCAAACAGATCTTGCATTACTGCAGACTTACTTACAAGAAGGTTTTCCTATAGCATTTGCAGAGACTGGCAGTAAGATAAAATGCTACCCTGAACATAGACTTCTGAGAGCCGTAGGCGACACGTCAGTATCCTACAGGGATACCTTTTATTATTCTCAGTTATACAACCTATTTTACATATTACTGTAATATGTATACAGATTTTAAGTGCGGTGTTCTTCACTTAAGATATTACGCAATTGTAAATGTATCTGTGTCTGTACTTTGACTTGCAAGTTGACAGCACATAATTCACAAAAGCTGCTATTCAACTAACATCTTGGAAATACCCATGCTTACTTTCCACTATCAAAGCTTTTCTTAACCCAAGTTTAATGCTAAAACGAATTTTAAGACAACTGGTAAGTGAGGCTTACATAACTTCTATAAAGTAGCCACGACTGCATTGCATTGCGGAAAAATGCTGCGTTTGCGTAGATTTGAAAGGTGTTCAAAGCATATTTAGCATAAGAAAAGAACAGCAGCTTCTTGTCACTTCCCTCAATTCTTGTTCACGGGACAGTATATGAAACTGGGTGAACAAGCAAAAATTAACTGAAAAGCCATCATTTACAAAATCAGATGACTGTACAAGTTGGTCATACAGATCAAAGCACAGCATTAAGAAAAGCTGATCCATCTGATGCTCCATTTCCTTTCTCACCTGAATGTTGATGGTTTATTAATGAAATTTGCAACTCCACAACCAACCTCAGCTATTTTTCCCTTGTCTTGCATATTTGGACAGAAAGCTGTAACATTTACATATTAACCTTGCTAGTACCTTTAGCAGCTGTCCACTCACTGTATGTCTTTAAATTCATTTGAAAGAAAATCTGACACCAAAAGGAACAACTTACTTGTCAGGAGCTGTATGTTGCACAGAGCAGGCCTTCTGCACCTGAGCTAACTGCCCCAGCACCATTGCTGGTGCTGCTCAAGTAAAGAATTCTTAGTGCGGGGTCACAGGCTTTGAAACTTACCTCCCCTTTACTCAAAACAACCACATTATGGTCTTCAAATATAACCTGAAGAGTAATTTCCTTTTGCAGTCACTGAATGAAGGCTGAATGCTTGGAATACTCAGATTTGTTCCTGTCATATGAAGGGTGGAAGTTGGGAGGAGGAATGGGAAGGTTTTCTTAATGTGCACTATGATCCATAAGCAAACACACAAGGGACATTTTTCCTCCCCCTGAAGGAAGAGGACACCTAAGGAGTACACCCACCTACCAGAGCTAATCAAATCTTATTAACGCTGCACTTATACAACTGGACGGATTCTCAGTCTTTATCATTATCAGGGAATTTCAGAGCACGCTTACGTGCTTTGAAAAAAAAAATCAAGTTATGAGCACATCTTCATGGTTACACTTAGCTGTAACGTTTTAATTATGTCTAACTGGATTTTAGTCTTGCCTGGGAACTAAATCAGCATCTGGATACAGAGTGATCTTCTTACCAAAAGTGTCCAGTGCCCTCTAAAGCTTTATGAGAAGACTACAACTAGGCATCGCTCAGTCATCATTTTGAAAAAGCGTAGAATGTTAAAATTCAAATGAATTTTATTTTCATTTTAAAAAAAGAAAAAAGAAACAGATCTCACAACTATATCCTTCTAAATGTAAAATGACTTTGTAAAGTGACTTTAGGCAATGAAAACTGCCTTTAATCCTTCCTTGCTTCCTTCTCATTATATTACTAGGCATGAATGATGGGTCCTGTTTCTATGTCCACAAATTTGAGCAATTCATAGGCTGGGCAGATCTATACCTGTATAGGACTGCACCCAAATAGTTTCCAAGTATTCTTGGGGAAAATAAGAAGCCAAAAAAGCTCTCCACCTTCCTAGAAGAGATCAAAATGGCAAAATAGATCTCTTCTCTCCTCCTCTCTCAAATTACTTCAATTCTCATCCCCAAAGCAGCTACTAGAGTCCAGAAAACATGCAGGAAGATGGCGTCACACAAAGCACATAGCTGCGGGGGACCAATCTCAGTTCAGATCATGACCTTATTTCTGAAGTCTGTAATCACCTTATCCACTACTTTGGATGATATTCACACACACTTTTTCTTTTTTTAAAGTCCTGTTAGACAAATGGAAAAGTCAGGGAATAGAAGAAATTACCACCGTAATACCTGTTACTATGCCTTGCCCCAAACCTTACCATACACTGAAATGACAGCCAGGATAAGCCACGCAGTCCATTCAGGAAGGTACTTAATGAACACCAAGGCCATGAGAGCGCTTATCATAATGAGATATGCCTGCTGGAGACGAAGTGGACCCTTCCAATGAATACAAATCATTCCCACAACACCGAAGTTCCAGATCATGAGTGCCACCGTAATGTAGTCCATGGCAACGTTATAAGTCTTAAAAACCTCACTAAAAAAAACAAAACAAAAAAACATGGAAAAGAATATAGACTGCATTTGCTTAAAACAATGGAAACAAGTTACAGATGCAAGCTTCAGAATACTTTTTTTTTTTAAATTTTCACATTCAGTGTAGTGGCACAAATGTAAAATTCTATCTCCAATTAGTACTTACTTATTTTTCACAAAGCGGATAATTTTACCAGTATTTGCTTCACACACCAACTTTCACTCTTCTGAAAAGTTTCATTAATGTTCTATTTCCTTCTCAGTCAAAGCAGAAATTGACAGAAAAGGATGTTACTGCAAAACCACTCATTTTGACTATGCTCATGATTTTTAAAAATCAGAAGAATAAGAACTTATGAGGTTATAATGGATCTTTGAAGGCATGCAAATAGATCTCTCTCTACTTACCTGCGCCTGTGGAATGGAGACACTTTGCTAACTTCAAAGATACACATTGTTATTCTACTTTATTCTTCGCCACAAACACTAAATTAAAAAGCTTTCTTTTTGGATGAACCATGTCACTCTGTCATACCAAATACTATAAACTAATTAAGATCCCCAATAAGTAAAACCAAAATAGACAAATACATTGTCACCACATCACAGGTGATTTCCACTGACCCAGGGAAGAAACAGTTGTGATGGCTTTTTGCAGATTCTGCTGCTACCAACTCATCTACCTACTAAGAACCTTATAATTTGCATGATACTTTCCTCCAGGAAATTTGTCTTTCACAGTCGTTAGCTGGCCTTTGAGATGTATAGTGTTAACGGGACACCCCTTACTGCCATAGAGTATAACTGGTCTACAAACTCCCTCCTCACTCACTGGACCTCTGCAAAAGGAAGCCAGCACTGCCGTGAGGTAGCAGGGATGGGTGAAGGAAAGCATCAGGAAAGCCTTCAGTCCCTCTCTCTATTCACACATGCTCATGGAAGAGTGCCAGCTCCAGCCCAAACCCAAAGGAAGTGAGCCTGGCAGCTTGTCTCCACCCAGATGCCCAGCACATATTGCCTTCAATTTCAAAAGTCATTATTAGGGTTAGAGAAAATACTGACCAAAAAAAGGCATCACAGATCACTTTCGGCAAAAATCAGTGACTGAAGGAACAGCATTTTCTTTCCCTAGAGACCAAATTAAATAAGCTTCTTCAAAGAGAAGTGTACCTGTCATCAAGCGGTACAAAAATATACACAGTATAATAATTCCATGGCATAACTCTAGTTACAAACCCTGATCAGGTTGCTCGTTTTAGAGAATACTGAGTATTATGAACAACTTTTCTTTATGTCTGGATAAAGGCATGCTTCCAAATTTGAAAAGAAAAACACTGAATATATTTTGGTGAGAGAGTAGATTCTTTTCAGCTTATTCTTTTCTGCCACTCCCATGCAAACAGCCTTTGCATATACAGCCCACCACCAAAGCCATGATGTAAACAACTGCCCTTGAGTCATATGGCGATGAAAAATTAAGTTATCAGAAGATCTGCTAGCAGAAAGCTACCCTGTGGAAGATAGCTTATTCTGGTGATGCATATGATGGACAGCTTCTGTACAATATCAGATGCACCGTAAACCCATAAATACATCTGTCTATGTGTACTCTATGAACCTATATAAAACTAAAAATTTTATTGCAATAGCTTACTATCACTCTTCTTAAGGTTCAAGTGCTAGTTCTAAAATAAATACATACAAAAGTGATACATGAAAAATAGCAATTAATGCTTTAGTTCACTTACCCCAGGTAGATGAATGAGAAAAAGAAAAGCAGCAAAAGAGAAGAAATGATAAGCCAGCCATGAATCACCTGGGGAAAAATTTAAGATTTGTTATTTTAAAGTTAATATCTACTTGAAAATGCTTTTAAGTTTATTCTCCCTTTTGATTAAAGCAAGAAAATGATATTCAGATCTCTCCTTGGTTGTTGCTAAACTCATATTTACGCTATACAAATTATTGTATTTCAATTTACACTTATGAATTTTAAGTGCTTTATGGTCTTTCAATAGAGGTTCTATACAATGAAAACTACTGTCTATATTTTTAGGACATTTTGATGACAGTGGCACTATAACATAGCAAAAGTATCCAGCATTAACATAGACGGAAAACATGATTGATTTTTGTGCAATTAAAAAGCCTGCTCTGATTCCAAGTCGTTTTCAGAATGCAGTTATAGAATTAAATATTGGAACACAGAAAAACCTTCAGTACTTATCTGCTGGAATTCAGAATTAGCATGTCATCGATGAATGACTATATAATGCTTTCTATATTCTCCATCAATCATCTACAGACATAATCCCTAATTTTGATATAAGGGCCCAACAATTTAACAAAAAAAACAGTTCAGGCTTGTACTCAGCAGGGTCATGCATAGATTTAAACTTGGAAATGACAGGCACTCAGACTTTGCACTGGAGAAAGTGCATACCAGTCTTGTATATTACTGCACAAAATTAAAAATTATGATTGAAGAGCCCTGTAACTTTTGTAATCTTGGAACTGAGACTGAAATATATCTTTGTCAAATTCCCAGCACAGAATCTTACATATAAAACCAGACCCAACATTCCAAGTAGATAAGCAGTCAGAAGCAGTAATCTAGAAATTCAAGCTGCATAAGCAATATGGCTTCGAATACACATGCTTAGTGGAAAATTAACTAAAGTAGCTATATATGTACACCAGATCAAATTATTCAGAAACTGTTTAAAAATTGCATTATATACTTCTCTTCTTATGAAAGATGTGTAGTAGCACGCATCTTATTTTACAGTTTTTAAAATATTTTGCAAAAGTTAATTTAAAAGTGAAGCCCATATGCACACAGACTAAAGGAATCATCTTTACTTGAGGCAACCAGGACTTCCTAGCAAATTAAGAATCTAGCTATTACAGTTAGTAATTTAGTACATTTGGTTTAATACTAAATTTTTCATAAGCATTTTTAAAATTCTCAGCAATTTTTGAAACATTCATTCTCCTCCTTCAGTCTTTCAAAACAGGTTCAAATTTACCCTTCAACCTAATAAAACCTGTCATTTAACTTGCTAATCTAACATACTGGCTTCCATATTTGCTAGTGTATTCTCAAAAAGACTTAAGACTTATTTTCCATGTGTAATAAGCATGGTGTCTGTAAAGATGCTGTAGGAAAACTGCCGAAGTATCTGTCTCAGTCCATCAAACTGTCACCACTCATAGCAAGTGGGGGGGAAAAAACATACTAAAGCTGAAGACTGATAGGTACCTGAAACAGAATCCAACTTTCAAACAACTTGTAAAGCTACCTATATATCTAAGTAGTGACCTGACAAGAGTAATTTTATTTCTCTGTAAAGCTAGCTGAAACCATTTTAAGAAAACTGCAAAGTTTTTTTAAAACTGCTGTGTCATTTCTTTTAATAACAGGACTTCTATCTGTAGTTCTTCTACTTTAGTATAAGCTCTTAGACTTACCACTTAAGAAAATAATGTGAATATTGATGTTTCATTCTACTAAAGAGTAAAATGCTAACAACGTCAAACACCAAGGCCATAGTCCAGCAAATGTTTACACACACTTTGCATAACTACTGCCAAGAGTACTAAAGGAGGTAGTTCCAAGACCTAGCATAAGTTGGCATTTTACACACAGATGTTTGTTTTATTCTTAGTGTGTATCTCATTTGCTATAGCATTTTCCAGATCACCAGCCTCTTTTCAAATCAGTGATTTTTCCAAAGTATTTTTAGTAAGTTTTGGCCAGTGTTTTCCTAGTGGGATACCGTAGCAGGTTTTGTTGCCTTCTAATTGAAGAATTTTCATTCTTCATTTGACAACAGCTTCAATACTAATTCATTGCTGGTACAGAGTCGGCTTTGCCTGCTACAACTTGAATAAAAACTAAGGATTGGAGAATGCAGAGAATGAAAATGAGCTGCAGCAGTCATATTTGGGTTAGGCAGACTAAAACAATGAAGAATGCAGAGAATAAAAAAATACATGAAAAAGAAAAGCTAGTCAAATACAATCACCTTTGAAGATGCTCTTTCCGGTTAGATTTAGGAGCTAGAATCAGGACCGTGCTTAACTTATCACACACAGGAGAAACATAGGAAACTAACAGCAGTAAAGCTGACATAGTACTGCCTTTCTTCAAAAGGGTTTTCAGATAAAAATTTTGTGAATATAAGCAAATTATCACTACCAGCTGGAGCCCTAACATTCTTTCATTATAAATTCCATTCCCCATAATCTAGACTACATTCTACAAACAGAACTGCATGTGAAATAGAGTTCAATGGACAGGTAACTACATTTTACAGCATTCTGGTATAGCAGCATTGAAACACTCTGTTAGCAATTCTAAAAATAAGTTAATTATTTCTTTTAATTAGTATAAAATATAACTACAGGAAATTTCTCTTGTCTAATCATTCTAATTTATTAGTATGACAATTATTTTTGTAAGAAGAAAGTGCAGTGCTTTGTAAGGTCAAGAAGGAAGCCAGAAATGTCAAAAGCTTAGTGAGAACTAGTTAATGCCTTCAGCACCAGAGGAGAACCGACTGGCTACCAAGGAACCTCGGTGAAGTACATCAGTTATTTGACTTTATTAGAATGGACAGAATTGACAGTTGAAAAAGAAAACTTTGTCACTAGAGATTTAACACCACACTGTGACAAAATAGAAGGTCCATACTTTAAAAAACACTGTTCCAATCTGTACACAGATTCAGGCAATAATAGTTTTCCCAGTCACTCCAAAGATACTCTGTGTAAAGAGGTTTCACCCACAGCCATGAAGACCAAAACTATTTTTCCTCTCTTGAAAACAAAATATAGCGGAGCAAAGCTTTGTGCCAGTGAATGGATCCCACTGCCTGTTTTGCAACTATGAAAACAGATTTAATGTTCTGGCTGCACACTGGGAAATTTTATTAGGCCAAGCCTTGTCAAATGGGTCATTAAGACCAAAAGACAACCAGGAATTTTCACGAGCAACTACTCCCAAGCAGGTGACATTGTAATTATTTATGCTAAGCTTGGACTTGCCAAGATTAAATCATTACATGATTGAAGTCTTTCACAAAAGAGCCTTAGAGTCTTTGTGTTTGCTACAAGGATATGACCCGGTGTGTAGAGTCACGCAAACGTCACACTGTTGGGAGACTTCTGTACTGGGGGCAGGGTGGGGAGCACTTGAAAAGCCCCTGAAGTCCCAAATAGATTTCAAATTGTAGGACCGGGTCTGCACTTTGTAGCTCTTGATCACAGGAAGATTTCAGTACATGGTACATTTCAGAGTAATAGGAACCAATGCCACCCTAATTCAAACTGACAAAACAGCCAGCAGTGTTAGCACTGGGCTTTTGTCTCCCCATTGTGTCAAAGGAACAGAAGTCACAAAATTGAGACAGTGAATTGAATCACCAATTCTGCTACTTTTGCTCACTCATCCTTGATAATGCTTCATTTTGTTCCATTCTCAATAATCTGTCCTAATAAATAAAACTAGCACAATTACTCAAATCAATTATATTTATACTCACTTTGTAGCACCTGTATTTGTAAAGCACAACCAGGAGTATGGTCATGACAATGATAACGCTGATCATGATAGCCGCATTGAGAATTGAATTCAGGGCTCTCTGTCCTACTGTCTCCGTCTCTTCTGTGAAAGGAGTGTAGATGCTACAACAACAAAGAGTCAACTGAAATGCCACTGAACGCACAGATGTTTCTGATATGCAAGGCCAACATCAAATGAAACTGCAGTAATCTTCCAATTCAGAACTGTAAAAGCAACAGCTATTTTCTACTTAGGCAAAATTTGAAAGGCAGCATAATATCACATTAGGCAAACTTTAATTTTAAAAAAAATTCCTTAGAAGACTTGTTTTTCCTACATTCTTAGAATACTACTATTTTCTACTTTGTTAAACAAACAAAAACCAGAACTCCATGTTGTTTGATACTATTACTCACATGCTATGAATCATTAGACTATTGCTGCAGTTAGACCTTTATAAGCACACCACCTAGTGGATTTACTATGAAAGGTTCCCCAGTGTTTTCAGCAAAACAATGTATGGGCTCAACTCTATTTTGTTAAAGAAATACAACCTGGTGAAAAAAACACTTCATTATGGGGAGAGGGAGGGAGAAAACACCATAAATACAATCTATAAAAAAAAAAAATCTTTGATCAACAACTTTGATAGTGAAAAAGAACTTTGTGTTTTATTGAAATATTTTATGACATGCTTGTATTACACAAACATTTCAAAGCCAAACAGACTTTGAACCATTTTGTCTAAACGTTTTCACAGTGGAACATTTAGACTGATTTGCTGCAGGTTCTGACAGGCTCAGTGTTCTTTGTCTCCCTTCTCTCAAATCAGCTTTCACTGAAATTGCTTTTTTTTGGCAACATTAATATTTTGCAAAAAAACCCCACCTCTATACAGGAAACCTGCCAGGAAAGTTTCTGTAACTTCATAAAGCTATCTTCCTCTTGCATTTGAATTTCTTTATCAAACAGCATAGGCAAACCAGAACTTGGCATATATGTTACTTCATTTAAATGAGTAGGGTTTTTTCCTTTTCTAATATCTTTGTATTCTAGCAGAGTATAGCTGAAATGGCTTTGGCTTGGGACCGAGTTTATTTTATAAATACCACAGGGCACGATGAAGCATTAAAATGAGGATTAAGATTTGAATCAAGCAGTAACAACCAAGATACTATTCTGGCTCGTCACCAGACAGACAACAAATGTCAATAGTACCACAAATACAGTCTGGTTTCTGGAAGGAATAAAACAAAACCATCTTTGGGCTGGTGGAGGGGAAAAGGGAGGCAAGAGGGAGTTCACTGCCTGAATTAGACTCCTGAAAAAATGGAGATTAAAGAAAATTATCTGAGTCCATTTAAAAGATAGGGGAAAAAAATTGATACATACAGCTGTCCGTCCTTGCGTGTATAAAAGCTGACAGACTTGATGGTTGCAACAACAACCACCATGCAAAGTGTGACAGGTACAAATAACATAATCACGTGTTTTGCCCCATATTTCAGTGTCAGCTCCTCATCTTCTTCTTCGTCTTGTTCCACCACTTGCTGAATATTGTTTTGTGGCTGCCCATTGGTCTCAGACTCAGGATTGTCATTTCTTCTGCGCTCACTATTGTCATGGCGACGTCTTTCACTGTTGTCATTCTGCAACACACAAAAAAAAGTTTCCTCAGCAACTACCCACAATCATATTCTTGTACACTAAGCTAAAGATAATACTGAAGACGAAACTCATAAGGTAGTATTTACTGTCAAGAACACTTGCTGCAGCAAGGACTTAACAGAAGTGATTAATTGCATCACATAGTTATCAAAAGAATAGGAGCACAGGGTTAGAAGCATTTATATTAAAAACAGCAGCAGCTGAAAGTAGGGTTGCGTGAATCTAACAGCCTGTGTCGCCTTTCCTTTAAACACAATTTACAAAACCGGATGAAAGCAGACAGCTTTTTCCCTTGGTCCAAACTACAGTTGATACAAGGGTGCAAGGCAGTAGAGTACTCACGGCTTGACAAGAATTTACTATATCTGTTCCTAGAAATAATGGCAAACAGACATTTATGAACCTAACTCCATGAAAGTCCCAAGAAAATTTCTACTTCCATGTTACTCCCACTACAGTACACTAACTAGAATATATATTAATATATGTTGTGTGCACATACAGAGAACACAACAGGAGAGTGAGCTGCGGTACACCTGCTGGGCTACAAAGAAACAAAACCATATTGTGTATGTCACTCTAAACAAGCCCTAAAATGCAACTGCTTATACAGTCTACTTTTTTTTGTTGGTTTGTTTTTTGGTGGTTTTTTTTGGTGTGGGGTCCCCCCCCCCAAGTATTACCATGTCCAAAGTCAATGCTGTACTGTTCCCACTGCCTCCACTCAAGAGGTTTAACATAAAAGAGATGTAAGGAATCAAAAGTCTTTGTATTACAAAATGTATCTCATTTCTTCAGAATTACTTAATTTACAAACAGTTCAGTTTAGGTGCACTAAAGCAGCTTTAGATTAAAATGGACAACAAACTGAAGGAAGATACCTTTTGCACTACCTTTAAAATATCACTCAGTTTTAGTAAAATTGCTCTAGACATAAGATAGGAAATTGAAAATAACCTAATGTATTTCTGCTTAAGTACTCTTATGCAGGTAATTTTTTCCTTAAACATGCAACGTTAAAGTCTCATTACCTGTTCTTAATAGCATTTCCAAATATAACTGTGACTTGTATCTCATCAATTCACTGCAATTTTTTGATAAATCAATAGTAATTCTGGAGATTCTTTATAGAGGATTTTCCTAGTCCCACCCTCAGAAAAGATAAGATGTTAAGCACGCACTCAGGAACTCAGTGGGGTTTTCAAAAGCACTTAAGTGATTAAGGAGTACAAGTCCCTGGACTTTGAACTGCCAACACTGACACTGCTAAAAACTTGGTTGAAGCTTTACAACTTCCGCAACTCATAAAAAGTTTGCTTTTACAAAACATTACAAAGTAACAATACATGTCAAATGCTTTGCCTGTTTACTCCTTTTTGTGGTATCCTCAGGATTGAGTTCAGCAGGGTTTCAAGAACCGTTCTCTAAGAAAACTTGCTTTATTTTTCGAAAAGGAAACTGAATATTAAGGGGAGAAAAAAAAATCTAAAATTGTCTTAATTAAGCAATTAAAACTAGCAGGCAACCAGATTTTTAGAATTAAGGTTTTAATCTTAGTTTTAATTTAGTATCATTAACTTAAAGTATGTCCTGAAAAAAATTTTCAGTTGAATATTATTTCTTGCTAAATGAAAGATTCATTATAAATCACTTGGCATTTTATGCAAAGTCCTCACATACAATTATTGAAAGTCAGATAGAAACAGTAATATGGGAGAATGCAAAAAAGAGACTATGTTTAATTGTTCTGAAATGTTGGCTGCAGCTAAACCTCTTCTTGTATAGATTATAGTTCAAATGTAACTTTTTTCACTTTGATAGTGAAAATACTGTACTACTCTCAGTCTACAACAAGACAACAATAAGCTTACCTGTCTAAATAAACAGCTTAAGATGACCATAAGTAACACTACATTGGAGATGATCAGAGCATCAGAACACTTCACAAGTAAAGCAGACCTAGTATTTAAGTTTCTGCACACTTGCAGAACATGTTGCTCTTTCTCTGCTGTAATAGCAGTCCCGCATAAGGGAAGCATTTACCCCTATCTTAGGCACAGAAATATAAAAAGTAAAATAAAATTCTACAGCTTTGCAAAGCAAACACAAGAACAGCCAAATGAAAAGCCTGATTAACTAGCACACCACCACAAAAAACTGCAAAACCAAACATAAAGAGAAAAAAATCCAAGAAGTTAGC
Source organism: Pluvialis apricaria (assembly GCA_017639485.1). Taxonomy (NCBI): domain Eukaryota; kingdom Metazoa; phylum Chordata; class Aves; order Charadriiformes; family Charadriidae; genus Pluvialis; species Pluvialis apricaria. Next base: position 41,678,734 of record CM030012.1, on the reverse strand, counting down.
GCAATATATGCCATTTTATTCCTTCCACTACTTAGGAACAAAGACACAATCACAAAATGGCTTTGCATATTAAAACACAGTGCACGGAAACCAGATCAGCATCAAAAGATTTAAGAATTATTCTGTCATTCACTGTTAAAACTAGAAAAAAGTTGTCCTTTGAGGCTGCTACTAAAGTGTAGCTAAATGTGACATGCGCGTTCCCCACTGTTGTTAAAAGAACAAAGTGCACTCATGTCCTACCTGATCAGTATTAAACAGAGCAGAGGCCATGGACTCTTGCTGAAGTGGAAGCAAAGGAACAGACTCTTCACTTTCCTCAGACATAGTTAAAAGTGAAAATTCTGAAGCTAAAAAGTCAGTAACACCTGTTGTAACACCGTAAGCAAACGTAAGTTACGAACTACGCGCTTTCAGGTGAATAAACAGTATCAAAAGCAAATGATCGGTTTTTTTCCCCTATCGGGACAATAGTTAATAGCAAACCCAGAGCAATGCCCCTGAACAAAGAGATAAAGAACTAGCATATTTGATCTAAAGTTTTTATTTATTAAACCCAGACTTATACATCAGGAGCAGACCCCCATGCCTGACAGTGGGCACAGACTTAGTGTTAGTATTAGTTCTCACATACATCGTTTATGTTTAAAGGTGACCGATATTGAAAACTGGCCTGAACTCTTGGTGCGTGACTGGGAGAAGAGATGGCAGATTACAGAACTTAGTGATTTCACGTGGTGAGTGTTAGCCACAGAACCTACATATACTTAAGCAGAAAAGGATTTTTGTACATATGTACAAAAACCAAAGCAGATGTGTGTAGGGGAGAAAAATCATTGGAACTAAGTATTGAAACTACACTTAGAGTTACACTTAAACCTTGAAAGACAAAGCACAAGTAGTAGCTATTCATCAGTACAGTCTATCAGTGAGAAGTAAATAGAATCATCCACCCTCCATTGCTGGGAAGGAGCATTGCCAAGATATCTGTAAGGATGGTGAGCCCACAGTTATCGTTGAGCTCTGCCTTCTTCACCTGGCAGAAGTGTTCACTAAAAGTTAATCTCTCACCTGTCCAAGATGAAAAGAAACCTTTTTCATTCCCTCTGAAGTAATAGTGCAAAGGATGCAGTAGGAAAGCGGAAACTTTCCACCTTTCTATTTTTATTAACAGTTTCTATAATCAGTAAGGTCTTAAGTCTGACTGACTTCTTAATTTAAAAATAAATTTTCAAATGTTTTATATTTTTACTGATATAGAAGGATGCTGATCTGAGATAAAGACGAGGATTTTTCAAAATTCTACTTAAAATGCTGGATTGTATAGAAGAGTTATCGAGCAGGGATCAAAATATTCTCTTGAATCACTGCCATAAACAAGGCTACAAGTGGCCCAGCCTTACAAGAACATTTCTATGTCACAAGGAAACCTGATATTCCAGAGCTATAGCAGGAACAAAGAACTGAACATGACAAATCCAAGAGCCTGACCGCCACGCCCAACTAGATCATCTAAACTTGGTTTTACCAAAACACATGCAGTACAACGAGTACAATTTTAGCACCAATTATGCACTTAGGTCTTTCAAAGCAATCATATAAAACTTTATGTTTTGAGTTCCCTCTCCCCCCCAAATTCTCAAGAACTCTGAGAGCACCTTAACAATTATTCACAAGTACGACAGCACTCCTCTTCCTGCATAGGAGCAGCCCTACAGCAATAGCAACAACAAAACCAAGGCTTCAAGCTCTGCCTAGACTAAAATTAACTCTGTGACTGAGAAACCTGTGAAACAAGCAGACCACAGCCAGGCTAGATCAAGAGAGCTCACTAAACCCTCTAAAGGTCAATGTTTGACATAGCAGTGCCCCACCCCATTTTCTTATTTTTCTTGAGAGCTTGGTCACTCCAGCACCACTCTAAACGGAGAGAAGTCTTATCTGTACATAAAAATGAGTTTATAACATCAGATACTTTACCTAGTATTTCTTTTGGCACTGCTTATCACCACAACAGTCCAGATAGAGAAAATTACTCCCAACAAACAGATTTCTAGCGTTCTGAACTGTCTTTTCATCCACGCTCATTATGCATCCTGATTTAACTGCTACCAGGTATTAAAATTGTTTGTTACGTACGGTGTTGCTGAGGTGGTTATCAGGGAAGTTTTCTGTCAGCTGCCCATGCTGAAACTGCGGTAAATGCGCAGACAGTTCTGTCATTGGGGCTGTCCTCTGGAAATCGCTTATCTATACAAAATGGATCTTTCCTCTTGAGATGCTGAAAGGAAAAAGATATGTAAAAAGCCTTTGTTCTTATATGACCAAGTTCTCCATCCCCTCCCTACACCAATTTTGAGAGTTCACACAGACTAAAGATAACTATTTTCTATCTACACCATAATACCAAACTGTATCACATCTTTACTAAGAGGTCATAATAGGGATTTTCCAGCATAAAAATAAGAGCGTCTAGGCATTATCAAATTAGTTCATCAGCCACGGAAGTAAGCCAGCAACAAACTAATCATTTAAGACAGTTCCCCATTCCTTCTTGTGCAATAAATGAGAAGCACTGCACGCTTCCTCTGAGCACAACTTGTGCGTTTATCTCAGCAGAGTACAATCGCTCCAAGTTGTTCGGTTTTGGATTGCTGATAAGCTCAAGGGGAATCTTCAAGCAAGGATAACTGAGTTACACTTGACCATTTAAAATCTGGATATATCTTCAATATGTAATGCCCTAAGAGCGATCTAGAGCTACACAAAACAGTATTTCAGCTGAGTCTCAAGAACTAATGTGCATTCATTTCCTCTAGTGGTAGGTTTTATGTATCAGCTAAATGTACATAAACATGCCATATGCTTCTAACAGCTTTATGCATTCTTCTATAAGAAGTCACATGCTAACATTTTCCTATGCAAACATGAATAAACCATATGCTCCATAACAAAGAAGGATAAAACAATATAGGGGAAAGAGAAAGAAGGGTGATGCAACTACGTAAGTTTCAGAAAAAAACACAACTTTAAGAAACAATGAGTAGGCCCATATAAATGACTGGCTTGGTTATACAAAACATAGGGAAGTGAATAAACCACTGCCTGAAGGGTGGAGTGCCAGTTCCCACTTCCATCCCAAGTGGCTCCTGCCTTGTGCCAACTCCAGCACTCATCAGTCCTCTTTACAGTAGACTTTACTTACTAAAAGGAAAAAAAAAAAAAAATCCAGGAAAAGAAAACAAGAATGTTTTCTGCTGTTTTAGTACACTCAACTAATGTATGGAGGGGTCTTGAAAAACTCATGCAAGGGAGGACATCCCAAAGCAAAGCCTCTCACTTTTGGCAGCAGCCAAGTCACAAGTGCTGCAAGACAGCATCTTAGTTAAAGAGGGAGTTAAGCCTATTTTCATACATACTAAGATGCAGAAGCTGTTTCTCTACATGTCTTACAAGACTAGTGCATAGTGCTTACTAACTTCAGCAGGGATGTAGCTTACACTAAAGAGCTGTTAGGAAGCAACTCCAATTTAACAAGTCTGGTGGGAGTATGGAAACTGTTTGGAAAAAGAAAGACAACGTAGTATTCACCAGAATGGCTCTCCTCCACATTTGTAATTAAAAATAAAGCACATCTACTTTAAAATATAATGAAATGTAAGATTAGATGAAAATAAATAGGCATTACATTGTTTTTACTTTTAAAGCTTTTGCTCTCATTCTTTGGTTAGGCCACAGAATATAAACAATGTTGTTTTAAGGCTGCTATTGGTAAAAATTTCCAGTGACAGGGCCACCACAGAAGAAAAAGTTGAGCAGTTATATCTAAGTGTGGAGTATCAGAACAAGATTTTTCACACAGCAGCATGTTAAAATTCTAATTAAATTACAAGAGGGGAAAAAAACCCCAAACCAACACACAAACCCACAAAATCCTATTCAAATACTAGTAAAGAAAACCACCACAAACTTACCAAACAAAAAACCAGCTAAGGTGGAGTAAAGATAAACTGAAGACAGGGAGGAGTAACTGACAGAAGCTTTGCACTGAAGCTTGAATGAAAGTGTCTAACAGGCCTCAAAAGTTGTGGTTTGTTAAAACAATCCGTTTTGAAACCTCAATAGCTCAGAAAACAGATTCAGGACATCCTCCCAAACAACTTTATTTCCTATTTTTAAATAAATGAACACTGTCCCAAGTTCGAAATTTAACTATGAAAGAATGAAATCTAGAAGTGAACTGTGCATAAACAGACACAAATTAAAATTCCGCTTGCTTTACCTGAAAAGGGACTCGCCAAAACATTTTTTCTGACGAAGCTGTTAATTCTAAGATAGCCTGTCTAAAAGAGCTCTTCCTTGCTTCCTCTAGCTTTCCTTAATAAGAACAACAGGAGCTACAACTGTAGTTTTCACACATTCACCTTTAGCGTAGTAACCAGAGGCAACGCACGAGTAAGCTTTACAACGCTTCCTCAACTTAGAAGAGAAAGAGAAGCAAGCGTCCATCAGCCACACCAAAGGCGGTGTAACCTCCGCTTTATTCTCTCCAACAAGCAGCGGCCACCGCTTTCCTGGGGGGCCACCAGAGGCCCCGCGGAGCTCGCCCTCAGCCCTGCCCCGGGTGGCAGCACCCAGGGGCGCCGCTCCCCCTCGGCGAGCCGGCTCCGGGTCCCAGGCGGGGCCAGCGGCTCCCAGAAACCCCGCGGCGTCGGGGGCGGGGGCCGGGCCCCCGCCCGACCCCACCAGCTCCCCGGGCCCGCTGCAGCCAGACCGGCCGCAGCCCCGCTCGCGTGTACCCCGCCCACCCCAGCCCCGCTCCGCACGGCCGGGGGAGCGGCGGGGGACCCCGCCCCCGCCCGCGGGCGTGTGGCGCAGGGCTTGCACAAACACCGGCCCCGGTCGCCCCCAAGACCGCCGGCCCGGCCGCCTCCTCGCGGCCCCGCCGCCGCCCGGCCTGCGAGGCGCCCCCGGCCCGGCTCCGGGTGGCGCAGCACTCCCATCCCGCTGCCCCGCACGCTGTCCTGCCGGGCCCGGCCCGTGAGGCGCCGAGCACCTGCGACCCACGCTCGCCCCGAGATCGGCGGCGGCGGCACGCCCCGGGCTGCCCGGCCCCCCACGCGCGGCCGCTGACAGACCGACCTGCACAGCACTCCTCCCGCGGGCTCCGCCACCGGCTCCTCGGCGCCCCGCTCGCTTCCGGCCCAGGCCCCGCCCACCGCCGTGACCTCACTTCCGCCCATGGCGGCCGGCGGCGGGCCCTCAGCCCAAAGCGGCGCCACGGCGGCGCCCGGGCCGCTCGGTACGGGGAGGGCTGAGCCGGCTAGCACCGGCACCCGCCGACACGGCGGAGGCACGAACGAGCGTTTCTGAAGGGGGCAGCGGGAAGCGCGCCGTTAGTAAAGCACAGAATGGGGGGAAAGTGGAGGATAACGGGGGGGGGGGGGAACGGGGGAAGTGACAGAGGAGGAGCAGGTGTGCTAGGCAAGGGAGGGACTTGGTCTGAATTTAAAAAAAAATAAATAAAAATGTTGGATGTTAAGAGTGAGCAGTCTTGGAAACGTCAGCCAAGAGCGGCCTCGGAAGCGAAAGCGAGCTTATCCTGTGCAAAGCGAAGAGAGGGGTTTTAGGAGAAAATAACACTTCGGGGTGGTTTTGTTTTGAAATCAAGTCAAATACAAGCTAGTAACCCTGTTTTAAAATGGTCCCAACCAAGAAGGAAAAAAAAAAAAAGCGCGTTATGAAAATAACTCGAAGGAATCTTTGCATTTTAAAACAAAAACAATAATAAAACTTAATCTGAAGTCAATGTGGCATTCTTTTCAAGAAGCCTCTAGTAGAGCCGTGACTCGTTTGTGGAAGAAAGGCAGGCAATTTCAAACTTGAAACTTACCTTGCTATGCATGACACATTTGAAGAGTAATCCACAATTCCTTTTCCAAAATGCATAACCTAGTTTGGTTACTTACATATAGGAAATGCCACGATATGTGTAATCATTCTAAATATAACAAAAAGGTAAGATCTATTGAGAGGCCATGTAATTCTGCATGTTTAAAACAACGTCATATCTCACTATTTGACTGCACTACAGGAGGATCTATGGAAAAATGGGAGTGCCACAGAAGTATTGCACATGAAAGTTCGGTTTTACATAAGCATTTTGACACAAATTCTGAGATTCGGTAGGTTGTATGCATATGAAGTGCATTTAAAATTAGCTGTTTTTCACCAAAAACCCTAACCAGTAACCAAGTTGCCACTTTAAGAAAAAAAAACTCCAAACAAATATGGACATACAGCTGTACCAAACTATTCTCTATTTCTATTGAATGTTTGATCTATGATGAAATCCCTATGAACAATACCTTACACCGCTGACACTGCATGGCTGCGTACCAATGTGTAAGTTTGCATGTACAACATCCTATGTTCCTCCATAGGAAAACATACAGAATATGAAAAAGCATGACCCTATAGTAATACAAAAGCCAACAGCTTCCAGTTTTAAGTGCATCCCCTTTCTAAAATACTACTGCTGCAAGTAGCTATCTAGAAACTCCATGCAGTAAAAGCATGAAAGGTCTAACACTACTTTCTCAGTAACAGCAAAGCATTAGTAAGAAATAGGAATTCAGCAAGAAACTAAACTTATGGTTTGGGGCCTTTCCCCTCCCCACATTTAGAGCCACAATCATCTAGTTAGATGGTTATTTTTAGTGCAGGCTCCTGTTTAAAGAGAAGGGAGGAAGGAAACACCCACAATCATTTATGTTGGAAAAGACTTTTAAGATCATCAAGTCCAATCGTTTTATTAAATTAAAATGACCAAATCAGTATGTGAACAGGTTAAATATTCTAATAACAAAAAAACTCCCTTATCAAATTAACAGTAATATAAAAATACGTAATTCTTCATAATGGATCTTACCTGTTCACAGTTTCCCATCTCTTTTCAGTGCACACTAATGAAAACAATGATACTTCATAGTTTGTACTCACATATTCCAAATAACACTGAATTGCAGTTATGCAGAATGACTATCAGGACACTAAGGCCAAGGACACTAAGGTTAAGGTGTAAAGCCTTGATCCATAGTAAGGTCAAGATCAATGACTAGTATATATGTTCTGTTGCACAAATACTGCATTTTTTTTTCCCCCCTCTATGCACTATATGTAACTTTTGAAGTACGTTTCCATCACAGATTGGATCAGTGTGGCATGTTGCACTGAATACCCAGTGACAACATATATACTTTGCTAATGGATCTCATTCTCAGTATACTCTTAATCTGTGCATTCATTAACATAACACACAGTGTGTATTAAATCGCATATTCAGACAGTAAAATGTTGCAATGTTTGCCAAGAAGGCTTTTTCTACCCCAAATTTTCCAAGTTTATCTTCAAACAATTCTGTTACTGTATATTGAAAGAAAAACAGTTAACAAAGTGAAGTTATTTTCTATATTAAGAAACCCTCGGCAGTATGCAATTTGTGTTCTACCCCCAGCATCACAGACACAAAATATATTCCGTTATCACTGAGAAGCAGTAACATTAATTTGAGTAAGAGGTAAACACTAGAAGTGACTTTATAAAGGAACATTCTGCATTTTGAAAATTTGTTGAAGTACTTGCATAAGCCAAACCAGAGATGCTATAGTGAACATTCCTTCCTCCTTTCACCACTGAAGAAAACCTCAACTTCCACAAAATGAATTTTAGTATGTCACAACTGCTTCTAAATACTTCTTTACCTGGACATTTAACACTCCAGCTTAATTTTTAGATGTCTTCCTCACCCAGATGCCTTCAGTCTCCTTAGGAAAGGAAGAGTACAAGCTTACCTCCAACACATAAATAATGTAATAGCTGAATATGCAGCTTTACTTTAGGGCAGAAGAAAATAAGCTGAAGTTTCACAACTTGAGCTTTCACCAAAGAATCTCAACAAGGACACTAGGCAATTTGTCACATAGTGGCATTTGTCGCATTTGGCTTGTTTAACTACTAATAATGACAGTGAGAATGCCATATTAGCAGGACAAAAAGCACTCACGAAGTTCACTCTCCCTCTTCTCTGTATTTACTACAAACAAAGCAAGTTTTGAATTTATTTAGAATTTGGAGAATTTTTGGTAAATGCTGATGCAAAACTGTATGGGGAGAATGGGGAAGTAATTTCTTAGGGTAACATCAAGTTGCAGGAAAAAAAAAAAAGAGGAAGGTTGCAGCATGTAACTATGTAAAACAAGACATCCTCACGCAAACTCAAGCACAACATAAAAGCAACATCTGAGCATTACACTTCAAGTTAAAAAAAGAACATTTAGTGATGTGTATTACAGGGTGTGAGAAAGAACATATTGGGATCACATTCGCATTTGCAGGCTTCTAGTCACCTGACAAAGCAGAGGTAGTTTTATAAAAACCCACCCCTAATTTGTGAACACTTGTTGATTCAGAAAGCAGTGTTAAATATAACTGCATGCTGCACAAGACTCCAAAAGAATGTCAGCCCTTAAATCAAATATATACATTTTTAATATCTGAAATATTTACATGGTGGAACCTTTACACGATTCCATTTGTTAAGAACAGTGTTTTCAAGTGTCCTCTCCAGATACAAAGAACTAGTAACTCAAGGTCACAGTTATGTTTTCTGAACAGGTCAACCTGTATCCTTCAGTTAAATACAATATAGAGATACTGGAACACCTTTACTTAATTTGTTTGCTATTAAGAATTGTGTTTAAAAATTAAAAATGTTTTTGAGACAGTTTGCTCCCTGGAACGCAATCCTCCTGCAATCAAAACAGCTCATAGCACATTATCGATTTGTTGCCTTACCCAGGTATGAGATAAAAAATGCAGTTTACAGTACATCTCATCATTTATACCATATCAGCCTATTTATAAAACCCCATACAAACAAGGCAGGAAAATATCACCCTCTTTTTGTGGCCAACAGACTGCTTACAGTAGAAAACAAAAGTCGGGCTAGTTTAACAGTATGAATAAAAACAAGACTTCAGCTTTGTTTGAAAACTTATGATATAGTTTTTGTCAACTCCTATGGTCAGTTACATCCAAACAGGTATTTTTTTCCTAAATACTAAAAAAAAGTTTTAAAAAATAATTTATTTTAAAAAAAATCCATCTGATTATTTTGGAGACAGAAGAAATAACAGGGAAGGGCTAAAATGAAACTGAGCAGAAAATATCCTACTTTTTTTAAAAAAAAATAAATCGTTAAATAGCACTTACTGAACTGAGGTACTGTTCTTGTTTTAACTGAGCAAAGAATAAAAAAATTCCAGCAATTTGCACTTTCTAGGAAAGAAGCAGAGCATCTGCAGGAGATTAAGTTCCCAGCTGCATTAACAATTCTAAATGGGCAACAAAGTACCAAGACTACTGCTGGTTCACATCAGAATTAAAAGTCCGAGGGAACTCCTTTTCCAGAGTCAGATGAAGGGACCAAATGAACACACAAGGCTGTTCTGTGAAAGCAGCTCAAGCCACTTATTTTTAAATTGTATTCTGATTATTCCTTAAATAAAAAGAGGGAGAGTATGCAAAAAAAAAAAAGCGCTCATAAATTTGCAGTAAAATCATTTGTCTTCATCTGTAACTGATATAGTTCCACATTAAGTGCAAATGTTTTGCAAAACTGGGGCTTCCCCCCCGCCCCCTTAATATTTACAAGAATCAGAGTAACATAACAAAATTACCAGAGAGCATGTACAGTAGCTGCAGCTTATAAAACATACCGGTAATTGTACCTTGTGAATTATAAAGAGAACCATTGCAGGATTCAGATAACTAACTGATAAGGGTAAAGGGGGCCTCAGAGCAGAGGACAAAAAAATTCACATTTTTCTACATAAAAAAATACAGGTCTCAAGTCTCTGAGAACAGAGAAAATTCAAAGTCTTTGAATGATGGAGAAAAAAAAAAAAAGCCCAAAATTGAAATGGAACCCTAGAAGCAAGGAGAGTGCTTTATTTCACTAGACCAATCTTCTTCGCTTCTGTCTCGTATATCAACAACCTCCACATTTTGACTATGAAAACTTCAGCTTCTTCATCTAGTACCTGTAGGAAATACACATTTTATAGATTATTTTTAGGTTAGGTGTTTCAGTTATAAAGACACATCAGAACTGCAAAGTGGAGGTAGTGTAATCCAAGTTAAGCCTTTGAGTGAGACACTGGATAAAACTTCATTGAATTTCTGTCCTGCATTTATCACCTGACTTGACTAGGTTTTAATTATATACTTGTATAGTGCAGCTGTTGAGCACTAAGAGATAAAAGTACCAGTATCCTAGTCTCCAGAAGTGGCTTGGGAAGAGGCAAAGAAATGGCAAGCTTGGGAAGACTGTAAGAACAGGACATACAAATGCAGTATTTTCCCTTAATTCTGTCATAGTCTCTGCTCATTTTCAGCTTGAAACTTCCTTGGATATTTATTAAGTAATCCCTCGATGGATTTCTACTCCTTTAGCTTATTATCCAGGCTTTTCTTGAATCCATGCAAACTTTTAGCATGCACAACACGTCTCAGGAAGTTCCCCAGGTCACCTACTAGTCACACCAAGAACAACCTACTAACTTCCGTTATGAATCTGGCTCCTACCAAATTTGCCTCCAAGTTTCCTTATTGGAAGATAGTGAACAATTAGTTTTTATCCACCTTCCAGTGTATGAAAACATGGTGAAATAGCAGCATCATTTCATGAAGCTTCTCTCTTCCAACGCCAGGCAAAAAAGTTTTTACTCTTCTAGAGAAAAATCACCTTTTGCTCATTAATTAGGAATAGACCAAATAAACCATAAATTGTAAAAATCTAGTTACAAGACTGAGAAGGAATAAATGTTTATATTTCTGAAACAGTTCTGCTATTGTTGATTCTTACCTCTCTACTGTTAGGAACAGAATCTTTGTTCTACATTTCTGAATACTGAGAAATTCTGAACACGCATCAGTAATTTCTACCTAGATGCTGTAACTGCAAAATCAAGCCTGTGCTAGCATGGTCTGTTTAATCAAAACAGTTTTCAGATCTAAGCAAGTTTTCTATGCATGTCCTATCAATGCCAAATATTTCTGTTATAGACTCCTACTATTTCGCACAATTGACTATTAGCTTCAGTGTAATGTAGAAGGTATATCAGTTACACAAGTTCTGCTTACCATGGCAACATCATCCAGTATGCTCTGTGGTGAGCTGTGAGCCATAACCTGAAAGAAACAAATGTTTTTAGACTGAGAACTCTGAGTAAACCATACAAACATCTTTGGACAAAAAGCAGTTACTTCTCAAGAATTTTGAATGCTTTGCACATGCAAAAAGTATTTCCAGCTTGTCAGTTCCCAGTATTGGCCAGGGCAAAAATTAGTATTAAACTACATCAGATTCCATCTTACTGAGTGCTAGTTTATGACTAGTTAGTGAAGAACAGGTTCCAGGAAGCTTCAGAGATTCAACAGGTCCTGTATTTACTGGCTATTCTTGCATGTCCAATTAAGCTCTCCTAATTTAAGGAATAAGCTCCCCTTCCTTCAACAGTGAATTCCTAATCACAGAATGGAAGACAAAGGCAAAATTCTACCTGTATCACTCTTCATAACTGAATTTTCCATCTGCCTGTTAAGTATTTCAAATTTTTTTTCAGAATCTAATAAGTTGTCTTTCATTACTAGAAAATGGCTTATATATATAAATAATTTAAACTTGGCAAATATTCAACTTCTGCTTTTCACTTTCTACTAACCACCTGTGCTACAAAGCTGTCACTTGCTTTGCCTCTCATACAGTAGCCCTAAAAGATAAACCGAGAACGTGAGTACCATGAAAGCTGAAACGAGTTTTTGAAATTCCCATTGGTGAAAGCCATAGAGTTGTCGTGACAGACTTTAAAAGGCAAGTTACTAGAATTTAGTTTGTAGTTTGATGGAAGAAGCTACGCAGAGTTTAGTTTAAGCAAGTCATGCAATGGCTAAAAGGTATAGCGGAATGACTTCTAATGCTAACTCTAAAACCTTAGTATTTGCTTACTACTAAAGCAAGAGCATCTAAAAAGCTTTTTAAGAAGTTAATCTAGTTAATCCAAAAATGTATGTAAAATCAAGCTACTGGCTTTTTTCCCCTGAACCCACACAAATCCTATTTTTAACTTAAAAATGTTCATGGCCAACAAGATGTTAATTCTGAAATGTAATGATAAAACTATCAGTTAAAATAGCTGCTCTTGTCAACTCCTCATTTCTTCAATCTAGTTCCGTACGTTTATATAACAGAGAGCATCGAGCACGTACATATTGTGCATAAGCATTAACGGAGGTAATTTGTAAAACATTAGGGTACTTATTGATTCTAAATACACCAACTGTCTCTGCTGACCAATGTCATAGATTACAGAGAAGCTAAGAACAGACTGCTTTCAAATACAGATACTGCAGTCATTGCTGCAGCCTAAATAGGGAGCACAACCCAGACTTCACAAAGGAAATGGAAGATACTAACCTTAGAACAAACAAAGTCAACTAGCGTGGCTTCTTCTTCTCCAATATATTCTATTATTTTCTTGTTGATCCACGGTCTAATTCGACGTTCCATTAGTGTCTGGGGAAAAAAAACAAAACGAAAACCCATAATTTCCATTAACTTCACTGTCTTGACACAATACTGCTAGACAGGCGGCTAGAAGACCCAAACAACTATTTAGCAAAAGATACTTTTTGCTATCAGTGCGATAACCCTTAGCGATTTGGCATCTGCAAGTATTTCTGACAGCCATTCAAACATGTTTTACAGGAACTTTTCCCCCCCTTCCATGAAACTGCTAGACAATTTGTAGCAACAATTCAGGAGAGACCAAACAAAAATAAGCAGGCATACTTCAGACTAAGTATTACACATGGACAAGAAATACAGTACTGAAGTTTGATTCCATTTGGCGATGATGCTTCAATCCACTGGGGTCCCCGGAACATTGTTTTTCTATTAAATTCCAAGGTTTGTTTGGAAAAAATATGCTTTTTTGTGAATGGTTAAAATAAGTCAACTTACAGAATCCACAATGGACCAGTCAAGAGGATAAGCAAAGAGCTCTGGTTTCGCTGTGGGAATCTTCTCAATGAGACTCTTAATATGTTTGCGTTTTTCTTCTGTATTGACACTGCCTTTGATACTGCTTTTATCTTCTTCTCCATAATCCAGGGGGACAAGTTTCCTTTTCCGGGGCACATCATCACTGTCTTCATCATCAAATTTATTGAAAACACTATCCACAGCGAGTTTCTTCCTTTTTACAGCGTTGGGCTGATTAGGACTATTGCAGGCACCTACAACCCAAAAGACAGAAGAACATATTCATAAACTGCAACTGAAGCTAGTTTGCTCTTCACGCATTCCTTAAGGAATATCTGTCTGTATGTTATATAAGTGTCTGTGAATGCCTAGCATCAGAGTTTTAATCTCTCAAACCCTGTTATAAAAATGGCAAAAGAGGTAAAAATCTCAAACTAAGTTTGTTCAAGATTTTTGAAAAATGGGGTCTTCTTTCTCTGCCCTGAAACCAATCAGCACCCTCACTAAAGGGAGGACTATTGCATGAGTTCAAACCTTAGCAGAGGCAGAGCACAGAAATGCAAGGTTGCAATGAATCTAGCTGTAGGAAAAGCGTTAATCAGTTAGCCTACTACCATGCAGTCTCTCTTCATTCAAGATCTTAACATTGTGTGAGCTCAAACTGCAGCCCCGGTATAATTTAATTGAAATAATAAGCAATAAATACAAATATCCTTAGTTCTGCTGCTCAGAACAACATTTTTTTTAAAACACCAGGAAATTGCTAAAGCACTAAAGAACTCTACACTCACGTTACATTCGCAATTGTCATCAACTCACTGTGCTACTCTAAGAGGAAGAAAAAAAAATATCTAATTTTCAGTTTTCTCCTTTTAAAAGGGTCTTCATGAATAAACATAAGGCTTAAATCTAACACATACTTACATCAATGAAAAGTGGCAATGAGTTTTAATAGAGTAATTTAGAGATCTATTAAGGTGAAAAAGCATGCCAGCTCAGAGCATTCCTAAAACAATTAAGCCTTGAGGATGCCAAAACTTCCCTCTCCTTTTTCCCCTCCCGATTTTGGAAGGAGAGAGATCTATAAAAGGTATCTTCTGGATAGGAGAAATCAAGCACAGCATCTGGATAACAAGGACTTGATATAAGTATGTCAAAAGATACAATATATTTGGAGAACTGGCATCTTTTTCATTCTGATCCCGTACAGAACATTAGAATAGAATGTAAACTTGCCCAATTTGAGGCTAAGTCCTATTTTGGGCCGATGCTCCTCTGGCTGCTGTTGATCAGGTGAATTTTCATGAGGGATAATTATGCCACAGGGAGATTCATCACCAGGTGTGTTAGGGGTTGCATTTCCACTAGCAGAAGAAACAGATGGGGCAGAACTGATGGGTCGTAAAGTTGGTTTAAGGCAGGGCTTTTGTTCAGGCTCCTCCTCCTCTTCCTCCGGCTCTTCTCTTTTTTCCTCTTTTTCTGCCTTTTCTTCCTCTTCCTCCTCAGACTCTGGCTCTTGTTTTATTTGTGGCTGCCTACGCCGCTCAGCCTCCTGCTCCATCTACAATGAAACAGACAATTAGCAAAAAAAGCAGCTTTCTCAAAACCAGCACTGTTTGAAAAGAATCTAAAGATCCTCTGTTTCCTAAAGAAGTCTCTGTTAGTCACGAACAAATACATGCAACTACTGCCATTATAATCAGAAATACTGATTAATCAAAATACTCCATCCAAACATAGATCTGGAAAGTTATTTTTTGTTTCCAGTGTTCTTACTGCTTATCTGGACTTCTTTTTAAGAAAAAGTGAGAAGAGCAAATAATAACTATCAGATCTCTTACACAATTTTGCTCCAATACCATCAGAATACCAAGGGCTCTTTTAATTCCTGTCAGACCAACAGCTACTTACCCTCTGGAGTTCTGCATCTGGATCTGGGTGTCCTTCTGCAAGAAGGCGCTGCCTAATTTCTTCTAATTCTTCCTTTTCCCTTTTCCTATCCCGTTCATCTGCTTCCATCTCCTTCTCCCTGTCTCGTAGCCTCTTCTGAAGAGCACTACCCCTAAAAAAGACAGGGATTTTGTACTTCAAAGAACATTCCAATGAGAACCTTGTACCACAAGAAATACAGATGTATCTTCCACTAAATGAAAATAAAATTCATAAGAGCATCTGGTGTCCTCTATTTTTGTAGCATAAGAATCTAAGATACCAGTTCCCTAAATTACTATACAGAATTTAACCCATCACATTAAACACATGTAGAGAGCGTGACTGATGATCATCTTAGAAAAAGAAAGAAATTATTTTATAGGTTGTTACTTGACAAGAACCAGTCCTGCTAAATGAGTTCAATGCAAATTTATGTTAGTCCCATGCTGAAGGGTCTTACCCATCCTTTACAGAGTTAACAAGCTTATTTTTCCATACAGGTTACAGATAGCTTGTAGTGATTTTTTTTAGAGGCACGCTTGATCCCTTCTCTCTGTCCCCATCATCTTATTCTGGCATTACACTGACCTCTGCTCTGCCTCACTCACAAGTTAAATGATAGGAAGGAGAAGCTACTCCCAAGCGTTAACAAATAGCAATAAGGAGTTTCCCTTTTCCCTCTGGCACTTATCAAGTGAAACTGAAATAATTACATGACCCTTACATCACCACATAATCACTCAACTATAAACTCCGTAAGTCTCTGCCAACAAACCCCATGACTGTGTTAAAAATAACAATGAAGGTTTTATTGTTAGGAAAGACATACCTGTAGTATTTCGGATCATCTCTGTCATCATCATAATCTTCTAAGAATTCTTTTAACCGTTTGGCTTCTTTTGCCTGCAAGACATTGAAACATAAATAATGTTATAAAAGGATTTTTGGTTTTCTTTCCAAGAGTTTAAAATTTAGTAATAATATTAGTAAGTTAATTTAATATCTGCCATGCTTCAAACTAAAAAATACAGAGTTTTCCAGATAGAAAATGGAGAGGTTTTGGAATTGCATCATCTTCCAGCGGCCTGTCGACTTGCTATCGTATGTTCAATAGCAGATATTACGTCCATTAGGTCCACTGGGATCACGTCTCTGATTTGCGGACTACTGTTCTGTTATTAGCATTTCAAAGGGTTTTAAAATATGTATCCCCCTATCCACCCATTTTTGTTTTGGTGGTTTGTTTTTTTTTTCACTTCACAGAAGAAGAGAATCAAAGTTCCCGTTCCATAATCCATAAGTCTGGTATTGGATATTTTAACACGGCAGCTTAAGTAGATTTTATTAGTACTGTTTTGTTTCAAGAACTGGGCTTTTAAAAAGAGATTCAGTTAAGCACAGAAACAAATCTAATGGATACTTCTAGGACAATCACTCTCCTGCTGTGTTACTAATCCAAACCACAGGGCACCGAATTAATTCACAGGCCTAAAACTGAAGGGGGCAAGGGAAATTGAGATCTTTTTTTTTTCCCTTTTTTTTTTTCTCTCCCCATTTTATCAGAAAGGAAAAAATACAGCAGTTCTTTAAGGAGAATATAAATTAGGACATTCTAACCTGTATTCAAGCAATATCTTTAGATCAACAGTAAGATATTTCTACACTAATGACTTTGAAAAACAAATTATGATTATGGTTGTAAATTCAGCACAAAATTTAACACTACTCTTTACAACTGCCACCCATAGCCAGCATCCAGGAGGATCACGAATCTTTTAGTCAAACATTTTCATCCCCTCTCAAGCATTTATGGGGACAAAATTAGATTCCACATAAAACAATGTATTTTCTAATATTCCCCCCCCCCCCCCCCTTTCCTGTGCCTCTTTGTATATTTTACTTTGAAGCAATTCCCAATCCATTTCCTACTTAGAACTCTCTCATATCTTCTCTCCTTCTCTGGGAGAATTATGAAGTGAAAGAACACCACCATAATTTAAATTAGCTTCTTTACGCTTTAGCACAAAACCGTGAGATTACAGAAGTATCTATCTTCCAAAGGTATCTTTTTGGACAAAACTTCCAAGTGTTACAGTGCTAACTGTAATTTCACAACTAATGAACTGAAGACAGAAATTTACAAAGTGCTTAGATGTATTATAGAATATTATATTACATATTATAGAAGGCCCAGGCACATGAGCAGGTTGGAAGTAAAAAGACTGGTTTAGTTCCACCTGCATGACACACAACATATAGTAGGTTTTGCTACAATTTGGACACAAATACAGGTTACAGATATAATAGCGCACGATGACCAAACCATAGTATTTTGCAGGTGTCTACTTCTCATTCTTTTGCCTTCACAAGACCAAGCCACTAGGCTTTGGTTTTGAGACTCTCAATAGTACTCCCACTTATTAGACACCTTCTGTTTCAAGTCTATTACCTACCTATTACACATACATGGTGTTTATACAAAATCAGAACTCCATCGCTAACCATAAAGACAGCAGTAGAATGTTCCGTTCTAAATAGGACACAAAGAACAAGGGGGGAAAATTGCAAGTAGAACTATAAGCCTTACCATTTCCCTTCTTCGTTCTTCTTCCCTTTCGGCCTCTTTTTCATATTCTCGACTTTTCTTCCGTTCTCTGATTTCCCAGTTTTTAAGACGCTACAACAGACGAAAAAACATACACTCCAATCTCAAGACTGCTAAGAGTAGTGGTACTACTTTGAAGTTAGTTTGGATTATTGTTTAAAACTAACTGCACTGAAATTAAGCAAGTTATTTATTTACAATTTAAATTGCCAGAATAAGAAGTCTGAAGCTGTTTTGACACTGACTTACATATTCTGCCCCAAAACTCATACACAAAGGATTAAAAATATATTTAGGAAAACAAGAGGGAGAAGGAATGACATATTTTATAGTAGAAGACTTATCATCACCCCTCAAACAATTTTTTCTTTAAGGAACCTTAAAAATCCCAACCTACCTCTTGATATGCTGCTTCTTTTTCTCGCAGTTTCCTCTCTAGTTTTCGGCGTTCATAGGCATCTTCTTCATCTTCTTCTCGGTCTCTCTTCTTATCCTTCTCCCGTTCTCGTTCCCGCTCGCGTTCTCTTTCCCGTTCCCTTTCTCTTTCTCTTTCCCTCTCTCGTTCTCGTTCTCTTTCCCGTTCCCGTTCTCTTTCCCGGTCTCTGCTTTTTTCTCTGAAGGAAGGAAAAAGTCAAAGTTAAGTACAGAGCCTTCCTCTCCACTCAATCAAATGATTTAACTTCAAATGCATAATGCACTATTTAGAGCATCTTGCAAGTTACTCCTCTTCTGCAATTGTACAAGATGGTTAGCTGACATAGCAATGGGCATAAATCAATACTTCTAATATATTCAAAACCCCATTTACGTAAAAGTAGCTCTTTGAGCACTAGCCATTAAATAGTGGTATCTACAGAAACTAAGCATAAGCACATGGCAATTCTTATCAGATTGTACCAGTAGTTCTTCATAAATAAGTGACAGCTAAAAACACCACAAATAAAGAGTATGCTTAATAAATCCTTCATGTTTACATGGCTTACAGTCGACTTGAACCCTACTGACAAGACGATTTAAAGTGAAAAAGCTGTTTTTTCCTATTGTGAAGAGGGGAAAAAGCAGCATCTAGAGCCTGACACGACTATTTACAGTTTAAGACTGAAAGAGGAATCCCCTTGCTTTTATTAAAACAAAAAAACAGCAAACCCACAAACAACCGACAGAAAAACCCCCAAAACCCACACATACCAAAGAAAAAGGTAAAACCTACTTAACCTACAAGATACTGCAGACACAGGAGAACCTAAAGGAGGAATAAAGCTGTCCATGAAAAAAAGAAGAGAGATTTGAGATAAAACCAGTATGCTTAAGTCACGGTTGGGTGGTTGCTTACTGCTTATTGCAGTCCTTATATTGCTGAGATGTGGAGGGAATCGAGTATTTTTCCTATTTCTGTAAATACAAATTTTCTAAAATTTTAATTTCCTGTTTTCACTCATCTCTTCCAAACGGACTGTTCTTTTTTGAATGGCAGCTGATCTGCTGAACTACATGCACTTTGTAAACAATACTAAAAAAAACCTGAAATAAATAGCAACTCAAGTGCATTTACCTTGATCTGCTCCGATCCTTGTTGCGATCTGAACTCCTTTCACGATCTCTGTCACGATCTCGGTCTCGTTCGCGGTCTCTTTCTCGGTCCTTAGTTCGGTCACGATCCCTATCTCGCTCTCGTTCACGCTCCCGTTCCTTCTCCTTCTCTCGTTCACGCTCCCTCTCTCTTTCACGCTCCCTCCTTTCTCGTTCACGCTCCCGTTCCCTTTCTCTTTCTCTGCGTTCTTTTTCAATTTCCTGTCTTTCTTTCTCCTTTTTGCCTTTTTCCTCCTCCAGTTTCTAAAAACCAACAAGAGAACTTTCATAGTTAATTTGGTAGTTACAGGAACTGGATATTCCCGGCGCAACACACAAGGCTGGTAATGGAAATACCAAAACCGCCACTGATTTTAAAATATTAAACAGGGTTTGGTGGGTATTTTTTGGAACTCATAAGTATGAAATCAAAATGCAGCAATCACAAGACTAAGTTTCGTGCAAAAGCATAGATCTACACAGACCAGCAATCTCCAACCTTAGCAGAGTAGGGCTGGCCTTGTATTATAAGATGACCAAACTGCACACAGTGCACTGCCAGTCATGATTCAGGTGGGCCACAAATTCCATTGGCCCTATAAGCCACTTGGGTACAAGCAATGTCAACTTCTAGCTGATAAAATTAATTCTGTTCAACTAGGAAAATATATTTCAGTGGAACGCTTACTGGGATAGTAAGTTGTTTCCCAAAAAGTCTTGGCAGACCAAAACCAACCTATATGAAAACTTGGGTAAAGAAATTTATCCACTTACACATGGTGCATGTGGTTAAACAGTGAAGAGAGCTGCAACCTTTCCCCTTTTCCCTCCCTAAAAAAGTTCTAACAGTTCATTGGTAAGAACTGGACTCTGCAGAATGGAATCCTTAACTTCCACCACTGCAAGATGGAGAGAGTTAAAAAAAGGTTGGAAATAGCTCTTTTGAAACACAGAAACTAAAGGGTTACCTGCTACAGTTTTACTAAAAATTGTACAAAATTGCCACTTTTTTTTCAATTAGAAACAGTTCCTATGACCAGAATTCCTACAAGACAATAGAAAATACATCAACAGAATGATAGATAAATCCATCCTTGGAAGCAATTGTTATATGTTAACTTACAGATGCTGTGCTAGGACATGGACCGCCAACACTGGATTAACCTTGCCTATAAGCTATGTTTCTGGGAGGAAGAGCAAGTACACGGTTCACAAATATACCAAATAACAACCAAATATACCAAATTTCAACCTGATGGATGCCAGAATACCACTTTTTTGAACAAATATTGAGCAGAATAAACAGGTTTATCCCCTTTGGCTCCACGTTTACCATCACTGAAATGAAATTAAAAACTGGAACAATGAAACAGCATTTTCTCTGTTGTTTGTTTTTTTTTTTTTTTTCTTTTCTTTTAAACAAAGCATTTAAGACAACTTTAAAAAGCAATCTTACCTGATAAGTGTTCTTCTGCCATAGGCACAGGGACCAGAGAACCGACAAAGGATTACAGAAATAAGGCTAATTCACTAGTGATTAATGTATCCAGTGAAACTATGCTGCATTGATAGCACAATACAGGCAAACCAATGTTGGATACATTGAAATCACAAAAGGAAAAAGGGACTAAAAATGGTAGGAACTGGTAGAAAACTGATATGAAAAAACCAAAACTTAGATTCTACAATATACATTGGGCTGAAAACCAATTTCTGAAGGACTGTATTTTACAGGGGCTTTAGAGTGTTAAACCTGAGTACGGTCAGATGTTAAAACTACGTTGTCAACTTTTAAAAATCCAACTTACCTCAAATTTCATATACTATTAAAGAAAAGTTTACATACTGAAGTGGTTGATACTTACAGGTTATCTTAGATGTTCCAATAGAAATTTCTTTGGTTGAACTCCTGCCTTTTTTGCCACTCTCAGAAACTTTATTCATCATGAGAAAATGATTTCTCAAGAGAGTGGGTTTCTCTTTTTTTTTTTTTAAATATATTCGCATACATGTAAACATACACACACAAGTCCTGGTGTATTAAAATCCATTTTGCACATCCGCTTTCTTAAAATCCAATTGAAAAAATAAATTGGTCTGTTTTGTAATCAAGATCTGACCTCATGAACTTCTATCAGCCTAAATAAGAGGATCTGAAAGGGTAATGGGATGGAAACGGTATCAGATATATTGAAGTAATGAACAGAAATGAACAGGTAGAAGAATTATAAATCTTACCTTCAGCTCTCTTCAGACTCGTCCGTGCTGTAAATGGACGCCCCCTGCAATGCTGATACCCTCACAGTCTGTGGTTATTTTTTTATAAACTCATACCAAAAACATGCAAAGGTTCACTGTGCTCACTAGCCAGCTGCTAAAGATTCAACAGCCCCTTTTAAACATATCCAATATACATAATGACTACTTTCAGTTGATTTTTAACCTTGAGAAACCCAAAATAGCCACCCCAATAATACAGATTAAAGGCAGTAAAATGCCCAACAGCTTCTGAAACAACGAAGCATGTTTTTTGTTTGTTGTTTGTTTTTTTTTTAACAACTTATTACTTGTTTGCATCTTAGTACCAGTGACGACTTGGGGCTTGGAATTGAACACAATTCTACTGGTTTCACCACTGACCGGTTTCACATTCAATTGCTGAGCTTCTCCAGACGATTTCTTCTAGAATTTTTCCTCAGGTTTTTACCTCCAATAACTTCCGTCAAGAGCAAAACTGAATATGTGTACATACAACGTGTAGTCACTTGTGTTTAAATTAATACAGTTGTGTGAAAACATGGTACCATCCCCAGTGCCTGCATGTGGTAAAGCTGAATAACATGGGCATACTTCACCTTGCTGTACCTTCAACATTTGCCTTAACATTGATTTGGGGGTATTTTGAAACAAAAGCGTGTGCTCAAAAGAGGAGCCTGCTGATACTTCCCTAGGCCAAGGACCATTCCAGTCTTGTTGGGGAAAAAATACCAACTTTAAACTAAACATTAAAATAAGAACATTACATGCATAGTTGTGCTTTACTATCCGCAAGTATCATTTTCCAAAGCAGAAACATTCACAGATGCACTAGCATTAATGGAAACTTCTGTAAGTGGGAACCCTGAGGTGGGACTTGATGTGCACAAACATTTCCAAGCCAGTTACCCCTTTGCATATTTTTCTGAGGGGGCATCCATAAGTATAATAAAAAACAGAAGCTCATACTTACATCCTATTCCATGTTACTTTCCAAGCTGTGAGTTTCATCTTGCATTAGTCACCATATGATCTCTATCATAATGGTGGGGGTCAATGAATAGATTAGCTTTATGGGAATTTACAGTTCTTCCATGCATCTAAAGTTTGGTAAGTCTGGTAACCACTGACCTAGTTTTAATCTTCCCCCACTCTTAACTTAGAACTATTAAAATAAAAGACTTAAATTTAATTCAAGTTTCAACTCTTCATAAAATCTTGGATTATGTTACAAATCTACCTACAGAAACACACTCAAGTGTATGTCTTATACTGCAGCCCCATTTAGCCTTTAGTTATAAATATCTTGACTTAATGTATGTGTAGAAACTTAAGTTGCCTTTATTCACGTTAAAGTGAGAAGACTGCAAAATACTCAGTAGCAATCAAAGTCTTAGCATAAAGATGTCAAGGGCCACTTTAACGTGGTAGTTGTCTCTTTTTGACTTGTAAAGAGCTATATGTATATAAAACCTAATATAAACATCATTTTAAGTGATATTGCAATGTAATGCTACATTTTATAATAGTGGTTTTTTGGATTTTGAAAAAGCCTAATTTGTATCAAGTGCAAAAACAAGAATACTACCTTGTGTGTGTCTCTGAATTTACTGATCTCTCTTGATATCAGGTCTCTTTTGTCTTCCTCCATTTCTATAGCATTTATATCCTCCTAAAAAACAAGGGGGACAGGAGGAAAAGCATTAAGAGCCATCTGTACAGACACAGGAGAACAAGAGAAAAGCTGAAGGTTAGAAGTTTTCAACCAGTCTTGCAAGAGATAAATAAAGTCCTTCTGCAGTACCAAACCTGACAGTCTGATGTTAATGAGTGAAAAAAAAAAAAAAAAAATCAGATGGACAAGAGTCACAAATCTGGCAACTAGCAGTAAACATAGTCATTGTCAAAGCCTACAATGTAAACGAACCTTGGTGATGAGTGGATAAGGTATCAGTGGGGCCACTGGAAATCTGCGGAAAATCTGCGGAAAAATCCACGGAGATTTTTTTTTTTAAAAATAGATTGCACACTACTCTGAAAAAACAATGTTTTGTATGTTTGTACTATAAAGCAATATTGCATTGCTGTGATCTCATTTCTTTGATTCAACAAAATTACAGAAGAACCTCGCTAATTCTCCCTTCTCTGAACTACTTAAAATACATAGTGAGGTCTCGTATTAGTAAGACTTCACTGAATTACAAGTATACTACACGATATTAGTACACTATGGTAGCATCACAAACAAGACTAAGCTACGCTTGCCAATATAAACAATCAGTATATTTGCAGTGGGTATGTCTTGGTTTTATTTACTCGCTAATTCGCAAAATTTGGTAAATTACACCTACTAACTAATAGTTAGTGCGAATTAGCGAGGTTCCCCCATGCTTGAAATTGAAAACCAGATTCCACTCACTCTCAGTTCCCCGCACACATTTTCAATTCCCCCACATCAGTCATGCCTTCATCCAGAAGAACTAACAACAGACTCTGCGGCTAACACCAGCGGGAGTCATCTTCACACCAATCCCTTCAGGGGACAACAGCCCCAAAGCTGGTAAGTTTCCCCGCCACCTCCCCCCGCCATAAATCTGCATCCAACTTCCCTTTCCCCCCACCCTCCACAGTCCTTCTCTCCCCTCTCCTTTAAAGAGAAGACAGCAACAAGCTAGGACCATCTCTTCACTCCCACCTCTATCCACATAGGCCAAAGATGGCAACTTCCAAGTTTCTTTTCCTCCTTCCCAGTATGGGAGGGATGATGGGGTGTAATTTCAACCCACAAGTGCCATGTATTTAAAAGGAGCTTATTTGTCTACTTGACTAGCTCAGATTGATCGAATTCTACATCATACAGAGCTAGCAGAATATCCCTCTGTCCCAGGGACATACTCAGCACCCAGCTCTTCCAAGACTGCAATGGACTCTTACAATGTTTAACTACCTGGCATTATTCATAGCCATATATATGTATGTACTCACAGGACAATACACATTGCAACAAAGCTTGTAACAAAAAAATACAGCTGATAGAATTAGACAGTGACTCATTTGTAAATTCTCATCCAAGAAAGCATCTTCTCCCAAAGGGAAGGAGAGGAAAGAAAAACAAATTCTCAGCTCAGCACTCTTATACCTCAGGTCAGCCATGGCTAACCATGTTGTGGGGAAGATATACTTGCTCCCTGAGGGAGATGCTTCTTGCACCACACTTAAACCCCATACGCATTTGAAACAGCATTATTGCCTTGGAATAGGTACTTTGCAGAAGACATAAGTGGGTAAAAATCTTGGTCAAACAATTTTCCAATCTCTTTCATATTAGGTGCAGAACAGTAGGCGTGAAAGCCCGCTTTCCCATGGTAAGAAACTTGGCTGGAAAAGCTAAGTCTGAGTTTGCTCATTCTTATTCCCCCTTCTCCAGTTTGTTTTATTCCATAAAAAGGTTATCCATAGAAGCAGGTCTAAACCAGAATAGTCATTCCTGCTTAACAGGGGTTTTTTTGCGTTACACAATATATGAATACCAGCTGATCAAATCCAGCCAAATTGACACATGCTTGTAAAAGTGATTTTGTAAGGCAGGAAGATTACAATATGCCTTTCATCCCTGAAGGATCCTTCCAAGGTTTGTGAGGTAAACATATAAACAACTAATGAAGCACTTCCACATCTGGAGAGACAGCTGCAACCAGTTGGATCAAGGCACACTACAAGAACGCATACTATAAGCAGAGAGAAGAAAAATTTTGTCAAAAACTACCAGAGCAAATTCCTGACATTACAAAAGCGCCCTGGCATCTTTCAATGGAAGATGGTATGCAGGAACTCTTTACAGTTGTTTTTTAAGTCCTCATCTGAAAAAAACCTACATGCACATACAGATTAAACTGCACTAAATTCAGTATTTCCACCTAGAGAGGGATGAAAGGTTGGTTCAATCCTGCCCAGATTCAAACCTGTTGTTCCAAGAAGTCTAGGTGCTTAGATGCCTAAACCATCCTCAAGGGATGGTGTCTATAACTGACTAGCTTTCAGCTTCAAAAAATGAAACTGCTGCTGACATCAGTGCTTGTTGATTTGTTTTCTCATCAGAAGTTTAGGTTTAAAGTATTTGCACAAGGTTTGGCCATTATATAAAGGTGAGTTGAAGAAAAATCTGTTTTGTCCAAAATCAAAACACATACGTCCTCCTTCTTTTCCTTTTTCTTCTTCCTGGGGTGAGAGTCAGATTCCTGGGAGGGGGCATTGAGCTCGCTGGAATATTCTCGTATTAAGACTTCAATGGCCCCTTTAATTATCTGATCTCTTCTCTTTGTTTCCTCATCCAATGCTTCATCGTCATCAGTTGTCGTCTCTGGCCTGGAGTTCTAAGGAGAAATGGCAAAGTAACAGGAATCAACAAATTGAGAATAATATTAGTTTTATTTCAGAAGTTCACCTTTGACCATCTCATTCATGCCCCTACAGCATTTACTAAAAAAAAAAAAACTCAAAAAACCCCCCACAAAACCCAAACCACCTACAAGTAGTTATCAATTGCATTATTTTAGTCAGGTCTCTTCACGCTGGCAATATCATAGGGACCACATAGTTTTACATGTGAATGGCTGCAGAGAACAAGTGTAAGAATGCATAATAAACTAGAACAGATAAATGGTGATTAAGGTGGTAGACAGGAAAAGAGAAAGCGCACGCATGCTCAGAGAAAGGCAATCCCTATAGTCCAGCTCTTGGTGAAAAAAGTTTCTGCCTTGTATCCTCCACACCTTCAAGTCATTTCAACAGCAGTTCCTCAAAGCCTTCTACTTAAGCGCCATGCAGTACAAATGTCTACCTATAACTTTCAAGCTGCAACTTCTAATGGAAGAACTATATTAAAGAAACATTGCTAGGGAAAACATTCCTTGCACAGCAAACATTTCCTTATTATTGTTGATCAATTACTTCGTATTCCTCATCTTTTTGCCCCTTTTCGCCTTGTAGAGAGGAAAGGGAACACACACAAAGAGGTGCATTTCACTAAATGTTACACGAAAGGGTAGAACAATGAACTGCATACTGAGCAAGGCAGCCCACCTCTTGATCCCCTCAATCTTTTAGAAAAATGGAATCTCACCTGAGAATCCAGCTGGGTATCCCGTCAAGCGATAGGTGGTGGGTGGAGTGAGGGGGAGGGAAGGGTCTGATGGAGCAGCAGCTAAGAATGAGGGGGAAGGGAGGATTCAGTTGGAGCTGAAGAGGCTGCCAGGCCAAGGAGGAGCAGGCTGCAAAGAGCTAGAAGGCAGTGACAGGGAGTGGAATTGAAGAGGTCCAGGGAGAAGTAGTGATCAGGGAGAGGAGCTAATTAGATAGAGGTTTGCTTGGTGTGTCTCTATAAGAAACTGCACTGTACTGCACAAGTTTGATTTCTTAATAAAAAAGATTAAAGAAAAAGGTTGCAACTTTTGGATCTGAGAGGCACAAGCACACCAATGATGGTATGAAAGGAACTGCAAGCAGTAAGATTACAATACGCTTCATCAATATTCCTCAGCAATTCACAGCCTTTTTTTGCACCAACACAAACAAACAAACAAAAAACCAAACCAAACATTTGGAGCTAATCTCAATCTACAGTTCCAACAGAATCAGCACATACTCTTTTCTTCACCAAAGCCATAAACAGCACCCTCTGCTTTATTACAATCAATCCCCCAGGACTGATTGTAACCCACAGGAGCTCACAGAAGATAAAATTCATGAGAGAGATGTACAAGAGCTCCACTGATACTTTAAGCTTGTTTACAATATCAGCTGTGAAGCACAGTATTACAGGTGATGCCAACAGGAAACAAGGAAGTATGGAATGGAAGGGACAGTCAAATCAAACCCCTACCTAGGTTAACAGCTAGTACATTACTCTAGTCAAAACCCATGAAGTTAGCACTCTGCTTCACTGAGGCATTGCATTTAATCCCGTACACAGTAAAAACATGTCAAGTACTTCAAGGCATCATTATGCCTCTAGTTCTGGTTAGACAAAATGAAACAAAATTACTTGTGTTCCCAAAGTATTTTACATACCTTTAAGAACAATTCCAAATTTGAATTTTAAAAAATTACTTGCTATAATGTGATTAGTATTTTTAGTTTTCTGAATAAGAGCCTCTTTCTCACTTGAAGTGTTTTAAGTACTATCTTAAGTAATACGCAGAACTTTAAAATAGTTAGAGACCAAGCCCAACAACTTGATTGTGATGCGAAATATATTATTTTAGCAAAGAAATAGATAAAATTCATTTTAACACAGATTTGTCAGTTAAGTATCTTTGTATCCCACAAGAATTCAACATATTGAATATCCGCAATTATTCCAGAACAAATCCTTAGCTCTAGAAAGGAATGGTACAAAACCAATTTCCCCATTTACTAGATGTCTGTAAACTGCCCACTGCCTGATAACTGCATCATCTACTGAATGATCTATTTCTTTCCTTTTCATTAATTTGTTCTAGATCATCATCAGCGGAGGCGAAAGAAACTCCAATTCTCCTCAGACGGCTGATTTACAGACACTGAGAGAGTAACAATTACTTCTAGAGTTAATATACTTTCAGGAGTTTCTAAACAAAAATGAAGCAACAGAATCATAAGGTATAGCATATATATATAACTACACTTTAGAACGATTTTCAGAATTCATTCTAGAGATTCCATTGTAGCTTACAGATAAGTTTGAACGCTGGTGAATTAAGAGCTTACACTTTGCTGCCTTTCAATATATCTTCAGACTCATTAATGTGATTCTGGCAAAATTCTAAAATGAATTAGAATAAAAGGAATAGAAACTAAGAGACATACTCATAATCTGATCTAGCAAGTACATTACATTGCCCTGCTGCCAAAATAACACAAGTCACACATTACATACGTACCCCATTAGAAGCCTTTTTCTTTGCTTTCCATTCATCTAGCTGAGCCTTTGTCTTTGCATCAACTTTGACTAGCAGCTTCTTCTCTCCAATCTGGAGGTCATGGAGTAGTCTCAGTGCTCGTAGTGTGGATTCTGGTTCTTTGTACTCACAAAATCCAAAGGCTGAAATGGATGATTGAAATGAAAAGTAAAAGTGTTACAGCTATTCGGGTAATTTATTGTGTGTAAAAAAAGTGTTTTGAATCAATAAACTTGGAACACAGGCACTTCTTTTTTTAAAACCAGGAGTACACATCATAGAAAGTCAGAAAGATGATTCACTACATTAGTCTTTGATATAACTAACAGCCCAGTGAATAAGGTGAAAGCAATACATACATTGTAGATGCCCCATCCCTGGAAACATTCAAGGTCAGGTTGGATGGGGCTCTGAGCAACCTCATCTAGTTGAAGATGTCCCTACTCATTGCAGGGGGGTTGGACTAGATGACCTTTAAAGGTCCCTTCCAACCCAAACCGTTCTATTATTCCATGAATGTGTTTGTAAAGCTTTTGACATGTCTGTCTTAACTAAGGAATGCAGTCTATATGAAGACACATCTCAGGTGGATTTGCAATTGTCTGAAGACCAAAGACATCAATCATAGAATTGTTATGGCTGGAAAAGACCCAAGATCATCAAGTCCAACCGTTACCTAACTCTAACAGGCCCACTTCTAAACCATGTCCCTGAGCACCATATCTAGATGGCTTTTAAATACATCCAAGGATGACGATTCAACCACTTCCCTCAGCAGCCTGTTCCAGTCTTTGATAACCCCTTCAGTGTAGAAGTTTTTCCTAATATCTAACCTAAATGTCCCCTGGTGCAATTTGACACCATTTTCTTGTCTTATCAGTTGTAACTTGCAAGAAGAGACTGAATCCCACCTCTCTACAACCTCCTTTCAGGTAGTTGTAGAGAGCAAATAAGGTCTCAAGCGAGTCACATTGTCATAGAAGGTGATCAGGTTCGTTAAACAGGACCTGCCCTTCACGAACTCATGTTAACTGGGCCTGATCATATGGTTGTCCTGTAAACAGTATATAATGGCACTTGAGATTATCTGCTCCATAAGCACCCGACACCAAGGTCAGACTGACAGATCAGTAGTTCCCTGGATCCTCCTTCCAGCCATTCTTGCAGGCGGGTGTCACCTCTGCTAATCTCCAGTCCATTGGGACCTCCCCGGTTAGCCAGGAGGGCTGATAAATTATGAAGAGTGGTCTGCTGACCGCACCCACCAACTCTTTCAGCGCTCTTGGGTGTAACCCATGGGGACCCATACACTTGTGTATGTCTAGGTGGTGCAGCAGGTCACTGACCATTTCCTCTTGGATTATGGAGGTCTCATTCTGGTCCCCATCCCTGTCTTCCAGCTCAAGGGGCTGGGTACCCAACAAACAACTAATCTTGCTATTAAAGACTGAGGCAAAGGAGGCATTTAGCACCTCAGCCTTTTCCTCATCCTTAGTCACTGTGTTTCACCCTGCATCCAGTAAAGGAGGAAGATTCTCCCTAGTCCTCCTTGTGTTGTTAATGTATTTATAGAAGAATTTTTTTAATTGTCTTTTACAGCTCATTGTTACCCTAGAGGAAGGGTTATTTCAAACTAGGTTCTGCACAACAGTTACAGAAAGCTGTGAGAAAAACACCTTATAAGAGCAAAATGAACAAAGTATGATATAAGAAAGCTGAAGAACTGAATCACATCTTAAAAAAAAAAAAGAGAAAAAAAACACAACCTAAGGAAGATATGAAAACACTAACAGCAAAAAATAGTAATCAAAATTGTTTCCTGTATCCACTGGAGAAAGGTCACAAGAAAATATAAATCAGTTTAATTTGATGATAGAGAAGGAAGATAAATTTTACATCAGGAAAACCTCCTTAACACAGAAGAATACTACATAGTAATAGAAGAGACTATTAACAGTGTTGCAAATATACCCCTTTGGAGGCTAAGTCCAAACTGGTAAACCTCTCTCAGGGATAGTCTACAAACTGATTCAGCCTCAGAACAGAAAGGTGAGCAAAATTAGGCTCCCAGGACATTTTCCCGTTTAAACTTTCTCTATTTTATTCTTCTTGTTCTGTCTTGATTCCAAGGACAGAAAATACTAGCCCTTTACCAGGAAGTATTTAGCAGTTAAGTATCATATACAATATCTTAAAATTTAGAAGTATTAACAACAGCAACGTGTCAGACATTTGACAAGCTGCCAGGTAATAAAAACAGAAGTCTCACTAGAGATTTTGAGAAATATGAACAATTACCTTGAAGTTTTCCAGATGCCCCTTGTACTCTCTTCCAACTCAAAACCAAGCCACATTTCTGCATTAAAGATAAGTACTATTAATTAAATATTATCTTCAAAACATTAAAAAAAACTTAACCACTTTTTGCAAAAGATGACACGTAAAAAGGGTAAACACTACTAAAAATAAAACGTCTATGTTCACTGGCATGTATAGCTTTAGAAAGCTCTCTTCAGGCTTTAAAGTCAAGCATAATGGACTGCTATTCCAGTGAGTGGGACTAGCTCTGCTTTTAGTTTCAATCCACGCTTGTGCATCATTACTTCATTCATCAGCCAGGGATAAAATTTAACAAGCAGTCCACTGTACTTACTGCTAGAAGCTGCCGTATGAGCATGTCCGAGGCCTTCTCAGAAATGTTGCCTACAAAAACTGTAGTAGTGGGACCGCTGTTTTCATCATTTTCTTTGTTCTTTAAGCCAGGATGTTCTTTTCTGGCTCCCAAATGTTTTCCAACCATAGACACTGTGGTAGGAACTAATACCTAGAAAGAAGAGAAGAGAATGTAAAATAGGGTTGGGTTGTGGGTTTTTTTATTTAAATCCGCAAGATGAAGGAGTTGGGGATGCACATGTATTTCAAAATTAAATTCCCATACAAACTTTAGTTAGGCTTACAGAGTGAGACACTATTAAGTGGTTCAGGCTTTAACACTTTATACAACACAAAAAGACTGCCCTTTTCTGGCAAAAACAGGAAAAAAAAGAGGTGTACCTGAACATGGCTACTGGAAGGTCTCAAGGTGAGCATACAGTAACATTAGGTATTATTTCTTCTACAAATAATTAATTAGCAACATTTGAGTCACTGGAAGTTGAAGTACCTTACCTAACAGTGTAAAAAGCAAGCTCCAAATAGAAAAGTAACTCTGACTCAAAAGGCTTCAGTGGACACATGACAGGTCTTAAAGCTTTCACAGAGTGAGTAAACACTACCACTTTATTTAATCAATACACAACCCAAAGCCTCTTTGGGCTAAGGAGCAAACATTTGCAAAATAAACCATACAGAGACAGGCATGATCACAGAATCATAGAATGGTTTAGGTTGGAAGGGACCTTGAAGATCATCGAGTTCCAACCCCCCTGCCATAGGCAGGGACACCTCTCACTAGACCAGGTTGCCCAAGGCCACGTCCAGCCTGGCCTTGAACACCTCCAGGGACGGGGCTTCAACAACCTCTCTGGGCAACCTGTTCCAGTGCCTTACCACCCTTAAAGTGAAAAACTTCTTCCTAATGTTTAATCTAAACCTGCCCTCTTCCAGCTTAAAGCCATTCCCCCTCATCCTATCACTACATGCCCTAGTAAAAAGTCCTTCCCCAGCTCTCCTGTAGGCCCACTTTAGGTACTGGAAGGCCACAATAAGGTCTCCCCGGAGCCTTCTCTTCTCCAGGCTGAACAGTCCCAACTCTCCCAGCCTCTCCTCATAGGAGGGGTGCTCCATCCCTCGGATCATCCTCGTGGCTCTCCTCTGGACACGCTCCAGCAGGTCCATGTCCTTCTTATGTTGGGGACTCCAGAGCTGGATGCAGTACTCCAGGTGGGGTCTCACGAGAGCGGAGTAGAGGGGCAGAATCACCTCCCTTGACCTGCTGGCCACACTTCTTTTGATGCAGCCCAGGATACGGTTGGCCTTCTGGGCTGCGATCGCACATTGCTTGCTCATGTTGAGCTTCTCATCAATCATCACCCCCAGGTCCTTCTCCACAGGGCTGCTCTCCAGCCATTCCCCGCCGAGCCTGTATTTGTGCTTGGCATTGCCCCGACCCAGATGTAGGACCTTGCACTTGGCCTTGTTGAACTGCATGAGGTTGGCTTGGGCCCACCTCTCCAGCCTGTCCAGGTCCCTCTGCATGGCATCCCTCCCCTCCAGCGTGTCTGCCTCGCCAAACAGCTTGGTATCATCATTTGTTACATTTTGCTGCACCTCTCTCCTTCCACCTAAGATTTAACAGTACATATGCAGAGTTGTTTTTTTCAAAACACCCTTCTAGAAGTGTCACTTAATAAAAATTACTTTACTCAGAAAACTGAATAACGCATTTGTTCCAGTATCTTTGTCTTACACACATCAGGTACTAAGAACATATCCTCCTGTAACAGATAATACAAACTATC
This sequence comes from Pluvialis apricaria, assembly GCA_017639485.1. Lineage (NCBI taxonomy): Eukaryota > Metazoa > Chordata > Aves > Charadriiformes > Charadriidae > Pluvialis > Pluvialis apricaria. The sequence continues at coordinate 41,645,869 of CM030012.1, read as the reverse complement.
AAAAAAAAAAAATCAGTATTTTTGTGAGATTTCACTCATGCAAAATCATATAAATGGTAATTCACCTTGAAGCCAAGAAGTAACCTTTATATTTTAAGGAGAACTTTTTTCCCACCCCATAATCATAAACCTTCCTTCCAACTAGAAATTAGCAAAACAAAGAGACCTTTCTCTTATATGCTTCCACAGATAAATATTACAGGCAACTATTCCTTCCCTGCAACATGGGGAAAGAGAGCTTGTTTGTAACCTTGCCAATGCACATTTTTCTGGCCAACTCAGCAGTACTGTATGATGGCCTTATAAACATGGATGGACGTGATGCCTCCAGAGCACTCTGTTAGGCCAATAAACTCAAAATCAAGAGACCTGGAATGTAACTGATCTAACTGTACTGCACAGGAAGACCATGCATGACCCAAAAGCAAAGCCAAAATTATCGTATTTGACAGAAGTACATCTTCCTGCAATATCAGTAATTGCTTCACCTTTGCAGGTAGCAGCTCCAGACAATACTCCAAACTTTGTCTAGGCCAGAAATTAGCATATTTGCATCACAGTTGCATTTAAGGTGAAGCATTTCCTTTCATAGTATGAATTCTGATGGAATAGAGCAAAACAAAAATACTGTTTGATATATACTGGGTTTTACTTGTTTTATTTTGCTATCATTTCATCCCCACTGCAATACTTACAGTCGGAGCAGGAGCCATAATGCCCATTGGTACAGGAATCATAGGGGTCCCTGAGAAAGACAAGACATTAATATTAATCTGCCCTGTTGAGATTAGTGATGAATACAAATGAACTGATCACAGACATGATTTCCAAATCAGACAGCAATTTTGGTCAAATAAGAATTTCACAGTACTGATTAGCAGTAATTCCTTAAGCATTGAAGCATAGCCTGAGTACTGTAACATATCATGTGCATCCTAGTCACTTTTATCGTATTACCATTTCAACTTTGTTCATCACAAACAAATCTGTTTTCAAAGCACATTCAAACCACAGTATTGTTCTAGAAGATAGTCATGTGATGAATGAGGTAGAGAATTCCATAAATAAAGATCAAAAGCAGCTGAAGTCCTACAGATGATAATCTCATTCCTGACTTGCTCAACTCTCACAGCACAATTGATTCTGCATATGGCTTAGGGATGAGGTTCTATAGAGAATGCTACCAGGCTTCATGCTACCAGTTATGGAATAGCTTAATAAAGGCGGCATACAAAACCTCAATCCAGAAGCTCCCTACCTGCTGAATACTTGACTTGGCAATCTCTAAAACTCAATTTAAAACAATATTTAATCAGGTGAAACCATGCAATACCCTCTTTCCCACTACTAAATTCACTGGCAGCTTTAAGTATGCAAGCCAGTATCTGATCATAATAAAGTCTGTTTATCTTTCCATGCCAGCTGCTAGAGGAAGTTAAAAACGTTAAGTGAATGGATTTCAAAAGTATTTGCTGGCCAGTAAAGACATTGAGACTCAAGAACAATTAAGTCAATCTCATGTTTTTCAGAGAAATACCCTCTGGGGATCCTAGATCTCTTTTTTCATTCTACAAAAACTTTTCTTCGTCTTTCACTCTCAAACGTTGCCTTTTGACCCTTCCCTTCTCCACCTCTCTTACTGCTGTATTCATAAAATCCTAACCAAACTTCAGCAACCTACTGTTCCTGGACGGGTTTCCCCACTTTCTCCAGTGCTTGCTCCTGAAACAACACTTCTCAGACATCCTCTCCAGCTTTTTCCCCATCCACTCTGGTTTAGCTTTGATTCCATCATTTCTTTTCTCCATCACTCAATGCTCTTCCTCAGTCCCTTCACATTAAAGTCACACTACCTCCTATCCGTCCAAACCGTTCAGAGAATCGAAAGGTGTATTGCTCTCCCATGCTCTCAGTTTTAATGCACCAAGGCATCTCACAGACTGGAGGAACTACTCCAACACAAGACTCTGGCTGTGCAGCCCTCTAACTATTATAATTATCATAATGCTGAACTTGGATTTTAAAGTTACAACTCAGTAAAGATACTTGTGTTATTACTGACAGTTCTCTCAAACTATCAGCCCAATGCTCAGCAGAAGCAAAAAAAAAAAAAAAAAAATCCACTAAGATGTTGGGCATCATCAGCAAACATACTGATGATCAAAGACCACAGGCATCATCACAGCTTCTATACAAAAACCTGGCGAACCTATACCTTGAATACTGCCTACTGACCTGGTCTCTGCAACCCAAGAACAACATGCAGCTTTAGAGAAGAGCAACTACATGACTTAAGTGTTGAAGCAGCTGCTTTACTAGGAAAGACTCCACACATCTTAGACTCTCCAAGTGTGGAGGTTTGCAAGGCATGGAACATGACTGAGGGGTACAAAACCACAAAATGTAACTCACCCAACTCCCACATCAGAACTGGGGCAGGAAGGGGACACTAAGTAGACAATGAGTTTAAAGACAGACATAAGAAAGTAGCACTTTACACAGTGGTTAATGAACCTCTCAAATTTGGTGCCAGAGGCAGAGTGGAGATGGACAGTATCAGCAGGTTCAAAAAAATATCAAAATGTTCATGAGTGACAGGTCCAGTAAAAGATTAAAGGAAAAATGAAAGATCACACTACAGCTGTATGAGGGAACAGACTCAGAAAGCAGATAGGTGTACACGCCCACCCTAAATACCATCTTGTAATAATCCCACTGCCCAGACAATGCATCAGGCTATACGGACTCCTGGTCTGACCCACTACAGCGTTTCTTACAAATGAACAGTAATTTCTTACATCTTAATTGTATCCAATAATCTTCAGGGATGACAACAGTTATAAGAATCACCTCCTTATCAAATCTTCCACTTAGAGATGGAACCGTAATTCTAGAACTTCTTAACAACCATATTTTTAAGCAAAGCAAACACTTTTCCTAACTTCATCCTTACACAAGCAAACTGTGCTAGCTGAAGCTTTAAAAAAAAATTACAGGCTGAGTAAAATAACTAGAACATGAAATTTAGGGCAAGCAGCTAGCTAAAGAGAATACTATAAGCCACTAAAATTGTGATCTTCCATATGGAATAACTTCAGAGTAGACTTTCATAAAGTCACTGTGCCATTTGCAGCATTTTCAACTCTATTGATAAACTTGTGCTAAGAAATGAGATCCATAACCTCTACATGCCAAAATATGTTATCTGCACAGGTAAGCAAATCATGTTTCTAGTGTGTAGGGAAAAATTTAATTCTTGCCTAACATCAGGCTCCTCCACTCTACATACTGTTTGGATTACTAATACTGAAACAAGACTATTTAAAGTCGAACACAGCAAGAGAACAAAAAGATCTTTGTCACACATGTTAAGAAGCAAGTGCTCAGAGCAGAAACTTGTATCAGGCATTTAAAAAATATTCTTCAGAAAGTTACTTTTAAAAGTATCTGGTGTTTTTCACACTAGTATACATAAACTGGAGCTAGTAAAGATAAGAGGTATGGTTTTAAAATTTAACCTGAAATTTTTGATGGCAGAACACTATGCGATCAAGAACTCTGCCCTTAGCAAAAATAGATAACATCTCATGGATCTCAGGCAAAAAAAGTTCAGAAAAATTAATGCAAGTAAGGATTAGCCTGATGAATGGATGTGTACAAACCAGTCCTGAGTTCAGCCATCTGGTTTTTGAATGCCTTTATTGTCTGCAAAACACTTGTGCACAACACAGCCTAAGACCATACAGACAGGAGTTATTTTCTGCAGCCCTTCTGATGAATTTTAAAGGGGTAATTCTCTGAAGTATTGCTCTGTGGTCTCCTGCCTCCAGTCACTGTCATCTATACTGGCAATGTACAGAAAGAAGGTGGTTCCAGACAAACGAATTAAAAGTCTCAACACAAAAAACAGAGGCTGTGCTTACAGATGAACAAAGAAAAAAGGTGGGATTAATTTTGGGAAGATTAGAGAGAATGGGAAACGTAACAGTAAGTTTGCAAGACGTGTGGAGGAAAGTATGTAAGAAGCAGAATAAAAGTAAGTAGGACTTATAAAAAAAAAGGAGAAAAACAATGCAAGAAGATGGATCTCCTCTGACAGTTATTCCTATATTTTCACACCACACGTACTCAGTGTACCCAAGTGTTTCCAAAGGCCATTACAATCGCTTATTTGAAAAGAGTTTAAAATCATACTCTACTGTCAAAACAGTGGCTCTTAGAATACCTAATGTTAAAAATCACCACCTAGCTTCAGTCTTGAAACAAAAGGTCCAAGACAAAGTCTGGTATTGTCTCTAATGGTTTGATTTCCGGTCAGAAGTAAGCAGCTTTTGGTAGACCAAAAGCAGCTTGCTCACATGACATGATCTGTGGGTAAACTAGAAACTCAGTTGCAATGTACACCAATCAGAGTTATTGAAATACCCTAAGAGCCAGTAACGTTTGTAAATAATACAATTCAAAATAATAAAACATAATTTGTTTCTACAACACTTCCATATACTAACATAACTTACCAGGAGGTACAGGTGGAGGAAAGCCAGGAAACTGCGGAGGTGGGATCCCGGGGGGAAGGGTTGGGATTCCCATAGGAGGGCGATTCAAATGAGGTGGAAAAGACATTCTTCCAGTCACAATCTGTCACAAAGATAGAAAAAGAAACTTACACTAGTGAGTTGCCAAACATGAATTACAAAAGCAGGGCAAATGGTAAGTGTCCATGATGTTTTTAAATCTTTATACAGACATTCAAAAACAAACTAAAACTATTTTTAACTCTTTTTCCCCTGCTATTCATTAAGTCACAAACGTAGTAGAAGTCTTCTTTCACAATGAAAAACAGCACTTCTCGGAAAGTGCCTCAGAATGGAGTGAAAAACAAAACAATATCTGACTCCTCATACTAATGGTTTACAAGGAGTGTGAATTAAACAGCATTTAACAGTTTGTACAGTTTCTTTAAAATAAAGCTATCTTTTGCCGTATCTGAAAACGGAAGTAATATTGTAATACATTTGCAATAAAACAAGCTATTTGCTTGTACAAGAAATGATCACACACACAATAGAATTGTGGAACAAGGTGAGAGAAAGAACAGGGATATCCTGATGTTCAGCATTGACAGAAATTGTATTTAAGACAACATTGGGGAGATCCCAAAATTCAGCACATAGACAGTTAAAAGCTTGGAAGAGGGTTCTCTGATCTATTTTTAACTTCCCAGTTCACACATCTTCTAGAGCTCAACTTGGACAATAGCCCATGAGCAGAAAGTCAATATGCTACCATGGAGAGTAAAGATTGTTTTAGCAGCATTTGCTGTTCAGATGGTTATTATTATGTGCATATTACTGACCCTTTAACAAACACTACCCTATCATAAAAAAAATCTCAAGATCTCTCTTAACACAACTAATGAGGCATGTATTCTTGCTTCCAATATTATCTCAGCAACCTTACATGGTCAAGTCTTCAAAAAAGGTTGGCCCTCAGTTCTGAAAAAAACCAAAACTCGTCAGCAGTATTAGTGCTGAGCCTATAGGTACATTCATACTGCAGTGAGGAAGTACTAGAGGAACTTCAAACACACTGAATTGTATGGATATGAATCACAAAGACACTGTATCACAAGTGACAAGAGTCCAGTTAGCTTTCTATGCAAACATCTGCGTTTCTCAATGGACTGTACAGACTGCTTTACAATCTACAGTACCGTATCTTCACTGCAACTGTTTTCCAAACAGGCAACCACAAGTCAAAACCGAAGCAGGCAGTCTTAAGAAAAAGTGTTATGATAAGCAAAATTTTGATACGTACAACAGACCTGTAGATTACAAGATGCTTTCCCCAGCTTCCTAGCACTGAACACACAAGCAACAGGACACAAGCTTCACCGGAGACAGATGTGCCTTCCATACACGTAAAAGAGCAAGTAGTCAATGACAGTATTAAATAAATACTAGGAGTGAGAGCTAATATCAGTACTCTACCATAACAGTAGATAAATTTGAAAGAGCTAAAAAATAAGAGAATCATGTAGCAAAACTTTATTCCCACAGAGCCTGGAAAAAACTATGAGATATAAATGTATATTGTGAACTGGAGAGGATGAATGGGAAACCCAAATGTATTTGGTAATATCTTTGAACATCAGAACTTATTTATTCTGGCATAAAAACACATATATGACCTTGTAGCATAATTCACCCAAAGACACATTTACAACTACATCAATTACAAGAGGCTCGTGATGATGGCATTTATTAATTGGCCCCAAAGGGCATTCATCAACATCTCACCAGGAGAAAAGATAAACATTCCTGTGACACAAGGTCTACCGTGGTAGAAGAAACAAGACAACAAATGCAAGCATTCCTCAACAGTTCAATAAATATTATTTTATACAATACAATAAACAACTATCCCCCTTCCGCTTTAGAATCCATATGCCTCAGAACACACTTCCTTTCTGCCATCCTGGAATTTTTAAAACCAAACAGGCATAGAAAAGCAGCAAAGGTGTACTGCCAAAATATTTTATTTGGAAGACGACTGTTTATTGTCTTTCCAGATTACGTGCACATTGGACGACATTCCTCTAGAATCTGAAACTTGGATGGTATGGAAGGGAACAGAACTCCCTTATCTACCTTGATATCACTGCTTGAAACTTTTTCACCAGAAAACCAGCCAAGGGTCCCAGGAAAGGCAGAAAATTAAGATGTTTAAGGCTCAGACTCCTTATCTATATTGCAAGCTGACAGACAACTGGACAAAATGCAAAGCTGTTTTGGGGCAGGATGGTACAGCAATAAGCTATTGGGTCTGAGATGGTTCTAAAGAAGCTGCAATAGCGTTACACTATCTGAGGTCCACAAGACATTAAGGAGTCATCTGTTAGACAAAAAAGAACAATTGGGGAAGTAATTTTCCAGGCTGCCTGTAGGTGCAGTCTCTTCTCTTGCTCTGATAAGCGCCTTATCTGAGACACCATTTTGGAGAAGCAAAAAAAAAAAAAAAAAGCTGAGGGACTAAGAGGTGAAACAGTTCTTTGAATTAAAAGATGCTGAAACATACCATACTCAATGGATGTTCCATATGCACAGAGGCAAAGTTTTTTTGAGTTTGGGTGATTTTTTTTTTTAAATGTAAATAAAAAAGCAAAGATTTAGCAGTCAAGGAAGTAATAGTTACTGCATAAAAGGAACAAGACAGTAAGAACGGATCAAATTTAGTCTTTCAATCTTCTAGTCAGATGGATGTGAAACACATCGTTATCTGTAGGGCTTCAACGATCCGTTTTACTTGAAGCACTCTATTCTTATTTTTTCCATATTTGTACAGTTATTTTCACAGCAGCTAGAAAGCTGCCCTGTTACTGACTTAATTCTGGCATAGACCAATCCTAGCACCTCTGCTGTCTGTGACACTGAAGATCAACACTAGAATTAAAGAAAGCCTTGGACTCTTTCTCGCTACTATATGTAACTACCAATGTGAAACCAGCAGAGAGAACAGTTGAGTTCTGTTTCAGTTACGAAAACTGTGAGTATCAAAGTATACCAAGATTGAAACTGCTCACTGGAGAAGTGAGAGATCTGGACAAGAGAGGAAGATGCATCCAGTAACCTGCAGCAGCCAAGATGCTATAATGAAGGGAACTGCGTAGTGCAATTTTTCTATCAGCAGCTAGAGAACACACAAGAAACATACATACTCATCCAACAGTCAGATTGGCCTCTGACTTCAAATTTATAAGCAACCACAGACCAAGTGTTAGGTATGGAAAGTTAATAGATGCAGATGCTAAACTGGATCTAGGTAGAATACACTTGTAGAAATCTCAGGAACAGTATCTTGACCTTCTCTGCAGACTGTCCTACTACCCTGCCAGTACAGTTCCATGATCAGTGTCTGATATATTTACTGTGGTCTCAGTATTGCATATGGCAATCTTCAAATTTCCCCAATATACCCCAAAGGTGTAAGTAAGGAACTAAATAGTCCCAAGATATTTTTAAAACCTCAGCTGACTTATGAAAATATTACCTTAAGTGAAACTGGATGCAAGAAGCATCCTTGATAGCTGCATTTTTAACTAACAGCTCCTTAAGCAAAAGATTAATCTGTGTGAATGTTACAGTGGCCACAAAGATATAGGGGTAAGAAAAGCAGTGAGCATCTGGCTTAACGCCATTCAAAATACAGAAATAATGACATCTTCAGCCCCTGAAACGATGGATTTGTGTCAGGTTTCTGACTCAAAGCGTTGTCAATTTAGACTACATCTGTGCCAGCAAGCAGGGCAGTATAACAGTAGTGGGTCTGTTAAAACAGATGGAGCCGAGACCCTAATGTCCACACTGCACATTTTGGAGAGGTCCACCCCACTGGAACAAATGACCATTTGTAAGAGTGCATTTTTCAATATACTTTCATCCAAATGGAATCCACTTCATCAACGAGCATAGCGCAAACCACTGTGAAACAAAGGCTTCCCAAGCAAGGATGATTGGGAAGCAAGGATTGCTTCCTTCAAAAGCACATCCCTGATCCGAGTTAACACAGTAATGTAGGTGCACACTTTATTAGTCTTGGACAATTTTTGTAAGCTGCAGATTAACGATGTCATGGATGGCAAAACATCTAAGCTTACTCTAAGCAGATCCAGCTCAAACCCAGCTCAAGCTATTAACTAAAGCAAGTGCTACACAAAACCAGCTATAATAGTCCAGGTTCAACTTTGGCCTAGAAGGAGTTCAGTTGCTTTCATACACTGCTATTCTGGGTTAATAAGTCCTAGTGGAACCAAACGCCATGCAGAGCTAGCTGCACCAATCTTCTGAAACTTGGAGAATATAGGAGCACCCATATGTCTAAGGTTTGGTAAAATCCACTGAGACTTGTTAACTCTGACTCAGTGCTATCCCTGCTGGGCCGGAGCTCTGTCCGTTAGAAACACACTAGCTCTGACACACAACTAAACAAGTGCACAGGGCTGGCCTGAGGACATGCTGAACTCCAGTGTCTGAGACAACACAGAATGCAAAATTACTAAGAAACAAGGGTCACCATCATTCAGACATTGCTGCCCCGTGCTTCTTTATTATCTCCAACTCCCAAAAGTCCCAGTAAGAGGGGACTGACTATATGAGAAGATTGTACTGGTCTGCCTGCACTGTTAATGTATTTTTTAAAAAAAATCACAGTGTTCTTTAAATTATTTTTTTTGCTCTATTTTTTTAATAAAGGGATGAAGAGATATGTCATAAACAGAATGTAAAAAATCACTGGTAACTAGTATATTTTAAACCGACAATTATATCACCTACACAGGGTAGCATTGCAGTTCTACCAGTGTCACAGGATTAATCTCTTTAGTATCTCTGTGTTTACACATCGTAACTTTTATTTAAAGACCTGCAAAACATTTTAACCATTTTCAAAACAGTTAAGCTCCCCATGAAACAAACAGTCACAATACTTACTGTTGAGCTGCTGTTATACTAAACAAAGTTAAAATTAACTGTAAAAATCCTGAAGTCTTAAACAAACATAAGCATAAACAAACTTAATGTGTTTTAATACATTTAAATACATACATGTAGTGTCAGACCAGCAATGACAGTATGGCTGATCTATCTTGATTTCATTTTGTCTGATTTTAACTTCTCTTCAGCATTTTCCCAATAAAATTCTTCTGCATCACAAAAGCATCTGTACACTTAGTCTAGACTAAGTTGCACAAAATAGCTATGCAAGCTAGCCCCTCAAATAAGGGAACAGTAAGTGCAAAATTTATATGGATTTTTTTAATTCACTACAGTTCATCTTGGATTATAATCTTAACATTTAGATTATTACAAAGGCACCTGACAAAACCCATACCTATGGTAAACATGTAACAATATGCTATTTAGTAACACCCTGGTTGAAGATGTTATATCAAGACATTTGATTTGTATATACACGTTATTATGTTTCACTGAAATGTCCCTATGAAAAAGCTTTCACACATAAAAATGTTTCTAATGCTTTTTAAGAATTAGATAATTCCTATTAAGAGGAATTACAATGTTTTGGCATTTGATTCTAATCTCACTACCAAGGCAGCAACAAAGAGCAAATGACAATTTCCTCTAATTTATGACAAAGTATTTTATACATTTTTTGTCATATGATGGGTGCAGCTGAGCAACAAAAGCGTTTTCAGAAACAACTGGAGAAAACACATGCTGTAAACCAACCTATTAAATAAGTCAGTACTATCACATAGGCTTTTACATCAGTCCCTACATGATGTATGGATTTTTAAGCCATTCCATTATAAAAATAACTAACCCCAGTTTGTCACCCATTAGGAATGCTGTTTATATTATTGCTTCTCACAAAAAAACTCCCTAAAAGAAAAATCTTTTATTTCAAGCCAACGGATTCCCTTAATCAAAATGTCCACTTTCTCATAGAGCCCTACAGTTTTCCCCAAACCTGTCTGCAAGCTAAGCAAGGCATCAACGTCAAACACAACAGACATGGGGAGAATTTCTAAGTATCTTTATTTCTGAACAAAACAAACTAGTATTTGCTTAAGCTTGTTTTTCAAAGGTGATCTAGAAAGTGTTCACTACCTGCCATGGAGTAAGTTGCATCCCAAACTATTATTATGAAGCAATCCAAAAAGCAACACGCTTATCCAAAACAAAGACTCAGTCCAAAAGCCCTTTAATGAGGGCTCCATTAAGCATGTCACCAGAACTTTAAGACTTTTGATTTAGTTCCTAATTCTGTGTCTCTCTGCACCCATATAAAGCCCTAGTCAGTCAAATAAGTGACTCTCCACTCTTAACTTTGCTATTAATTCTTCCCAAAACAAGAAACATGGCTGTGGCATTACAACATTTATGTGAATGGGCACTCGAGAGACAGAAGAACAGAAACCTGAAGCACTACATACAATGGCACTCCTTTACAGGGAAAGCAAGAAACTGTCCTGTTCTTCCTCCTTTGAATTTGTTCTGGACCATCTTCCATAGACGCTGATGCAGTACCTGAAGCAATGCTTTCCTGCTCTACAAAAAATTACTAAAAATCTGCGCGCGTGTATTTTAAACTGAACAGACCCCGAACTGTACAACTTTAAGATTTCACTTCCTGTAAGCCCATGTAAAACCTACTACAAAAAAAAAAAGTTAGCTGTGTTCGGGATGCTCCCTACATTCAAACAAAAACCCCTCTTTTCATTCAGGCAGACAAAGGTCTTTTTCTATAATGGAAAAAGACATCATGAGAAAAACATGCCGATATACACATCACAACTGTTACTGACACGAATGAATCACTCTGATTCTTTTATGCACGACACGTGTTTTAAGATGACTACCCCAGTCCACACTAAGGACACTAACTTCCCCGCCGCGATACCGTCGAAAAACCTTTCCTCGCATGACCCGTTCCCCCGACATCGAAAAGTAAAATCCCACCCGCAGTCAGTCCGTCCCAGCCCGGCCCAGGCAGGGGAGCAGCTTCGGGCGCCGGCAAACGCTCCGCCCCGGCCTCGCCCGCTCCCACCCGAGAGACGCTGGGCCTCGTCCCGAGCGCGAGATGGACTCCTCTCGCCTTCCGCGAAGCCGCCCGCCGCCCCGCCCGGCTCCCCGCCGCGCCTCCGGGAGGCGGAAGGGACTCCTACACCTCCTGCGCGGGAGAGGAAGCGAAAGGCCCCCGCCGCCCGTCGCCACTCTCCCGCGAGCGCCTCCCCGAGGCCGCTCTCCCGTCCCACCCCGCCACCTAGGCCCACGCCGCCTCCCCCGCCGAGGAGCGGGCGGCGGCAGGCGAGAGGCCGCCGGCGCCTGCCACGGCCCAGGGTGCGGGGGCGCGACAGGGAGGCCTCGGCCGCGCCTCCTCTCAGCAGGCGACTGAAGCGCCGCCGCCTTCCCTCCCCCTCTCATCCCCCTCGCTTCTCACCCCTTCGCTGCGGAGCAGGAGCCGCGTCCGGAGCGCCGCCGCGGCCCCTCCAAGCCGCGCGGGTCGGGGATGGCGCAGGGGGACGCCGCTCGGCCGACTGAAGCCCGGCTGGGAGGCCCGGGGCGCCACTAGGCCGCGAACACACCGCGCCGAGCCGCCACCGCGCTGCGCTGCGCGGGGTCATGTGACCCGCCCCTTCCGTCAGCGGCCCGACCTGCACCGCGCCGCGCAACCATAGAGGTGGCCCTGACAGAGCGCCCCCCCCCCCCCCGCTCCGCGCCCAGACAATAACGCGCCCAACCATAAAGCGGCAGCGGCTAGAAGGGCAGAGAGGGAGGAAAAAGCGTCCGGGCCGCCGCCATATTTGTCGGGGGCGGGCGGTGCGGTGCCTTGACCGAGCGTGGAGCTTCGCCATCTTGAGGTCAAACACCGCCGGTGGGGTATCCTGGCGGCCGCGGCGCGGGTGGTTGAAGGCCCTGGAAAGCCTCCCGCGGTGGGCTAGCACCGGCTTCTCTCAGGGCTGCTGGCGTGCGCCCGCTGCGTGAGCCCGTTGCCGCCGCCGGGCTCTCGGGGCTGATTTAGCGGCGACCCGGCTGGGACAGCGGTAGGTGCGGGCTGTACCCGCAGGCACAGCCGCCTGGGAAATACGCCTGTTGCTTTTAACAGGCTAGTAGCAAGGAGGAAACACGCCTTTTAGCTGCATTTAGCAAATTCTAAGGACCTAGGAAGCTAAAACAAAAAGCAGTCTTACAGTCAGGAGAAGCAATGATGCAGAATCATGGAATGGTTTGGGTTGGAAGGGACCTTTAAAGGTCATCTAGTCCACCCCCCTTGGCAATGAGCAGGAACATCTTCATCTTGAGCAGGTTGCTCAGAGCCCTGTCCAACCTGACCTTGGATGTTTCCAGGGATGGGGAATCTACCACCTCTCTGGGCAACCTGTTCAGTGTCTCGCTGCCCACCCTCATAGTAAAAAGTTTCTCCCTTACATCTAGTCTGAATCTTCTGTCTTTTAAAGCCATTACCCCTTGGCCTATCGCAACAGGCCCTACGAAAATGTCCATCCCTGTCTTTCTTCTAAGTCCCCTTTAAGTACTGAAAGGCCACAATCAGGTCTCCCTGAAGCCTTCACCAGGCTGAACAACTCCAGCTCTTTCAGCCTGTCCTTAGAGGGGAGATGTTCCAGCCCTCTGATCTTTTTTGTGGCCCTGATCTGGACCTTCTCCAAAAGGTCCATGTCTTTCCTGTGCTGGGGGGTCCAGAGCTGGACACAGAACTCCAGGTGGGGTCTCCCCAGAGCGGAGTAGAGGGGCAGAATCACCTCCCTCGACCTGCTGGCCACGCTTCTTTTGATGCAGCCCAGGGTACAGTTGGGATTTTGTGGAAGGCTGTAACTCTGCTGAAAAAACTAAGGATTTACAGAGCAAAAATAGCAAATGCCAGTATCTTAGGCAGCCATATACTCAGCAAAAAGATGTCACTGTGCTATAAAGCAGTTGGGCCTAGCCATAGTCTACAACTGGTATTTTCCCTGAACTACTTCCAGCATTCAGACTACATTAAAGGACAATTCAAAATGTACAGTTCCCCAATTCCCCGCAAACTACATGCGAGACTAATTGCTGTAGTTACCATAATGATGGCAAGCAATTGCAAATGGAAAGAGAAAGTGACTGTGAATGGAAGGAAGGTGGCGTTACAGATGATTATGAGGTAGACCACAACATAAACATATGTGCACAAAGCTGGTTAAAACACTTTGGATCAGCTAGGGAAAAATAATCGTTCTATATTACATTTTCCACTGTTTATATACACTCTTTAAGGAAAAGTGCTCAAAAGACCAGAGTGTAATGGCAATCCCCTCCACCTGTAATGGCAAGAAAAACATTTGAAGCAGACACTGTTGACTTCTTCAGTACAAAGCAGATTAAATGTACCTGACTGATGTCATACATGCTACGGAACAGTCAACAACTGAGCTGCAACTAAGGTCCTGTTCATCACCTTGCTTTACTAGATGATGTGCATGGTTAAATATTTTAGCAGTAGCAGATTTGGGAAATATTTCAAGATTTAATGCAATTCCTTCCCCTTTCGGAAACAGTATCTTTGCTTTCTATTAATTACAATGCATTGCATGCAGCCTGCTTATCTCCCTTCAACTAATACAAATTTAGTAAATGCAATACTGACTACTGTTAATATTTCAAATAATTTATAAACATTTATACCTACATAGGTAAAAATGGTAGTCATTTTCCAGCTTGCAGGAAAAGCAAGGAAAAGAGAAAGGACATAAAAAGAATCTTCTGAGTTTCCTGTTTCTATGCTGCTGTCTCAGATTGAAACTGTTATCTGCTTGTAAAAGGAATGTGAAATCCAAACTCACTCCTCATGCTGTAACAAGGCCTTTTATTTACAGGAAACATCACAAAGGCTTTCTTGATTTAGATGTTTGTCTATTTTGTTTAGTGAAAGAAACAGACCATTTTGCATTTACTCTCCTTGTACAAATCATGAACTTTAGTCTCCAATATCATAGAATCATAGAATCATAGAATAAGTGAGGTTGGAAGGGACCATTAAGATCATCAAGTCCAACCGTTAACCTACCCTGATTTAAAAACACCCACTTCTAAACCATGTCCCTAAGCACCTCATCTACCCTTTTCTTAAACACCTCCAGGGATGGTGAATCCACCACCTCTCTGGGCAGCCCATTCCAATGTTTAATAACCCTTTGAGTGAAAAAATGCTTCCTAATATCCAATCTAAACCTGCCCTGACATAACTTGAACCCGTTTCCTCTTGTCCTATCACTTGCCACGTGGGAGAAGAGGTCAGCCCCCATCTCTCTAAAACCTCCCTTCAGGTAGTTGTAGAGGGTGATAAGGTCACCCCTCAGCCTCCTCCTCCCCAGGCTAAACAACCCCAGTTCCCTCAGTCGTTCCTCATAAGGCTTGTCCTCCAGACCCCTCACCAGCCTGGTAGCCCTTCTCTGGACACGCTCCAGCACCTCAATGTCCTTCTTGTAGTGAGGGGCCCAAATCTTCCTAATCAAGGAAGAATAGCATCAGAAGCATCCAGTAAAAACAGTTACTTCCACATCGCTACTCTTTCTGCTACTGAATTTTAGAATTACCTACCCCTAAACCTATTCACATTATCTTTTTACCCTTCAGTCGTGAAACTGAGATCCCACGTTCCAGATATTGATCACAGTTCACTTTATTCAGTTCCTCGCTGCGGACTCCAGAGTTTCATGCTCAAGCCAATCAAGAAGAGTGCAGTAGACGGCTTTTAATATTAAGGCCAAAATTAAAAGAGGTGGTTTTAATGTCTGCAGATTGTTTTGCATTTCAAATGTGGAAATCGTTCCAAACGTGCTAGGCAGCATCTCAGGGTACAGGGGTCAAATTTTTTCTAGACTGTGCAACATTTTAAATGTTTTATGGGTGGAACAGAATTCTAGTCCACAGCTCCAAAAATCACTGAGTAAAAAGGATCTACTACAGTGGTGAAGGAGTACATTCTTCATAAAACTGTGACTAATTATTGGGATCCTGGATCCTTACTGCCAATCTGCTCTATCCAACGTAGGTTTCTCTCTCTTCAGTATATGCTACGTTACTCACAAAGCAATCAGTAAAACTTGTATTCAAGGAGCAGGTAGAATTGATTTTTGACATATAACAAAAACAAAGTTATGGTTTTAAGCAGGGCATTTAAAAGACAAATCTACATTTAAATTCTGTGACTATACATACAGTAAACAAGGAAATTCATAGGGAGCAGGGGAAAAAAACATGAACAAATCCCTAAGACCTGGCTGTGACAAGGCAACACAGCTTGGACCATGTACAGAAACACTGCATACATTTCCCATTCCAGGAGGAGCAGTGCCACACTTTTTTTCTGAGAGAGAAAAGTAGGAAATGGTGGGAAGTCAAAGATTAGGCTTTACGCAGAAGGGAATAACTAGCGCAACTTTGTACATTTTGTAATATTTTAACTAGAAGTAGCCTTCAAGGGTACTTTTTTTAATACCACAAAATGAATAATTAAATTTTGTCTTCTCTTCCTCATACCCTTTAATCGTTCTCTCTATCACACTGCCAGTCTAAATACAGAAACTTAGAGTAAGATCCCTTAGATGCCAAACTCTCATTGATTTGATTCCTTGGCTCCCCATGAATAGCACTGTGAGATTTCAAAGTTTATACCTCCTATGCATTAAATATGTACACTATCCAGGAATTTTTCACTCTGAAAACATTTGGCTCAGCAAAAGTTTATTCCTATAGATGTCAGTCTAGTTAATCTTTTCTGCAAAATAGTGAAAATACAGTATCGTGATAGTATGAAACAATAGGGAAGACAGTTACTGTGCCAATCTTCATTCGTTACTAAACTGCATAGAAAAGAAATAGATAAACCATATATATGTCTAGTTTCACAGATATATATAGTAGAATCTAGTAGAACAAAAGTACTTCAGCAATATGTTTGAATTCTGACAGGGCCTTGGTCACTTCTAGCATTAGGAACGTCAGTGATGCCTCATTTTCGTGGTAATCGGACCTGCTGACACATTTTTGTGTAATGATACTTTCCCTTACAAAAGGTAAACTCGCTATCACTGCTGTCTACCTGGATGTAATTTGACTCCCTCTTGAAGTTATTTGTGTACAACCAAACCAGGGGACCAAACATCAGGGCACTTTATAGCTGCCCTCCTATGGTTATGAACATGTTAAGTCCACTGAAATGAAGCAGCACATCACCATCCTCGAATGAGGCAACCATTAGCATTTAATCCAAGCACCCAGCCAAAAACTCTGGCTACTTTAGAAGAGAAATTGCTTGTGCACTGGCTATGCTACAACAAAGATATTTTTGCATATTATCTAAATCATATATTTTCATATACATATACAGCCAATGAAAAACAACCTCTCCTTTTCTTATAGCACCCTGACCTTTCCAGGCAGTACCATGAAGCCAAAAGCTCACAGGAGCCATTGCTGGCTGAGGGCGGTTCCTCACCGTGGGGCTTCTTTGACAGTCGCTTTCTGCATCCACCGCCTGTTTCCACAGCTCCGGTCTCTGACTGCAAATCTGCCAACTTTTGGCGGTTGTGTGCCTCTATTTCAGAACCATAATCTCTTTCAGCTAAATAAATGGCGTCAGTTCACCCACTGGCTGTAGCTACCGTCACAAAAAAGAAAAAAGGGTGATAATTACAGCAACTGGTGGCACTCCTTGCCCAGACTTGGTGGCACAAGCCGGCTGGGCTCTCAGGCGAGCACTGTCACCTGTGTACTTGCCAGACCTGGAGGCCTGGGAGTGACCGCTTGGTCGCTCTCCAGGAGATGGAAGGGAAAATCTTTGCTACGAACTTCATCCCTCAAACACCAGCTGGGAGTTAATTACACAGGGTGGCACACAGGTCTCCGCCCTCAGGGGAGCCCGGCAGGGGCTGCCGGCGCCACCAGAGCCCGCCAGCCGCGGGGCCGGGGGAAGAAAATAAAGCGAAAAGAAAACCCCAGGGGAGGGCGACGGGGTTGGCAGCACCGCGCCTCTCCGGGGAGGCCCTCAGCGGCGCCGGGCCAGCGGCCGCCGTCACCCGCCGCCAACTCTGCCCTGCTAACCTCCCTGCTCCGCCCCGCTCCGCCCCGGGAGCAACATGTCGGGCCTGGCCGCCCCTTCCCCCTCCCCGGGAACTACACCTCCCAGCGGCCGCCACGGCGGCCTTCCCTCTCCACCCATGCCCCGGCGCGGCGACGTGCAGTCCGCCGGCGGCTCTCCGTGAGGCAGCGCCGGGCCCCCCCGGACTACAGCTCCCGGCGTGCCAGCGCCGCCCCGCCTTCCCGTCTCCGCCGTGAGAAAATAACCCCGGAGTTCCCCGCGATCAGCTGATCCCGGCTGACAACGGAGGGGAGCGGGCGGAGGGCGGTGGGGGCGAGGGTCCTGCCCTGCCCAGCCCTGCCCTGCCCTCCCGGGCGCCTCGCCTGCATGGTCGGGTCGCCGCCCCGGCTCCTGGGGGAGGAGAACCGGGACATCCCCCCTCCCCGGGGCGCGGAGGGGGAGGGAGGGGGGGGAGGAGGAAGCCGCGGCCGGGTCCCGACTCCTTAGTCACCGGGTGCCGGCGGGAGGAAGGGGAAGAAAGGTGGCCGCCGGCTTGTAAACAATAGCCCGGCTCGCGGCGCCCTGCCGCCTTTGTTCCTCGCCGCAGCTCCCCGCCCGCTGCCGCCGCTGGGCGGGAGGAAGCCGGGGGCTCCCCCCCCCCCCCTTCCTCACCCGGCCGCCGCTTTAGAATCAGAGGGCGCCGCGCAGGGCGCAGCCCCAGGTAGGTGCGGGGAGCGGGGCGCCGGCGGGCCACCGGCGTTACGTAACGGCGGCCGTGAGGCGGGGGGCCGCCCGCCGCCCCCGCCCGGCCCAGGGGCGGCCGAGTCACGAGTGGCCGCTCGCCGCGGGGGCAGCGGGTGCCGGTCGCTCGCTCGGTGTGTCGGCCGGGGCCATCGCTTCGCCGCCCCGGTCAGCGAAACCGGTTGGGGAGCGCGGCTGCGTGCGGGCTGGGATAGGTGGCGGGTGCGGGGAGGCAGGGCCGGGGCCCCGCGCAGCCGGCGGGCAGCGGGGCGAGACAAAGGCGGGCTCGGTGCGCGGCGTGCCCTGGGCCCCGGGGGCGCTGGTCCTGGGCGGGGGCGGGGGGCTGCTTTGGCAACTTAGGTGGGAGAGGGGGAGAGAGAGTCCGTTCGCCCGTGAGCCGGGTCGCGGTAGCCGTCGTTATCCGGCGTTGCTGGAAGGAGTGCACAAAGAGAGCGGGCTTATGTTTATCTGGCGGAGCACATCAGGAAATTCCCAGCAAATAAATACTGTGAACTCTGAAGGAGGAGCTTAGCTGGGGAGCGAAAGCAGAGAATTTTCTAGTATTGACACAGTCCTCTGTGTGTTTGTGTGTGTGTACATGTGTGCGCACTTGTGCGTTTCTAATGCCTTTCTTTTTTTTACCTCTGTGTTACAAACTGTCTCCCTCTGTGCTCTGCTTCAGGGACACACTTGCCCCGTCTGCTGAAGTACACCAGGCTGGGGTTTGGTTTTTCTCATCACTGATAATACGTTATACAGCTAAGCAGAGAAAGAATGTGTACCAGCATTTGGGTATAACAGTACATGAAACCAGCTACATCGTTTGAGTTTATTTTGGAGAAAGAAAACTTCGTCTGCACTTAACGAGACTCTTCCTGGGAGGCAGGTCAGTGTATGAATCTTGTAGAAACATCTATTCATTATTTAAAATTAAGTGTGGGCAGAATTCATGTGTTTCTCTCCCCTGAGAAAATACTAAACTTGCAACTGACTCTTACAGGTACCATTGTTCAAAACAGAAACAGGAGGGAAAAACATTGCTTTAAAGAAATCTGAAGATGAGTGCCCACACACAAACTGCAGAGAAGGGACAGAACACAACACTCCTGTGCCAGGAAAGCTATGTTTGCAGTGGGACAGATGAAGCAATCTTTGAGTGTGACGAGTGCAGGAGCCTACAGTGCCAGCGTTGTGAAGAAGAGCTGCATCAGCCAGAAAGGTTACGGAACCATGAACGGACCCGTATAAGGCCCGGCCATGTCCCATACTGTGACTCCTGCAAAGGTGCCAATGGGAACATAATGCACGCCAGTATGACGGGCTCGAGGCAGATGGCAGCGGTGAGGTGCCAGGTGTGCAAAATCAACCTCTGTGTGGAGTGTCAGAAGAGAACACATGCTGGGGGGAACAGAAGGAAGCACCCTGTCACCGTGTACCATGCTGGCAAAGCCCAAGAGCAGGAAGAGGAGGAGGGGATGGATGAGGAGACCAAGAGAAGGAAGATGACAGAGAAAGTTGTGAGTTTCCTCTTGGTGGATGAAACGGAGGAGATTCAGGTAAGAACTGCTGTGGTTTGTTTGAACGGGCAAGATCCTTTAGTTTCTATCTTGGTCTTACAGGCTGCTGTGATGCATGATTAATACTTGGAGTGTGACTGGCAGCAACAGTAACAAAATTAGGATAGCCAGTTAAGTGGCACTAAGTGAGTATCTTGGGCCAAAAAGACACAGTGCCT
Source organism: Pluvialis apricaria (assembly GCA_017639485.1). Classification (NCBI taxonomy): domain Eukaryota; kingdom Metazoa; phylum Chordata; class Aves; order Charadriiformes; family Charadriidae; genus Pluvialis; species Pluvialis apricaria. The sequence continues at coordinate 41,625,801 of CM030012.1, read as the reverse complement.
TGGAGTGGCCTTGCTCATGAGTTCCTCAAAAGGTCAAGTTCATTAAAACCTTACATGTGGCAAGAGCCTCCTCTAAGAGGCTTGGTAAGCAAAGCTGGTGAAAGAATTGGCTCTGTATTGAGACACACGCAACTAAGATAAGAGCTCTCTATGCAGGATGCTGATCATTCCTGAACAAAATTGAACTGAGAGGATTGCAGTAGATATCCTGCAAATGGGAGTGCTGGCAGCCAGTCTCCTGCCGTATGACTAGGAGTGGGCACTGTACCAAGCAGTGCTAGTGCAAGCCTATAGCTCCCTGCTACCCTCCTTTAGCATCAGTAAATCTGTCTGATTTTTAGGAATAGGATAAAGTAGAAATAAGGTCCAAAGTGTGCCGTCCAAGTGCTACAGACACCATGGTTAAGCTGTATCGCTTGTCACAAATATCATTCCATGTTAACCTTTTGCTGAAAGAAGGGGAAATTTGCCATCAATTTAGGGTAGGCCTGCTGGTAATAACAACAGAAATACTAGCTAACTAGGAACAGCCTCTCAGGAGGCATTATTTTAGAGAGTCTAGCATTCAATATATGCAGTTAATTAACTTTTCTGTTGGCCCTTACATTTGGTGAGCATAAGGACTTTACAAATGTAAAAACAGCAATGTGTGAAAGTCACAGGGCAGGTTAGTTACACAACTAAAAATTCAGCTTCATCTTCTGGCTTCTAGTTTGCATCCCTCATGTTAAACCTCATTCAGGAAGCACTGAAAGAAAATGTGTAGTTGCCTGAAAACTCAATATCCGGTTCTTCTGATTTAACATATTCATGTTACCAGTGGTAAAATGAATTGTGGTGATGTCCTGATTATTGGTAGATTGATTATTTGTATCCATCATAGTAACAGTCAATGTGTCTACCATGCGTTCCAAGGAAATATGACCCAAGTATATTGCATCTATTCTGTAATATAGAAGAGTGCATATATATATGTACAATGTAATTATACTATAGTATAGAGTAGATACAAGATACTTGGATCACATCTTGGTCAGTTCATGTGTACTGATTGACAAATTCTCCTGGCTTTTGGAGGGGAAAAGGAGGAAAGGATGACAGTCCTTACGATGCACTGACATAGAAAACACACTATGTAGCACACCAGTGATCGTAAAATGAGTGACAGTTTTGGGTGTACTAGGGGTCCTAAGTTTCTATGCCTCCCCGAAGTGCACATGCGCATTTCTTTGAAATGAATGGCAGATGCAGACTTTTCAATAATCTTCATCTAGCCACTATAGCAAGGTCTGAAATACCTTCGAACAGGGCTGTCCTGGAAAGCCGCTCGCAAGCAGTGGCTGTGTGTGGTTGTACCATTTTAAGTTATCCTTATACTCATGAATCTGTAAGTCTTATTGATGCAGACTTTTGGCTGCCTCTTGCAAGCAAGTGCATTGCTGTTTAAATGTCATGGGCAATAAAGCCAACTTCCTTGTTGGGACAGCCATGGTCCTTTATCAGATCATAGCAATTTGATCAGAAGAAGGTTGAAAAAGCTCCCTAAAATGATCTTGCTTCACTACTAAGATGTTGAATCAGAGCTCTTCCATCTGGAGTGATCTTCTCTTCCTCATAGCTGAATACTTACATGACATCTCACAGCCAGTCTCAAAGCAGTTTGAGAGTTTTCAATTAAAATATTTTCCGGCAGCTGGAACTTAGAGTGCTTGCTATCATAGTGATGTTTCTGCTAGTGAGCATGAGGACCTTTATTTAGAGAGGGCTGTCAGATGACTAGCTAGCTCTCAGGACATTTTCTCTAGCATCTTTTGCTCTTGGTAATGCTTACTGAACAGCCAATTTAGCTATAGAAAAGTGATCCTCAGTCTTTTCTTTTGTCCTTGTCATTAGCAAGATTATTGCTGGTTACATGGGGAGAAATCCTTAGAATCCTCTTTATTTAAATGAAGTTTTTGTCCAAAAATGCCAAAACAGTAATAACTTGAAACGTGGAGATTCAGGGTTTGAGGGTGTGTGGCTTTTTAAGCTTGAGCAGACAGAAGAAGGATCTATTAGAATTATGGAGTCCAGCTGTCTTTAACTGTCTGTTTTCTGACCTGTGGAACTTGAAAATTGTTGCATTAGCTAGGAAATAAGAGAGAAGACTGCTGATTTGCTATCAGTGGTAGATTCTGCCATAGCAATATGAAATGCCAGTCCTACAAAATTAGGCAGAACTAGTTATGCTCCTGAGCAAATGCAATGGATGGAGATACTTGCCAATATATATGTTTACAAACCTCTGAGGTGGTTCAATGAGATGGGAACACAAGGCAAAGAGATTTATTTTCTGTTTTTCTTTGGAACTTGGAGTTGTTAAGCTCAAGTGGTTATGTTTCATCTCATTGTTCCTGTTGGCTTCTTGGAGGTGGTAACTGTGAAACTGAAGGACGTTTATAGTCTGTAAGCAATGACCGAGCTAGTTCCAGAGTCAGAAGCAATGTAGATTAATCCATAAGGAGCTGTGCCTCAGCAAATTAGTTTATCCGAAAGGTGGAGATTCTCAGCTTGGGCTCAGCACTGCACTGATACAGCTATGATAATTCTGAGATCTGCATAATTGTCTTTGTGCCATGTTGCACAGATGTGCTGGCCTGCTCAAGGCTAGTTTGGAGCTTTTTGCACTATGCAGACATAACCATAAGCTCAGAAAGCTGAGGACTTCTTGTGCTTGTTTCAAATCCACTTAGTCAGGAAAGGTCCCCTTTTAAACCACTGCTTATGAAGCAGTTGTGTGTAGAGAACTCGCACACAGAGACATGTAGAGATGGTAGCTTAAGTTCGTATCTGTGAAATGAAGGCTTCTCTGTGATGTTCATCGTAACAGCACTATATCTGAGCACCTCAAAAAGAGATTGGTTATCTCATGTTAAGCAAATGCCATTAAAGGTTAAATCCAAGTTCATACTGCAAGTCTGTGGAAGAACCACAGACAGAGGTTGTTCCTCATAGAGTCCAACCCCACCTGTATCACACACCCCGCAGTGTGATGCTTTGACTCTTGTGAGTTAGTCCCCAGCCATCTTGACCTATACCACAAATTTTCCTTTCCTTCTTCCAGGATTTATTGCCCCTTATAAAACCTTATTGACTTCTATGAGAAAACAAATTGTGTCCGTGGGTTTTCCAAATTGGCATCACCTGCAGTTTAGACCCCATTCTAAGTCCTTTTTTTCAGGCTGTTTTATGCAGTTTCTCTTTATGCAGTATTAAACGCTTGGCCTTATCTATTGGATATCTAAATCTGTGACTTCAACAAAATTGTTCTTGATAACTGCAGCATCTGTTTGTTAATTGGCTCTGACATAGTCTCTCTTCCTTGCTCATCTCTACTCAGAATGATATTGTGGGGATTAGTGCCTCAGCCAATTGCTTTGGTCTTGTCACTGCTCTTGTTACATCTTCCACATCTCGTCTTTGCCATGTTAGACTCAAAGTTTCCCTTTTTTGATCTGTGTAAATCCCTCAACTGAATCTCCCGATCTGCTCTGTCAAGATGTCAGCTTTCCTTTCTTGTCTCTAACTTGCTGAATTTTCAAACAAGCATCATTGTGCTGTCACTGGCACTGGCCCTAGCACACAGGAGGTCTTTCCCTTAAGAACTTACAGAACCAATTCATTGATCTTTTTTAAAACTCCCCTATACTCATGTATCTATTAAGAAAAACACAGCAAAACACAATAATAAAAAGATGACTCAGGTTAGAATAGTTGTTTCGAGTCTTGATACTGTGTCACTGTCTCTTGAACTTTTCCATGTGTCTGTCTTTGTCTCTTGTACTTATGTTTATGCAGTTTCTGGAACAGTATCCATTTTTGCTTTGTCCTTATGTCCTTTACAAGGGAACTCCTTAGCATAAAGGACAGAGTTATGTATCAGCTGTACAGTGAACTCTATTTACTACTACTTCTGAGGTAGGGAAGAAGAAACACATAACAAAAATTTGATATTTTTATCTTGGGGAACAGATGTTGAGAGTTCTTACCACAGGATCAGAACTTGGTTGTAGTGTCACTAGTGGATTCTATGATAACACTTTATCCAAAGTGCTAATTAAGGACTCAGCACATATACTTTATAGAAGTAGAGAAAGCCTTTCATTGACCCCAGAACATAGGGGACATGCTTGATTGTTATTAGTCTGCCTTAAAAGTTCACTGATCTTTGACCAGAAACTAGCTCTGTCACAAGAAATTACCCAATCTCTGAGTTGCAAAGAAAACTAAAAGGTACTGACTTTGTAGCCTGTCTTATGAAGGAGATGGAAAGAAAAAGTTTTTCCTCTAGCTAGTCACAAAAATAATATCTCAGACAGTATAATTTTATGTGGGAGAAGGAGCATACATTTATCACTGCGTCTCCCTGAGAATACCCTTTCTTCAGTTAGCAGGGTCTTTTTGTTTTACCAATAGACATCTCAATTTCCTAAATCCAGCCCCATTCCTTGAGTTCTTCTTATTCCTGCTGGCAGGGTTAGACACCTAAAGGATTAAGCTCTTTCCCTCAGCAAATACTGAGCAGGATCTATATAACGCTTTGCAGTCAGTTTAGATGATGGAGAATGACCCGTAGCCCTTCTTTAAATGCAGACCATTTTATACAATTATTAAATAACCAGCCTCTAATGGCATAACAGTCCATGGGTCCTCCTCTGTTCCCTCTTGTTAAAAAGTAACAGATACAGAGTGATAACTCTTTAGGGGTGCTAGCGGCTTTGCTTTTCTCATTCCCACTGTAAACCTGTTGAAAATACTGTGATTTTTCTGTATTACCTGCTGATTTGAGCCTGACTAAAGTCTAGGGATGAGAGAATGGAGAGTCACTAAGAATGCTTTTTCTAGTCAAATGTTCTTTGTCAGTCAATGCAAGCTAACGTATGTCTTCTCTCCTAAGAGAAGATCACAATCTCTTAAGTCTTACAGCTTGCCTCTGTGGTAGAAGAGCATTTGTCTGACAAATAGTACTTGTTCCTATGACGCTCCTGCTTGATTTGCTGTTGGGGGAATGTTTTTCTTTTGTGCTTTAGGGTAGAACAGTCAGCTGTAAGTGTCTGGGAATTTTAGTCTGTATCTTGTAAACTGAAGAGTCACAGCTGGTATATTTGCCATCGATGTAAAGGAGGAGGAAGCAGCGTAGAAGGATACAAGTTTTTTAGGTCAGTGTGATTTGTCGGATCAGGATATGTAATTTCTGTCCCTGCTGTACTATTGATGAGTTTTCCTCCTCTTTGTACTTCAGAGAGGTTTTCTTGCCAAAGTATTTTTGGGAGTTTGCTGTTCTACACTCCAGGAATTTTGTTCTTATTACTTTCCTATTTTTCAATATTCTTCCCATCCCAGTCTGTTATCAGTTTTGCCGTTCCCTCTACTACACTGAAGTGCACTGTTTTTCTGTGCTTGGAATGAAGTAGTAGAAAAACGACTTAGCAGTTGCTGGTTAGGAGTGTTCTTTCTTCCACTGGACATATATTTTGGAGACTATTTTTAGGAGATGGGGGAGGAGCCATCCATTCAACAAATGCACAGCTCCTTTAACAGTCTCAGGCTGGCTCTTAGCTGATCTGAACATAGCCACTTACAAATACTGCTTTTTCTTGGAACTGTTCTTGCATCTTCTTCATGATGCAGTTCTCCTGGGTCATAATTAAAGTCAAATAAATCTCTTGCTTGCTTCTTGTCTTTTTTTATCCATATGCTGAAATGAGTGCAGGTGCGGAAGCAGAGGAGAGCATGTCACAGGTGAGAGAAGCTGGTAGCAAGCCACTCAGGAATTACCGGCTGTTTCATTTGAGGAGTTCCTGAGCTAAATAGGGTTGGGGGGAAGGAGGTGTTCTAGTGCTTCCCCTGCTGTATCTCTGTCTGCATTAATCCAGTGAATCCTTTTGAGCTCCTGGGTGCTGCCAATTGGAGCAGGATGTGAGTGCTTCGGGGTGTGTTCAAGAAAGAAAAGGGAACTGACAGCTTGCTGTCCTTCAGCCCTTCTATCCTTTCCATCTCCTCCACTTTCTCACTTCTGCAGGGGTCACTGGGAGGCAGGTGGTGCTGCAGTACACCTTTTACTTTTTTCACCTGGGTTGTTAATGCCTTGCTTTAGGATCGCAGGAAGGCAGAAGTTTCACAGTCCTCTGGCTTGCCTATCAAAACACTCTGCAATTGGGGAAAATAACCAAAGTAACTGTTTTCTAGGAAGACTGGAACGTTAATACAAGTAAGTTTGTAAATGCCCCTCTTAACAAGGACAGTGGTATAAAGTAGTGTCCGCACAGGTAATGTAGTTACCCTTAGTATTGAGGAAGACTACCAGTACTTAACACCATGAACTTGCTTGCTGACTTGCTGTCTTCTGGGTAAGTCTCTTCACCTGGATGTGGTTTCTGCTGCTACAGCTGTGATAATGGAGTGGTAATTGGTAGCTGTGTGCCCAAATTAACATCCATGGAGAACTTGAAGGGTACTTAAGATACAGAGTAATGGCTTCTGCTTGTTTGTTTACTGTTCTTTTCAGGAGTTAGATGACGCTCTTAAATTAGTGTTAGTTCTGCAGCAGTTGCATTTACCTTGAAGTGTTTATTAATTTTGAGTTCTTGCAAAAGTCATTTTTCAGTTAGTAAACAGGTTAGTAGGCTGTCTAGTCTTACTTCCACTTTCAGCAGTTTTGTGTAACTCAGCTGTCATCTAGAAGGTAACTTATCTAGTAATAGCAATATTTCAGTCAATATTGCCTCTTAGCTTAGGGAGGAGTCCAATCAAAACGGATTAACCTTCCCATCCCCTTATGTTTTTTCCACCACTGTCTTAAAATCTTTGAAATAGGGTCTTTCTCTTTGGGTAGGGTTGTTAAGGAGGATTTAACTCTTATCTCTCTCTCTCTTTCAGGAAAGAGTCCTGTAATAGACAGGTGCTTCAGACATGGGCAGCCTCAACCCTTCATTGCAGGGACCTATAGGTCCTGTTAAGACTCATTCTGTTCGGTTCTCTACAAACCTATGTAAATAGTGTCCCTGAATTCCTTTACCAGAGCTGTGGGAATGAACAGGATAACTTTGGTCCAAAAAAGATACTCAGTTCAGGGATACTATTTTTGTGGGTGTGTACAAAGCCTAATAGAACAAATCTTAACAGAACCCGTAGGTGATACTGTAGTGAAGGCAAATAAGCAGGTACAAAAAACTTCAGCTTAGAAAACACCCCTAATACAAATGCTTTCCTTTGGTTGAGCCACATCTGCACCTGTCATGGGGAATAAGACCAAAACTAGCTGAAGCTGAGGAGGGGTGTTGGAATCTAACCTTAAATCCTCGGGCTGTGTCTGACCCCTCCGTTATTTTGCCCTCCCTGCATCCAGTGTCAGGTCACTTGATTTGGGCTTGAGGCTCTGTAGGACTCTGATCCTGAAAATGCTGATGTCTGCTGTCAGCTTGGCTGAAGTCTAGGAGATTCCTGAGGACAATAATGATAAATATATTTAAGTGTTTGCTGGACTAATGATTAATAACTTACTTCTGAATACCAGATTGTAACTGCTGGTATGACGTACACAGTTTTATAAACTAGTCCATTGGCACAGCCCTTTTGGGAGAGTTTTCCCAAGCTCCCATAAAATGCTTATATAGTAACAAGTAACTCTTTGAGCAGTAGAATTAATGAAGTCTAATTTCTGAGATGTCTGCCTCCCATTATCCAGTGCTTATCCACATCTTCTGTCTTTTGTGTAAAAAGCAGTATGTGTGCTATCATGCACCAGTCAACATGCTTGCTGGCTAGCAAGTACAGACGTGACTGCTCAGCCTAGTACTGTGTCTTGGTGACTGTGTAGAGTGGACAAGAGACAAGCTTTTTCCTCAGAGAGGTTATTGGAGTCTTTTTCTACTCTGCTGTGTGGTGTTATCAAGCTTTTAGGAAATTTATGTTTTGGAGGCACTTACTTCTCTATCAAATGTGTCTGTTGTATGTGGAAGACTTGAGTAATGGCATAAATGACATTTTCCATGGGAAGTCATGCAGAAGAAAAGGTATGGGAGACAAACTAAGGTAGGAAACTAGAGCTGCTTGAACTTAAAAGTCAGCCTTGATTCTTCTTGAACATTTGCTTACGATCAAAATCTTCTCTTGTTTGGAGGCCTCTAAAAGCTAGGAGGGAGCAATGACATCCCGAGGTCCCTTCCAGCCTGAGTTAGTCTATGATCTTAGTGGGAACAGGGTTTGAATTATCATAGTCTGGAGCTCCTTTCATGGCTCTACTGATGTCATGGGTTTTATAGCAGAGTTTCTTTTCCTGACAGGGAGCTATCCGATCCTTTTTCTCACTTGGTAGCAAGAAACCGTTGGGAATATCAACAAAAGTTTCTCCTGGGGCAAAGGAGTTTCCAGCTGCTTTTTTAATAGCCTGTTGCACTTAAGTTGCTGGGGTAAGCCAGCTGTGCTTCTTTGCATTCATGCACTGTCATTCTGGGAGTGATTGTAAGGAGCTCTGCAAAGATATGAATTTTGATGGCAGTAGTGTATTGTGGTGCAGGTTATTTTTCTCAGATTTGTCTTATAGGCTGTAGTTAAAAGAAGAAATCTACTTTGTATATTTCTCTCTTGTTTGTTTTCAATGTACACTGCAATTCTGATGTAATGACCTAATAGTAGGAGCTGGGGCTTTATGCATGCACCCATAAGACTTTCGTCTGAATCTACCTCTGGATAGGAACTCAGTTTTTTAGAGTTAAAACACAACTGCCAAAATTTAGAAGCTGTGTCATAAACAACTGGTCTGTGTTGAGGTGGACAGATCTGACAGATCTGTTCTGTTTCCAGGTTTAATGATTGATATGATACTTTGTCCTTAAGATCAGTTACCTAAAATTGTCTCAGTTTTTGTTTTAGAAGTTCAGGGCTGCTTAAAAAGTTGCAGATCTTGTTTTAGTTTCCTTTGCCGTTTCTCCCTCTGATTTCAAGTGTTACTTTGAATTCTTGTAAGCATTATCTTTTTTAAATGTTTCTGAACTGTGAGCAGAATTGCTTGTATTGCCAGTATTAAGTAATGCTTTAAGGAAAATAGCATTTTTTTCCCACTTGATTATTTTGACTGCTTTTACTTGAAGACTGATTTGTTTCAGATGTTTGCAATTTTATGCTGGGCTATATTTAGATGGGCTATTACAAACGGAGCTTATTTTTCCATTCATTGAAAAGTGTGTTAAATTTGTATCCTCTTTATTGATATAGTGGATGTGTATCAGAAGATATTGTTGTGTGCTAGTTGTCAGACAAGTCTAATGACTCATAAATTTAATTATTTATATGATGGTGTCTTTCTTAATTGCAGAAAACGTATGTATTTTAGTTACTAAAAATACTCTGTTAAAATCAGGTCAAGCAAAGAGTAAGATTTCAAAATGCAATAACAAAAGTACCAATGTAAGTCAAAATGACAGTGTAAGACTAGCAAATGAAGGCACTGATGAATACTATGCCAAGCACTCTTGATTTTTGTTTTGAGCTATTGTGTCGTCGTGGCACAGCTCTGGCTTGCACTGCTACCATGAATATTAGCAAGCCTTAGAGGGTTCATAAAATGTTTTAAAAGGAGAAAACTCTGGTAAAAATGTCTGATTCTCTTAATGTGTTTGTTTTGCCTGGAGGCAGATTTAAAGTTATATGAGTACAGGTCATTGGAAACTGTTCTATTTTATGGGTTTTGTTCCTAAGCTTTTAACATGTTATTGTTTTAATAACATTGTTTCCAGGAAATTTATAGGCAGGAATGTCGTTTTAGCAGTTCTTGTTTCTTGTCTCTTCCTAAACAGTTCTACTCTTATGGCTTGGATCTAGGAAACTTCTTATGTTAGGTATAATAGATTTCCAAGTGTGGGTGTCAAGGAGGCTTCAGATCTAAATGTGTTCCACAGCAGCATGGTATGAGTTTTTGTGTCCTCCTTAGAGAGGACTTTAGCTGTCTAAAGTTCTCTATTTTTCCTGCTGAAGACTTTCACCTTCAGTTCAGCTCAACTTGGGTGCAGTGACTGCATGGGGGGCTTGATGACAGTTGCTCACATAAATGTAATTAAAACTGTAAAAGAAATCTAACTAAGATTCTAACCTATGGTAGAGTAAAGTTTATTCTTTCTAAAAGACAATCTTCTGAGAGCTGTAACAAAAGCGTAAATGAGTCTCTGATACTAGAAATGGAAAAACAGAGAAGGGGCTAGAGGGATATGCCTCTTGTCTTAGGTTAGACATACAAAGTTTTCATTCTTAATTGCCATTGATGTGCAATTTAAGGAGGGTTTCATACTTGCCCTCTGCTGTTCATGTCAGAGATGTGGAGCTCTTGGGCAACATGGGAATGGACACAGCTGTGGGAACAGGAGTCCTTTGCACATGCAACAGAAGGTGGTACCATGCAAATTTCTTTAGAGATAAGAAGCAAAACAGAGAACTGGGACTTGAGCCCAATGGGGATTAGTACTTTGACACTTATTACACCCACTCTGACTTTAAATGTCTTAAAGGAACGTGCTCAAGGGAAGTAAATTTGACTACTGATACAGGGATTGCTGTGGATGGTTCTTTGACAGTATCATCCCTGTGCTCAGCAGTGGTTGAAGAAGACAAGTGCACAAGAGCAAGGAATACCCAATGACATACAAGCATATTGAACAAAAAGAATGGTGTTTTTTTGGTTGTATTGGTTTGGTTTTTGGTTTTCTTTCTTCCCTCCCCTCCCATGGAATTTATTGTAACAGAATGTTGCAGGATCCAAAACTATGACTAGGTTCACGAAGGGGTTAGGCAACATCCTAGAGGGTAGGTCTACTGGTTCTCTACCAAACATGAGCGTCTAGATGCAACCGCTGCTTGGGAAGTCCTTTGACATCTGACTACTGAGAGCTGGTAAAGCATGCTAGGAAACACTTACTGTTTTCATGTCTAAACTCTTTCTCAGCCATTACAGTGTCCTATGAGACAGTGTTGGACTAGCTGGACTTGAGTGCATTCTTGTGCTCCTGGGTGACTTGCTTGTCTGAATCATTCCTGAGTTGTATCTTGCAAGGAAGTCTGGAAGAGCCTAGAGCCTTAGAAGGGGGTAACAGCTCAGTTCTTTGCATGTCTGATTTGATATTCAGCGTAACTTGCCTGCTGGAGTGATCTGGATTATTGATCTGGAACTATCTTTTCTTCTGTCTGGCTCAGCAATCCAGCTCTTCTTCCCACAATAAGTTGTCCTGGCATCAGCAATTGTTAAAGTACATTGAATGTGAAAGAAGGCTGATGGTGTGGACATTTACGTTAGCTCAGCTTGGGAGAATTTCAGCTGTAGTGGAGTTTGTGTGAGTAGACTCCTGTTTCTTACTGGTGGGAATGCATTGCAGAGCTATCCTTATCCCTGTGGTCCCTATTGTCCTTTGTGTTTTCTGACATTACTGACTCAGCCCCTTCCACAAACTCTCACAAACTGATACCAGAATAATAACCAGTGCTGCCTAAAAGATCTTAATTATTAGTTGTCCTGCCAATAGTTAAGCAGCTGTTTGATATTTCTCTGTGCTGTCCAGGGAATGCATAACCACAGACCATGGCAAAAAGAGGGTCTGTCACTCTTATGGTAAGAAGTTTGGGAGGTGGGAATTAAAAACAAAACAATCTGGAGAGTAAGTTATCCTATTTTTTTTTTTCTTACATAGACATAACATTATCATGTTATCAAATCTGTGAATGGTTTTTAGGAGCTATCCCATGAACCAAGAACTTCCTTTTATCCACAGAGACATCTCCAGAGACACTAAGAGAAACTGCATCTGTAATCTAAACTGCCTTCCTGATGACAAGCTAATAATCACAGCTACCGAAAAAGCTGACCCTTTCTTGTGCACCCGTAACTTGAGTGTATCTTGATGGTCTCCCACAGGCACCAGAAAAGATTGTTGAGAGCATTTTGATTTCTCTATTTCCTGTTTTCTTCCACACTGTGAGGCTGCCTTGAATGCTTTGAGTCTGTGAGAAGCTACTGCAGCCCCACAGTCCACAGGTTTTTTTTCTGAACACTGTTCCCAGCCATAATCTGGCACATTGGTTATTTCTTATTTTTTGGCACACTGGCTGTTTTTTATTTTTCTTCAAAGTCTAGATGCTGCTGATAGATCTGACCAGAGCAAATGGGGCTGGCTGAGCCTTAAAGTAATTTGCTGATGTAAGAATAAACTTGTTTAAAGAAACCATTTAGTACCTCGTAGCCTCTGTGGATCATGAGGCCTTCCAACTGTACTCGTGGGGGGAATTAGCCGAGGAGCTTCCAGAAGTTGAGAGGCAAGTGAGAGGGTATGGAGGCCCTGCTCTTTTCAGTTGACGGGGATTCCTTGAGGAGGCAATCGTGGCGGAGGAGGTGAATTTAATCCTTCTCAAAAAAGTGCCTCTGTCGTATTCTTCTCTGTCACGCAACATGTGGATAAAACCTGTTAGAAGAAGAAACAGCAAGTGATAAACAACCATACCCAGAAGCATGAAACCTTTGAAAGCCAAGGCCGTGTTCTGCAGCAAAAGCAAGACAGGCTCTCGTACAGAGCCCTAACCGGTTTCATTGCTTGTTCATCTGTTCCCTGTTGCTCTAGTATCTGAACAGAAAACACCCTATTCTCTAACCTAAATAGCATGGTGCTTGTCATTTAATCTATGTGAAGCCAAAGAGAAGTAACCTGCTGAAGGCTGTCTACTCTGTTTTGTGTGTGTCTATTTAGTTTGTGTGGGTTGGGTTTTTTTCTTAAATGAAAGCACAATACAGTAAATCATGAAATGGGTCATTAAAGTAGTTGTGGCACTTCTGTAAAAGCCAGTTTGACCTGCTGTGACCACCTGACTCCAGTGCATGACTTTGCCACCTTCTCTGCCTGTCCTTCCAGCTGAAGGATCTATCAGCTGGAGCGCAGTAGGAGCAGGACTGTCTGTGTCTGAGAGCCCCCAGCTGTGGGTAGATGCTGCACAGATGAGCTTTTTCTCCCTAAAGAGGTGCTCAGCCTCTGTGGATGTGGCAAGTTAAAGTGACAAAAACACTCCGCTGTCCTCCATGTGAATTTGGATGCTTGCCAGGAGATTAGTGCTACTGAGAGTGTCTGCCATGCTCCAAACAGCTGTTCTGGCAGACTTGGAAGTAGGTTGTGCTCCCTTCTCTGAAAGGACTGCCTCAGGGAATGGGGTGAGGTACAAGAGGTTTCACTAGACAGGTAATCACAGTAAGGCATCGCATCCAAAATAGCTATGTGATGGAACAGCCTAAATCCCATTGATGTGTGTTACAAAACTGCTTTCTAATATTTTGTTTTGGACTTCTTGGTGCTTCAAAAACTTAGGAAATCTGAACAGGAAGCAATCACTCTCGTTAATCTTAGGAATCCTGAAATCAGCTGTGTTTTCAGTGTTGTTTACTCCAATTGCAGAGTTGTTATATTTTTCTCTTTTTTGTTTTTTTTTTTTTTGGAAGGTAAGGAATGAAGACGACTTTATTAAGAAACTGGACTGCAGTCCTGACCAGCATCTAAAGGTAGTGTCCATCTTTGGGAACACAGGGGATGGCAAGTCTCACACCCTTAACCACACTTTCTTCTATGGCCGGGAAGTCTTCAAGACGTCTCCAGCCCAAGAGTCTTGCACAGTTGGAGTCTGGGCAGCCTATGACCCTGTCCGCAAAGTGGTGGTAATTGATACAGAAGGCCTCCTGGGGGCCACTGTGAACCTGAGCCAGAGAACACGGCTGCTGCTGAAGGTCCTGGCCATCTCTGACCTTGTCATCTACCGTACTCGTGCTGACAGGCTCCACAATGATCTCTTCAAATTCCTTGGTGATGCCTCGGAGGCTTATTTAAAACATTTCACCAAGGAGTTAAAAGCTACCACAGCCCGTTGTGGCCTAGATGTTCCTCTGTCAACTTTGGGTCCAGGTGTCATCATCTTTCACGAGACTGTGTACACCAAGCTACTGGGCTCTGGTGAGTAGGCAGTAAGAAACTGAATTACAATGTGCTAAACGCTATCTGTAAATTATCAAGTTGCATTGAATATTCAGCGTTCTTTACTACCATGTAAAAGATGTGGCTTGGGTTTTGCTCTCACTTCTTCCAGCCTGGGAGCCAGGCTATGGAAAAAGCAGAGCATTCCCTGATGGTGATCTGACTACCCCAGATCAGCTAGAATAATCCTCTTAGCCAGCTGGACATTGGCACTGGCTAGTCATGATGTGAGTTCTGCCAGCCATAGGAGGGGTCATTGTACAAGATCATGAGTATGAGTGAGATGGCAGACGAAGGTGAAAACTGAGACACCCTGGGATTTTGGCAGGGGATATGGAGTATCCTGTTGCAAAAAACCTAAAATAAAACTCTATGTAGAAACTAGGATAAGCAAGAATAATGAAATTGATGAACTTCAACACTTATAGTACCCTCACTCTCCTTTTTCAAATTCTGTCATACTGGATTGTGCATATTTAAATTGTGTATTTTATTTGTATGTCTGAGTTAAATGCACTGTCCTTTGGAAGTCATGGCACATTTTGATTTTGACTATACAGGGATCTAAATTTCTTCTCCTGGCTGCATGTTTCTTCCATGTTTCAAAAGGCATGATGAAACCTTTATTTGTTCTGTCCATTTCTGATGCTTTGATGAGCAAGAGCCCTAATAATTTGGTCTGCAGCAGCCGAGGCTCAGTCCTACTGTCTGTGAACACCTGGGCTTCTTCTGCTGTGTAATACTACAGCAGCTCCCTGCTGGCTACTTTCTCATGTTGGCTTTTCTAACCTGTGATGTCTTGAGCTAGTAGAAGAGCTTGACGTTCTTTCTGGTTGTTATTAGAGCTACTTAATTACTTTTAACTTACCTGCCAAGGTGGTTCCTTTTCTTACATACCAATTTGCTGATTAGCAATGCAGTTTCATGAAGTTGTTGAAATTCACTGTTTCAGCAGGTTGGATTTAGTGACCCATAATGATAGTTGCACCTGTGTGCAGAGTCAGGGTAGTAAAAAATTATGTTTTTATGATCACTTGTGATCATGGTAGGAATAGGAAAGAAACATCTTAGCATGTCGATTTGCAGCAAGCTGTAACCATCTGTCTTGATGGATAATTGAGATAAGTGTGTTTATGTAGTTTTAGGGCAGGGAAGAAGGGGTCTGCCTTATTCTGAAATGTAGCGCAGGCACTTGGAAGCAGGCAGAAGAATGTGGTTGGCTCTGTGGAGTCTGACCTGATGTGGCCAGTTCTGAAGTGCTTTACCATGTACAAAGGGTTGATAGAGGCTCAGTCTTCCTTGCTACAGGGTTGGCATGGGGAATAAGCAGCCCATGTAAGGTTCGTGTCCTCCACTTACCAGGTGCTAGGACTAGCTATACCAAGTTATAGTCTGATAAGAGGAGCAAAAAAGTGTGCTGACATGGAGTTTCCCTATATTATGTCATAAATTGCTTCTTATTCTGGATATCTGCGTTTCCAGACCTAGATGTTTCTGATTTTACCTGTGGAACTTGGTCTTAGAATCTAAAGCTGCGTATCAAAAAACAGACTGCTTTTAGAAACAGTTCGCTTCTTTTTTCCTTCTTGTAAAATATAACAACTGCATTCCAGTTGTATTAGAAGGTTTAACTAGGAAAACTAGCATTGTGTTGCATATGAAAGCACTGTGCAATTTAAATACTATTTTAAATAATTGATTGTTTATACTCTTTTACTGATACTCTTATTTATAGATCATCCTTCTGAGGTTCCTGAGAAGCTCATTCAGGATCGGTTTCGGAAGCTAAGCTGTTTTCCTGAGGCTTTCAGCTCAATCCACTACAAGGGAACAAGGACATACAATCCTCCAACAGATTTCTCTGGACTTAGGCGAGCTGTGGAGCAGCAGCTGGAGAACAATACCACTCGATCACCTAGACAGCCTGGGGTTATCTACAAAGCACTAAAAGTAAGTGGAGAAGAGTTCATCACCATCGTTATTTGTATCGCTGTTGCTAGTAACTGTCAGTTAGGGCTAATAAAGGTAAAGCACGTGAACCAGTGATGTAGACTCCCAGATGTCTGGAGATGTCCATGAAGATGATGATTTTTTTTGTAACAGCCAGGTAGGCTAGGTAGGTTTTTTTTTGCTTTAAAACAAACAAACACACACCTTAGCAAAGACCCTGAAAGGTCAAGAAAAGTTGAAGAGCAAAATGGAGCAAAATCAAAAAAACTGAGCTGGGAAGAAACTGACTGGAGGAAAAAAAACCCAACTGATCTTGTAAGTGACAAGCACTTAATGACAGTGATTTACAAAGGGGAGGCCCAGAAACAGTTATTGGTGAAATTCCTAAGAATGGCCTCAGCACAAGGGGAGGGAATGCAAGAGACTTGGAGGGAATTAATGGTTGGCAAAACCTAGCACTGAGTGTAGTGTAACCCAAGGGCTAGGAGGTAAAAAGGAGGGAGGACATGTGTTGGTAGCTGGAAAACAAATGGGATGAAACCAAATGATATATCGTTTCAGAGGTGTGGCATCAGATTAGAAGGCTGGTGACAGGGAGTTGGCGAGAGCAGCTGGTGATTTTCTTAGAAGGTTCACCTTGCTAGAATGCTAGAGGGATTTTTGGGTCTTCAAATTTAGTGTCTGTCCTGCAAGTTTCCACACATTGCTACCACTACCTGATTAACATCGTATTTTCATTGGCCCAAGAGTACAGCTGTCATCAGGGAGGGGCAGGCAGAGCTGGGGCATATCTGCAGAAGAAGGTAGTGTTAGCAGTCTTTTCTGATGTTAGCCACAGCTGGTGGAACAGATAATTCTGGCTGCTCTGTATTTGGGGTAGCTGAAGCATAGAGGGAAGTATCAGGGTGGTGTGTACACAGTTCCTTGCATTAGGGAGCAGACAGGCAGCAAGGGGAAAACGGCTGGAGTGGTTAATTCCAGTTTAATTTCTAGGATTTTATTGCAATATTCAAGTAATCCAGTTTCAGATATAGTTGCTAGTATACTTGAATTCATGTCCATAAAGTGGTTGCTGTGTTCAGATCACTACTGACTACAAATTAACATTTTTTGTTCTACTTCCTGAGAACACGAGGCTTGCTGGAAATCTATGTCTACCTCCTGGCTTTTGAAGCCATTGGCCAGTATCAGTCAAGCTTGAAAGATCTTAAAGCTAATATCCTTGAAATTCCATGAAATCAGATGTCTATGTAGAGATCTTATCTGAGAGAAGCTGTGGTGGGAGATATACGCATGTCTGTGTGTATGTGCAGTCAACCTTTGTTGAAACAGAGATGGTTCCTCCCCTACTCCCTGGGAGGGGAGAGAGACGAAGAGAAAGGCAGACAGCCACTATAGTAACCTCAGCTGTAGGAAGTGTTTCAGTTTGACCTTATGCCTTCAGAGATCTCCATCAAGAAAAACCCTAGTGATCTGCTTTGTTCCACTGCTTACTTTTTTTTTTTTTAACATAACACCAAAAGAACTGATAGTTATGTGTGTCAAGGCTAAGGACTGACTTAATCTGAGAACAGATGCTCCCAGGAAAGGGAAAAAATCCCTTTGTCTCGGTCTTGCAGTTTCACCAGACAAGAGCAATTGTTCAAGGGGCCAGAGGAAAGCTCGCGGCAGTGCTTTCTGAGCTGAAGGGCAAAGAATGTATCTTCATGTACTGTGAGAAATGACTCTCTGAGTTTCCTTCTGGAGGTTTCCAGACTGCAAAGCCCTTTTAGCAAGCACCCTGCTATTTTGGGCATGAGTTGTATGCACAGAGGTGGATGAAGTTTTGTACCACCCATTTCTACTATAAAATTCAAAGTAGGGGCAGGAGGAGAGGAGAAGAGTAAGTATCTTATAAGCATTCAGGTCACTTCCATACCAAGTGCAAGATTGTTTTTGGGCTTGGTTTCTAATCCTTGTCTTGGTTTCCAGGTTAGAAAGACATTGTTAGCTTTGTATTCTCTCTATGCCTCTCCCTTCAGTAGAGGAACCCATGCTTTTCCTGGCAAAAGCCTTCATAAAATGTCTGCATTGCTCTCAGTCCCTTACCAGTTCATTCTTTTCTGTTTGACAGGCTCTAAGTGACCGGTTCAGTGGGGAGATCCCCGATGACCAGATGGCTCACAGCTCTTTCTTTCCAGATGAATATTTCACGTGCTCCTCTGTGTGCCTCAGCTGTGGGTAAATAGATGAGAAATGCACCCTCATTCTTCTAGCACATAGTGCTGCCCTGATCTGCAGCCATAGAACGTAAAGTTTCTGTGACATCTTGACACCTGACATCACCTGTCATCGGCTAATACTTCCAGGAAGAATTTGCTTGAAATTCAACTGTTAATGTGAATTGGACGGCTGTTGTTGCCTCATCCCAGATGGATGCGTGTTCTTTGCCTACTCTGTTTTTGTGTATGGCTACAAACCTGTTCTGCCCATATCTTTTCCCCAATGCATACAGGGCAGGAAGAAAGGATTGTCTAAAGAAATACCCTGAAATTTCCTGTGGTGATTTTTCCTGCCACTTTTATTACCTAAGCAGTATAAACAATCCTAAAGCACATATCGTGGGCCTGGGCTGTGTTCAGTGACTAGATCTAAGTGGAGCCCCAGGTTTGATTACAGCTTGGCTCGTAGCTCTCTAAGAAAAGTCCAAAGATTGAGCCTGGAAGAGCAGTAGATGGCAGTCAGTGCTCTGAGTCTGTGAGCTACTATAGCAGCATGATGTTATGGCTGATTATGCTTCTGGAAACATTTTCTCTCAAATGTGATTTAGTGCTATGTTCCTGCTCTTTTATGCTCATTAGAGGATTTCTAGCAGCTCCTTGTAAAGGCTGCAGTGTTAACTCTGTCCTGGTCAATTTCCAAACTTGGTTAGTCCTTCCTAAAACTCTCTGGGAAAATTAAATTGGCTACAGCGATCATTTCCTGCACTGAACTGTTGTGTCGTGCTGCTTACCTCCTTCCAAGGAGCCTGCCTTTCAATGACAAATGATGTTATTGCTGTATGTACAGGTATGAAAATGGTTTGGGGTTACAACGCCTATACAAATGCAAGATAGTAACATAAGTGAACTCGTGGTGACATCTGTCCCGTATCTAACAGCATCAGCTCATGGTTTGCTTTTGCATACTCAGGTGTGGCTGTAAGAAGAGCATGAACCATGCAAAGGAAGGAGTCCCTCATGAATCCAAAAGTCGATGCAGATATTCTCACCAGTATGATAACAGAGTCTACACTTGCAAGGTGAGTAGTGACACAAGGACAAGGTCTGAAGAATGGAGAAGGTAAAGATGGCCCAATAAATGAGGAATATCACAGGCATGTGCCTGTTTTTTGCATTTGAAAAAATGCAAGAGGTGCTCATGGCCTTGACAAGAAAATTGATCCCCATTGAACTTGTATTTTTGCTTGGAGAAGTCATCACCTCTGCATGCTGTGTGTCATTTGCTAGCTAAATTGTGAACCCAGCTGCTGTGGAGACCACTGTATGCAAATTATATGCTGGAGAGGGACTCTTTACAAGGGCAGGTAGTGATAGGATGAGGGGGAATGGCTTCAAACTGGGAGAAGGTAGATTTAGATTAGATATTAGGAAGAAATTTTTCACTCTGAGGGTGGTAAGGCACTGGAATTCGTTGCCTAGAGAAGCTGTGGAAGCTCCATCCCTGGAGGTGTTCAAGGCCAGGCTGGGTGGGGCTTTGAGCAACCTGGTCTGGTGGGAGGTGTCCCTGCCTATGGCAGGGGGGTTGGAACTCGATGATCTTCAAGGTCACTTCCAACCTAAATCGTTCTGTGATTCTATGTGGCCAAACAGTGGCAAACCTTGAGTCTGGGATTCCCAAGTATGCAGTTTTAATTGAGCCTTTGTGTTACAGGCCTGTTACGAACGAGGAATGGAGGTCAGCGTGGTGCCAAAAACCTCTGCTTCCACTGACTCCCCTTGGCTGGGCCTTGCCAAGTATGCCTGGTCAGGGTGAGTACTGCACCTAAGATATCTCTGCTCTCTGCCTCTGCACTGCCTGGTGCACTAGACTTCCAGTATCTCACTGAGGTAAACTGTGTTCCTCTACTGCAGATATGTGATTGAGTGCCCCAACTGTGGGGTGGTGTACCGCAGCCGACAGTACTGGTTTGGCAACCAAGATCCTGTCAACACTGTAGTGAGGACAGAAATTGAGCATGTCTGGCCAGGGGTAAGTCAGGTTGCTGGATAGTCTTCGTGTATGTGTGCAGCCATGCACATGTTTATGTTGGTTCTTCTGGACATTGATGGAGAAAATGGATTGGCTTTCATTACAGCTGGTCCCTGTCTCTGCTGTTGTGAAGAACCTTTGCAAGGGCCTTCCGTCATCTTTTGGCTATATTGAAATGGCTGAGTTGCCAGTTTATGAACACTTTGTGTGAATGATACACCATTAAAACCTACCCCTGTGTTTCAAAGCAGGACTGGTGAATTTTTTCTCCTGCTTGCCCTCCAGTTTACCAGGGGCAGTGGGTTACAGAGCCATCTGTGTCTAAAAAAAAAAAAAAAAAATGAGGTCTCCCTGTTTTTGTTCTCAAATAAATATCCATTTCATTCCAGACTGATGGATTTCTGAAAGACAACAACAATGCAGCCCAGCGTTTGTTGGATGGGATGAATTTCATGGCACAATCAGTATCTGAACTTAGCCTGGGACCCACAAAAGCTGTGACCTCCTGGTTGACAGACCAGATTGCCCCAGCTTACTGGAGACCCAACTCTCAGATCCTGGTAAATAGCAGCTGCTGTCGAGAAAAGCTTTGCATAGCATAGAGGGCATTTCCTCACCCTTTAAGTAATATAGTATTTTGCAGATTCCAAATACTTCTTGTTTTATTGCAGCAAGCCCTTCTACAAATTTGGGAAAACTGAAATGCTTTCAGTTCTCCACATTCTTGACTTAGCCAGAGAAAGTATGAACAGAGACTCTGCCCAGCCCTGCTAAAAAGACTGTTTCTCCTTACTTTTTGTGAGTTCCTCTCGCAGCAGTATCACAGAAAATCCTGGCTTGCATGAACTTGCTCTTCAAAGCAAAGAATCAACATCTTAAATTTGGCTACTGCAGTTGATAGTACTATTTTTATAGGTGCAGAGATTAAACTTGGGTTTCATACCAGATGCAAAAAGCTGGCCCCAACAATTTAGCTAGGAAAGGATTCCTTGTGTCTTGCAGGAAACAGATACTTCTTCAATGAAAACTGCCTTCTGAATTCTTACTCCCTGCAAAGATCAAATACCCACCATGATATGGCTGTAACTATTTGTGATTGTGAATGAAGGGATCATAGCAATCTATTGGCTTAACCACTGTACATCTGCCTATCTGAATCACTTCCCTAGGAGAGAGGGGCTGGTAGCACCCAAGTCTTGGGTGTAACTATATTTTTCACAATTTCAGTCTGAGTCTTGCCATCCTGGGATTCTGCTCTTTATTTTTCTAGTAAGGAAGATCAAACTAACAGTTTTTCTTTCTATGTTTTTATGATTAGAGTTGTAATAAGTGCAACACGCCTTTTAAAGATAATGACACTAAACATCACTGCCGGGCCTGTGGAGAGGGTTTTTGTGATGGCTGTTCTTCCAAGACGCGTCCAGTGCCTGAACGAGGCTGGGGACCAGCACCAGTGCGCGTGTGTGACAACTGCTATGAAAACAGGGGCATCCAGTTAGGTAATTTTGAGTTGATTGTGACAGAATTATCCCTGGGCAATAGTTAGTCCTGGCTTCTGGATCACAACCATTCCCATTGGGTGTGGACAGTGTTGTTCAAACTGGGCTTTGGCAGAGAGTTTTTAGTAGGGAAGCTCGAGAGCTCAATGTCTTTTGGCAGGAAGATGACCCTTGCAATGAGCTACCAGGTATCTGACCCCCTGACGAAATTATTTTCTAATTGGATCTTTACTTTATTTTTCTGGCACCTACTGATGGTGTGGAGCTAGCATCAGAGCAGGGATGCTGCTGTTTCAGCAGACTATGTATTTTGCCTGTTATTGCTGAAATAAAAGTGAAAACTCTGTAATCCAAGATTGGGTGATGTGGGAGATAAAGGCTGAGGAGAGGCTTCGAGCAGGCTTTTGGGTTTGCTGCTGGATTTTGCTAATGTAAATTAACTGAAACTTGGCAGAAATTGTGCTGGACTTCACTCTTGTGTTATGCAGATGTGGCTGAGCTGCCTTCAGATGAGGAAGGGGGAACACTTATTGCCAGGAAGGTGGGGGAAGCTGTACAAAACACTCTTGGAGCAGTGGTGACAGCCATGGACATTCCCTTAGGTGAGCTCTGTTCTATTCTGATGGATTTTTTTTTTTTTTTGTTTAGAGGCATTTTTGTTTTCACAAAGCAAAACTTCTGATTAAACTCCAAGAGTTTGTGTGACAGGCTGACACCTCCACTATGATACCACTGTTGGTTGAGAGTTCTACAGCCCCTTGCACTTCTGTCACCTGATGTTTCCTCTTGGTTTTCAGCACATTGTTTTTGCAGCTCATACCTTCTCTCTTCTCCCTGTTGTGCAAATCTGTGTGCACCGAGCTGTGAGTAATTCATGCTCCCTTGATGCATCACTGCGGCGACCTGCCAGCTGGAGTTCACTAAAGAGTGGCCAATTAGAAAGCATTTTATCAGGTTTGGTTTTCTTCCAGAGATGCTGAGTGCCTTTTAAGTGTGTTCATGGATACTACTGGCACTTGGTACTTCTGCAAGGGAGGGCTGAGAATCCAAAGCTGTCCAGGTTCGTAATGATGGAAAAGTAATCAGTAATGTGACCTTTAACGGTGAGCTTAGTACAGTGAAAGTTTGCTGCTCTTTCATGTGCTGGGCAGCAGTTCAGGTATGTCAGCAAACACTTCACATTTGAATCTTCTGATGTTGGACCTGACTTCCTACTCATTGCGCAGATGGTTGTTCTGCTGTTTTGCTTACAGCATGTCCTGCCATCACCTTTGTGGGTGCTTGTTGTTCAACTCAATGAAAGGCAGAATAAATCCCTTTCTCAGTTCAGGCAGTACATGCGTTTCTGAATGTTTGGTTTGGTGACTGTGTTTTTGGCCACTGCTGAAGGTAGGGAAAAGCAAGTGTCTCAACCTCTGGAAGAGCCTGAGTAAGGGAAGATGCCAACATTTAAGGAGAAACAACCTAGTCTTTTGAAGAGAGGCAGAATGTGGGAGAATAGCCTAAATGGTTACCCATTGCACTGAAGTATTCTGTCAGGAGGTCTTCTTCCCCTTAGTGGCTGTGGTATGACTTGCAGTGTATGATTACTTCCACTGGAGTACAGTGACATGCTTGTGTTCACAGATTATTTTCTTTTCCCTCTTTCTCATCCCCCCCACCTCACTTCCTCCATAGGTCTGGTAAAAGATGCTGCCCGACCTGCATACTGGGTACCAGACCATGAAATCCTGCATTGCCACAACTGCCGGAAGGAATTCAGTATCAAACTGTCCAAACACCACTGTCGCGCCTGTGGCCAGGGATTCTGTGATGAATGCTCACACGACCGCAGAGCGGTTCCGTCTCGTGGATGGGATCACCCAGTCCGAGTTTGCTTTAACTGCAATAAAAAGCCTGGTGACCTTTAACCCCAGGCTCTTCTCCAGATCTTTGCAATTCCTTATGTTCTCAGGGTTACAGATGAAAACATATGGTCTCCCTTTCACCTCTTAACCTGTTGCAGCCAGAGTGCATGTTTCCAGTGTCTGGCCTCCTCTTGTGTTATATCCATCTTGGAACGCTGGGAATGAGCTTACATTCAGCCTCTAGGTTTTAATTTCAAATTAACTGGGGAAGGGAGGGAGCTCCCTTGTAAATGAGCAAACCAAAATCCAGTGTATTTTATTCCAATTAAAAAATATATATAACTATATCTATCTATCTATGTATAATTTAGTATATTAAGAATACGGTTGGCTAATGAAGCTTTGAGTATTCCTAGTTCAAATGATGGATGGTGTTGTTCCTTATTATATTGGATCAGACTTACGGCCTTCTGATTCTTCTTTTGGAACGTCTTGCTGATCACGATGTCCTGTGAGGAAGGTTTGGACTCTGTGCTGCCAGGAAGTCTCCAATGTTGATGTGTGAATTACACCTGGTAATTCAACCAACCCTACATCTGGAGGTGCTGTACTTCTGGCCGTGGAAGATTGAACCCAGATTCATTATCAAGTTTGTTTGAACTGTGATATGAGCAGTGGTCTTGCAGTGCAAGAGGTATCAAGATGAAATAGATCCCCTGGTAGAGACCAGTAGAGCTCTGAAAGGTAAAGCAAATCATATGACACAAGGCAAAGCGTTCTGATTTTTGCCATTTCAACTTCAATACCAGATCAAAAGGTAGCAGGGTCTTGCTCTCCCTTACCATGTTCTCATGTACTCAGGTTTTCTTCAAGTTTCTCTGCCAGCTTGTTGCAGTTAAATGTTTTGTCCAGAGCAGAACAAGAGAACAAGTTGTGTAGGCAATTCTGAAATACGAAGTTTGAGTTGTTTGGGTTGTGATGACTTTCTTTTCTCACTTTAAGTGATCCTGGAGTCTGTGGAGCCTCTGTGTTCTCAGATGTGGTTGCATAGAAACTGCACAGAATTGACTTATCTTTTTTTCTAATTATATGAACTTACAAATCCACCTGGAAAATGGGAACCTTTCTTCTTTGCTCCTAGCAACTGGCACTCACTGAACTTCATCCTTTTATTAAAGGACTGCAATGAATTCACTGATTTTATTATCAAAACCACCACTTAACTTAACTAATACTGTCTTGTACTGTGGATTTGTGGTTCCAGCTATAAGAAGTAAGACACCATTGTGGATTGAACTGCCTAAAATTCTCCCTTCTTGGCTTGCGTAGACAAGAATTCTTCCACCATATGAGAGTTGTCTCCTCTTGGAGTGGCTGGAGTTTGATGCAATGTCCTGGAACTGTGGTCTTTTTTTCCCCCAGCTTATTAAATGTGCTCTTGTGTAGATGAGTGCCCAACACCCTATTTTAGGACTGTATAATTAAATTAACTGCTATAAAAAAACTTTATCTTCTGAACAAGCGTACTGACTTTTTCCTTGTAACAAGTGGTTCTCACTTTGTCTCTGCAAGAACATACTCACAAAGTGATTGCCCCTTCACAGCTATATCCAGCCTACACGTGGAAGTAGACTTGGAAGACATTCCAGGACACCTTCAGTACCGGCCGAGTTCACTGGGGATTGTCTAATTTTTTTTTTGTAAGCAAACTCTGCCATAAACTGACAGTTGCCCAAGAGAGGGCACAAGTAGGTAGAAATCCTCTTTTAAAAGACATTCTGCACATCCAGCATAATTCTGTGCTTCAAAGTATTTTTATTTTTTTAATGGGTGAGCAATGTGTTCTTGGTTTGTAGGCTGTGCCCTGTGTGCTGTTTATGCATGTAGCTTTACTACCATGTTAATGCACAAAGAGAAAGCAGCCATGACATTCCTTGTATAAAATCTTTGGTATCTGTTTCAACAACTTGTCTGATTATTTTTTTTTTTCCTAGTCAGCCAGAATTACTACTCAGTCAAAGAGGAAATATTGTCTAAACATTTTTAGCATATATGTGATCTTAGTAACTTAGCAACCTGTCAGTATGCATAGTCCATTCTCAATTGATTATCCTGGAGCTGAATCTTTTATGCTGTTGCTCAACAAAGCAAAATCTTATGTGATGCTTAAACTGCAGCAGCCTTGGTGTTACTCTTTCTGGGTAATGTTGAGAGGGTTATTTGGGTTCTTCATCATGTACTTGGGGTGGGACTGTCAGCCTGAAGACAAGGTAATCCTAGCAGTAGAAACCTGTGAGTTTTATTCCTCAACTCTTAGGATAGATGCTTCGTGTGCAGACGTATTGGCAGCATCTAACCAGAGTGAGTCTTTACAAAACCTGCCAGCAGCTAACAGCAACCTTGCTGGAGCTCTGCAAAAGCCCAAAATATTACTGCTTCATAATGGCAGTATAAGACAGGTCTGATGCTCTAATGCAACTCCCGTGTGAAAAAGTCTTGTTTATTTACAAGGGCAGGGAGAGGAGGGGACTGTTTTCCAGGAAATTTCCAGGAGATCACTATGTGTGTTTTACTGAAGACAAACTAATTAATTACTATGAAATTGCTGTCAAGATGATAGTGTGTCCTTTGGATCAACTGAAGTTTGCTGTAATGTTAGTATTTCAGTTGTTAAAATCACACACTATCTTGGTAAGATAATGAATTCAATTGATCTGAGATGTGGCGCAATAAAAGCAGGTTCTGAGTTATGGAATGAAGTTGACCGATGTAAATCTCTTCCCAGAAAAATGTCAGATTGATTACTGGTAGGTCAAGCAGCCTCTGTACCTCTTCTGACTAGGAAATGCTGTGGAAAAGATTGAGTAAAATAAGAATCATGTGAATTAACTGATGTGCAAAGATATGCCCCAGGGAAAAAACAATTCCTCACCCAAAGCACCACAAAATGAGCCTAGGTCTGTAGAGGAAAAAATGTCTGATATGATTGCTCTATTCTGATGGATTTTTTTTTTTTCCATTGTGTGTACCTACACCAATTCAGCATAATGATTCATATTCAGATAGGATTTGTGGGTCTTCCTCTCCTGTGAAGCAGGTACATGTGAGCTTCATATAGGTGTGCACACTTTCAGTTAGACTACCAAAACCTTTAGGCCAAACTTGGCTTAAGTGTGTACCAGGTGCACATTGCACCTGAGACTTGCAACTAGGGAAACAGATGGCAGAACAGCATGGCTGTAAAGCGTAGCGATTGTCAGGGTGGCAGCAGGCTGTAACATGTAGCTACTTGCAAAAGAAAAACTGCTTTGTCTTTCAGTCTGTCATCCCTGTTTTCCCCCACCTCCTGTTTGTTTTCCTGCTCATTCATCCCCCTGCCCAGTTCCTCGCAGGTCAAGTTGCACTTGCTGAAGTTGGCCAAGGTATCCCGTATGTTCCTGTCTGTGTCACTTGTGAATTGGACCTTTGATTGTGTTCTGGAAAACATGACAAGCCTCAGTAGCTTTTGATGTCAACAAGAGTTAATTTGTTGCAGTAAACACTATCACTATGTTAGATCTGCCTTGCATTTATGCTAGGTGTCTGTCTGCTGGGGCTGTGCTGAGCCATTCACAAATACCCCTGTTGCTTTGGGTAGCCTGGGTTTTAACACTGTGGGCCTCTGGCTTCCCACTTGGTCATACACACTTTGCTCTTCATCTTTTTGCTTCCAGTATAAGCAGCCCCATGAGGTTTAAGTATTACTATCACACTCTGTTTTGCAGCCTCTCGTTTTCATGTTTCATCGTCAACTGATGTTGTCAGTCACTGTAACTCCACATATTGTGGCTTTGTCCTTGCATTTCATTTATTGCTGATGGCTGTAATATAATTTGGCACAACAGATATGTCTTTGCCTGCCAGTAATTTGAGAACAGAGAGTGATTTGGACAAGTGATAGAACTGTCTGGGTTTTGTTGTCCGTATCCCATCCCCACCCCCTGCTTTAGCTGAGCACTCTTTCTTGGTAAAACAACGTTGACATGTATATTCTGTCAGTCACAGCACATAGTTATGTCATAAAACATTTTTGTTGGTAGTGCAGGCATATTAAAAATGAAATCATGGCAATGCTGAAATAAATAAAAACTTAGTATGAGGGCTGTCAAAATCAACAATATGATGTTACAAAGACAAAGCTAAACTAGGATGGCAGCTAGTCTGTTATCTTAAGCCGAATTTAAACCATGTTCAGCTTTTTAACTTCATTTTTATTGGATATAGCTCAAGCAAAAAATAAAGCAATACAGGTACAAGATATCATATATATATATATGTAAAAGTCCTCATCTAGGAAACGTCTCAATTGTGGCATTACAGAAATTCTAATGTCAAGAATGCCCGGAGATTTTAAAATGCTCTGATTGCAGACATTTTGAAAAGCTGGCTAAATCTTCTAGTTCTGCTTAAAAGGCAGTTTTACAGCACCACTGGAGAGAAGCAGGGGTGTATGTATGATAATGTACAGATGATGACTTGTCAGGAAGGCATCAGAGTGCTTCACAGCTACCATGATATTAATAGAACTGCAGATAGGAAAGAAGTTGTCTGAACAAGAAAAGGCAGGTGAAGGTGATCTTGATTATATTTTCAGACATCACCTAAAACGGTTTATCAACTGTGTGCCTTGGCTTCCATTTTTGAAACATGAAACTAATTTGTAAAGTGCTTGAAACACTCAGGTCAAGCATCTTTCAACCCCAGCCCCTCTCCCCAGCACCTTTGTCTAGAAAGTACTTTGGGTTTGTATTGACAGCTTGATTCAGCTCACTGTATATGTAGTATGCATAGTATATGCAAGCAACCACTAGCAACTGAAGGTTTGGGGACTTAAGCTGAATTGCCCAGAGCTAGGTTATAACTTTCTGGAAAGCAGCTACTGAAAGGGGACATCTCAAGACTATGTATGCATTCCAGTTTGAATTCTCACTTCCTCACAACAAATGCTTAATTTTCTAGTACTGTTAGAAAAGGTCCTGCTAGAAGGTACTGAGAAAATTAAGCTCAGGAACATGTATATGCCAGAGTGAAATTGTGACTAGTAAATTGATTTTTTTTTTTTAACTTCTTATTCTGATGACTACTGAAACTGATAGAGGGGGACTGACCACAAAGCCATGTACTTCAATAAATCAGAGTTAACAGAAAGACATAACCCCCATCACCACAGAATGCCCAAAAGCAAATCCCCTCCCTGCTTTAGACACTTGAGGTTAAAACTGTAGAAGTTTAAGTTTCTACCTGCTATGTCCAAGAACCGTATATGACTTAAAGAGTTTTATGTGAAAGGAGCCTTTTTAATCAGGGTTGAGAGATGACTAATTGAAGCAGGGTATATGGAACAGAACAACAGTGAGATTCTGTGGCTTCTGAAACAATTGTGTTGATGGGAAAGACGAGCAGTTTGGTCAGTGAGGAGAGCCTGGTGATCCACTTCGAGCCTTGCTCCAGTGAGAAAAAGAGACCAGACAAATTGTGCCAGCTGGATGAGGGATGCCTCAACCTGTCTTGGAGTGCAGTTTGGCCTTGCTGAAGTTTCCTGCTAGTTCAGTACTTGCTGAGAAGCTGAGGCAAAGAAATACTGTATTTTGATACTGTAGCAGAGGGCGAGTGCTGCGGTTCCTTACTTTTTAGCTGCCTTAGGGACCTAGCTATTGCTGCATAGCAAAATGGTTGATTTAGCTACTGCCTGCAGGCTGTTTGCTGTTTGTCACTGAAGCCAAATTGCCTCTCTTCTTGCCCTGCTTCCCCTCTCCTTTCATACTGTTCTTGCAGGCTTAATTAGAAGTGCTGGCTGCAAAAGCACTAGTTGGGCAAATGGGTTTGCAGGGACATGTGTGTACATTTGGCTCCTGGAAACAACACAAAGCAAATGAGTATCTTTTGTTTTATGAGCTTTGCCTAAAAGGGAACACAGAAAAGACACTATCTTCAGTTATATAAGATGCTGCTCTGCCACAGTTCCTAGTTTGTGTTTCCCACGGTAACTGGGCACAATTGTTGCACGATCTTGTTCTTGCAGAACAGGCATTACTGGAGTTAAGAACACTGAAAAGATTTTAAATGATAATTTTTAAGTTAATTCTGATTTAAGGGAGCTCATGGTCCTTGTGGTTTGCTACCTGCAAGTGTTCAAACCACACATTTACTAGCAAGAATATCAATGATGTGAAGTATGTTCCAACTCAACTCTGAGTTGGATGTAACATCAGAAGTTTGCAGTGGTGGGATGGGGTAAACTACATTTCTATTTCCCGAACAGATGCTTAGTTAATAATGCAGACTGCAACCAAGTCAATGCAAATGCTTTTGAAAGTTGTGCTGCATGTACACATGTGCATGCAACTGAAAGTGTCCCAAATTAACATAACTAATCAAGAAAAATTGCAGAGTATTTTCTGACATTGAAAAGAAAAGTGAGCCAGGAATCAGTGATCACACTAGCCAAACTGGTGTCTTGGTTATCCAAGAGTAGCAGAGGGAATGAGAAGAGCCTGCAAGGTGCACACGTACTATCTGAGGAGAATCATAGAATGGTTTAGGTTGGAAGGGACCTTGAAGATCATCGAGTTCCAACCCCCCTGCCATGGGCAGGGACACCTCCCACTAGACCAGGTTGCCCAAGGCCATGTCCAGAATGGAGGACCCTTAGTCGTAGAAGCAAGTTCTGTAGAAAGAAGGGGCAGCACAGAGTATGCTGTGAGCAGCGTCTGCAAAAGAAGGCTCTGTAGAGACGTGCTAAAGCCAGATGCATCGGGGGAGCCATAGTCGTAAGGAATTCACAGCTCAAACTGCCTACAGGGAAATGAGAAATGGCTGTTAATGGGATATAAGAAAGATTAGGTGGTTTTGAATGTGTACTCAGACAGGGAAGAAACTGTTTTGAATATTTACTGGGATTCATCTTTCATCTTGACTACCCTTGCAACAGCTACTCCATATAGAATATATTCACACTGTAAAGTTATTACACTGCTCCCAAGAGGAGAGTTTTCCTGCTCTGTTGTATTCTATATAGATTAATGGATAAAAGAAATATAAAGAAAGGGAAGGAGATCACCACACATAACACTGGAGTGCTGTGAGCCATAAGAGCTGCTGAGAAGAAAGGAGTTTCCTAGAACAGCACATTGCTTCAGCCTGAAGGTTGTGTGAGGACAGGAGAAATGAGCATGGAACCCTGCAGGACAGAGAGGGTTTTTTAGTACAGCCAACCCTTCATGACACCTGTTTTTGAGTAATTCCCTGTTACGTAAAGTCGCTTGGAATATGGAAGGAAAGGGGAGAAGAGTGCATTGGAAGAAACAAAAAAACCCCACAGTACATGCTGAGGTTTGCACTGGTCTTGTGAAGGGAATCTCCCTGTATTGGACTTGCAATGCGGGGCACTTGTGATGCTTCCTCGTGGAGGAAGCCAAGCCCCTTCCTTCCCAGGATGCTCCGCACTGCTGCACCCCTCTGCAATGAAGACACAGATGGTATCCCAGGGGCAAGGGCTGTGCTGGGTACTCCCAAATATAGGCCACACCTTTAGTCCCCAGCAACACTTACCTTTGTGCACGTGTGCAGACTGCACCTGACTTCAGAAGGCATTTGGATTGCAGACACCCAGCCTAGCTCTCGGACATGGCCATCTCACTGAGCCGGCTGGACACAGCCTCCGCCTCAACATGCTGTGCAGCAGGGATGCGGTTATGACCCGTTTGTATGCTCACCTGCTGATCTGGCAGGGCCCCATGGGAAGCAGCATCTCTGATGACAGTTGTACATCTGAGTACTCTTAAGTGGATTCCAGGATGGAAAGGTGGTTCCTGTGTTCCTTCTCTAAGAGTTTTGGAAAACTTGAGCAGAGCGTGTCTTTCCTGTGAAGCCCATCAAGTAGCCCTACCTACTTCATGAGGGCCTTAACCCCTGTAGGTTCCTGCACTTGTCAGTGCTTCCTACATATGCTACCACCATATGCTAGCAGCTTGCCCCATCCAGCCCAGTTACCAGCAAGGAGCTGGAGGTAATGAGGCTCCATAGGATTGCAATTGCTCTCAAATACAAGTACAGACTCCTGAAGTGTCATCCAATTGCCATGAGCTGGTGCTACAACTTCACAGCTGAGGGCCCAGTTGTACCTCAGTATGCAAAAGCCCTGACTGCACACAGGTGATCTCATGTCCCAAAGAGCATATGGTCTGGCCAGGCTTGGCTTGTCTCCTGCTACAGCTACATTCCAGACTGCTGGCCGAACTCCAAGTTACAGGTGTGGACTTGGTTAGGAAACACTATGATAAATTAACAGGGACATTCAGCCTGGCTACTGGACTGGGAAAGGGGCTTTGTTCTACATATGCTGCCTTTTACAGGGAATGGTGGCAGGGCAGTGGCATGCTACCATTATCTGAAAAGGACAAAGTTTAGCAGAGGACTCACAGTGTGAGTGGGGAAACAGCTGTCCCTTGGCCTGCTTCCAACCATAGATGTAGTAGAGACAGCTGATGCAGGGACCCAGACCAGGGCTCCAAATAAAGCCACAGAACACCCATAGCATCAGCTTCTCCACACCAGCTATTTCACTCTGCTAATCCACTCTGTTGCACCAGCCTACTTGTGGTAGATGTAACCACAGCTAAGTGGTTATATGACCAAACGAGGATTTGGCAGCAAATTCAGCTAGCATGAGTCAGGCCCTTATTGCACCCTACCAGCTTTTCAAAGCTTAAAGCTAGATTTCAGATAGGCTGAATATCACATAAGAAGTTAATCAGCATTCAGCTTTTATTTACAAGACATCAGAGATGTACACAGCAAGATTTGTTGAACCTGCTGGAAGAGGTTCAGAATTTCATGGGTAAAGCAGATGCAACAGCAGCACATAGTGACTCAACGGCATGGTGACTGGTGCAAAAATTTTGAAGTCATCTATAGGCTGGCAGCTTTGTAGACCAGGTCTGAGCAGAATATTTTGTCAGTTATAGGAGAAGTGGTAGAGATCCTGTTTGACAGCCATGAGTAAGCCAGGAACTCCTCGGCTACCCCCAAGTCTTGAAGAAAACACCACACTGGGAATGGCATCTTTGGAAGATGGGTGGGGAGAAGGGATGGTTCTAAGCAGATGGGCATCTTGGAGGCTCCAAATTCTAGTGTAGCAATCCTGACCAACTGGAAAAGAAAGGACACCAGAATTCAGCATCACACAAGAAGTACTTTACACAGCTCTGCAAGATTTTCATCACAGAAGGTCTATGGGGAAAAAAAAACCCTGACCATTTCCACACACACTAGAGGCAAAGTGTTGTCAATACTTTCTGAACTGGAATTCTACACCGAATACTGCAAAAGTGGGAAAAATGTGCATTTCCTATTAGGCAATAAAAGGTATGATAAATCAGTATTTAGACTGCTCTTCTCATTATCAAGCTCCTAAGCCAAAAAGGGGAGAAAAACTGTCAACAAGAATTCTTCTCATTATTCTGTCACTTATTGACAAATTCAAGGAGAGGAGGTCACTATGCTTACAGTGACATTGTGAAACTTGGCTATACTTTGTTTCATTTCTTGTTACCTTTCCTCACCCGACCTCAAATAAAATAAAATAATCTCAGACTGTAGCCAAGTGTATTCAAAATGAACCTTAGTGGTATAGACAGTTTACAAGGAGTTATGCTTACACGCCAGTGCTTCAGTCCATCACAACACTACCTACTTAAGCACCAAATAAAACATATACACAATCTTTAGTCTCCATATAAAGTTATCACCAAGTCTCCCATTTACACGTTGTTTCCCCGAGTTTCAAAATCAAGTATTTTCTGCTCTACTCTTGAGACACACTGTGGAAAGGATAAGGGGACTTCTGCAGGACACAGCAGATAAAGCCATTAAGCACTACACAGGAGTGATTACAGTAGGTGTGCATCCATAACATTATTTCTTAATTTTCATAGTATATTACAGTATGGCTAAGGCTAAATTTCTTCTGAATTTTAAAGAACTAACAGCTTCCAACAGCTGTAGCTAAGAAATGCTCCTCATGCATAAGAAAAAAATCACTGCCATACACTCTTACAAGTAGAGGGGGAAAAAGAGTGAACCCACCTGCTGTAAGAAGTCCTTCCTCCTCATTTACATGCAAAGGGAGAATAGCATACTCATTGTGATGACCTTTGTACTGTTTCACACACTTTGCTGTTCTCAGGTCCCACAGTTTTATCTGCAAGTTGAAGTAATGGTTTGAAAAGATGATATATTAACAAAATAGAGAGCACTTTATGGTTGATAAATAAGTGGATCTAGAAGAGGACCCATATATGGGACTACCACCCAGTTCCATAATACCACCCCAAAGAACAGGCATCCACCCTCAGGGCTGGGATAAGCACCTGTCAATGCCCAGATACCAAGAGGAACAGAACACCCTAAACACAACAAAACCATACCTTTCCAGCCATATCTGCTGCCATAAGATAATGTTCAGCCTCAAGAAGGCGAATAGATGTAACTGCTGAGTCATGGAAGAGACGAATTGCTTTCCAGCTGTGGCCCTTTCGGTTGCGTTGACGCACATCAATGCTGAAAATCTCACCTGAACGACAGCCATTGTACAGCACTGGGGTCTGGAAGAAGCCAAGAGAAAACAGCGTACTATGGAACATCTGAAAGGATCTTACAAGTTATACAGACAGAAGGTATGTCAAACTTTTGAGCTCTCTGGTACAGCTGTCAAATTATTTTACTAAACACAGGCATTAAGAAACAGAATTTTTATAACACACTGCAACATTTTTCATCAGCCGACTCATTAGTTCCATTCAAACCTCAACTACTTACTTTAGCTGTAAAAAAGTTCAGCTAGGTAAGTAGGAACTTAAGTCTAATATAACTGCAAAACAGGAACTGGAATTCTCATATCCCGATTTCACCCTTCTCACTAATCTTTGTGACCAAGTCCATTAGTATTTTATAGGGGTTTTCTTCTCCTTGATGAATACACTGAGTGTTAAGAAAATGAGGTCATTTGCCAAAACCAAAATAATTTTACAGTGCATTATTACTGTGTTCTTTTTACTACTTTCATTTAATTTTTACCTCTGTACAATTAACAAAAATTACCCCTGTTGCCACAGAGTTTGAAATCAGTTAATCTTTTTGTTGCTATTCAATTGTATGCAAGCATGAGATCCCATCAGCTCTGTTGTGGAAGAGCTATCCAACAGTAATTGTAATCGCAACCTTACGTATAGAACAAAAAGCCCACCAATGAGGCAGCACTCTGAAAAATGAAGTGTGTTGTATGGTTCTTTTTACCTGTGTGGCAAACTGTTGGGCCAGTACGTCGCTACTCGTTCCAAATGTCTGTCGATGCCCTGTGACTACATTGGTCACAAGAACTCGTCGTGTCAGGCCTAAGGAAGACAGATTATGTTTGTTTAGCTGTAATTTGGGTAGCAGCTGGGAGATGAATGCAAGAAGTCTTTCCCACTGAGGTAGAGGGATTGCTAGCCTTGCAGATCACCTGTACTGAAGCAGTTGTCTGCTTGGGGATTCAGGCACCAAGCACAGGACCAGGCAGTGGATATCTTGAAGCTGCACAGCATTCCAGGTCGATCTCCTAGGAGGGAGGAGCAACACAAAACACTTGTAAAATGTTAGTACAGGGTAACTCAGAAACCTTCTCTTGATTTCCATACGTCTTTCAACATTTTAATCTGAAGCAGAGAAAGTACGTTAGCCAATTAGTGTCCCTGTGCTACTCAAGAGACAGGAAACAAGTGGGACTTCATGACTGTAAGCTAAAGACTTAAGAGTCTACATAGAGAGATGATTGTGAGAGACTGAAAATTTATTCAGTAGTCAGAGGGCTGACCATGGCAGGAAAAAGAAAAATAATACTTGCCTTACAGCACTAAATAAGCCATTTTTTAAAGATAAGTGGGCTAGAAACACAAAACATTTACTTTATAAGCTATAGATTAGCCAAAGCCTAACCTGTAAGTTCTTGGCCTGCCTATTAAAAAAAGGTTTGAGTAAGTAACTATACCCTAGATTTGACCCTTACTCATGTAGCTCCTGCACAAAATCTACTAATTGTCAAATTGCAAGTCCTCAGTTTTCACTTCCTTCATGGCACATCCACTATGATCATACATATGCCAGACAGCACAGGTGACATGTCTAAAACATGGTTTTAGACAGGTTAAGTTCTACTTTGCTCCCAGCATCTACTTTGCAAGGTTCCCTCAAACTGACAATTTAGGAGAGTGAAGTGAGTCAAGAGACTTGGAAATACCTAAAACAGTCAACAGGAAATACTAGACAGGAGGAATTTGGTGGAACTCAGGGCATCTGTTTACAGTGAAGGACTTGAAATGTTCTACAGAGCAATTTGGCATGCTGGCCTAGCAGCCATCCATCTTCAGTGACTCTTCAAGATCATGCTAACCCTATGTGTTTTTTTGTTTTTTTAAATGGCTGCATAAATAGCGTGACATTAAAAATTTGTAACAGGTCCGTAACTCTTGTCTATCACAGATTTCCTCTGTATAGAGGTATCCAATTATGTCTGAATGGAAACCTCCAGGTTAGAGGACTGTACTGTGCAACCTGAAGCATGGATCTGACATCTATCAAGAAAGTCCAATTAATAAAGTGTTGCCCCCAAGAACATTGAACAAACAAAATATATAAAGATACAGCTACAGCCATCAGACTTAAGACATAGGATTCTCTAAATCAATCATGCTTACACACAACTGAGCATGAGCTTGTACAAGAAGCTATGGGCCGAGACATTTACCAGTTTTCCACCTTTGATTAATCCACCAAGTATGCTTGAGTAGCTACCATGAGAAGGGACTCTGCAATGATTCTAGATAGTCTACAATGAAATTCAAGTACTTGTGTGCAGCTTTGAGTATTAGTTACAGGCCAAGCTACTCTTGAAAAAAATCCCAAAAGTTTACAAGTCAGGTGTTCTCCTGCTAAAGTCAAGTACTACAGCAGCAGCTAAAAATAAACTACTGCTTTGAATACTGCTTGTTAATTAATTCTTAAGGTAAGTTTTCACCTGTGCATTTCTTAGACTGTTTCAGACTTTCTTAATTTTACAAGAATACAACAGCCTGATCAGCTACTGAAGAAAAGTGTGGAAAATCTTTCCTTTGTGCTCTTTTCATACCATAACTGCTATTGAAAATTGGAGAAAAAAAACCTCAACAACAAAAACACCCTACCTGGGTTAGTGCTGCTGAACAGTGATGCTGGAAGCAGACTGGCACAGCCTGGTGTTTCTGCAATTCCCATGAGACACAGCTTGCTGAAGCGAGTTAAGGAAAACAGATTTCTCCCTAGAATGGAATGGGTTGTCTAACATTTATAGCTGGGAAAAGCAAGATGCTCTGACACAGCCACAGCTCACAATACTTCCCCTTTGAGACCTTTGATGTGCCTTACAGTTTACAATTAAGTCTTGACTTTTCATTTCTTTCATAGGAAAGAGCTAGAAAGAACTCAAATTCTTGCTTGTCTTGCCTTTCTGGTAGTGAAAATAGACAAGAGTAATACTAAGGCATCTTTCTAGTGATAGAAAAAAATAAATGGATGGCCTACATGGATCAGTCTTCTCATTGCTACATGCTGATAACACGGCATTAATATAGATCTCTGGTTTTCACGGAGGTAATTTGGAGAAAGGAGTGCACACACTAGGGAAGTAGGGAGGACTCACTTTAGATTACATTTACTTTCTAAAGATAACAGGTATAAATAGGATTTGAAAGCTGCATTTCAAGTTCAGTGGGGTAGATCTGTGACATGACAGGAGGAAAGCATGAAATAACCAAATTAAAGAATCCCCAACTCCTAACCAGCTGTGAGCAAGCCTGATGAACTCCTGCCACCTTCTGGATCACTCCTGAATTGCTTGGCTTCTCCCATGAGCCATTACATACATTTCTATAGAATTCCCAGTCTTTTGGCACTTTAATAGCACATTTGTTGCCTGCTATCTCTCACACTAAAATCGCCTTTTTTTCTTCTCTTCTTGGGTCTGCAGTGTCCATTACTGCTTCCTCTACTATACCACCAACCTTCCTCTTCTTCTAAGACAGATCTGCAGAACGCGCTCTGAAAGTTGCGGAGCATGATGACAATTAATTGCTCCCATTCTCCTGTTGCCCCAGCCAATATGGGGATGGTTTATAACAGAAACCAACCAACCCACTTTCAAAGAGGTCCACTTCAAAGAGAAAGTTAGTTGCCTTAAGCCTCTCTTGTTCTTTTACCTCAGCCAATTTCTAAACATCAGATTACTTTGGATATGGCATCTACACTACTAATGCAGTGGGAAGTCTCCAGGGCAGGAAACATCATCTTTCACCTACTATTACACTGGAAGAACTCTACATATATCTATAACAGAACCATATATCTGTCTTACTAGCTCCAACATGTTTCAATTTTTATAACTTTCTCTGTTTTCCAGAAAACTGGGGCAACTACATGAGAGGTCTTCCTGGAAGTTAGCTGTTCTGTACAGCGTGATGCAGACTTGTGAAAGCTGAACTGAAATTTTGCTTTTTTTTAAAAGGATATAAAACATGAGAATCTGGATGAGTCAATGATGCCCAGCACACAGAATTCACCTTCAGACACAAGAAGACACACTATTATTGTGACCTCTTATTCAATTCATGAAAAGGTATTTCCATGCAAAGATGACACAAAACTATGCGCTGGACACACTTCCTTAGCCCACTAAATAGCCCAGTAATGAGACATGAATGTTTTAGCCTCATACTCCTCTTAAATGTAGGAGACAGAGCAGCATTGAGAAGCCTATCCAAACACAGACTGAAGTACCAAGCACATCCTATTATTTACGAGACCGTCCTTAAAATAATCTGAGCATGAAGAGATTATGAAAGATTAAGAAATATTCTTCACATTCAATGATAAATACATTTTCCCAACATTATCTTTAAGAAAGAAGCATGCAAATCTTAGTAGTTTCTGGCCCTCAACATCAGTTTTGTCAGCCAAGTGCAACTCTGAAGTAAGCACTGTCCTCGGCAGCTACGTAGTCTTCCTTTCCAATTGTAGTATAACATTCCTGAGAACTAACACTGGTACTGAGGACTTTCAGAGACAAGTTTACTGTGATTCTGTGTTTATCCAAACTTCACATTGCTAGATTCTTCCATTCTCTCCTCCTAACCCCTTCCCCAACCCTCATGCATTTCTACCTATGCCTCCCAAGAACAATGTTCTGAGAATGCAACAACTGAAGGAAGCAGGAACAGAAAACTGTACTTTGCGGTTTGTGAAGTAGAGGTTGTCATACATCTCCACAGTGAGAGAGTCCTTCCCCAAACCACTGAGGTTGATGATACCATATTTACATCCCCCATGCTCTACATCGTTCACAGTGAATATCCGTTCACAAGCAACATCTGCCTGTAAAATAAATAAAATTAAACAACACATTAATTCTGATTCCTTTAACACCATCCACTTTCCATTAATCTCTAAAAACAATGGCCAACTCCTTTTTTATATGCATGCACAGAATAAGCATCAGTAAAAGAGGGATTTAGTCCTCGAGTAACAGATACTTACTCCATAGACCTCTCCTGCACATGCAGTACCATCAAAACCAGTAGAAACTGCTTTCAGATCATGAGACATGAAATGATTATTGATGTCTACATAGACTCTCTGTACCATAGGCTTTGCAACTCCCTGAATTCTTCTCTTCCATTTTCTTCTTTTTTCTCTTAATCCTCTCTACTCCCCCTTCGCCCCACACTAATTATCCACTCAACTCATGTTTATTTCCAAAAGAACATGTTGATAAGCTTAAAAAAAAAATTCACTTTCATATCCAACTTTTTCATCATTTCCCTTTCTGGTACAGGAACAGCCTCTTCCTACGTGTTTAAAATTACCAAGCACAGAATTTGAGAACTGACACAGCAGGAATAATGCATCTTTGAAAGCAAAATTTGACCTATGGAATTTGGTTACAAGATCCTGAGTTTTCACTGAAGATGGGCTCTCTTTAGAATAAAGACTTAACAGTTCTCATAACATACCACAATTATTTTAAAATTGTTGGTTCCAGCAACGGAGGAATCTGGACTGTGAATTTCTATCTTCCTTCTCTGCATGCAGTTCACTTTTAGTTCATGGACCAGCCTGTAAAAGCAGGTGCAGGGGGTGGAGGGACAAGAGAGAAGAATTAAGGCAAGCCTAGGTTTAATGCCAACGAAAAGAATTCTGGATAGGATATCCAGAACTGCTTCTCAATCACAGAACATAAAATGCCTGAACAACTAGCATGCTGCAGTTTCACTTACACAACCCATGAATGTGTGCATCTTCCACATTCATGGAATTTCATCCTGTTATTTTGAACCCCAGCACATCTTCAGTAGCAGAAACAACAACTTAGCAAGTCACTAACTTGCCTTCTGCGCCGTTACTGAATCTGAGCATAGCAATTCTAATAGGGGGCAGGGGAATGGTCACGTCAGTTGAAGAGCATTCATTGAAAGAAAAGCTGCACTCTATTCATAAAGCACAATGTGACAAACCATCACATACAGGAAAAAGAGAGTGAAGTTTTAAACTCCATTTATCTGAAATTAGGAAACCTCTTCTTCAATTGGATTTTCATCACTTGAATAATCTGATTATATATCATGGTTTCAGCTGGGATAGAGCTGACTTTCTTACTAGCAGCTGGTATAGTGCCATGTTTTGTACTTGGGATGAGAATAGTGTTGAGAGTGCACTGCTGGTTTTTTGGTTGTTGCCAAGCAGTCAAGGCCATTTCTGCTCCTTACACTGCCCCACCAGCGAGCAGGCTGGGAGTGCATAAGAAGTTAAGAGGGGACACAGCGGGGACAGCTGACCCCAACTGACCAAACAGATATTCTGTGCCACATGATGTCTTGCTCAGTATATAAAGCTGGGGGAAGGAGGAGGAAGGGGTGGACATTCGGAGTTACAGAGTTTTGTCTTCCCAAGTAACCTTTACTCACAATGGAGCCCTGCTTCCCTGCAGATGGCTGAACACCTGCCTGCCAGAAGTAGTGAATTAATTCCTTGTTTTGCTCTGCTTACACGTGCAGCTTTTGCTCTACTTAAACTGTATTTATCTCAACCCACAAGTTTTTTCTCACTTTTACTCTCCTGATTCTTTCCCCTATCCGAAATGGGGGGAGTGAGTGAGCAGCTGCACGGTCCTAGTTGCCAGCTGAGGTTAAACCACAACATTATAAAAAGAATGTAACTTTTTTTTATTGTAAGTAATATGTTCCTCTTCATCCTAAGTAGAACAGTAAGAAATACAAGAAAACTGACAGAACAGTTGCACTAACAGGAGAACTTGGTATTGCAAAGAGAAGACAAATCAAATCATGTACCTGCAATAACTTGTGGAGCTGAGCAAACCCAGCTGCCTTTTCTGTAACAGCATAGATGAGTTCAGTCCAGCCCATGTTGTTTTCTGCAAGGGAATAACATGAAAGTTAACTCAGTTATTTGCTTGTTTACAATTCAAACATGACTGTGGGTCTTAGGTGTTTAAGATACTTAGGTAACTTTTTCCTCTAGCCTGCATAGATTAAAGTTTTCAGAACATCTATAAAACACATTCCAGCACCATCTCCCTGGTCTACGACAGTAAATAGACAAGAATATATTCCTGAGATGTGGCGTGCTTCTATAAACACAAAATTGGACAAAACAAACCCCAAAACAATAGCTGTTGTTTTTGCTTGACATAATCAGCAGTACCACCTTGAGGTGCTAAATCACCTCCTAGTTTCACTATACCACCTTAAATTCTTATTATACAGCAAAACTTTCTATCACAACAAGACTGCTATTAACTATGCAGTTTTACTGCTGCACTAAACTACTTCTCCATTCATCATTTTTTAAAACGTCACACGAACACTTTCTGGGGAGACTAAAGGATAGAGTACTTTGCAGTTACAAAGTAAGAAATCTTTTTGATAATGGCCTGACAAAACAAGTGTTTAAAAGTCAAAATGTTCTTATCTGGGAGCCTAATTCAGATGTCTCATTCAATAGCCAGATTTTGAGAAGAACTATATATCCACAGTTCCCATTAACAGCAACGTGGCCAGCAGCTGTTTGGTATCTATGAAAACTAAAC
This sequence comes from Pluvialis apricaria, assembly GCA_017639485.1. Lineage (NCBI taxonomy): Eukaryota > Metazoa > Chordata > Aves > Charadriiformes > Charadriidae > Pluvialis > Pluvialis apricaria. Next base: position 41,584,034 of record CM030012.1, on the reverse strand, counting down.
TGCTCATGGAAACAGCTAAAACAACAACAAAAAAAAGCCAAAACAAAACCAACAGCAGCAGTTTCACAGAGCTGAATAGGTGGTTGTAGTAAGAACTTCATTACCTAAGAAGAAAAATACTGCTTGCTTCTTCCAAATGACAGCACATTTAAGCTGAACTGTGATTTATAAAGTTATAAGACATGGCTTTCAGGTAATTAAAAGCCATCCTTGTTAGGCATTTCACCCAGATTACCAATATGCAGCATCAGCATTAACTCTGCTGCAACACTTTGATGCAAAGCATACAGGCTTTCCAGGCATAAGCCTAAGACCTGCCTTAGTTTTACCTGTCCAAAAATATTCTTCATAAAAAAGCTGTTTCCACAAAATATCATTAGTATTGTTTCTTCAGGGTCCAGGAATATGATCAATACATTTATTAAACATTGGGAAAATTTAAAATCAAGACCCCACTTTGCAAATTCAAGGCAAGGATTTGAAACCTAGCATCCAATGTCCTGACTCAAGTGTAACTGCTGGACAATCTGCTTTTCTGAGCACAGAAACTTGTCTCTTTACAAGTTTTTTTGTTTGTAATGACTTGCTTTCAATCCTGTGTGGAACAGCCAAACAAAAGGCTTCAAGGACTATAAATTCTCAGCAAAAAGAAATTTTCATTTTTTCAGACAGCTTAGGGAACCGTACCAAAGTCAGAATTGAAAGGCTTTACCTTATAATCTGTCCTGGGCCAGAGCACAATAAAACCTAATTGCAATCTTTTTGAGAATGTACCTTCTTTTGTTTTTCTTCCTCTTCTAAGAGTCTCAGTCTTTTGCATTCCATCGCCTTGTACTGAATGCTCTCCTTGGTGAGTGGGTTGTAGTTATTATGTCCAGGCAGTAGGCGAAAATAGCGGTTCTTTTCTGAGTCATAGTAAAATCCTGGCAGTTCTTAGAGAAAAAAAAAAGTTGCAAAACCCAGGCAAAATCAGATGGATAACTAAGTTTTTTATTGCTTTGACATCCCACATCTTCCTGGGAAGGTCAAGAGTCATGAGGCTCAAAGGTCTTGCTCCCAGCAGGTCCCAAGCATGGTACAGACTAGAAATAGATGACAGCCATTTAAAGGAAAAAAAAAAGCAGTGCCATTACACAGGTGCAGAAGGGATGTCACCACTGACCAAGATGAAATTCAGACAGATGAGAGAAGCAGAGAGGAAAGGTTTTGCTGCAGAACAAAAATGACCTTTCTTCATAAAACAATCATGAAGGGACACTCTTGGTTAAAAGACTAGGTAGGGCAGTCCCAAACAAAAATAAAAATTGACAACAAGGTCTCACCCAAACCAAAATAAAGTGATTCACTTCCCAGAACAAGTCACCTTTTCTTCAAAATATAGGAGAGATTTAGATACAATCAAGAGTACATTTGGTCAATACACAGAGGCTCCTTCCAAAGATAAACTTGGATGAGAGAAACATTCAATTTTAGTGCTTCACTGCCAAGGTAAATTCACAGAGGTAGACAGGTAAAACACTTTGACAGATTCATAATGGTACATTGTCTCAAGACAAAGAATTTTATTCCAAAGAGGTCAGTGTTAACATCTTCATTTCAAGAGATTTTATTTAAACCTTTATCTACTACCAGAAATTGCATTTGAAGTAACCTCTTTTTGCTGCTGCTTACAATTCAGCTCCTTGTCAGCACCTTTTAGGTTTCAACTTAGCAACAAGTGACCAAGATTTACTCAGGTCAACAAAAATATAAAGTTAGTGAACGAATCAGTAAAGTTCCTAGAAGCACGCTGCATTTAATATACAGAATCTAATTACACAGCAATAAATGTTTTGCAGGATACATCTCCTAACATGCTCACAACCTCTTAAGCACAGAAGGGTGATATACAAAAAAGGGTCCCTTCCAACTCTGGCTTTGTCTGTTGTTAAGAGGTTAGAATCAGTGGTGTTTCAGGACTTTCCTGTTGTGGAGAAATAGATGTTCCCACAGGCTTAGTTTTTGCTAGGGTAGTCTAATGAGACAGGAAACCAGAATGCACATGGGACAGGTTCCTCAATAGCACTGCTACTGCATCAAGTCTGGTTTCACCAGTTGACTCCCTGATGATGAACATTTAGCCAGAGTGTATTTCTTACAGACTACAAAATACACTGAAGGCATAAAGAGAGACCATTTCCCCACCCCACCCCTGAAGTGGTGGATCATTGCGTCTTTTAAAAGACTAAATAACTGGATGCAAGTTACATTTTTTATATGCTCTCTTGTTTTCTTTACTTATTTAATGTTTCTATTGAAAGAAGTATTTTATAACAACTTCAGCACATATGAAAAAAGAAACAAAGTTCATTTTCTTCTCAAAGCAACATTTCTGGAGGGAAAAACAGAATTCTATTTTTTCAGCTTCTATCAGCTTGGCTAAGCACACAAGTTTTTAAAACACGAGAAGCACCTGTGGGCCTGAAAGTGCATTTGGCCCTGCTCACTTACTACATCCTTTTGTATCACCCCATGTTACTTTTCTCTACAAACTTTACTGCTTATATCCTTCCTGTAACACCATACTGTTAACGTAGATACTACTACTTTTTTCATACAGTCAGCATATAGACACTAATTTTTGACCCATAAACATGGTCCCTTACCTGGTACTACAGAGTTCTGCGTTAAACTAGATGAAGAAGGATCTTCACCGCTACTGGAGCCTGCATTCACTGGGGTCTGTGATTCCTCCTGTTCTGGCCTAAAAAAATAGCATTGCCTTCAAGACAGGTTAACAATTGTCCTACACAGCTTTCCCACAAAGAATCTAGAAAGCAGCTTGTTATTGACATTAATGGAGTACAATTTTGCAAGGCTGTGATAAGCATACCATACACTAAACTATGAAAATGAAACACTAAAAATATTCAGCTTAAAAAACCTCTCAAAAACATTAGAGTTCCCAACATCCTAAAAGCCTTAATTACTTGCTAAAACATTAGAGGTGGCTGCTGATTCTGCAAGTGCCTTTAACTCTGCAGTGAGAGATTAATTCTGGGCATTTTACCATATCCCCTGATTAAAAGAAAAGCCCATCCCTGAAAGCATGTAAGTCTTCACAGCGTAAAGCAAGAGAAAGTGTGGGTAAAACACTGATGTCAGATCAGAAATATTTTGCCGTTCTCTTCACAACAAGAATTGCATTGATGATGTTCAGAAACATGCAAAATAAAAAAAGTTTAATGAAAACTCCAAAAAAGAAGAGTGTCTGCTTTTGTAATAACCACCACAGTCGACAGGGTAACTATAGCGTTCTTGTTTTTGATTAATTTCAATGGGCGCATGCAGTACAGATGAGCAAAATTCCACTGGGATGTTTTCTGAATCACCCATACAATTCTCATTTTTTAAGACAGGTCTTATTACACGTCATCCTAAAAGCATTAGGCCAAGATGTTTTGCAGGAGTCATAACTTATTAACAAAGTGACAAAGAAATCCTGGTTCTAGTACCAGCTCTATGGCTGTTTGATTATACAACTTTAAAAACAATTAACATAACCAATCTACAAGGGGAGAAAACACCCCATGCCAAACCCAAGCACTTCAATTTAAAGCTTTTTAATAAAATACTTTTCATTATATATTCACTGAATTAGGGCCCACTTGCATTTCTGACTTTTCTTACACAAATACAACTAATGGGGCAACTCATACATATATGTATGTGTCTCCTCTGAAAATATATTTAGAAAATGCTTAGAGCATCAAAGCAAAGGATTGGCCTCTTTTATTCCTGTTAAGAGGCACTAAGGAAAGAGCACGGGAAAGAAATCAAGCCACAAAAAAAGCTGAAACATGGGCAAGTATAAGTTCAAATGTTTAAAATGTACTTTGCTGAAAGAGTCAATTTTCAAGGCAGTGGATTACTCCCGAGCCCTTATTTCAGTTTCAGGTAGATGTGGTATTATTATCACATTACTTAAAGTGCTTTCAAACTTTCAGGAAAATCCTTTAATGGCAGTTTTTACACTAGTAGATACTAAGGCATAAAATAAATGGGCAGACAGAATGAAGTACTTACAAACGTTTTTCTTCCCTAAACTATCTTTGCATATTGATGAAGAATTTACAGATGATCAGGCACACTTGAAAGAACTAGCTCATGGAACCACATCTCAGTTTAAAATCAATATGCAGTTGTGAACATATGATAAATTTCCAGAAATCAATGCAACTCCACTCCCACTAGGGATGACAGATATACCAGAAGTACTGTCTACTAGAATTTTAGACGGCAACCCTCCCAGTTCCAGACAGCCGCCATTCTGCAAATTTAATTAGACGCAAGATCTAACAGCTTAACCCATGCTAAGAACAAGCTGCATACACTTGCCTTTCAGTACAGTTATTGTGATTGGGTCTTCTGTACTGATGGGAATGGTAGCTGTGCTTGCGATTGCTCCATCCATGCTTTTCTTTGCCTCTCCGATAATTTCTCTTCATTTCTACCTATAGAGCAAACATACACACATACTTCAACGCTACCTGCCTGGAAGAGTCCAACATACAAGACAGTCTCTTAACATGGTCTCTTTTCAACAAGTTTCCAATAGCTTCGCAGTGGCCTAGAGATCAAAACCTAGGAGGCACATTGAAGAAGATAATTTACTTTTAAAGAGAAACACTTTCAAGTCCAAATGGCATCAGACCTTAAAGAAAAGAAAGGCAGAACAGCACCACCGGCCGTTTGAAGGGCGGCCGAAATAAGCACCGCAGAGTGCCGACCACCTCCCGCATGCAGCACGAATAACTCTTCCTGTTGCTAAATCCTCACGCGCGGAGGGCGGTGAAGCCCCACGGCCGAGCTGAAGCCCAGGTGTCAGCAACCGCCAGCTCTCCAGCGCCGTACGCTTCCTTCCAAGCGTGGGGGGGGTGGGGGGGCTCTCTCAACACGGGGGCAAACCGAAGCGACCAACAGCAGCCTGCCCGCCTCCGCCGCGGGCCCGCCTGCCTGCCTGCCTGCCCGCCCGCCTGCCTCCCGCCGCGGGCCCAAGTGCAGGCCCCGCGCGAGGAGCGGAGGGGGGAACGAAGGGTAGGAGGAACACGGCGGTACGAGCAGGCGGCTGGCGGCAGCCTGCCGCAGGGGCCCTCCCGTCCGCACGGCAGCCAGGCCGGACCGGCGGGCCGACACCCCCAGCCACGGTTTTGTAAGCCAGCAGGGCCGCTGACCGCCCGCAGCACGGGGACTTCCTCGCTCCTACCGACTTCCCTGCTGCGCTGCGAACAGCTCTACGGCTCGGCTCGGCTCGGCTCGGCTCGGCTCGGCTCGGCTCGGCTCGGCTCGGCTCGGCTCGGCCCGCCGCGCTAAAGCTAAAGCTAAAGCTAAAGCTAAAGCTAAAGCTAAAGCTAAAGCTAAAGCTAAAGCCCACTGAGATGAAAGCACCGCCGCGACCGAACCAGACCTTACCGCCTCACCGGGGCCGTCCCCCTTCACTTCTACCCTGCCGCCAAGGCTCCGCCCACTCCCCGACGAGCGCATCTGATTGGCCCTCACCCTCGCCTGCTGCTTGAAGGACAGCTCACTCACCAAACAGCGGGAGGCCGAAGCCGGCGCGTGCGCCCCGCGGGAGGGCGGGGCCACAGCGGCGGTTGGGCGGGGGCGGGGGCGGGGGCGGGGGCGGGGGCGGGGGCGGGGGCGGGTCAGCGGTTGAGCCGTTGAGCCGTTGAGCCCTATGAGGGGGGAGCGGTTGTTTCCTTCATGAGTTGGGGTGGAAGGGCGTGAGGGCCTGGGGGGGAAGGAGGCAGAGATGGGTGTTTCGGGGAGGTGGGGGTCACTGAAAGGGTACTGCAGGTTCCTCCTCCGGGTCCCCAGTTGGTTAAAGGCCATCCTTTGGCTTTCGGGAGGGAGAAGCTGTTACAGCCTTGCCAAATTTATTCAGAGTTTAGAAGAAGAGAGCGGTGGCTCTAAGGTGACCTTCCCAGCTGAGGTGTCTTGATGCTCAAATCATCTTTGAGCCTTCTGCTGGGCAACAAACAGCTACTGAGGCGTTAGTCCTAGGGCAGCTTTGGGAAGCGTGCAGCAAACGGATGAGGTGGGAGGAAGAACTCGGGGCTGCAGCAGTCGGTAGCTGGAAGAGCTCAGCGCTCCTCAGTCCGTCAGCAAAAGGTGAAAGAGCAACAAAATGGTGCCATTGAAACTACCATCTCTTAGCTGTCATTGTAAGAAACCTCCTCTCTTTTTGATCTTTTGCTAGAGGTGTCCTTGAGACGGCTTTGGTAGTGGCCTTCCTCCTCCCCTTACGGCTTATACAGCATCTAGGAGTTAAAAAATTAAAACAAGTGTTGTACAAATGTTTATTCCTCTAATGGATGATTAAGGTTACAGCAAAACATGAGCTGTAGTTCACAATAAAAATGTGGGAAAACCAGGGTTTTATCCTTTTTCCTTCCAAAAAGTTGGGGTTTTGAAAATCACTTTAATAATATTAAATAAGAAAATGCCAGTACTGGGAAAACAGGCGATGGATTTTAACTTGTTCCTTTGAATGATTAGACCTTGCACAAGTTTGGTTTGGATAGTTGGCAGGAGACTAATTTCGGGGAGATACTATTTTGTTTAGTCTCTCACTTGCTTGGTCTGTCTTTTAAATTCAAAATACATAGAGTTAAAAATAGGCCAGGGTAGTTTGCCCTTAAGGATATGAACAGCTGGAGAATTCACCTGCAGCTTGTATAGTTTGTGAGCTCTATTTCTTTGCCTTTACAAGGCACACCACCTAGGTCTAATTCTAAGGCATTTTTAATTGATTAGGCCTGTTTCTCATAGTGGTTTAGTGATACTGATCTTTAGCTTCCACAAGATAATTTTGAACTTTAGTACAGTAACAGAAGAAGAGTAAAAGTGCCCATAGAAAGCTGCATCAGCGACCCTTTCTGTGAACTTCTTAACATCTGAAGTTATTAATACTGTCACTGGCATAGACTGTATTCAAAATGATGGTTTATATGGTATTGGTACTTGATGATCTGCATGTAAATTTGAAGCTGATACATCTATGGACAGGATTCTCGGTAAAGTTTTTTTCCTGTTATTTGCTGGCTCATAGGTAGTAAATTCAGAATGTCTCATGTTTTACAAGTAATGTTATACTCTGCTTCTTTCGTTGGCTTTGTTTCATCTTTTTAATTTCTGATGCTAGTGAGTAATGTTTCAGGTTCTGTGAGCAATAACCTGCTTGTAAGCTGTGGGTTTGACTGCACTGAAATAGAATTACCATTGGGGAAGAAATATGTTAAATAATTTGTTTTCTCACTTGTATTGCATATGCTAACTATGGAAGTTCATAGACAAGAATAGACTAGAAGATATTTCAGAGATCACTGGTTTTCCATGTACATATGTATGTATTTAAATGAAACACACAAATATATAAATAAAATATATTTTACTTATATAAATAAATATACCCACCACCCTTACATTGTTCCTTAGCAATTTTTTGTCTAACCTCTTCTTAAAGCCTTTTGATTTGGTTTATTCTGATTATTTTATTATATCTCTCACTGAAAGATTTTCTGATGTGTTACCTGAATGCTTATTGCTGCACTTTAAAATCATTATTGCAATTCCTTCTGCCTTCTGTGGATGTAGAAAACAATTTATTACCTTGTTCTCTGCAACCATATTGCATATTTTAACATTGATAATGCTGTCCCACTTGAGTCTTTTTCTCTACATTAAAGAGTAGCTAAAGAATGCCAGTTTGCTCAGATATTACAGATGACAACTTTTAGCTTTGATGATTCTTTCTTCCTTTTTGGACCCTTTCCATGGGTAACACGTATTTCCTTCAAGTGTGTTCCCAAGAACTGGATATACCACTACTCAGCTGAGGCCTTCCTAGTGCTGAGTGTGTTTTGCAGGCTGTACTTGCATTTGAGAGTTGTATGATGGTTTACAGCTGCACAACAGTGTTAACTTCTGTGAAGCTTATGGTCAAAAGGGTCCGGGGAGTTTCAGTTTGAGATCTGCTAGGTGATCAGTTATTTTCATTGTGGGTTTGTGGAATTGGCTGTGCTTGGACTGGTCACAATTGAATGCTGCTCTTCTCAGGCTAGTTCTTGGAATGGTCATCCTGACCTGCAGAATGCACTCTGCCATCAAGTTACATCCTCCATTTTCTCTGGCTGTTTTTCATAGAATCATAGAATAGTTTAGGTTGGAAGGGACTTTGAAGATCATCGAGTTCCAACCCCCCTGCCATAGGCAGGGACACCTCCCACCAGACCAGGTTTCCCAAGGCCACGTCCAGCCTGGCCTTGAACACCTCCAGGGACAGGGCTTCAACAACCTCTCTGGGCAACCTGTTCCAGTGCCTCACCACCCTTAAAGTGAAAAACTTCTTCCTAGTATTTAATCTAAACCTGCCCTCTTCCAGCTTAAAGCCATTCCCCCTCATCCTATTGCTACATGCCCTAGTAAAAAGTCCTTCCCCGGCTCTCCTGTAGGCCCACTTTAGGTACTGGAAGGCTGCAGTAAGATCTCCCCGGAGCCTTCTCTTCTCCAGGCTGAACAGCCCCAACTCTTTCAGCCTCTCCTCATAGGAGGGGTGCTCCATCCCTCGGATCATCCTCGTGGCTCTCCTCTGGACACGTTCCAGCAGGTCCATGTCCTTCTTATGTTGGGGACTCCAGAGCTGGATGCAGTACTCCAGGTGGAGTCTCATGAGAGCGGAGTAGAGGGGCAGAATCACCTCCCTTGACCTGCTGGCCACACTTCTTTTGATGCAGCCCAGGATACGGTTGGCCTTCTGGGCTGCGATCGCGCATTGCTGGCTCATGTTGAGCTTCTCATCAATCATCACCCCCAGGTCCTTCTCCACAGGGCTGCTCTCCAGCCATTCCCCGCCCAGACTGTATTTGTGCTTGGGATTGCCCCGACCCAGATGTAGGACCTTGCACTTGGCCTTGTTGAACTGCATGAGGTTGGTGTGGGCCCACCTCTCCAGCCTGTCCAGGTCCCTCTGCATGGCATCCCTCCCGTCCAGCGTGTCTGCCTCACCAGACAGCTTGGTATCATCAGCAAACTTGCTGAGGGTGCGCTCTACCCCACTGTCCATGTCGCTGACAAAGATGTTGAACAGTACAGGCCCCAGTAGCGACCCCTGAGGAATGCCACTCGTCACTGCTCTCCACTTGGACACCGAGCCATTGACCACGACTCTTTGAGTGCGACCGTCCAGCCAGTTCTTTATCCACTGAGTGGTCCATTTATCGAATCCATGTCTCCTCCATTTAGAGACTTTTCTACTTATTTGAATTGAGGGACAGAATTTATACCTGTATAGTCCATTAAATCCATACATTCAGGTTATATTTACTTAGTTTGTTAGTTAAGTTTAATATATAATTGTAAATTGCATCAAAACATTCTGTAAAGACCAAAATGTTAATAACATTAGAATTTATGGTTCGGACATGGGTTTAGAATTATTGCAGTTTAGTGAGTTGTCTTTCAGCTGAACTGCAGTACCTGAACCCGTGTTCATTCTTAGCAGTCTCATCTGAAAACTAAAATTGGTTTGCTTAAACTCTTTTTGTGCTGAGGCTTAAGCTATGTATCTTCTCTCATGCTTGTTGAGGGCTAAAACTGTGCATTCTGCCAGTTGAAGCTTAGCTTACATAAGGCAACTCATTAAGCTTTGGTAAATGGAAGGTGTACCTCGGTCCATGAATTACTCTGGGCTTGTGCAGGGCAATAAAAAGCAGGATTTTGTCTGACGGTAAAATTTATCCTTGTTCTAATGCCACTGAAAGCAAAGCAATTGCATTAAAAGCCTATGTAACTTTGTATGCTTACTCTTTGCATTATGAGCTGTAGTAGTCATACAGTAATGTCAAGGCTTTTAGGTATTTTTGAATATGAAAGTTGCTGTTTGACTTTTTTTTCTTGGTTCTCGGAATATTCTGCTGGCCCACAGGCTAGCTCCGCTGTTGATGCTGAAAATCACTTTTGGGTTCTCCTGCATCAGGTCATGGAGGAAGGAACAAACTGCTGTAGCGTTTAAGGATTTAAGGTGAGGATTTATCACAGTTTATGTAACGATCAATAACTTGCTGCGTTTATTCTGTATGTGTGTATGGTTTACTTTTTTAATTTGTTTGTTTGTTTGTTTTAAATCTCGAGCTCCCAAAGCAGTCCTGATGGTCTTGGAGGTACAGCTCCCTTCCGGGTGTGCTGGGTGGTGTAAATACGGGAGCGGATCTGATCCGCCCCAGGAGAGGGCAGTAGTGCACTTGCACAAAAACCGCTGTCTCTTTGCTCTGTCGGGTATTTCTTTTGGATCTATTTTGCACCAAGTATCGAATTCCTATAAAAATCAATTTAAAAAGCAGAAGTACACCAACGAATCCCTTTGGAACACTACTTAAAGTGTATTTATTTGTATTTATAGCTCTAAGGTCCAGGGGCACTGATGTTACATATTTTAACCAGAGTTCTCTCCAAGTAAGAAGGTGAAGCTTCTTTCTCCTCGTATGTCAGTTTTGTCTCCCCTGCAGGTTGGAGGTCATGAAAAAACCGTGAAAACTTGGCAAATGAAACTGAACTTTCACAGTTTATATCATTGCATTAGTGAAGAGTTTTTTGAAAAAATCCAGTACTTCTGGCTGTTAATATGGCAAGGAGTACTTGTATGCTAATAAGTGACTTCTGGAAATTTTATGGTAGGTTCTGTACTTATCAGCTCTTAGTATTTTATATATATACTTTTTTGTTTTTAAGTTATCAGTTGATATAATTTCAAATTGTGCTCTGAGACTATGTCTGCAGTCTTTTCCTTTCAAGTAACCTTAGCAGTGAGAAATATTCTGGTCAAACCTTGCTTTCTCTTCAGTGCTGTTGTTCGTAATGGAAGTGTTCAGATATCATTTACTGAATTAATGAATTAATCTTATCTTTTTCTTTTCTGTGGGATCAAAAGGAATAAAAAGTCTCAGCAATTTATATGTAAAACTTACCAGAATTAAGTCCCATTTTAAAATTATTTAGGTGTTTAGGAAGGTTTCACTAAAAGACAGTAATTAAGATGTTTAAGTTATACTTTTGCTGATGCTGGTGGAGGGACTTCATGGCTTCTGATTATATCAGAAGATTGACTGCAGAATATGCAGACATAAGTGGGTGCCAACAATTTACTCAGTTTGTATATTGATAGAAATGGGGCTGTGGTGTTATGGGTCTCATTAGATAAGCTGGCACATTCCACAAGATAGTCGCTAGTAAAAACCCGTCTCTGAGACCTTCTACTTGTCATCTTCTCTTCCATGGGAGGCACAGATGACTGGGCTGTGTTTGCTACCTCAATGACTGCCTGTCACTTCCTGTGACTGCAGTAGCCTAGTGCAGAGCTGCGTTGCTGCTGCCGCCCCTTGGAGTTGACTGGAGAAAACAAAACAAACAAAACCCCCAAAACACAACAACAACAAAACAAAAAAAACCCAAATCCTATTAGACTTTAAGGGAACAGTTGTGAGGAGACTCCTGATCCATGCAGCAACAACCTAGTGAGTGCAGAATGGCAGGACTGGTGGCTGCTATTGCCAATTTTGTTACAGAAATGCAAGTGTTTATCACATGTGAGGGTTTGCTGCTGTAGCTTCTATTGGTATTAGAACCCAGGAATGTAAAATATATTAATCCTAGGCTGCTATACTTGTGTGTAAAAGCTGTTATTGCAGGACAGGCATGGTCTCAGATATATGGAAAATATGTACCTGTACTTGTTAATATCAACAGATTGGCTCTGGTGTGTATAGTCAAAGTGAAATGACTGAAGTGATATGTCTACTGAGTTAGTTGCGAGGTTGAAAAAACAGTCTCAGATTGGGAATTCAGAAGAGAAGCCTCTCTACTGTGACAGTAACTCACTTCCATTGTGCATATGTGGATATGTATTTGAAATATCTCTCCCTAGAAAGACAAGCTGAAATCCAAACTCTGCTGCTAAATTTCATGCAGGTAAATGTGTATATCTTAAAGTAGCCCTTGTTGACTCTGATTCCTTTAGTTTGCTGTAAAAAGAGGGGCTAACTTTGCCGTTCTGGTTCAGATTGTGCTGTGATGTAGTGCAGGCTTCTGTACACCAGCTAATTTTCCTAAGTCTCTGTTCCAGAAATGGCTGCACTTTAATACCATGTTTGTCTTTCAAAATAGCATGCTGTCTTTCAGATGACAAAGTGCTAGATGTCTGTGAAGATATTTTGAACATTTTTGGTGTTTTAGCTAAATATCTTAAATATTATTTATGTGCAGTATGAACAGTTATCTAACACTTTAAAATGTCTTTTGTTGTTTTTCAACTTCTGTCATTATTACTTGTCGGCCCAATCTAAGAATTATTAAATAATGTAACAATATTCACCTCTCCTGCTCTCGGTGTAAGTGTATGTAAATTGTGTGTGTTTATACACGTAGATGAACATACCTCAGTCTACAAAACCAGGACTTCATTACGACATATTTCTGTGTATGGGTGGAGAGAATGCTAATTTGAAGGCATGACATTTGCAAATGATTTTAACCACAGAGGTGTCTGTGCTCTGCCATGTTTCCTGTGGTGCTGTAGGTCTGACATCTGTCAGTTCAAAACAAAAACTGCCCCTTTTGTTAATAATTCTAGTGCTTTTGTGAAATCTTTTTGTGGTAAAAGATCATGTCTGCAGATGGTGAAATGATCTGTCAAACAGGTAGGGATGGTAATGAGGCCTTACACTGCCAGAACACAGAACCAAACCTTATATTACCTTGCAAAGCCATTGTTGAGTAGAATATCCTGATGGTGTGGTCTTTGAAGAAACTTGTGTTCAATAATGCTGTCCTGCCTCTTCATTGGGAGAAAACTGAGGGTCTGCATTGGAAGGTTAAGTTCAGGACATAAATAATGTTGTCTTTAAAGTAGTGGCAGCTGGCAGCTTTTTCATTTTTCCTGCAGACTCATTTGTTCAGCTTATGGGTCTCTAATACACAAAGTGCTTGCAGTTACAAGATTGATTTCTAGCCTCGTACTTAAAAACTGTCAGTGAAAAGAACTGGTTAGTGTCTCCAAGGAAGTATTTTCTTTTGGGGTCAAAATCTTGTGTGCTGCTTCATATTCTCCCTTGTCTGCTTTGGATGTAAGGTTGTACTTTTATACAGAGAGGGGTGAACTGTTTTGCTTTTACATATTGATAGCAGATGTCAGGGCTCTCACAGTTGATTTCCCAGTGGAAGAAAAATTGGTGACATAGACCATAGGAATAATGTTTTTAGTAGATTTATTTTTTAATATATATTAAATACATATGGCTTTGAACAGATGTAGAGACCAATGATAATGCAGGAAAAAAACCTTCTCCGGAAATGTCAATCTGGAAATCAGTGTTTTGCTTTTAGAAAGCAACACTTTATCTTTGAAGTTTATAGCAACTTAACTAAAGACACAGTGTCACAGGGCTACTAACACCTCATTTCTCAAAGTCTATATCCTGCTAACATTCAGAGGAAAGTAATTGGTAAGACTTGTGTGCAGGAAGCATTATAATCATGTGAGTGTGGTTCTCAGAAGCGCGCAGTAAATGAACACGGTGCTGTCCTGGAGCATGAGCTTCCTCAATTATCTTGTATGCATTGTGTGCTGTAGATGTACCCTTTGTAAAAGTACTGTTTGAATGATGCCAGAGTGACTTGCTTAGTCTCCCCTCCCCTCCCCATCGTCTTTGAAGATGTGTGGTGGAATTTCTTGATTCAAGTGTTCTTTTTTTTTTTTTTTTTAAGAAAAGTGAATGAAAATTTTATGAGATAAGAATTCTTCCTTCTGAATCCTCTCTCAGGGAGAGCATGGCAGGAGCAGGAGGAAGCTCAGCCCAGTGTATGCAGACTAGTGTGGCAGGCTTCCTGTTACTGAGATGTAAAGTATCAAGAGTAAGTTTCTTTTGAGGTCTTTCAGGAAGACATCTTGAAGGAAGAAGGGTGGGAGGAGGGAAGGTTACCATGGGAAAGCAGTCTCCATATATCAGTACTTCCTGTAGAGGGTATGCGTGGGTTCTTTGATTTGTTTGTTTGGTGGCAGAGGGAAAGATTTGAAGGGAAGTTCAAGATACCAATCCACAAATATCTAGTCTCATAATGATACTGTATATTGTCTGCTCTATCTTGATTATTATTTATATGCTGCTTCATATTCTGGATACTTCCAGATGTATCATTGTGGCCTCAGTCTTAAATTTTATTCTTGGACTACTATGCCTTTTGTCATTCTAATTGCATGTGTATGCTGATATCGATGATTGACCTTGGCATTGCCTTCAATCCACCGAAATTCCTGTTTCACATCTCATAGATAGCTCCATAGATGCTCTGCTTCACGGACACCTTCTAGGACCTGGTTTTCAGACTCCTCCTCTTCTGGGCACTGAACAGAAGCCAGAAATAGTGAACTGTGGTCAGTTGTAATTACCAGTACAGACATCAGCCTGTAGATTTCATTACATATGCCTAGTGCAGAGGTCTGCCCATGGGAATAGCACTGCAGGATCTGTCCCATATCGACAAACTAATAAAATTAACTTTCTGCGCAGTTTACATTCTGTCATTTCTGTGTACCTGTGGAAAAAAAATGAAATAAAAAAATATTTTAGACCAAGACATACAACATTTACATGGAAACAATGAACTGTTTCTGGAAAGAAATATTACATAAATTACTAAATTAAAACAAAACTGCAGATAAAGTAGTCTTATTCTTAGCAGTATTTTGTCAGGTCTTCAAAAGTCTAAAGACAACTGAAACTGCTCGTGTGCTTTGTGGAACTGAAGCAGTAATTGTTTCACATAGAAGATGTAATATATCAGTTTGCAGTTCCAGAAAAAAAAAACCAAAACCCAACCAACAAAACTTTAGCTCTCAGCTTAATTGGATGGAAAATGAAAGAGGAGGTAGGATATAGAAGATGGTTTATGGGCTTGGTTGTGCTATCATTTCCCTGAGCAAAGCACTTTCTAATTGGGAGCTGGAATGCTCTGCAGGTCCCAAGGAAAGAAGAATAGCTAAAGTAACTGACTGTAGGATAATACAAATTCTGTACTATAGCCTTGTGGGAAATCAGGAAGGATGACAGAACTCCGTATGAAATGGTTAAGAGCTTCCAGAGGCTTTAACAGGCTATCAGACCATGGGGTTTAAGCTGTTGTAATTACCCAGTGAGATATAATTGTGTGTGGTGTGTAGTTTTTTGTTTTGTTTTTGTTTGTTTGTTTGTTTTCTTTTCCCTACCTGGGTAACAATTGAGTGTAAGTTGACTAGTAGCATTTACTTTATTTACTGATAGCATTTTCTTTATAAAAGATGCCTCCTTTCCTAAAGCTAACAGGCAGTTCAATTATGTCAGCTGGTAGAGCATCCTCACCTTGAATACTGAACATGTTTTATCACCTCTGTTCAGAATGCCAGGTGTGAAAGAAAAGCAAAATACAAGTGATCACCAAGTGTGTGTAAGGTCAAGGTCTAGGAGAACTTCTATGAGAGAAGTAACAGAAAGGGTGAGCGTTGTACAGTGCTAAGTCAGTGAAGTAAAATTGCTCCCACATGTTCTGGATAAAATTAAAATAGCAGATGAATATCTTTATATACTGTAGCTCTGCATATATACTGTGTCCAACAGAGAAATATTCTGACTTGAGGAAATTGTCCCCTAAAAATTTCTTGTAGGAGGAATACAGGTAACCTTTCTCACAGGCAGGTGCATCCATTCATGCAGTCATCAGTCTCACCCCTGGAAATGAGGGAGGATCCTTTTTGGTAGAAATTTTAAGAACTGTTTTGACAAGTTTCTTTCTCAAAAAAAAAAAAAGTTCAATGGAGATGAAAGAAATAGGGAAAAATATTGTGAGGATCATCTATATTTTGTTTTGGAATTCTCTTTTGACCTATGTAGAATTAAATCCGAAGAGATTATGTATGGGGCAGACTCACAAAGGTATTGAAGAACCTGTTCATTGATAGTTGCACATAGGAAATGCTTACTGTGCAGGAGTATTCAGTGACAGGAGGCTAAAAATGCTTATATTGGGTAAATAAAGCAGGATTTTAGAGATAAAATAAGCATTATGATCAGGTGTAGACCTGTTACTTATTCCACTTTTTTTCTTGGGGACAGCATATATACTGTATGTACTTGGAAATCCATAGGTATAGACAAAGTAATGTAAACAAATACTGTACTGAAGGATAATGCCAATTTCCCTGAAGACAATCGGAGGGCCTTAGAAACTTTACTAAATAATCAAAACCATGATTGCCTGGCCAGGAAAAAAAACCCAACCAAACACCAAAAAACCACACAAACAAAACCCCCACAACCCCCAAACCTCTGTGTGTCTATGGATCTTTCAATTTGAAATAGCAGGGATTGATTAAATCAGTAGGTGGTGGGTTGCAAAGTAGACATTTGTCTCTGAAAAACAGTCTTAGGTTCCAGATATGAAATTAAAGTTTTAAATTTGTCAAAATTACGTGTCTTGCCATTACAGTATAGAATATTATGGTACTTAAGTGTACAGTTGCATCTACGCCAGTATGTTGGTTCTACCTGTTACCAGTACAGGGAAGACAATGATGTTCTGAATGTAAACTGGTATCTTCTGTCTTATGCATCTAGTGGTCCAGGGCCTCATCCAGAAAGATTTAAAAATTTTTTGTCCAGGAAGACTTAAAAAGTCATTGATGTATTTTTACTGTATGAAACCTTTTTTTTTTTTTTTTTTTTAGCGTGTGCACATTTTTTGCAGGCACAGCACCTTCTGACAAGGAGTTCCATAACTTAATTGTTAACTATATGAAGAAGTACTGCCTGTGTTAATTTTGAACCTGCCTTTTAGAAATTGACACACAAAATCCTTGTTTTAGCACAGATTGCAAATGCTATGCCCCTTCTGGCAGTCATGACATTAGAGACTTCTAATATAACCCTCCTCAGCCATCTCTTCCAGCCTGAGGAGTCAACATCTTTTTTTTTCTTTTAACTTTTGTTTGTACAAATTGACTGTACAAAAATTGTTCTATACCTTTGACCATCCTTGTCATTCTTCTCTGTGCCTTTTCTAGCTCTAACAAACTGAACAGAGTATTGAGGAACTAGGCACACTATAGATTCTCACATTGTGGCACAGTGCCCAGAGTGTGCTGTCTTTGACTTGTGGCTCAATAGTGAGCTGTTCTCAAATAATTCCTGCTTGTACCCCAAGACCTTGCTCTTGACTGATAATAAGTAGTTCAGAGACTGAAGTTGTACATGCAAAGTTAGGATTTTTTAATGTATGCCCCTTTGTCACACATTTTACCTGCCATTTAATTTCTTATGAGTCAGTTTCCCTCTCTCTCTGCCCCTCTTCCCCTCATCTTCTGAAAACCTCCAAAATGAAAAATGGGAAAGATGACTCCGACTGAGTTCAGTTATGTGGTAAGAATAAGGCTCAGTCCCAAGTTTCTCTGCAAGTCAATTGGAAATTGTCACTGAGACCCTCTACCACCTTACAATGCCCTTTCAGTAGGTGGTCTGGGGGAAGCTTGCTTCAGGGCAGAGCTTGGAAGAAAATCCATTACTTCCAGGTTCCCAATTCTAGTGCTTATGAAATAACTTGGAATTCACTAGAAATGTAATGTGACTGATATGAAATGGTTACAGGCTTCCTGAATTAGTGCAAAATGGTTTGATGGGACGAAAAAGTTTCACTGGAAAGAGGTTACTAAATGGCCCTGATTTCTTTCTGACTGTTGCTGGTAGGGGCAAGCAGTGCTACAGGAACTGGAAAAGATGTTATTAAAAGTTTTGTATGCAGCACATCCACAAAGATTGCGGCTGTCCCTAAAGAGGGTAACAGCTTGGTACTTGCAGTTAAAAATAATTTATTCAGGCGTAGCTAATGCTGCAGAGTCTGGGGGTCTGTTGTGCTGCTGGCCTGTGGTGAGCTGCGGTACACAAGGTGTGGTGTAAAAGAAATGCAGAGCTTTCTGATTGCTTGCTGAATGTGTGCCATGAATGTGTTCTATTAGATGTGTTGTAGTAGATGTAATCTAAGGATATAAGCAATGCCATAAATGTATTGTTTTATCTAAACTGTACTAGTCTTAACATGTTAGATGTATCCTACCCATTAGGAGGAGTGAACTCATAAATGTTCCAATTTTAAGTCACCTCCATAGTATTTCTTAAAACATTATCAACAGGCTATGCTGGCTTGTGAAACCAACTCTTTCCTCGTCCATTTTCTGAGTTCAGAGACGTGACCAGCATTTATGTGGTGTTTGCATGAAAGCTCTGGGGTGATGGCACCAGTGGAAGGATTGCTAACCTCTGGCTCCATACCTGTATGGAACAGTGCCTGAAACAATAAATCCTGTTTGGTGGCCCAGCAGCTCCTTTCTTGTGCCAAGTTATGTGCAGCTTTGTTCACTTGTAAAGCTTGCAGTAAGCATGACACTTGGCTTGTATAGTTTGTTGTGGTAAATTGGCCCAGCTTGCTCAGCTGGCCAACCAAGCAAGCTGTAGACAGCTCCAGATTTGCTGTGCGTCATGGTGAGTAGGTAAGACTGGCTAGTAGGTTTAAGGTTTCTTATCTAAGAACATTCAAATCTCCTGAGAGACACAAAGTGCACCTCTTCAGTTCAGTTTGCTGACCCAAACCAAACCCACTGACTTAAAGTATCAAAATAATATGCATGTTACAATTTTTGGTAATTTGTAAGTATTCTGGGTCAGATTCGTGATGTGACTACCTATGTTAATCTGAGGCATGAATCAGCCACTGTCTTGTTATTTTTGGGCGTAGTAACTTGACTATGTCCTCTAATATTCCTGATGTTAATGGACAAATTACAAGACTTCATTTATTTGGCTTTTCCATTGCATTGTGTTTCAGCCTGCCACACCACCTGCTTTCCTGTAGGAGACTCTCTGCATGCACGTCCCTTTTCATGGACAGTGGTCTGGGTTGGTTACTGCCACTGGGCTTTTGTCAGGCTGGATGGCAGGTAGGATGTCATCCTACACTGCCACCCATCTGTGTCCAGCTGTGGTGTGAAGGGTTGGGAGGGTTGAGTGGAAAAGCAGGAATTTCCTCTTAAACCTTAAAGACTTAAAATTTTAATACCTTAAACTTTATAGAGACGTGTCTTGTATGTTTTTTGTCCTTCTATTACCTGATTTTTCCTGACTAAAAACTTTAGTACGAAAATGCTACTTTCTTTGTAGAGGTGTTCCTCTGATCCTTCTGTTTTGTTCTTCACCTGAAGCACCATCATCATCCCTATAAAATCAGACTTGGCTGCTATATGAATAATTTAAGTGTTACAAACAGAACTATGATTTCAAGTGAACAGAGCAAAAGCAGATAAAACACTTCAAAAACTGGCTTTCAAGGAATCTCTCTATACTAGTAAAGCAAAATGAAAAGAAAAACTAGTAATACTGTGTATATAGCACTGATTATATTTTTAAGTTGTTTTCAGATGTAGTTTTGAGATTGTCCCAAGGCTTCCAGCCTGACTTCAAAGGTTAAGCGATATTCTAAAGATCAGTGTTCATGCTTGCATGTGCATGTCCTAATGCCGGAGTGCGTGTGCGCTAGGTACAAAGAGTGGTCAAAATAGAAGTCTTGAGGTGTAACCTGTTTGTCCTGGTCCTAGTACATGTATTCAGTGTTCTGGGGAAAAGCATAATGGTACACAATAGTCCATCACAGCTGTGTATAGATATAATACCATACATACAATATATTAAAAAATAAACAGAGCGTTAAAGTTGCAAAGTCAAGCCCGCAAAAAATTTAGGAGAGGCCAGAACAAAGGTTTTCTTCAGAGTTTTAATTCAGCTCCTTCTGAACCTCCTCCTATATATTGCATTATAATACATTTTTTGGTTGCAGGGCTGAGTCCTTTCTCCCACTCTCCTCTCCTCTGCCCGGCTGCCCTCGTGCATTAGCAGAGAAAACCCAGAGAGCAGGAGAGTGCTGGTGCTGCCTCCCTGCTACCTGCCCCAACACTAACTTCTGGGGGAGGAACAAATACTGCAAAAATACAGATGGAATCCTCAGGAGTTCAGTTGCCACATCCCAACAGGTTTCTGATGGAATGTTTCATGGCTTAGGCAGTTGAGAATGTTTTTTTCCACAGAAAATTTCTAAAGCCACATACCTGACACGAAATTCACTGAGTCATCTGAATTTCCGACCCATGAAGGCATAGTCACTCAACCTAATCATTGTTAATTTTAAGATACCTTGTTTGCTCTCACTGTTGTAAATGCTTAAATTGTTCAAATGCCAAAACTTTAAAAACTACTTTATCCTGTTTCTCCTCTCCCATCCCTGTTTAAAAAAACAAACAAACAAAAACACAAACAAAAACCAAAACCAACCCCCCAACCCCCCCTGTCCCAAACCCCCACAACCTTCTCCGAGGGAAGCCTTAGCGCTAGGCAGTAGAAAGTATGTGCGACTGTAGCTGCTGGCAGTGCTGTGCCGTTTGGGATCCCCGCACGCGTGTCACGCAGTGTAGAGAGGGTCACGTTCCTCCGTGGATGAACATTTCCCGTGGACGGCTGTGCCTGTTAACGCGTACATAAAACCTTCTGTTTGTAAACATACGAACGCAAAAGTAATTGCTCTGCCTGTGTGCCTGCTGAAGAGTATTGTACCTGCTACAGTTGAAAGGGAGCTTTGTTGCGCGGGGCGGGGCTTTCTATTTACTTATTTGTTTGGCTTTAGGTCTGATGAGGAACGTCCCCACGGCGCTGCCGTGGCGAGGAGCGGCGCGGCCCCGCGGCCAGCCGCCAGGGGGCGGTACAGCGCCGGGCCCCGCCGCCCGCCCGCTGCCGGTGAGCCGGGGCGGGAGGGTGCAGGGGGAGGAATACGCCGGAGAGGATTTCCCGTGACCTTAAAACGGTTCACGCCCATAGGTAGTCACTGTACGTAACGCACATCGAGTTGTAATTCTGCCACACCCACTTGTGTCGTGTATTTGGGGAGTTAGCAGCTAAATTAGGCGATTGCTGTGTAGTAGAACAGAAGAAATACGTGCGTGATGCTGTTAGCACATTTCTTGCAGAGTATCTTTTTTTTGGTGTTAAGACCATGCTTTCATAAAGAAATACCATATATAGGCCAAATTCTGCACTTGTGGATATAAATAAATGCTAATTCTTTTCAGGTCAGGACTTTTAACCCTGACTTTACACAGTACCAATTTCTCTACTGGGTTGACTTTATGAAAACAGCACATGAAAATTTGCACAGAAGATTTCAATGGCAGCATGCATATGTTTTAAACCTTCTATATAAACATAGATGATGTTCTGCTTTAGTTTACACCACTATAAATGCAGAATAAATCTTACTGGCAGTATAAACTGGATTTGATTGTGACAATGTTGGACAACGCTTCTTCCTGTTGAAACCAACTTTGGCAGAACCAAGCCTTTAGGTTAGAATTGCATATTACAAATGTGAATAGAATCTGACTGGCAGGGATTTTTCTGTTTGTTTGTTTTTAACTTTGATAGCCCAAACATTCAGTTTTAAAGAGACTAAAGCTAGGCCCCTGAATCCAGTAACTCCCAGAGTTACCTAATAGGAAACACTAGGCACAGGGACCCGTATGGAATTTAGACTATGTGAATCTTGGCTCACACAGCTATATAGCAGCACTCAAAAATACTCCAGTCTGCTTTTTCAAGGTGTCCTATAGTTATGGGCTCTTAGCCCTTAGTGACTCTGCATTAGCTATATAATCCTACTGTGATTCTAGGTCCTTTCTTTAAGATAGCCAAGACTCAGAAGCCATTGCTTCCTAAATTATTTTCCAGTCCTGTCTGATACCTGTGTTGCTTCTTTTCCCAGTCTTGTTTCCACAAGGTATTTAATAGTATAGCTCGACTTTAGCAAATGAATAGTGTCAATGATTATGCATAGACAAATGTTTTAGTGTCTTACTGAACTAGGGCCTAATTTTCTTGGTATGAGTTTTGAAAACAGCATAGGGCTTCCATAAGCCTTTTAGCAGAGGTATTGGGATATTTGTGTAAGAATATGGCCTGGAAACTGAGCTTTGCTGGTGGGTTAGAATATATATTTGACAGAAAAAAATAAAAATGCAGTAACTGCAAAATGAATGCCTATTGTCCCAGCATTCTTGATGCTACGCTAACAAGTAGGCCAGACTTGGATGTCCCCAGCACTCCAGTTTGGAATAGCGCCCAGCTTTGGAATATAACTTGCTTACGTTTGTATCTGGAATACAAGTGGGATTCTCATGTTCAATAATCAGAAGGAGGGAGCGTGAGTGAGGGAGACAGCTGCATGTCTCTGGCACTGGGTTTTGCATACTGACCCTTGTTGTGTAACCTCCATGCTCCAGAAGTTTGAATCCATTTCAGGAGGTGGGCATTTATTTAGCTGGGAGAAGTGTTAGCTAGTGAATTATTCCAAGTATATAAATAGAGTAAGGGAACCCATCGCTTGTCTGATATGATAGTGATCTTAAGCAATAAGCACCTCTCACCCACAGCAAATGCAAGTACATTTCAGACCGTTCTGTGCTATCCTTCCCCTTCCCCCTAAGTGGATTTGGCCAATGCCTATGTCTAGAAGAATGACGAGAATGGATTGTTGTGATTGCTGGGAGAAATTATTACTACGTGGGGAGAGGAAAGGTAACTTGGAGAAGAACTAGCCAATGGCTAGGAAAGAATAAGAAGCTGTTGCAGGGCCAAAGGGGAGTGGAAAAGAATGCAGGTCAGTTACGCTTACTGACACCATTTCTGACAAGTCATAAACTGGGTAAGGTTCAATCGTAAGGCTTTATTTTGTGGCCATTGGCTGCACAGGGTTCGTGAAAGCTGGATTGCCGCTGCTTGCATTTTGCAGTGAGATGCTGATGCTTGCAGGAGCCAGGCAGGGAGAATCTCCCCTAAGAAAATAATTTGGTGAGCTATTCTACTTTATGCAAACTGGAACATTGCAGCCACAGCTGCAAGTTTGTTCTTTGTAGACATTTTTATTCTATCATCAAAGTTGTTTTAATGCCTTTAAATCATATTTCATAAGGGCTTTAGCCATAGAAACCAGATGGGAGGGAGGATTCCGCTATGCGTGAGATAGAATCACAGAATGGTTTAGGTTGGAAGGGATCTTGAAGATCATTGGGTTCCAACCCCCCTGTCATAGGCAGGGACACCTCCCACTAGACCAGGTTGCCCAAGGCCATGTCCAGCCTGGCCTTGAACACCTCCAGGGACAGGGCTTCAACAACCTCTCTGGGCAACCTGTTCCAGTGCCTTACCACCCTTAAAGTGAAAAACTTCTTCCTAATGTTTAATCTAAACCTGCCCTCTTCCAGTTTAAAGCCATTCCACCTTGTCCTATCGCTACATGCCCTAGTAAAAAGTCCTTCCCCGGCTCTCCTGTAGGCCCACTTTAGGTACTGGAAGGCCACAATAAGGTCTCCCCGGAGCCTTCTCTTCTCCAGGCTGAACAGCCCCAACTCTTTCAGCCTCTCCTCATAGGAGGGGTGCTCCAGCCCTCGGATCATCCTCGTGGCTCTCCTCTGGACACGCTCCAGCAGGTCCATGTCCTTCTTATGTTGGGGACTCCACAGCTGGATGCAGTACTCTAGGTGGGGTCTCACGAGAGCGGAGTAGAGGGGCAGAATCACCTCCCTTGACCTGCTGGCCACACTTCTTGTGATGCAGCCCAGGATACGGTTGGCCTTCTGGGCTGCGATCACACATTGCTGGCTCATGTCGAGCTTCTCGTCCATCAGCACCCCTAGGTCCTTCTCCACAGGGCTGCTCTCCAGCCATTCCCTGCTGAGCCTGTATTTGTGCTTGGGATTGCCCCGACCCAGATGTAGGACCTTGCACTTGGCCTTGTTGAACTTGTTGAACCTTGTTGAAGGTTGGTGTGGGCCCACCTCTCCAGCCTGTCCAAGTCCCTCTGCATGGCATCCCTCCCCTCCAGCGTGTCTGCCTCATCAAACAGCTTGGTATCATCAGCAAACTTGCTGAGGGTGCACTCTACCCCACTGTCCATGTCGCTGACAAAGATGTTGAACAGTACAGGCCCCAGTACCAACCCCTGAGGAATGCCACTCGTCACTGCTCTCCACTCGGACACTGAGCCATTGACTGCAACTCTTTGAGTGTGACTGTCCAGCCAGTTCTTTATCCACCGGGTGGTCCATTTATCGAATCCATGTCTCTTCAGTTTAGAGACCAGGATATCGTGTGGGACAGTGTCAAACACTTTGCACAAGTCCAAGTAGATGACATTAGTAGATCTTCCCTTGTCCACCGCTGCTGTAACCCCTTCATAGAAGGCCACCAAATTTGTCAGGCATGACTTGCCCTTGGTGAAGCCATGTTGGCTCTCGCCAATCACTTCCTTGTTTTCTATGTGCCTCAGCAGAGTTTCCAGGAGGATCTCCTCCATGATCTTGCCAGGCACAGAGGTGAGACTGACTGGCCTGTAGTTCCCTGGGTCTTCCTTATTTCCCTTTTTGAAAATAGGGGTTATGTTTTGCCTCTTCCAGTTGGCAGGAACCTCGCCAGACCGCCACGACTTCTCAAATATGATGGCTAGTGGCTTAGCGACTTGATCTGCCCAGATGGACAAACCTTTTGGGTTTTGCAAGTGAGTGCAGAATTCAATACTTATAAGATACTGTCCTTAGTAGGTGACTGATCTTACACCTAGGTTTACAAAGTTTTGCTTAGTTTAGAAACTATAGTGCTTGATTACTCCTGAGCATGATAAGTGCCAAAACATTCTAAATGCTATGAGGTTTCCTCGGGTATGTTTTGTGGGAGTTTTTCTGATGTTGAAG
This sequence comes from Pluvialis apricaria, assembly GCA_017639485.1. Classification (NCBI taxonomy): domain Eukaryota; kingdom Metazoa; phylum Chordata; class Aves; order Charadriiformes; family Charadriidae; genus Pluvialis; species Pluvialis apricaria. The sequence continues at coordinate 41,559,136 of CM030012.1, read as the reverse complement.
ATGCCTGTGCCTTCTTTTTTCAAAGGTACAGGCTGGCGTACTCCTAGCTGGCTGCTGACCTTTAAAACAAATAAACAAAAAAAACCTCCCAAGCAGGGCCTGGAAGGAATAGCAAGGTAGGGAACTTGGATTTTCTGCATGTGGCACAGTTGGCATGATGGAGAGTTCAAGCTTTATGTGGCAATGTTGTACGTAGGCTTGTATTCTGCTCTCAGCTCTTGGGTAGCAACCCTTTCTGTCCTGCTGGCCTGAGATCTGACAATGGGTTAAATGTGTAGTATATCTGAGTGCTACTTACAGCAATGTAGGGGAAAGAGTGTGTGGTTCCTGGGCATACCAGTAAGGAAGCTTGAGCCTTTGTAGCCTCTTGAGCTCAGTGGTAACAGCTGTTAACTGTGGGTCTTGGAATGATGCCTGTATAAACCTACTCTTGTGGATATTGGGGTAAATAGTAGTGGTAGTACTGCTGAAGTCAGTAGGCCCATATTAGTAATACACATGAAAGATGAGAATCTGGCCCTATGTATATGCCTGGTAAATCCTGCACTAGGCAGTCTTTCTTGGAATGGCACAAGGACTTTACAGGATGATCCCAGAAATAGCCTAATAAGCAGTATCAGTGGTAGCAAAAATATGAGCCTTGCATCAAGCAGTATCCCATCAGCCTTTTTCTTTGCTTGGAATTTCATAATGAACTTTGACAAGTTCTTCTTAGCTGTTTTTTGTTGAGGCAGCACAGAGTAACAGTGTCAGCAAAGGCCTGTCAACTCAAGCAAAAGCCTGAGCTTTTGTAGAAGACCTGACACAAGGGCTTAGATGTGTGAGAAGAATGGCTGGGGCAAGAGTTGTATGGCAGAGCTTGCTGCTGGAGAGGTGGCCTCTGCATTAGAGAGGTGTCCTGACAGCAAAGCTGCTCCACCCTTGTTTAAAAAAAAAACAAACCAGAAAACAAAACAAAACAAAAAAACAACCAAGCCATAACACACTGCCCTTGGCAACGCTGTTTCTATATAAAGGATGTCACCAATGTGGCTATCTTGGTTAAACAGTATCAGCAAAATTATTCTTAATGGGAGAATCTGGCCTGAGACCCTGTTTGGATTGGGGAAATTTGTGTCAGATTAGCTCCACACGCACAAGTTGTTGGTGCGATTTGGGGGTGTTACAGTTTGAGAAACCCACAGCAATTTATTGTTGTTTAGACAATTAATCTATCACCCAATCATCCCTCCCACCCCAGGAAGGGGAATCAAGAAAAAACAAGGAAACCCAAGGGTTGAAATATAAACAGATTTAATAGAATAAGACTAGATAATTAACATTAATAACACTAAAGAACCAATATTGATCCCAATACCAATATAAAATATATAAGGATTATATTCAGCCAATTCTATCAGTAGGAAGCTGTGCACTCCCAGCAGTGGACAGCAAATGTTGGACACTGCGAGCGCTACGGCTTCAGGAGGAAGGGAAGGTCTCAGGGGTCTGGCATTGGGGCAAGAGGTTCTCAGGATGGCAGCCATCAAGGGAAAGAGCGAGCTTTGCAGCAAACTTTCCAATTTATATTGAATGTGACATTCATGGTATGAAATAATCCTGTTGGCCATCTTGGGTCAAGTGCCTGGGTCTCACTCCTCCTCATCCCTGCACCTGGCTAACTCGAAAACACTGAGACCTTGAAACCAGCATACCATAGCTGTGTATAAAGTAAATATTTTCACAAATTCAGACACTAGAGTCTACTAATACTTGGGAAAACTGCACTTTTAGGAGAGAAATTAGTCCTGTGTCACTCAATCCAGGCCAGGGAGCAAGTAAATTGGGCCCAGCTCCACTGTGACATTGACTGCAGTAACTTACTGTAATAGATTCCCAGGGTCAATTTTGTGTTATAGCAGTACCACGTGTCTACTGAAATTTGCAGTCGTCAACTTTTAAAGTTAGGCTTGACCTAAACTGATATTTTAGGCAGGTCAGTCTGTACCTTTCTGTTGTTTCCCTCCTCTACCAAAGTAAAGTTGGATGGGAAATGGAAAAACAATTTTGTGACACTTTTAAAGCAGTTTCTATTTAGCAGGATTTAAAGCATAGCTAAACAAAAGGAGTCTTATTTCCCCCTTACTTGTGTTTTCCTCTGGTGTTTGGCCAATCAATGCAATAAAATGAGCTAGTGCCTTCTTGTCCCCTCACTAATTCCAAACTGCAGTTGATGTGGATGTTTTCCTTTCCACCTCAACCACCCCATCAGGTTTTATTTTTCTTACTCTGAACTTTTACAAAGTGGAAGATATTTTAGGTTACAGATAGTTTTGAAAATAATGGAACAAAATGGAAGGAAAGAAAAAAAATAAAAGCTGAAACACTATAATTCTTTTGTATTTATATGGAAGGGGGGGAGAAACCATTGAAGATGTTATTAAAATAATAAAAATATTTCACAAATAATATTTAAAAACTAAAAAAATTAGGTGAGACTTTTTTCTGGCTAATCTAATTTTCAGTGTAGTTTAAAAAAAAAGACTGGTTTTGTTGTAAGCTGTGTAACTCCTGTATGTGCTACAAAAGTAGAATACTTATGATAGTGTTTGTTCCCTTGGCCTTATAAAGATAAAAATACATGTTATAAACAAGGAATCTTGAATACTGAAAGAAAACAAGTTGTTACTCTCGACCTGTGTCTGGACAGCTTACTTCTGCTTGCTCTATTAAAAAAAAAATTCTCCATAGTGAAGTCAGCAGATAGTCACAGTGAAATATTCATTCCTTTCTTTGAGGTGGTCTCATCAGTAATGAAGGAAAGGTGAAGCTGTTCAAATCAACAGCAAAATTTAAAGTTAACACTCTCTTTGGATTAATGTGGCAGTTTATGTTTTTCTTAGAGTTGTTAATTTTCTCAGGTAGAGTGCTATTCATTATGCTCAATCCAAATGTTAAACCTGTCTCAGAATCATAATTACAGTGTGTGCTCTGTGCTTATTAGAGATAAGATTGATTAGCAAGGTATTACATTCTGTTTGCTGCTCATGGGCAAAAGGAAGTCATGTTGCAGCCCTCTTAGGCCACATCTGAAATCTGTGTCTAAAGGTGGTTAAAACCATAGGTAGTCAGAATCCCCAGACTCCATCCACAGTGGTGATGAAGAACTTTTTTGAGTGGTCAAATCTGTCCATGTAATTATGCCCTAATCTGTACAATCTACTCCCTCCAACATTCAATGCACCTTAGAAACTCCCTCTCAGCCCCACAGTAGGATTAGATGGAGACAGGAGACATAACATTATCTCAGATGAATCAGGGTACCACCTCTGTATCCCAGTGACGGATGTAGATGTAGAAATACTTTTCCCTAGCAGGGAAGAGTGAAAAGGAGTCCTAAAGGGTTCTCTTTTTGCTTTTTTCTTTTTTTCCCCAGCTAGTTACTCACTTGAGAAATAAGGCAGGCAGTCCTCTGACTCTGGATGTGTAAATCTTGTGTTTCATGATGGGAACTCTGTTTTGTCCCATCTAAATTGTAACAATGATTCCCCTCATGGAGATGACAACCATAGTTACCGTGTGTGTGTGTTCTTCAGAGCATGTGTCTATCTGCATTATTACATTCCTTTTTCTACTATTACTGTGGTACTGCAGTGGCTACCATAAAGATTTGTATTTTCCTTTTGAGGCAGTTTGTAACATTGTTCTTTGTTGTTGGGGGAAATTTAAGAACAATCCATGATAACATAAAGAATTTTCTAGCAACCACACTAAATGGATTTTCAGCAGTTTGTTAAACTGGGGACACACTTGAACCAGAATCTGGAACCTTAAACAACTTCTGTCTCCCCAGACTTTTGAAAACTTCAGATCAAGATCTCAATGTACTTCTTAGTAGTAGAGACTCATCTTTAGTGTTAAAATATATTTATTTTATCGGAACATCCCATTTAAAAATAAAGGGGCTTGAGTCTAGACCTCAGCATAGATGTAGTACAGGTGTAATGTGATAGAAAACTGAATAGTGAATATAAATTTAAAACTTTGGGAAGTCAAAATCAGGCCTAAAACCAAGATAGCCTGAAGTCATCCAAAAATTGTTGCTATAACTATAGAGGGGAATTTTGCTTAAAAAAAAAATTAAAAAATTGAGGTCATATTTTAAGAATGCGATTCCCAAAGTTGCAAAGAATGAATCATTGGCGCCGATTTTTACGCTGTGTAGCTCCATAGTTATCTTTGTTATGCTGACTGCATACAATTTTTGGTGATGTGTCTGTAGAGGGCTGGTGTTGAGTCTGTAATGTTGACACTCTGATATCTTTTCCTCCTCTTTCAGCTAACCAGCTATTGGTAAAGATCAAAGAAAGTGAGGAGGAGGGCTGACAAGAAACATTGTATGAGAGATGCCTGCACAGCTTTATATAAATAAAAAGGGGTTAAGCCTTCAAATCTGCTGCAGGATATCTGTACATGTGGGGCCCTGTTTTGCTGTAACAAGCTACATTATGGTACGCAGAGCATGCTGTCATATTTAGACCTATATGAATCTGGTCCTTGGAATATTAATGTATTTGATGAAAATCAAGTTCTGTATCACTGGAAATATCTGGGAATACTGAAGCTGAAAAAGCACATGGCTTCTGGTAGACTAACAACTGTTTGTCTTTTATGTTTCCCTCCATAGCAAAATTAGATTTGTGGCTTTCAATGTCAGTGTCTAGTTTGTTTCACTTTCCAATTCACAAGAGTTGAGGAATGTGTAAGTAAGAACCTAACCTTCCCTCCCTCCAGAAAAGAACAACTCTACATGAAAACTCAACAAAATAAAAAGGAGAGCAGGAGACAATAAATATGGGTAAAACCTCTTTCACAGTGAAAGATCCTCAGCCAAAGTAAGGCTTTGCAGAGCGAGGAGGAATATTTTTGACACCTCGCAGAAAGTGTCAATGCACTTGCATTATGTAAATAGTAAAAATGTTTGAAATAGATGTGGAAGAGGAGGGTAGCAGTGTGATCTACGAGACATGACGCTTACCAATACTTCTACTTAGGTAGAGACCAGCTGCAGTTCTGTATAGGGCGCTGGAGGTGAGGTGGTGGATTCTGCCTTCTAAAGTCCTGCTCACTCTAACCCCAGAGAGGCAGCATGCTTAGGCTTTGTGTTAATGCTATAGATTTTACCCCAGTAGTTTTGTGTCAAAACCTGCTTTCCTTTTTTAAATTTAAATGTTGGTCATCCAAACAGTTGGCAAACTCTCATTAAAAATATGCCCACCTAGGGGTTTTATGCCAAGTGTTTTTACAGTATATTTTCTTGCAGCTGCCTTGTTATGTTTCAGGTGGGTCTGAATAAAACTATCAGCAGCTAAGTAGGAATGTAAAAATCCTGAAGTTGGAACTTAGTGTATGTGTAACTGAATGTGTTTCAGATGTGTTGATGTTCTGTTGGAGTGTAAAATAACAGTAACAATATTCATTTGGTGACTTATGGTAGCTTAAAGCCAGAAGAAAAATGAGTCTAAAAATTTAGTTCATAAATGATTGGTTCATGATGGACTGTTGTGTATGTGAAAATGGAGATAACTACGGTGTGGCATAAAAGTTTCATTACCACAGGTTTGTGATGGTCGCCTTAGCTGCAAGTAGTGATTAAGTGAGTAAGTTACGTAGTTCGTTACAAGTGAAATGCCACTTAGTGCATTTTTTCTGGCTAAAATGATAAACTACTGTTGTGGAATTCTACATGAAACATACTATAGGAAAACTGCATGGACACATGAGCAAAGCCTGATGTCTTTGTTACCATGGGTGAGACTTCCCGCTGTTCTATTATGGCAGCTCTGTCCTTGGGCGTCCTGGAGATTCTTCTGAGGGAGGCAGTGCTGTTGACTGATTCTCCTGGCCAGTAACGTGGGGTCTGACTGGGAAAAGGGCTATCAGCAACCCAAGGTCATCTGTGGCTGTTCTCACTGTTTGTTGCTGTTGCTGGTAGCTGATAAAGGCCCAACGTCTGAATAACAGGAGCAGCAAAGGAAACACGTGTGTGGCTTAATCCCGTTTTTGCAATATGCTCCCTGTCAAGCTGCACCAAGAGCTTTTTGCCTGCAGACCAGGAATAGGCAACCAAACGTGACCAGTGGGACTCATTAAACTCCTAAAAATGACCTCAAACAGGTTGGTGGTTTTTTTTTTAATTCTCTGAAAATATCACCAGTTTGCATTAGAATATCTCAGGGCTTTCTAGAGCTTGGCTGAATTTTGGTGCATTCTCTCAGTAGAACAAATCTACCTCCAGTTCTGCAGTGTGATATGGTCCTAGGCTATTTTCTCTTTGTGTGAAGCAAATTTATTGTTATCCCATGAGTGAATATTGGCCATCCTGGGGTAAATGCTAAAATTTGGTTGATGTTTGCCATTAGGTGAATATCACGGCAATGAGAAAAGTCAAACCAGAAATCCTCATAATAGCAAGATGTGACATAGGGTTCCCCGCTAGCTCAGGGTCACCAGTTCAGGTGCATGCTAAGCCGTTCATTTCTTTGCAGCGTGTACATCAACTGTGTGCTTGTGAAAACTCGGCAGTTTGTGGTTAGCTTTTCCTGTGAACAGTGAGCGAGTACTGAACAGGAGGGTCTGAAGTCACATTCAATGTCACCTGGGCTACTACTGTATTAAATAATATAATGTAATATGATAATGGAAACATTCTTAAAGATTGCTTCCCAGAACTGTTTTGGGCTAGATCTCAGCATCTTGGCAACTCTCCAGCTGACAGAAAGCTCATTTCTCCTAAGCAGTGCCTGTAACAAAATGGCTTAGATTGCTTTGATGGAAGAGACAATTCCCTCCAGGGATGTACGCTTGGCACAGTACCTAGGTTGACCTAGTAGCTGGAGTAGGCAATGTTTTGGAAAGAGGGACCCTAGGCAGATCTTAGAAAGTTTAACTTTTTGCAAACTTCCAATGACTCCTTAATTGAATGGGAAACTGCTGTGTTGCTCTCTTCTCCCCTCTTCTTTGTAGGTAATAATTTCTTTCCCTGTTCTCCATCCCTCTTCCTTTTCTCTTCTGCCCCAGTATTAGAAAGTTTTATTTTGTCAAACAGTTGAGAGATTTTGGCCTTTTAAGGTTCAGCCCACTAGCTCAGCAAGTTTGCTATTTCTGCTTCTGTTAACACCTGAATAGCTCGCAAACATCATTACTTCCATTCTTTTATTAAGTTGTGAATCGAGCTGGTTCTGTAGTCTCCTCTTTTGCTGGTTTTACAGTGGTGTATTTTAACTGTCTTTCGTTGAGTTCTTCTGGTTATATAAATGCAAAGAATGGAGAAGCAGGCTCGGTTTTGGTGGTAGTTGTGTTTTTTAAAGGGGTAGAAGGTGCCTGAAGGGAGGTAAGACCTTTAAGAGAGAGAGAGAGAAGTATTCGATGACAAAACTTACATTAGTATCAGACTAAAGAAAACTTCTTGGTCTGATTCTGCTCTTGTTGCCACCTAATTTACACTGGTGTAAATTCCTGAACTTCGGCAGATTTACTTCTGAGAGCGAGATCAGGATTGGCACCTCTTAAATCACTTAGGTCGTGCTCCATAATTCATTTGCAAGCTCCTTTAATTAGTTGCAGGGAAACCCAGTCTTCCTGGAGTTTGCCGCCTCCCCAGACGTGGGCTCTGCCTGCGCCCTGCCGCGCTCCCGGGCTGCGGGCTCCCGCTCGCTCTCCCGCCGCGGGAGTACGTGTCCGGGGGAACGCGGGTCGGGACTCTCCCCCCGCCGCCTCTCCTTCTGCCGAAAGCTGGAGCGCGGTGCGTGTGTGTGTGTGTGTATGTGTGTGTTCGGCTCCCGGCGCACCATGAGTCGCTCTGTGGGAGAGCCGGGCCGGCGGGTGGGTCGGTCGGTCTGTCGGTCCGGCCGCCGCGCGTTATGTAAGGGCGCAGGGGCTGCGGGCCGGCATGACTGACAGGGAGAGGGAAATTCCTGGGGGAGGGGGAGCGGGAGCGGCGCTGCCCTGGAGCCGCTGCCAGCGCCGGCGGCTCCCGGAGACCTGGCGGGGAGAGCGGCTCTGCAGAAAGGGAAACAGCCCGGGAAGGACGCTGCCGGGGAGCGGGAGGAGCGAGCGGGGCGGTGCGGGCTCCTTTCCCCGGTGGGGCACGCCGCCTGGGAAACGAGGGGCAGCGACGGCGGCGCCAAGGGACGAGGAGCGAGCCTGGCTTTCCCTCTCCCGGCGCGGTGAGTTGGAGCGGGAGACGGAGAGCTGCGGGAAAGTCTCCCCCTGTGCGCCCTCGCCCCCGGGGTGCCCCCGGCGCGGCCGCCGACGGGCGCTGCCCCTTTAAGACCTGCTCGCCGCCAGTTCCAGGGAGAGGGAGTGACCTCTGGGCTTTGACAGCTCCCCTAATAACTAGCAGAGCCCCGGCTCCGCCCCCGGCGCCGGATTGGTCGGCGGGCCGGTATGCCGCGCTCTGATTGGCTGGCCGCTTCCCCTGAGCGAACCTTTAGAACTCCGAGACACAATATTCTGTTACATTGTAGCAAAATGGCGACTGTCATTCACAACCCCCTGAAAGCGTAAGTAGGAATCAAAAATGTACATATTCCGCGTGGTTTAAATATGAAAAAAGGCGCCTTTCCGGCGCCGGCTGCCAGCCCGAGCCGGGTGCCGGCAGCCTCCCGGCGGGTCCCTCCTCCCGCCCTCCTTTCTGCCCCAGCGACTCGCTCGTTTTTTGTGCAACACATCCCCGCGGCTCGCGCCGAAATTAACGAGGAAAAATTGTTGGGCTCGCGCGCCGGTTAATTGGCGCCCGGGCGCGGAGCTGGGGGGGGGGGGGGGGGCGGCGGGGCCGGGAGGCGGTGGCGGCGGCGGCGGGCTGCCCGCCGCTCCCGGAGCGCAGCGCGGGGACGGCAGCGGCGGCGTCCCGCGGGGCCCCCGCGGGGCTGCGCGCACCGGACAGCGACCTGCCGCCGCCGTGCGGGCGGGCGCGTCCCGCCGCCGCCCCGGGGTCCGGCGGGGGAAGCAGCGGCCCTGGGCAGCCGAGGGTGGGTGGGTGGGTGGGTAGGTGGGTAGGGGGGGGCGCTCGGTGCGCCGTGCCGCCGCAGCTCGGAGTTGCCTCCGTAAATCTTTGCGGAGTTGGGATGACTTGAGGAGGGGGAGCGAAGCGGCCCCCGGGCTTCTGGGCTGAGTGGCGGGGGTTGGCACGGGCGGTGGGAAAGCGGGGCAGCAGGGGCACTGCCGGCGCACCTCGGCGCTTGTGCGGGGAGAGAGGGAGCGAAAAGGAGAAGGAGGGAAGCAGCCTCGCGTGAAATGAATGACTCGGGACTGCCGGTCGTTGATTTGGGGCAGGAAGTCCGGAGATCTGTTTTGCATATGACAGGCTTTCGCTTTTCAAAGTGGCAAAGAGAGTTGATTTGCGTTTCCCATCTTGAGAGTGGGCACAAGCGGCCGAGGGCTGCTCGGACGGGGTCTGACCCGCTGCTGGCGGGGGCCGCGCAGAGAGGGAGCGAGCGAGCGGGTGCGCGGGAGGGGGCAGGTGCTTCTGCTGCGGAGGCATTCCGGGATTCCCGGTCTGGAAATGAGGCCGATTTAAGAAAGGGACGGCGGGAGCCGGTTGTCGTCTGCTGGATCGCGTCCTTTATTTTCCTTGTGGTCTGCAGCGCACGCCGTTAATCCCTGAAGGCATTAGGGAGAGTGGGATTTGGCACCGTATGCGGGGAGAGGAGCTGTCTTAACCTTTTTAAAACGACTTCTCTGCTAACGGGGGCAGCGCTCTTGCTAATAAAGCAGGGAAGCAGAGTACCTGGCGCTGACGCTTCGTTTGTACTTTCTGGCTGCGCTGAGTGGGTGTTTTTATACGTTTGAATTTTCAGAGATGAAATTAGGTCTGCGAGGGTTGTTGTTGGTGGTTTGGTTTTTTTTTTTTCTTTTTTTTTTTTTTTCCCGACTCAAGTCTCTCCGGCTGGAGTTGGAAAAACACTTGAAGGTTTTTCCAGGGATTCCTGCCGCTGTCTCTCTGCGATCCGGAGGAAAAGGAAAGCCTCGAGCTGGGAAGGGGTGCTGACATGTTTATCAGCTCTCCTGCTCCGTCCTGGCAGAAAACCTTTGCTTTCATTTATCCGTCCTCTCGGTAGCACCTTACACAAATCCGCGGGGAGAGGGGAGCGCAGCTGTCAGGGGGTTAATCAAATCAGTCCGAGTATCCTCACGGGGGGCGAGGGCGGGTAGGGGAGGTGTGGGGCTGAACACGCTCTGAAAAGCGCGGGGAAGAGCCGGCGTGCCCCCGGTTTGACGCCAGGTTTAATACTTGAGCAAGCGAGAGCAACTTCTCCCCGTGCCCCTCCGGGCCGTCGGGCGCTGCTGGGGGCGGAGGCAGCGCACCCCGGGGGACCGGGAAGCGCACCAACGGGGCCGCACCGCACGGCTCCTCACCTGGCCTGGGAAAAGCCACCTACGTTTGTGCCGTTCGCGAGTGTCGCCGGTAGCGAGGAAGCCCGGGCTGGGTGGCCGCCGGGGACGGCGGGTGAGAGGCGGGGAGCTCCCGGTGAGCGGCGAGCGGCCGCGGAGCGGGGCGCCGCCGGGGGAGCCCCGGCGGAGGACGGGACCTTCGCCTCCTCGCCTCGCACTTCGTGACGCCCGTGGGGCTCCCAAGAGTGGCGGCGGATCTCCGGAGAGGGTGGATCCTGCCGAAGGGCTGGCTTGTGCCGAAATGAATCGGGGGCCCCATCCCGCTGCTGCTAAAGTCGGGGAGGGCAGAATTAGGTTCTTTTATAATTAGCTCCCTTCTCCTCCCCTTGCCCCTGGGGGGTGTGAGAGGAGGAAACAATAGACATCAAGTGCTGGATTCGCTTTTCTCGGTGTGCCTTTTAAAGTACTAATGCTATGTGGAGGAAACAGAATTGGTACTGGCTGTCTGACACCATCTGCATTTTTTATTAACAACTTGTTTAATAAAACATTTTATAATTTTCACTTATTCTTTAAAGTTGCTGATCGGGAAACAATACACATGTAAATAAATTATGCATGGGATAAATTAGGACAAAAGCAGTAGGACACATAATAGGGGAAGGGATGCAGTGCACAGTATTTTATCCTCATGTGTCCTCCCTGACAATGAAAGGGAGCTGAATGACATTTGCATTTCCTCTGTCTGCGTTTTGATTGTATCTCAAAACCCACAAACGCCCCCTACAGAAACTGGCCACACAAAGGTTTTGCTCGGAGATGGGGGACAATGTAGAGACTGAGAAATCCTAGCTCAGGTATCAAGCAGCGCCCTGTGTGTGCTTGCGCATTTAAGTGTGTCCAATATTCAGTTTATCTCCGGCACTTGGACACATATGTGGCCTTGTTCATGCTAGACTAGTCTCTCGGGATAATGTATTCCAGTGTACCTGAGCATCTGTGGGAATATATTACATAGAATAGCTCACTGTGTGGAGTCCCTGATTAATGATTGGCGCCTCCTTCCACTCAGCTTGCCTCTTGCTCTGTCTAGTGCTCTGTTCTCACTCTCTGGTCCTCTTATGGTGCTTTCATCCCTTTGCTCTTCTCCCCTTCGCTTCCTCTGGTGATCCAACCAACCTGATGTGACTGCCTATTATTTCTGCCATTTAATACCTTGTTGTTTACCAACATGGTGCTACAGGCAAAAATATCAGATATCTAAGTTTAACAGATCTTCGAGGGAAAGGCAGCAGGTGTCTGGATATACATGTTCTTCATCTGTAGAAAAGCCAGTATTCAGATAGCCTTGATGGGACAGCGGTGGATTTGAAGTGCTGGATTTGTTGGGTTGGTTTTTTACTAGTCTGTGTACCTATCTCCATACTTTTTCTTTCCATCTTCTTCTCCTTTGGATATCTTAATATGGAAGCATTTGAGTGGCGCAGTAGAAGAAACAAACGCGGTTAAAAAGTATTATGAATGACTTCAAATGTCAGTCAGAAATCTCAATGGACTTTGTAAACATTAATTAATTAAACCTCTCAACACCCCTGTGAAGAAAGGATTATTGCCTTTGTTTCATGGATGGCTAAACTAGGGCAAAGTGGTTCAGAAACTTTCCAATTTGAAAATCAAGTCTAGAATGCAACTGTTCAACTTCCAGTCTTAGCATCTAGTCCTGTTTCCTCCATCTCTGCCTTATTAGCAATGTGCATATGGTACCATAATGCATTTAATGTAATTAAGACCTTGTAATTTACAAAGTCTTATCTAGAAGCAGAGCCGGTTTCCCCCACCCCTTCTCTGTCTTTACTCCCACAGCTAACTTTTGTTTCAGGTTGTCAATTAAATATACTCACTGGAACATATGTCATGCTATTGCCTTTTCCGCCTGTGAGATTCCCTCACGCCATATAGCTCTGCCTGGATGCTCACCAGAGGAGCTGTTGCCTTCCAGTAGTTTGGCCTTGAAGTAGCAGTGCTGGTGCTCTCCCTTTCTTTTGCTCAAGACAGCCTCTGGGACAAAAGAAGCTAACTTAGGCTCAATTGCTATGCTAGGTCGCTTGCATGCTGACTGTATTGTTGGATAACTTTGACGTGCTTGGGGACACTTATCCCCTGCCAGGTGTTTGGGGACCAGAGCATCGCAGACTTGTGTGCACAGCGCTAGAGCTGGCCTTATAAACCCTACCAGGCCTGTTCTGTCTCTGCATTCCTGCCGCAAACACACAGCAGCGGTCGGTTTTCCAATTGCTGTACCTTCTCAGATAAAATTGCCTTGACAGCCAGCTCTGGCCCCTGGGCTGCCAAATGACCATGCTTGTGATGATGAATTCTGTGGCATGGGACACCTGTGAAGAAATGGTCTGTGCTCGCATCCCTGTTTCATGTTGGCAACAGAGCAGCATGGGTCTTGGGGTCTTGTATGGCAAGAATATTTCATTAGTGATAACTCTGGCTTGAATTCAAGGTGGGGACTCTTAAGTGGAAGGTCCCGTATCCCATTATGCATCCCTGAAACAGCCCCACATCCTGATTAAGTGCTGATGAAGACTGATTTTTTTTTTTTTTGGCAGTTGTTGTTTAAGCATCTGGTTGCTGATTTTTAATATTAAAGTGAAAGTATAATGTGCAGTGCTGCTTTCAGCAGGTGGAAGCAATAAAATAGACGGACAGTTAGGTTGCCAGTTCAGTGTTTACAAGTGATGTGGAGGTGATTTTAATGTGGCTTTGCAGAAGGGAATTTTCTTCTGCTTGACAGAACAGGGTTGTTTGGCACATTAAATCACATACCCAAATCTCTAAAGCATTTCCAGTGTGGCTCTGATGTCACTTAAAAACATAAATGAGCCCTAGCATGACACATTTCAAACCAAAACTGTTGTCCACATGAAAACTGTATTTCCTGTATCTCAGCACCAGCTTTCAGAGAAAATGAGGGATGAATGTTACTGTATTTACGCAAGGAAACAAGCATAAAACCAAAGTCATTGGGAGGCAGAGAAGCCAAGTTAAGAAGACCTGAGGATACACTGGTTTGAATATGAGAGAGTCTGATAAATGGTATGTTACTAGTTACAGTGTTATATCTGGTTCCATGAGTTGCTTGTGCATGATTAGTTGTTGCAGTGCTTTTGTAATTTTGTTTTGTTGGTGTTCCAGCCTTTCACAGTCTGTCCAGTTGTGTGGATGGATGGAGGTTATATCACAAAATTGTCGCTGAAAAAAAAGTTTTAAAAACATATTATTTGTGGTGTGTGAAAGCAATATTGAACTATCTGGGTTGTGCTACAGAGGCCCAAAGGTATGATTTTTTGCAGGGTGTAATAATTTCAAGGTACAAACACGTCCAATGGGCTGGGTGCATCATGCCTGTTAGATAGGATTCACAGTGTCTGAGTGGGAATAGTTTACCCAGACCATGCAGAGGTCTAGTTCACAAAGCAAAATGGGGCTCTGTCTTCAGTCTGAGTCACGGTGAAGGTAATGTGGCTCATTCTTTGTGTAGCCTAATGAAAATTGATTTCTTCCTCTGCTTTCCTAAAACTGGAAGTGTGGTATTTGGAGGTTGCTCTCAAGAGCAGACTTTGTCCATCTTGTATATCTGTCTTCTGCAATTTATGACAGTTGGCTGTCTCTCTGCTGTCCCAAAATGAAGCATTCCAATGCCCCCATTGGCTGCGAATAAACCATCTTTTAGGATTATCCGTTGCCGAGTCTGGTGTTTTCTCATTCTGGTTTGTCTTTCATGTCAGAGCTGAATTTCTTTGCTTGGTAGATCAATTTTACAATCTTGGTATTTATTCTGGGCTCATCACTGTGTTGTCTGTATGTGATGTTGCCTTGAGCGAGAACCATCCCTGTATTGTTTATCCCTGAGGACTTGTAGGAGTGGAATGAATCTGTTTCGGGAGTTGACGTTTTTCTCCCTTGGACAGACCGACCTCTGATGTGAGGATCCCCTGGCTGGGGTGACATACTCCCATGTGCAGAGCAGCAGCACCAAGGCAACGTTGCTTAAGGCCTGTTCTGAGGGCTTCATTAGGACTGTACTGCTCTTCTGGCTTTGCCTGGCAGTTTTTCCCAGGATGTAGAGACTGAGGTGTGTTAATCGCTTCCTTAGTGCAGGTCCCAGTTTTAGCACTGGTTTGTTTCTTTTAAGGAAAGTTATCTCATCGCCACAATCTAAAAGAAAGCATAATTTTAAAATCTTTTTTTTTTTTTTTTAACAAATCTTTTTCTGATGAGAGTGCTTCTTTCATGTCTTTAAAATTTTCTCTACAGTTTGTGGAACAAACCCAAATACACTGGACTAGTATGTGAGAAGCAGAAAGTAGTTTTCCTTTCTTCTTTCTTATTTCAAAAGAAAGAACAGAACTGCCCAGTGTATTTTCACTGTCTAAACTGAGTGACATGTAACACAAATATTGTGAGTGCTTGAATACTGAATGTTTAAAATTCTTATTTATCTTTACCAGACTAAGTTATTAGAGGTATGATACTTTTTTTTAATTGTTATATATGGTTTATTTCCCAGCAGAGCATATTTTAACCACAGATTCCCAGCAGATGTCTCTGAGAAGAATAATGCAGTGTCTCAACGGCTGCTGGCGAATATCCTTCTCACACCCCCATCCCCTCCAGTATGGGAATAGCAGGAGTATGTCAGCATGTGTCTCAGTTTTCAGGTTACCTGCCTGAGCCGGGTGCGGTCAGAGAGTTGCAATTCCAGCTGCATGGAAGGTTTTACTGGCACCCCGGCATTGTCTGAGGGGAGGCTTCACAGGGAGTCAGTGGAGCAGCAAGAGCAGGGCAGGGATGAGTACTGATGAGTGTGCACTAGGTGGCTGTGATCAGCAGCGTGTGCTTGCCAAATCCTGAGTCATTAATTTTGCATTCTGCTGAGCTGTAGCTGGGAGAGAGTCCCCTGCTCAGGTGTTGATGGGGACACTGACTACATCAGTGTTGTTATTCTGGTGAGAAAGGCTGGAAGTGATATTTGATATTGCAGTTCCTTGTGACAGAACTGACCCAACCTATTTGAGGATCATCCCTCCATTCAGACAACACCGTGAGTCGTATCGGTCTTTGACATTTGATAATGCTGTCCTTGCTTTCTGATAATTTTTATATATTAATATAAAATCCCAACTGTAACATGAGTATGAAATCTTAGTATGCAAAAGAAAGGAACTCCACATAACTTATAGTTTCTCCCCCTTCTTTCTTCTCAGATTCCCCCTTGTGACACAAGATACAAGGGCCTTGGTTAAGACATTGTGCTAAATTCTCTACAAACCCACGGCTTAATGCTCGCTGCCTTTTAGGTCTCAAAAATCTAAACAGGTTGGACAGTGCAAAGAAAATCAGGTGCAGCACAGTGAAATAAGGCCATGCCCCGATTTGGTTAATTCCAGTCTTTTCTACCGCATCAGCTGGCAGGGCTGATTTGATCTGATCAGATGCGGGCATGCTACTTCTGCCAAAACGCAAAGTACAGTGCTTATGTTGCTTTTATGCTTTGAGTTGGCTTCGTGCTAGCCACGGGAAGATAGATTATGCCTGTTGGAACAAAATTTCCTCTTGAAAATGTTTTGGGTGCTTTTCATGTTTTGGAAGAGTAAGTGAACACCAGTTCAGTGTTTTGTGTCATGTGGCTGTGAAATTTTTGGTCTGGTTCTAGGAACTTTGCAGTTTCTAGTGTTCGTGTGGGTCCACAGCTTAACGTGATTAGTCACAGAATTGGGAGAAAAATTGAAATGGCCGGAGTTATAGCCCAGATAGTTCACTGTCCAGTGAACAGTGCTATAGGGAAACTTATAATGGAGACACAAAGTTAGTATTATTTCTTCAAGGGAAAAGTAATGTCCATGTTTCCATTTCCTTCAAGAACAGTTCTGAGGAAAGTCATCCATGAATTTGTGACTGTTCAAGTATTATGATCTCAATATTGTTTCCTGAGAGACTGTGTATAATCAAAGATCGGGACAAATATATTTTATGTTTATGATTACTTTAAAACCTATGCAATCTGAATAGGGAATAATAGAAACTGATTCAGAAAGGTGTTTTACTGCTGAACTCCTTTGGTCTTGACCATGAATAAAAACTGCATGGTGTTTGAGGCTGCTATGCCCCTGAGTGTTCAGATAAATCACTCGTCAGTGTCCAATATTGGAAATTATAACATGAAACCACTTGTATCTACAAGCTTACCATGACTGCTTTTGCCTTTTTTTTTTTTTGAACTACTAAAGGGTGTTTTGAAGACTGTAGGTTTTTGTGGTTTCTATGGATGTTTATCCTTGAAGTTTTCAGTTCATTAGCATACACCTGCTGATGGAAATACAGAATAAATCAGGAGCACAATTTTAATTCGAGATTAGTGCCTTTTATAGTCGGGGTAGTGCAGGTTAAGAGGCACGTGAGATGTGATGGGTGAGGGCTAGTGGTGGGAAGACTTGGCAGTGAGCTCTTTCTCCACAGGTGTCGAGAAACCCTCTCAATTGCAGCATTGAGATACTTCTGCTGCTTCCTCATATCTGACTGACCCTTTAATTTTTAGGAGGTGCTTCTCCAAAAAGGATGTGCCCCTCTGTTAATTTGATGACTTTAGTCCTCGGTGATGAAATGGCATGTGGATGAAAGTGATGTTAATACCTCCCTAGGTAGAATGGGGCCCCAAAGACTTCTCTCTTCTCCTGTGCTGATACAAATGAATAGGAACTTGATCAGGTTAGCTAGTGTTATGTTGATGGCAAACAGGCATTCCTGAGGTTGAAATCTAACCAAAAAATGTTGATGGGGGAAATGTGTGGAAAACCCTTCTCAATTTCCTGTCACCAGATCTGATTTGTTTTTGTCGATAGTCTCAGCTAAATGTTTTGTCTTCTCCTAGCTTTCCTCTCCCCTGTCTCCCAACCTCTTTCCCCCATTGACCTCTAAAAGCACAGTCCTAGCTGTTGATTTATCGGGGCAGGCTAGCTCAGCACTGTGTGGAGATTGCTTTTAATGAACTCTCTTTGTTTTTTCCAACCTTCAGGGAGCAGCAACCCTTTAATGATTTTAATATTTTATCTGGATTTATATCCACCTTATGTGTTGTTTGTTGCTCTGCTTCCTCACATGTTCTTCCTGAGCCTCTTCCCAAAATGAAATGTTTGTTTCAGGCCCCTCACACAGGATGAGGAGGAGAGTTTTTAATGGCTTCTGGACTGGGAAGATGGACTCTCTGTGATCTACCCTGGTGTTTTGGAGGAGGATGGGGAGCATGAAGTGCTGTTTTTTGGTGCTGTCTTGGAGCAAGACTCGCTTCAGTGTTCTGCTCCATGCACAGGGAGAGGCAGCTTTGTTTCGTGGTTGCAGCACTGGCAGATCAGAGCCTACTGAATTAAATCTGACCCCTGACTTGTATGGCATAGATAAGTCACGAGCTTATTTTCACAGTTAGGTATGACTCTCATGCTAGTCAGGCTGAGTAGTGGAGGCACTAATGTAATTACCTCTTGCTAAAATGTAGTTAGCTTCTTGTGCATGAATACAGGTCTAAAGGAGAGTCCCTCTTCACCTGCAAAAGACTACCTTTGCCTACTGTGAGTAGCTCTACCAAGTGAGATTTCTTCAGACTGAGCAGAAAGCAGCTACACAAAATTTCCTCCACCTGGAATTTTCTCTTTACATATCCTACAATGAGGATTTCAGGAGGTTCCAGCATGAAAGAATTAGGAAAAATGTATGTTACTTGTTACTGTAAAGTATGTGGCACTTTCGTGCCAGAGCAGGAAAATGCTTTAAATTAAGCATCACAGTCTCTTTCATGGGATTATTTTCTCCATTCTTCTGATGGGAGGAATGGCATGCACTGACTGACTTGGTGATGGTCACACTAGTCGCACTGTCAACCATTGACAGAACTGGAGGTTTAGAAGTCACATTGCTTTGCTTTTGGTGTTGAGCATTAGACAGCATATGAGGGATGTGTTGAAAGTGAATGGGAATCCTTTGGTAACCCTTCCATGGCTGAGCTGAAATTAAGGGCATGGAGGAACAGTGGAGAAGTGAGTTAAAACTGTCTGTCTTGTTCTGATGGAAGAAATTCACCAATAAATATCACTAAACCATCCTTAGTGGCAGTGGTTTATGCCTGGACTTGATAAAGGCACTGTTGGGGTGCAAAGATTTTACCATGGAAATGAACCAAGTGGCAAATAGGTTTCCAATTCAAAATATACATGCTGCACACCAGACAGTCTGTTCAGTACAGTTCATGTGTTGAATTCAAAGTTACTGGTGTGAGAACAGTTTGACTCTATTTATGCTACAAGGCTACTCATAAGTATGTGTAAGTGTATTTAAAGCCCCTTTGTTAAAATGGCAGAAGAAATGAAGAAGTTCACAGATCTAGTCCTCCCTTACTGAGGAAAGTGGCTCTGAGACCCAGCTGAAAGGAACACAGTCATGGGTGCTAGTTATCAAAATATTGGCAGTGCATCACTGCATAAGATCATCTGTGTCATCTGGTCTGTGGTTTGTCTTTGTGTCTTTCTTATCTTCCTCTGCAGTCTGCTTTACTTTAGAAAATAATTGTTTGGGTGTATGCTTTTCCATGTTGTTGCTGCGATTCCACAGTAACTAACTCCTGGCATTCTCATGTGACCAGATTGCAAATGTATCTGGTTCAGGTATTCATTCTGCTGAGTAGATCTGAAAGTAAATTCCCTCCTCCCCTATTATTAGCTTTCTAGTTTTGTTTCCAAAACTAACTTATCCACAAAGTTCTAGGGTTAGGAGAGGCTCTGTCTCCTGACGTCTTCTGAATTACTTGCTGTTAAACACATACTATGCAAAGTTGAAACCTGGCTGGCCCTCAAAGAGCAGTCTATTTCCAAGGCTGCTTTTTCCAGCTACCTTCTCCTTCTTGCACCCTTCGGAGGTGAAGAGGAGGAACAGATGAGGGGTGAGCACTCTGCCTTTGGGAAAGGCTCTGACCTGAAAATGGATTGTGATTCCAGCCAAATGGTTCCTTCCCTTGGTAACAGAATTGCACGCCTGGGCTCTGAGCTCTTTGCGTTAATTCCATCTCTGCTAAAGATTCCCAGTCAACTAACCATGTCCATCTCCTGCTCTAGCAGCCACATGTGCCTTTTCTGCTGCAGCAGGGTTTTGGAACAGTAACTCCCTGCAGCCTTTGCTGCAGCAGTTTTCCTCCAGCAGCTTCCCTCAAGCATGGTTATCAATCAGGACCTGTCAGGTTTTTCCCTTCGATACATCTATTTTCAGGGCTGTAGGACTTTGACCTTTTGCTTTTGTCTTTATAAGTACTATTTTTTCCAATGGGGCCAGCTCAAATGCTGTGTTAGGTCTTTACACTGATACAAAAACTGCATGAAAATGTCAGTCTTGGTGGGAGGAGATTCTGCTAAACCTGGGTATTTCTTTTGGTTTGTGTCCTTTTGCCTCCCTTGGGTTTTAATTTTGCTTGTCCAAAAGGCCTCATTAAGCTGGCCAGTAGTCTCGTGTGGTGTTCCAGGAAGCACTCACAGTGCAGAGGTCTCCTCTCAGTAGCTGACTAACAGGACTGCATGAAAGAGTAGTGAGTTCTTGGAGGCTGAAGTGTCTGGGAGATGCTCACCCATGGGGTTGGACATAGACTACCTTTGAAGGGAATTCTGCACGCACCTCTGGAAGAATGGTTTGGATGCTGGGACTAGTGGTCTCTTGGCAAAGCACTTAAGGGGCCATCACAGTGGCTTGAACATGATTTTCTTGCATGTTGTACTATCATCAAAGGTCAGGTTGGGCTAGAGTGCCTATTAAAGCACAAGGATACGCTTAATATCTTGTCTTGAACATGTGGGGGAGCCTGATCCTGTTTCTAGTGGGTGCGTACCTATATCATAAAGGCTGCCATCCCAATTGGCACTCATTGGTTCCTGTGTGGGTACTTTCAGATGAGAAGATGAAAACCAAATTGGCCACAGAGGCTCAATTAATAGAAGTGTAGGTTTAAAAGAGGGTTCCTGGGTCTTATGTCCAGTCCCCTGGTACCATGTCAGATAATCCCTTTCATAAACTGAAAAGTCCTTGTCTTAAATCCCCACTTGGACTGTTTGTTCCCATTACTCCTCTTGGGAGGGTTCCAGAACCCACTGCTCCAATGGCTGGAAATAGCATTTTAATCCCTAGCCCAGCCCTACTTGTGACCAGTTTATACCCATTTGTTCTGGTGCCAGCATGGAGTTGTTAGTTTACATACTACTGCTCTGTCCATGTCTTCCCCTCCACTATTATGCATTTGCACAACACTATTATAAACCCTCTCAGTCTTTGTTTTGATACACTAAACTGTCTGTGCTATCTTTTCCTTTCCTTTGATCGCTGGAGTATTTATTGTCTTTGCCTTCTGTACTCCAGCCTGGATTACTCACGTTCAGCTTCCCTGAGTGTGAGTGGACAGAGTTGTACTCTGTTCCAGGTGAGGTTTTGCCCTCTAAAGTAACTTCAGTTTTTACCTGCTCTGGGAGCACCTTGCTTTTGCGTTTCTTTGTGGTTGTATTGTGCTGGTGGTTCATAGTCATCCTGTGGTAGACTGATACTGTTACCTTTCTTCACCTGCCCTTTCAACTGTTGTTGTTGAGATGATGATCTCCAGGGTATTAAGTGAAATTTATACTGAATTTGGTCTATCTAATCCTTCTTGCCTGATATTCTTAATTTCGCTGATGTCCCTTCAACTTCTGTAAGAGACTAACTTTTATCAGTACACATACATTTTGTGCCAAGGTCATTAATGGAAATACCGAATGAGATCAGTCCCCAGACCAATCCTTTCTAGAGCTCCAGAAGTAACCTCCCATCAGCCAATTACCGTCTCTGTTAGGATTTTACCTGTATCCAACCCTTTCAGTGGTTTTTCAGTCACCATTCTTGTACTAATCCTCATCTTCTCCATTTTCGGTAATTTCTCGTATAGTACTGTATGAAACATTTGCTGAAAGTCCAAATAGGTAAGAAGAAGATGTCTAGAATATCTGTATCTTATGAAAGCAAGATGTCAGGTTACTCTGGCACAAGGTATGGATCTTGTATCTTAGTCATTTCTTCGTTCAAGAGTGTCCCTGATCATTTTGCACTTAAAAAAGTGCATGTGAATAAACTCTGGCTCAGTTAGCCTTACTGCAATAATTTGCAAGGTTTGTGTTCTAAAACAATTCATTTTATTTTGCTTGCTATACTTCAGTAACATAGTAGTAACCATGATTTGCAGTATCTGTTTTAAGAACTTGCTAGTAGATGGATGGTTTCAGGTCGCAGCTCTTGGGCAGAGATTGTTCAGAATTTATGCCTTGACTGCACAAATGTCTTTGTGGCTTCCACTTCAGTCATCCCACTGAAGCACAGCATTCCTTTAGTTCTTGGCCTGTACCTACGTTATATTTAATCTATGTACCATTCTAACTGCAAAACAGCTGAACTTTCTTTGATTGCTTTTATTTTGATGTCTGAAGAATATTACTGTTTTTTAATAGCTTTTGCAAGTTCTAACTCTTGACTTTGGCAATTCTCCCTATACTTCCTGACCTTTAAGATCCATTTTTTTCTTCTCTTACTACTGTTTTCTGTTCCTAAAGGGTGTCTGTTTAATTCTGTTGTCCTTTTTCAATGTAATTATTCAGCCAATAACTTCTCCAGTCGTTCCGTAAGAGTTTCAAACAATTCTTGCATTTTTCTCTTAAAGAAGTTCCCCAAGTTTTGCTGTATTCCACTCCTCCCGTGCTTCAGGAGCAGGTTTGAAGCACTCAGGAAAAAGTTTGAAGCACTTTGTGATGGTGATAGGAATTGTACAATTTTGTACCTATTCTTGGACTGCAGAAGACTTAGGCCATGTTGATCTAGGGCAAGCAGGGGCAATTCTGCTTAATATTAAGTTGTTTTACTTAATTAGATCATGCTTTAATGTGGCTTTTAAAAGTTCATCAGTGTAAAACAACGTTGCATCTTTCCCCAGAGTTGTAACCATGAAGTAAAAATCCAAATGAGCAAGATAAAGCTGATTTTTTTCTTAAATGACCTTGTTCCATTTTTCTCTGATGTTACTGGCCTTATTCAGAGAAAACTGTGTGTATGCATAATCTATGTATATTTGTGTGTGTGTATAATATAGGAAAGAAAGACTGTATTTACAGATGATTTTTAGGAAAACATGGTATTGATTGTTAATCAATGTCTTTGCATTTTAAACATTTCCATATACTTCTTACTGATTTATAGCAGTATATGATTCAACTTTTTCCTACTGGTCATTTCAAAAACTCATATAAATAGGAAAAAATTATACGTATATACATTTTTTTTTCCTTGCTAGAGGGCTCTGGGAACTTTTAAAATATTACAGCACTGTTTGGATCAATGCATATCCCAGCAATCCCTTGCATAAGTGACCTAAAATCGTGTGATCAAACCTCTTCTCCCCTCCCCATCCCTAGAGAGATATTTGTAATTAGATAAAATGAGGACAGAATATGCATAAGTATCTGTTATGCTGGGATTCCTGCCCAGAAAGGAAACTAATGGCCTGAGCTGGCCATAATCTTTTGCACCCTGTGTACTATTGACAAGGCTACGGCTTGAGATGTTGGGAGTTCAGGAGCAGATTTTTGCTGCTGTCTTATGGTAACCTTTCTAAATTGACTATTTTCCAAAACAAGTGGAATTACACAGCCTATATTTTACTCGTCATTCATTGTCGAGGACATTTTGCTTGTAAGAGAGGGTCTGATTCTTCTGTCTCATGCCTAATGCAGTGGAAGTGAGTGTAAATTACTGCCTCTGTGGTTTGGAAGTGTTTCACATTCACTTTTCCCAGATGTAAATGACCATATGAAGTACAAGACAGTGGAGAACTAGGAGTTGGAGTTGTCGGTTATTTTTTCCCATTTCATCTAGCAATTACTGCTTGTCTCTGGTTCCTCAGAGGAAAGGACAGTGGGGTTCTGTGGGCAAATTCAGCTCTCTGCTCAAACTAAGTAGCCTCTTTGAAGTCTGTGTGACAGGTCATCTAGTACTGTGATACTACAGAATGCAAGAGGATCGGATAGGTAGCACTTCAGAAATCTGGAGACTGCTTTATGTACTGTTGCCATTTCCTTCTTTCTTCCAGTGCATATGGTAGGTGTCAGCTCACCCCTCACAAAATTCTGGATTTTTTAGTCCTCATTTTAGTCTTGTGACCTGGCAACGGTGAAACACGAACCGTGGACGCTTATGAATCTGTCAGTCTTCCTTCGATATCCCAGTTGTCAGTGAATCCACTGATGAAAAGCTTTTCTTGGAGCAGGTGGGCAATCTACGTGCTAGTCGTCTTCTCTTGCTTTGCTTCAGTGTCCTTGAAGCAAAGGGGTAAATGTCAGTGAAAGTAAGAGAAGTGTTTCGATAAAAGGTGGGGCAAGGTCACGTAAAAAGCATGCCCTCCTGCACGTTCCCAAGGAAGGTATCTATCCAGTGTTTCCATTGCTCTGCCTGGTGCAGCTAAATCAGGAAGTAAGAGAGCCAAGGCCATGCTGAAATGTAATTCTTTTTTTTGAAATTATGTCCAGTTTGGCATTTTTTTGAGCTGAGGAAGTTTGGCTTGCTGTCCTTCTCCACTCACAGCAATTTGCAGAGTGGGAGATTTGGGGTGAATCTCTGTTTTCTGCACTTACAAGGCAGCAGGAGCTTCTATGGCTGGGCTGGAATGTGTTGTTTCAACACACTGAATGTGAAAAAAAAGCTTTATCTTCATACGAACTGTGGTTTTTGTTTGTACTCAGTCAGTGTGATTTCACTGAAGTCCAAAAAGTGATGCCAGTGTGAGAGACAAACCAAGTCTATGTTATTTCAAGACAACTGTACTACCAGAGAAAATTCCTTTTATCCCCCCCCTTAAATTTTCAGAATCTCCCTCCATCTCAGATATTCAGTAGTGCCCAATGCTTATAATTTGGCAGGAAATATTGTCATCAGCAGCCACCTATGAGATCCTTAGCAAAAATCTACAGCTTAATATGCAGGACAGGCAGCAGATGACTTCTTAGTAACAGGGATGGGTCAGAACAAAATCCTGGATCTCAGTACTTCTTGTGAGCTCTGAAGATTGAATCTGAATCTGAAGTTAAACGTCTTTAATGGATAGGATCCAAACACCCACATGCTTTGGCAGAGCTCAGATCCAAGTTTTGTCTACCTAAAGAATCAAGGTTCTGTTTTCATGTAGATTCTTTTACTAGTGAGAAGCAAGGGAAGGGATAAGACAGAAAATATGACACATTGGCAAAATTGTTTTTCAATGCCATGTTTTTCAAAGTTTTTTCCATGAGGCGTCAGTAGCTCTTAAAAATCACAGGGAGAGCGTACAGTTGTCAATGAGCCAGAATGGTTAAATGCTTTTAAATATTTGAGTTGGGTTATTCCTTCACCTTTCTTTCTCACAAACATGTCTGGTAAAACTCCAGTGATGAAAACACTTGCTTGGGGAGGGGGGAATAAAATCCTTTTCAGCAAGTAATGATGGTGACATTTTAATCACATCATAACAACACTGTTAACAACAGTTTAGGTTTGGCATTGAACATATACACAACATTTGTTCTTTTATACAGTATTGGTATTACATAGTAAAAATAGCACAATTGCAAAACTCATTTGTTACCCTTGTGCCAACTTTATTCGGCTGACAGTTGCTGTTTGAACTTTTAAAGCAATGTTTCATCCATATGTTAATACCAACTGTATGATTAATTCTCTCTGCTTTCAGATGATCCTCTTGTGCCCTACAACCCTACACGGTAGTTACTTCCCAGTTTGAGATACCTGCAAAAGCATTTCTGTCAGATAAGCTGTGTTCACCCTGAGTGGTTCCATACTTTGAGATGGTAAACAGCAGCCTCGAAATAGTAGCTGAAGAAAGATGCCCACAGCCTTTAAATTTGCTAGTACATTCCTACCCAGAAGTTTGTTGTAGGCACTTAATTTCACTAAGCCATTTCAGGATGGTGCTATTCAGAAATTTTCATCTTTCTAGAAAGAAATGTTGTGGATGCTGTATATTCTCTCTGATTATTCGCTGTCTGT
This sequence comes from Pluvialis apricaria, assembly GCA_017639485.1. NCBI lineage: Eukaryota > Metazoa > Chordata > Aves > Charadriiformes > Charadriidae > Pluvialis > Pluvialis apricaria. Next base: position 41,533,612 of record CM030012.1, on the reverse strand, counting down.
GAAGGATGCTTATTGTATAATTTCTCATTTTATTTTAATAGCAGGCTTTTGATTTTGGAAAAGAAAGAAAGAAAATCAAGAGGGCAAAAAAAGGATCAAGAGCATCCATAAATGAACTCTACAAGTGGTGTTATGTAGTAACAGGTGGTATGCAGCTGGCATGGAAATCTCGACTGGATCACGCTAAACTAGTTTTGGATTAACAAAGCCAAAATCCCCCAAAATGGGAACGGGGAAGCACTCCCTCCAGGTGAAATGGTGCTCTCTTGGGTAGTTACTAGCCAGGAACAGGATGACATACAGATAGACCTGCTGCTGCATCCTCCTGGAAGGTTAGATTTCAGCCAGAGAAGGTAGATTTTATTTTAAAAGCTTCCTTTTTCCTACTGTTACAGTTAACCACACTTTATTTTAGGAAGGTTGTTATTGTTTTCTGTATTTGCTTCTTAACAGTTTCTCATGTGGGGAACTTAAAATGAGTAAGAAAGAATCAATATGCAGGAGTTTGTGTGTGGACTAGAACCTGATCCCAGAGGGGGGAATCCATGGGCTTTCACGCTGCGGAGGGCATCAGAGAGGATACACTTGGAGAGACCAGAGAGAAGCCAAAAGTTCCATTGATCCCTAAGAAGTACCACTTACCTAGGAGTTCTGTGGAGTGTTTTTGTTTTCTGACAGGCCTGCTCAGAGTTTCGCTCAGAGTTTCACTCAGTGTTTCCTTTTACATATTTATAAACATATATAATATGACAGTGAACGTGATTGTCATGACTGATATTAGATCCAATCCTTATTTATTCCAAGATACCACTAATAAGAGTTGTGGGATCAGTAGACCTTTGCTTAGTTGGAGATTGATTGAATGGTGATGAAAGTTACTTCATAATAAAGCTGTAGCTGCACAGTGCTCGTGTGAGACATTTGTTTTCCTGCTTTAAGTAGGCAGCACACTTATATAGCAATAATTCTTACAGAATCACTCTTCAGCATGCTTACGCAGGGTATCACCTACTCTAGTTGCACTGGTGCTCCCTGGGACTGCAGATGCCTGCACTCTTCAGAGACTTGGGGCTTCCTGCCAGTTTGCCTTTCCAAGGATGAGGGGCCAAGGCCAGTGCTATGCTGGCTATGGGGAAGGAAGACGTAGGAAGAGCTGGAATGGAGAACTGAGGGAGGACAAGGCCTGCTTCTCCTTTTCCTGCTGGGAGGGTGGGAGAGATGGGAATGGCACCTGCAGCTGCACAGCAGGGCTTTCTTGCAGTGGTAATCACTCCCACTCAGCAGGCACCGTGACACTCAGCCTGGTTTCCAAATGGCTTTGATAATGTTCTCTAGAAGCTTTTAAATAAACTAAGCTGTCTTGGGAAGTCCTCTGGAGGCACAGTTGGTTAGAACCCTGGAAACACAGGCTAGGAACAACTGGTCAGGTCACCTGTGGAGGCCCAGGTTGATCAGTAATTGGGCCTGTGCTGTCTGATATTTGCAAATAATCTGGAGAAGAAAGTGGAGAGGGAGGTGGCAAACTTAGCTGATAATACTAATTCCAGGTGGGAAAAACACAAGGTTGCTGTGAAGTGTTGAAGAAGGATCTCATGAAACTGAATGATTTGGTTTATTAAAATGGCTGATTATGTTCAGGTCAGATAAATATAAATTAAGGCACATGGGGAAAAACAATCTCAAATTAACATATACAGCAATGGGGACAGACCTTGTTACTGACACTGAAGAGAAAAGTTTTGGAGTTATAATAGATCTAACAAAATATGGGCTTTTTGCTCAATAATGGGGAAAGATAATAATAAGGTCAGAAGAAGAAAGAACGGGAGACAGAAAGGAAGAGGCACAGGCTGAATGTTACGAGTTACTGTGAAAGGAAAGAAAACAAACGTCATTACTATGACACTATATAAATCCAAGGTTTGCTGCATGTTGAATACTGTGAACAGTTTGGTCTCCTTGTCTTGAAAAGGATACAATAAGATCAAAGATGTACTGAGAAGGAAACAAGGATGATCAAAAGGAACAACTTCTGTATGAGGAATTACTAAATTGATTTAGGTTTTCCAGTCTGTAAAAAGATTTCTGACTCTCTCTATATGAGAGAGGTTCATGAGAAGCATCATGGAAGGGGCAAATAGGGGATGGATATTCATCCTCTCTCTTGAAGCCACAAGTTAGGACATCAAATGAGATTATCAAGAGGCTGGTTCAAAAGGAACAAAAGGGGATACTTTTTGCACTAAATATTAAATGAAACTGTGGAACTCTTTACAATGGGATGCATGGGGTATTAAAGTTTACTTGGGTTCAAAAAGTGTCAATTTCACAGAAGGAAAATCCTTCAGTGGATATTGAATACCAAGACATCTGAATCACAGTTTGCCAGAGGTTGCGAGAATATACCAGTATATTTCCTGCAGAATATCACTATATCCTGTCCATATTTTGTGCACCTCCTTAGGGATTCCTTATTGGCTGAAGTTTGAGACAGAGTCCTGGGTTAGATGGACCTTTGGTCTGACCTGGTATGGCAGTTTTTATGTTTCAAGGGCTCTGGCAGTCACATAGTACTTAGTAGTGTTGCAAGAAAGGCCTTGAGAAGTTTCAAAATAAGAGACCCAGAAATGCAAGATGGAATTATGATTGCTGGCTGAATAACCAGAGCTTTATTTTGTTCTTTGCAACATTTGCTCCTTCATGTCAACCCTAGGGGGAAATCTGTGTGCCAGTTCACCTAGGTCTTGCAACAACCTGAGACAACCTGTTTATTAAACATACGCTTTGGCTGCTATACAGAGGAAATGGCATGATCCAGACTGGTAATGCAGAGACTTGCATTTAGTTTCTGCCTACACCATTGACTTTCTGTATATTTCCAGCCAAGTCCTGTACCTTATTGTCCCACTGTTTCCCTATGCAAAGAATAGATAAAATCCTTTATATCTCTCCTTGAAGAGCAGTTTGAGATTAATGGTTGTAAAGTGCTAAATAAGTGCTAAAAGTTGTGAGTGAATGCAAAGTGCTTGATGCTGATTTGTTTAATGGACATTGCAGTTAAGAAATTTGCTATCTTCAGTGTCTGTTCATAGGCCTCGCATTCAGACTGGGTAAGAAGTAAAACCTATATTCAGATTAATTCTAGAGGGAAAAAATCTGAATTAGTTGTTTCTATACTTGTTAGTAACTCATCAGTTTGGGTTGTGTATCTCAAAAATGGCAGAGTTAACCCCTGGGAAATCTGCAGTGGTCTGATCTGACTCGAGGAAGCGTTATTATTTTTTGTCCTTTCTGTCCTGTTGCACAGTTTCTTTTTGTTTTTGTGCTCTCACTAGGTCCCTGTTTATGGGATGAATTTTCTAGTCATGTCTCAGATTCACAATCGTAGGTGACCTTTGCTCTTCCATGTGGCTCTCTTTCTGCTCCTGTGGCCATTTGCAGACGTGTCTTATAAGTTATTATTTATAATGAAAGGCAGCTGATGGCACTTGCACATAAGGTGGTTGTCCTCTCCTCATGCTGTGCAGTAGCATACCTGAATCCTGATGAGAAGACAAAGAGATGCTCTTATTCAAAATTAAATGTATCAGAGGCCCCAGAACTTGCCTTAGCATTTGCTGCTGAGCTAGGTGCTATCAAATTTCAGGGGGACATGGAAAAAATTCTTGGTGTCCAGCATGTTGTGTCCCAGGTACCTGCTACTTGCTTAAATCAAGTTTCACCAGGGACGCATGTAGCCATGAATATAACAAATTCTGTTCCTAACCTTCTCTACACACATTGTAAAAATTGAATGGATTATTTAAGGCTTTCCTTCCTTTGGATCAACTAAAATCTGTCAGGAGAGGTGACTTGAATCTGCTCGATTTCTGAATTTCCGGGAGGTGGTTTGATTCCCGTTTCTTGTTGCTATTACATCTGATTGCTGTGGTCCTTATGCTCCTCTGGTATAGTTGGGGTATATAGGTATTTCAGCTCTGCCTTCTCTCTTTCCCCACTCACAAGCCCTGTTGCATTCCCTTTTCTAGGGGAGGAGGCCTTCTAATTTGCTGCATTCCCAGACTGGGGCTCCTCCACAGGAGACCTGTCTTTACACAGGAGTGGCTGTTGCTGTAGGTCAGCGGAATGATTAACAGTTGTATGTTAGGCACTTGGTCAGGCACCTGTAGATGTTTCTGTACATATTGGGTAAAAAACATCAAAAAATCCATTTTTTTCAGTGCATTATTAACAGGTATTAACATAGCTTTCTACAGTCAGGAGGAAGCTCTGATGTGCTTCTTTTATGTATCAGCATTTGAGTTCTTAGACATCATGATTTTGAGAAATCTTTGGAGATGAGACCCAAACTTTGGCAGCATGACCAAGAAGACCTACATGATTGCCATTACTACTGAGATTTAAGTGCTGGGATTGCATCAGTCCCCTGCCCCAAAGCTGTTATGGGTCAGCAAGTGTGGGAGAGGACCCAGGTAGTTGTGCAAACCTCCTCTAAGTTTCACTAATAAAATTCCAGACACTTTTCAAATGAAATAGCTGGGGCTGTGGGGTTCCTATGGGGAACCTTGCTGCAGCAAAAGAAATTAGCAGCTCCTGTTAATGTATCTGCTTGGTGCTTGTACGTGGAATAGTCCTATTGGGTATGGAGGTAGTTACAGTGTGAATGCAAGTCTCCATTGCAAATATGAAGGCAAAAGATGCGCAATTGCTTCTTGGTATTATTGTGTTTCCAATGCTTGCTGATGAGTTCATGGGGCCACTACAGGTGGCTGCTAGGAAGATGTGTGTGGATTGTGAGAAGATGCTTTCAGTAAAAGAATAAATGACATCCACCAGTTAGGATAGGACTGCCTGCAGGCATGACGTGTAGAGCCATCCTGAGTCATGTGTCATGGAGCACAGATGCCACGCTGAGTGGTGTTAATTGGCAGTCCCTAGATGCCGTTCTTTTTTCCCAGTAAACTCTGACCATCTCAAGGTAACGCTCAAGCGAGTTCAGCCACTGCTCTGCACTTAAGATTGCAATAGTAAGCTGTCCAGATTTAATATAACACCCATCCCCATACATTTTATTTCATTAATGCAATTCACCCTGAAATTCGTTTCCAGTTACACTCTAAGCCACTTGTGTGCCAGTTACAGCTACTTTTTGACTTGGAAAAAAACAGTTATTTGAAAGACATCTCTCTTAATTTTAAGTAGTTTCCTCTTCCTCACAGGAAATCTCTGCATGAAGGCCACCATGCCCTCTTGCCCTTTGCATAAGTGTACAGAGGTACCTAAACATGACTTAGCAAACAGTTATTCTATGCTATGCAAACAGTAACTCTGTGCAAAGGGCATTCACCTCACCTATGCTACCAGTGATGATGCTCGGAGGGTGGTATTGTCTCAGGCTTCTCTTATTAACTTTATTTCTGATTGTCTGTCTACATGCACTGCTTCACTATGTGCCCAGTGACCAACTGCATTCAGTTGTGAAGTAGAATAACTGATTGAAAAAAACCAAAACCACACACAAGAAAACACCCAGTCTAGTTAAAGACATGCCACCTTTTCTGCCAAGTACTGAAGGGTGTATCAAACACTTGAAGTGCCCGTGAAAATGGAGCCAAGTATGTTAAACTAAAATAGAAAAATGAACTCTAATTCAGTATTAATATTTCAGTTTATGGGAGTATTGTACCTTAGTTTCACTTTCTACCTTTCTCTGTGTGTAATCCCAGTTATAGTTAAAGATTTACCCTACCTTTTGGGTGTCTGAAAACTATCTTCTGGCAGTTTTAAGGTAGCTGATAACACTGTGAAAGTGTTAACTTTACAAGTCTCCTCCTGCAGTTTAACCCTTCTTTTTAAGGGGCCCAGGGACACTCTCCTTGCCAGTCTTCCAAGCTCAATCCCAGTTTTTGCTTACCTCATGTTATTTTTAGTGGAAGAAAACAGAAATATTTCTAGGTGTTAGGATATTCTATTTCTTTAATTCCTGGAAAGGCCAAAGTGAGGTGGGAAAGTTAAGCAAACCCCCAACAAAGTGAAGTGATGAGTTACCACTGTTGAAGCAGGGCAAGAGGTCAGGATTGAGAGGATTGGAAAGAAAATGTGTGGGTGTGTATGCTGCTTTGCTTTGAGAACAAGCCAAAGGAAAGGGATACAGGTATGAGGGTATCTGATCCTTTAAAAGGTTTGCAGCATTTTGGTTTGAAGAAACTGGTATTCCCATGGGACAGGGGAATGTCACCAGCTTCTATTCCTCCCTTAACTCTTGGTTTCCCTGTAACTGTAATAGGGACTCTTCCAAAATGTAAGTTCGCATGTCAGTACTCTCCTCGTATACTAATGAAGAGTAAGGTAGTGATGGTGGGGGCAATCCTTCAAGTCCTGTGGAGGGTGTGAAAGCAGATATAAGGGCTGGCTACAAGATGTGGTGACACAAGAAGATTCAGAGAGGACCACTGCCTGGGTTTTAAGGCAGAAGTGTTTTACTAGAGGAGGGCTGACAGGGAAAGCTCTGCGTGGCGAAGTGACTGGCAAAAGCACATCGGAGAATGAATAGGAAGCATGATAGAGACATGGTAAGGTAGGAAAAGAGGGTTTGTAGGCCAGAAGGGAAATGAAGACACAAAAAGACAGACTGTAAGACAAATTAAAGACATTTTCTTTAATTAATTCCTTTAAAAATTACTATTAACTAGAAATCAGTATTGTAAGTAGCTCCCACTAGGCTGTGATTTCATTGCACTAATTGAGCAGTTTCTGACCCAGAGAACTTACAGCTGGCAGTTACCACTGGTCCTGGTCCCTGCTAAGTAACAGGATGGGCATATGTTAGCAAATGAAGAGCATGAGAGCAATTAGCTATCCACAGTGTTCCTTGGAGACAATAGCTTGTGGGGCCTGGTGTGTTATCCTTGGGCGTAATGTTGTGATTTTGGATGAGAAGGCTCAGATCTGGAAGAACTGCAGCAAGACCTGTTTTCCAGGCCCAATGTGAAAAAGTGGTGAGGGAGAGTTTGGGAAGGATTGCAGTGGGAACAGTGGGAGGGCACTCATGGCAAAGGGAGTAAAACACAGCTTCAGCAGAAGGTGCCAAAGCTGGTGATAATTGTATTCCTGTTCCTGAGGGGAGGTATGAGGTGGAGACCCCTCTGTGCTTTTGGGGTTTTAGAGACTAAGTGGGTACCACAGCTTAGGGGATCTGACCACTTTTCCTCACACTGATAATGGAAGGAAATTTCTTTTCCTCCTACTCCTCCCACTGGAGTGGATGCAGCAAATGCCGTGGCAACCTTGCTGAAAACAGCAAGCGACAGTGTCAGGGATACCTCTGCACCAATGCATTACAACGTGGAAAAAAGTTGCACAACTGTCGCATTGAAGCTTGTAGGTTACTGTTCTGGGAGGAAGCAGAAGCAAGGATCCTTTTGCTCCTTCTCATAGACTTAACCCTTGGGTTCCTAAGCAGGATTTGTCATGCCAGATGAGACCTGTTATCTGCCTCATCCAGAATCCTGTTCTGGCAACAGTTTTTGAAGCTGGATTTTTAGGGTCTTCTAAGGGGTCTTCTGTGAAAGCTTTATTATGAGAGCCCAACCACTTAGGCTAAAGAGATAGCATATGCTGTCTTCAGAGGTGCTGTTTGCTTCAATAGATTCCCTCTCCAGAGCCATTCCCACCCCCACTTCCTTCTCGCGGGAATCTGTAGGGACTGAGAAATGTAATCCCATTATTTGTTTTGCTCATGGGTACAGAACTGATTCTGTGCCCACTGAATTTGGCAAGGATGTCCCAAAGGGAAGCCTGTAAGGGTAACTTGCTCTGGACCTGCCTGCATGTGAGCGGCTAAACTGATCTGACCACCTCTTCTTCCTCCCTGCTCCTCTTAGACAGACTTTCTCCTCAAGTTCCTGCAGCCTTTGCATGACCTGAAAGCATTTAGTCATAACTGTCCAACAACAGCTCTCAATGTAAAGCATCACCAAATACAATAAAGGCAGTTTCCCACATTTACCATCAATCTGTCTGCGCTAGAGTAATTTGAGTAGTTCCCTATTTTGTGCTTTTTTTTTTCTGAATTGATCAGTGTAAGTGAGGACTTGGTAAGTGAGCTTCAGCCTCTGTTGTTTTCCTGATATGGTGGTTTGTTCACTGAGACAGCATGTAAAATACTTCCGTTTGAAACATGTCACATTTTGACCAGGTGTTAACAACAGCACAAGGTGTGCCAAGAGGGGTGAGACGGGCCTTAGGCTCGGTTGGTATATAAAATATTGGCTTAAGAATCAACTCCTCCATGTTGTCCTAAATTACCGTTTCACCATTGCGTTCTCATTTTTGCAGCAGTGAGTAGCATATACAAGGCAAACATATTCTTTTCTTTCACATCATAGATATGAGACAAAGGGATACAAAAGCCCAGCCCATGACTCACAAGTGCAGTGTAGGCATCTCGCCGTTCATCTTCAGGGGGGAAAAATAAAAGCAGTTCAGTGTCAGGTAAAGGTTTTATAGAAGGTTGGCATTTGTAATCAGTGTTGCAGTGGTCCTAAAGGCATCCTCTTCCAGTTATGGTTTGGAGTGGTTCTCATCTATTGTGTGCAAAAAAACATACAAGAAGATGCTATGTAGTTTCTTGTAGAAATTTGGTGGATGACCTTACTGCCCTGCTTTGTTCTGTCCCTTCTCCGGGACAGAGCTTCAAAACTGGCACTGGACATTGTGCTGAAAGCCAGGGCAGTTCTGCAGCAGGAGACGCCTTCCTCCGCTGCCACTATCCTAACATTCCTCCTTAAGAAAGGAGCCACAACCTGCCCTATATTTGCTTCTGTTCATTACAGACTTGGTGGTAAGGAAACACACCTCCTTACAGTCACTGCTTAAATAGTACCATGAGTTTCACTGCGTGCACTGGAACTATGGGTGGGAGAGTAGTTTCATGAAAGCAGCTCTATTTTCAAGAACTGTGCTGAGGAATTTTGTGCAGCCAGTGAAGAGACTTACCAGGCTTTATACTGAATCCAGTGCGTGCTGGACAGGATTTTGCATGTTTAATCACTGCTGTGTGACTGTGCGTGTAATGCTGAAATAGTCAAAAGTGTGTAATTATGATACACCTCATTGTCCACTCTTTGTGCCTTGAATTAAGGTGCTCAGAGTAGCAGTTCCCATCTTCAAAGCACCGCACCAGTTCTAATACCAGAAATTCCTGTGACGGGGCCAAGTGATGCCATTCCCATTTTTAAAATTAGGGAATTGAAAGAGAGAAAGGAAATAGAAGGAAGGAGAGAGAGGTGAAGTCACAGGCCTGGGACTTTAGAAGGATTTAAGTAACATTTGGGAGTTGCTGGCCCCTGTGCTTGTGTTAAGCATGATAAAACACGCTTCCGTCTGGATATTATTTATGTAATCTTATATGTATATTTCAGTTCCTCATGACTGTCAGTCATCTTGGAGACAGAGCTTGTTAAGAGGTATACTGAGGTGTTCCTGATACAGATTCACCTGCTTGCATCATTTCATCAGACCGTCTCTGTGACCCTTGTCACAGGTGCCTGCTCCCTTCTCATGTGCAACCTAGGAAATACAAGTTTGCCATAGTCTGAAAGGTGATGTTATTGACATTCCATCTCTTCAGTTTCCTTTACATAACCACGTTGAACATGAGACACTATTAAAATAACTTTTTCTTGGTGTTCTGAGAAATCACAATCTAATGTCATTGGATTGGAGAGATGAAGCCCTTCTCCCGTGAGGAGTGGCTGAAGGAACTGGGCAAGTTCAGACTATAGAAGAGAGCTTTGCAGGAACCTAGCAGCAGCCTTCCAAAACTTACCAAGAGGTCATCAGGGAGATGGAGCCAGGCTCTTTGCAGTGCTGCATGGTGGCAGGATGAGAGACAATAAGTTGAAATGAGAGATTCAAAAAGGGTGTAAGGAAAAGCTTTTTCACCCTTGAGGACAGTCAGGCAGTGAGAGAGGCTGCCCAGAGAGGTTGTGCAACCTCTATCCTTTGAGTTTTTCCAGACTAAACTGGACAAAGCTCTGAGAAACTTGATCTGACCTCACAGCTGACCCTGGTTTGAGCAGGAGGTTGGACTGGAGACCTTTGGAGGTCTCTTCCAACTTGAATTATCCTTGGATTATTATGCAATATTTTGCCTCATGTGCTGCAAATCAGCATTCATACTGAATTTCCAGAAGCCTATGTATGCTATGGAAAGGAAGCTGAATGGAACAAATATGACAGCAGGGATGGTAGAGTAAAATGTTCCCCATTTCTGAAAAGTTTCTGGGTCTCTTCTGTTGTAATGGAGGTACACACTTAAATAACACAAGAACTTGATAGCAGTCTTGTACCCTGGAACTAGCAGTGTGAAGAGCTCCTTTCAGCTTTCCACAGCTATAAAGAAGTAGTTTCTTTCAGGTGGTCCACATAATTCCTATGAACATTAAAGGGATGTTGCTCATTCTTCTCCCCTTCTCTCTCCTTCCCACCAGAAGCATTGCCTTGGGGTGACTCTCTTTTACAGGATGTGAGAAGAGGTGGAGGAAAGTCCTCACAGCTCCTTTCTCTGGGTGGAGCACAACAGCGTTTACTTACAACCCATGTTACCTCCAGTGACCATTATTTGTGGTGTGTGACATACACATTTTCAAGAAATTATTTCTTTCTTAAACTGTATTTTTGACTAGGGTAAATGAAGACTGTCTAGGCCACAAGTGTTTGGTTTGGGTAATTTGTAGTACACTCTAGAGAGAAACTTAATGGGAAAAATAATGGAGTTTTTGCAAATCTTACATGTTGGAAACAGACTACTATTAATCACTTAATACCCTTTCCTTAGAAAGAAGGACACATGCTGTATGTTTAACTTAGATTTTCTTTGCTCAAAACTGCGGACTCCACTTTTGTTGATTTATTGGCACTATACTGTGTCAATAGAGCTACTCTAAGTGAGTGCTGGAAACAGTAGATTTTGCATGGGATAGGATGCTGTATTTTTGATTTTTGATAATGTATTCTGAAGTGCCAAGACTTGAGTTTGAAACAGTTGTCCTTGGAAAAACTGCACTATATGGAGAAATAAAAAGTAATAGTCTAAGAAAAACATGATGCCAGAAAAAAAAGGTGCAGCTACAGAGTAATAATAGTTGAGCTGGATACACTGTAGGTAGCAATGCAATGATGCTTTCTGCCTGGAGCTCCTAATTTGAAAAGAAATTTATGAAGTCCTTACCACACTTCCCTTCACCCTTCTTTACCCCACTTGGTGTCACATTTTGAACATGTTGCCTAACTGTTCCCATTTTCTGTGAAAGCAAGGCTTTTAAACTGAAACAAAACCTCTGACCCTCTCACCTGACACCTGGTTAAGGTAGATAGCATGAGACTCTCCACTTATCACTGAACACCTGAAGATGTAAGAGGACACCTCTCCTTTGCTAGATTGAGGCTCTGAAAAGCTTAGCAACCTGTCTTTCTTTTTCCTTGAACTCAGAGAATACCATTAGGACAGGAAAATTGAGGCTGAAATAAAAGTATATAAAACAAGAGCCTCCTTCCTCTTCTCTGTCTAGTCAAGTTGGGCAGGAAAATCCTTTTGACAATTCAGATTATGCGTTTCCTGAAAATGTTAATGAACTCTGCAAGCTGCCTGGAGCAACTAGCATGAGAAGCATGCCTAGCAGTTAGATTTCAGGCATAATGAGTCAGAACACCCAACTTGTGTTTGTTGCATCCTTAGTGTCCTTGGACAGGTTGTTTAACTACTCAGCAACTCAGTTTCGTTTCCTATATAAGGAGAACAATAAACCTCGTGCACTGAAGGAGTGTTTAAGGGTTAGTTGATGCATACTTGTAAAAAGCCTTAAAAGGGCCTATTGAGAGGCAAACTGTAATTATCGTGTGCATCATGATTACCTGAGATTGCTTCTGTTTGTGTACATGCACATGTATGCAGACAATTGATTCAGGTATACAGTCTGCTGAGAGCACCTGACCAGTAGTGGATTCAAAAAGGAAGGTGGAGGAGAAGTCTAATGTTAAGAAGTGCTAATGTTAAATTAATTGCTTCAGTGGCAGTTGACATTTACTGAGGTATTAAATTTAGGCAAGGAGGAGGTGATGAAGGAGGAAAATAAGTACTCTTTCTTATATTTTGGTGGTTGCAAGTTCTTTCCTTTATCTACAGCATGCTTACAGGCAAGATCTTACAAGACTCCTTCATCTTGCCTTAAAAAGATCAAGGGATCCTTCATTCAAAGGAATGAGAAGATATTTTATGCTCCACAACCCTTTTAAGCCTATGGCTTCTCTCCAAGGGAGGTAATTCTAATGGCGTTTCTCGTGATGTGCCTGCTTGTCCACAGGAAACTAAATTGAAACACCTCTCCCCCCAGGTTCACAAATGCCAAGCGCACCATACATGCAAAAATAGGTCACTCTCATGAAGAGCTGTGTGTAAAAGGCAAAGATGAATCTTGGTGGCTGTAGTTTTACAGTAGACGTTTACTAGAGAAGTGTGGACTTTGCTTCAGTTCAGTGGTATTACTGATCTTGGATGGGAAGACAAGTACAAAGGAATGAAAGGTGTGGTTGAAGGTGGAGTCTTTTAGTGGGGCAGCCTCTTCCTTCTCTGGATTTCCCATGTATTTTTAGTTTTCTTCCTTCTGAGGCCTCGAAAAGAAATGGAAGCCCTCAAAGAAATACTGCTTTATTTTTTAACTGAAATTTTTAAATATTCACATGTTTATAATCAGAGAATATCTAAGACGTATAAATGCAGGACTGGCCCTTCTGATTGAGGAAAGAGTTATCTGAACTCTCTGCAAGTTGTTGCTCAAGAGCAGAATGCTGTGTGCTCAACTTGTGAGGTGGGTAGAGGGAGCAGGGAGTTTCTGGGGCAATTATTTGAAAACTAGAGAAGACTGAAGAATTTTTTCACGGACTGTTTTGGAGTGAAGTATACCCGTTCATCAAAACTAATCTGGTTCAGAGAACACAGTTGATTTTTGATTAATTTCAAAGTAGTTTAAAGTCAAAGAATTGAAGTTGTTTTTCGGAAAAGTTTTAGAACATGTAGGAACATTCAATTTTGATATTTTCTGATTTATTTCTTTTTAAGTGGAAATTACTTAATAATTCAAAAGACCCCACAGGTTAAAATCAAAGTGGAGCACTGTAATTGACTTAAAGACTTTTTTTTAATGTATTATCAGTTTGTGCACTTGTCTGAGATTTTAAATTTTTGTGCTGTTGTGGGAGAGGGCAACAAACCTCCTCCAGATCATCAAAGGTGAGAAAATAATTTCGCAATCAGATTTAGTAAATGAGAGATGTGAATCCAAGAAGTTCTAATTGTAGTTCTCTGAATGTCTGTGCTGTGTTGAACAAATCAGAATCCTATACTATAACTGGGACTACTGCTGCTTAGGTCCACCATGTAGGGTTGTGGTATGGCTAATCTGAAAATTGTGACACAGGCAGATGTTTTTCTTCTCTTCAGGAAGGTTAAAATTATGATTTTTTTTTTTAATGCTGCCTTTTTGAATACCTGCCTTTGCATTTTGGGTTTTGAGCCTTTAGGGTACAAGTCCAAGGTATTCTCTGCAAATCCAAGAGTTATAAACACTGTTATACCTATGAAAGCTATGATTGTGTAAGTCATATAGCTCTGGAGTTGAACTTTGAGGAACCACACCACATTGCACAAAATGTGAAATCAAACCATGGGAACTGGTAAGGGCTGTTTTATACTTTTTGTGATATTGCAAGTGAGTTGAGAACTAGTGGCAGCTTTTGAGAATCAAGATAGGAACTTGACCATTCCTGATTCCTGTTTATGGAGTGACTGACTACACAGCAGGCATGTGAAAATGAATTCTTGCTTATAAAGTTCCCCGAAGTTGCAAAGAGAATGTGATTTGTGCAGATTTTATTAGCTGGCCTTTTTTTTTTTTTTTTTTTTTTTTTTCCGGTGATGACAGACTATCTCAAACTGGAGCAAAGTGAGGCTTTTTCTTGTTTGCCAGAATATATTTAACTTTCCATAACTTATTCACCTGGTTTGGAAGCTCGCTTGTTTGTTTTTTCAGGAAAGGTGCCTGCTTTTGCCCCACTTTATGATGGGTAAACAAAAATGCAAGGAAGATGAGTGGCTGATACAAGGTCACCCACTGAATTATCTGCTTAGCTGAGTTTAGCATTATAGACCAGTCTGACTCATGGTCAGGCAAATGAGGACCAGCAGTATTTATCTTCTTCTTCCTCATTTTCCCCATTCCTTACGTGCAGAATCAGTTCCCTCCATGGTCAGGGATCTCTTGCCTAGATTCTGATGTTTTGTCCAAAAGGCACCAGAATGGGGGCATTAATTCATGGGGTGTTTCCTGACATTTGTGGCAGGCCTACTTCCAAACCCAAATGAGTGAATGAACAAAAACTAAACTGAAGACTGCACGAGGGACGGAGAGTCAGTCGTAGGGAGACCACGACTGGGCAGAGAATGACTGTCTTCAGCTAAATCATTCATGAATCAACAAATCAGTTACATCTTCATCACAGTGTCTGGGCTCATTGAAGCTTTTCAGTAGTCATGGAAGGTAAAACCTTTAGATACGCTTGGCAGGACAGAGGGGGGACCTGTGGACACTCTGAAGACAGCTCTTTTCCTTTTTTACAGTTGTATCTAAATGCAAACGATTAATGTCCTTTTCCTGCTGACAAGGTTCTCTTAAAAACATATATACTCTACAGCGTGCAACTTAGTTTACCGAGTGACTGTTAAAGATTAGGTTCGCTGTGGAGGCTGAGGTGGGGAACTGCTGTTGATGTGGAGTGAATTATTCCCCTGTGCCCTTCGGAGGGGCAGTCTGGATCTCCTCACTTGGTGCTTTTGCAGCGTGGTGTTGGAATGGCACCTGCCTGGCAGCGGCTCTCCTAGCCTGATCCCTGCTCCTTCAGCTAGGTCACCATTTCAGCTGGTGTTTTCTGTTGGGCAGATCAAACAGTATCCTGTTTTATCTGCTGTGCTTTATCTCCTGTCATGAAAATCAATTCTCCCATCCCTGTCTGAGAATAGACTATTCCCTTGTGAAATGTCTCATGCCTTTCTCCCTCAAACTCTTACTTTAACTTGTTTATGGTTTGACCAGGTAGTTTGTTATATTACTACACGTGGTTTATACAGCTGGGCCTCTGAGACGGCAAGAACCCCCCCAAAACCTGCAGCTTACGTATCTTTTCTCCACCTCCTCTTCCTTCTCTCCTCCCTGCCCCCCACACCGGAAAAAAAATTCAGCTAATCAACCATTGCATCTATTAAAATATTAGTCTGTGGGATACTACATGCAAGAGCAAATCCTACAGAAACTTCTTGCACCTGCAGGGGAAATGTTCCATATACGGTATGGAGGCTGGCAGAGTCTTGATTCAGAATAAAATTTAAATGATTCTGGTCGTTTTGCCACATCCTGTTTCTCTCATTTATGCATGCACTATTTTGATAACCAACAAATAGTTCTCAGTTTGCTGGAGCTAAAGATAGCCTTGAATTGTAGCACTAGTATCCTCCTCCTTTAGAAGTGCTTGGGTTCTCTCCCTTGCAGAGATTGGGGCCAGCCTCGAAAACTGGGGCCAGCCTTAAGTTTCCTTTATGATATTTCTTTAGGTTTAGCATGATTTCATAACTGCTTTTGAAGTGTTTCAGAGTAATCCAAACATGACAAGCTGCAGAGTTTCATTCTCTGGTTAGTCAAATGACCAGTATCATCTCTCTCTGTGTTTCTTAAGCTGTGATCCTTTGTTTTGTGTTGAGATATGAAGTCGCAGGAGAAAAGCAGTTGATATGCTTCAATTTCCTGACTCTGCCCAAGGGCTTTCTCTTGTTAACTCTGTTTCTAGCATTAGGGCTTTTCTGGCACATGAACCGTTCTGTAGATCCCTTGACTGATTTCGGCACAACTTGGGTTTACAATCTGTTTTATTCCCCTCAGAGCATAGGTGTTTTAATACCAGCAGGAAAACTTGATCTTAAGAACACTGTCAGTGGCCACAGGAGCAATGTCCATGTGCACACTTTGACTAACATGGCAGCTATGCCACTTCCAGCAGTCTTCCTGCTGCTATCCCCAAGTACTGTGGCTTGCTCTGTAGCAACCTGTGGTGGTTCAGGGTGCTCCTTCAATCTTTGGCCATGTCTGAATGGCCATGTTGTCTCTTCCACCTGTACTGCAGACTCCAACGGTGGTTGGATTTAGAATTCAACTAGCCAAGTCATGTATGTAGGATTGTACAGATCCACCTACATCTTTCAAATTCGTAATGAAGAAGGGCCATGTCAAGAAGATGCATCAAAGCCCATTATTTCTATGTATTTTTATTTATTTGACTTCCAAAATTGTTTGATCTAAGTATATTTTGTACTGGGAAAGGGCATGCAATCTGCTGTGGAAAAGCAGTGGTGCTATCTGCATTAGAAAGAGCGACGCAGTTTTACCTTCAGTTAGTAAACCCATGCAGAGCTCAAATATGAGCAAAAATCTTCATGAAAACCTGTGGTTTTGTGTAATGTGCCCATTAGCTGTTCAAGTGAAGTAGTGAGTAGAACTTAGAGTTTACGTTGATCTGATAATATGTGTTAATACTGTAAGTGCTTTGTATAGAGCTTTGCCTTGGAATAGTGTTTTCCTAATAAAGAAAAGAAGTAGAAGATTACAAATCCGGTTGAATAACTGGCAGGGATTAAAGTGGGAAACTGGTGGCTTAATGGTGCTCCCCTGCTGGAAAATCCCAGTCTGGGCTCCATGCAGTTGGTGTTCATGCTTCAGCAGCTTACCTGTGCCATTGGATCCAGCCTTTGTGGGTATAGGCCTTCTCTTGAAACTGAGATCCAGTTAAAATTAATACTTGGTTACTCTCAAATTCAAAGAATGACCAAACTGATATTTTGTGCAGTTCCATCAAACTTTTGAAAACAAAGTTCTTCCTGACATTTGACATTTTCTGGGCCTTTCGCATAATGTATGTTAAGCTGAATCAGACTTTGGTCTATGCAGGCTGGTATGCTTCCCAAGATAGATGGGAAAGATGTATATTTTAACTACATACTTATGGAAACGTTTGCAGAGGACAAAAGTGATAAGCAACTCCTTCCACAGGCTTGTAACTTCTTCATGGTTATTTTCCTTGGTCTGTCTGAAGATGCTAACCATCCTAATACACTACAGCCATTTAAAATTGCACACAAAAATACTTTGCTGTCCAACGCCCGATAGCGCAGGATGCCGCAGCTCCCATGTGGTGGCTGAGAGCCCAGCACCAAGCACACTAACCCTTATCATCAGTTATTTGCTATGTGTAGATTAGTAGCATCCAGAGTAAGGATGAACTCAGTGAGACTGCTCAGGTGAGCAAGACTAGTATTTTGGGGTGCCTTGTTCTCATCAGCAATCCTGGAACTACTCAGCTAAGTGAGGCTAATAATGTTTGGCTGCATGTGTGGAGAGCTGTGTTCTTCCATTAAACAAAACCTGACCTCCACAGGTTCTCCTTTTCTGGTGTAAACACGATGTCTACACCGACTGGGCAACCTCAGTACTAGTGCTGCTGATTCCAAATAAAGTAATGGTGACAGGATCCTTCCCAGGAACTTACTTTGCCAAATTCATAATGTAGCAGTGCAGGAAAACGAACTCATTGGACCAGATCCTCACACCTGTTGTAAGTCTCGGTCACCTTACAGACTTTGCTGGAAGTGTGCCAGTGTACACCGGGAAACAAATGGGATCATTCCCCTTCTTTATTCCTTACTACCACCATGTATATTTTATTTTACTTTTAGTATTTATATGTGACTGATGCTCTTGCTTGGAGGAAATCCTTTGCATGCCTACTTTTTTCCTCAGTGGTGCTGCTAACCTTCTGCGAGCAGTTCTGCAGGGTAGAGATGTGGTTTGTTACCAAGTTTCAGCGTGCATTGCCCATCCCTTCCCCTTCCCCCTCCTTCTCTGCTTTGTGGAGCAGATGGTGCTAATTCCCGTGGTGGCTCTTGATGCAGCTGAGGTCTCTTCCCTGATGCCTCTACTGTATCATGGAAACTCCCTGTGGTCTTTTTGGAGAAGAGAACACACAGTTGATGATTGACTTTTGTTTATAACTTTTAAGATCCTATTAGGATTAGATTTCTTTTTGCTGTTCTCTTCCACCTCCTCTTCCAACCTGTCCCAAAGATCTTTGGTCTGAAACTCACTGCAACTTGGGGAATATTGCTTTTCGTTACTGTTGTTAGTTACAATATTTTGCATTCCTACAGACACCCACCCACCACATGTTTACCTTTGTAAACATTCTTCCATTTTGATTGTATTTACAATTTTTTTTCAAGCAGAAATGCTGACTCTTTACATATAACAAAGGTCATTCTATTGTTTTCTGCTTCAATTTAGAGCTGGAACACCACTAATTGCCATTTTTAATTAGCGCCTTCTTTAGCGCCCCTTTTCTCATCCTTTGGGCCTCCCCCTCTCTTGTATTATACAAGTACAACAGGTTGATTGCTAAAAAACGTCTTGCTCTCCACTGGGCCACAAGTGTATCCTGCCCACACCTCTCAGACTCCCTGTGATGACCTTACCTGATTCTAGCATCACGTCCCTGTCTTCAATACGCTGCATTGCTCTCTCCAGACCTTTCTGATTCTTTTCGACCATATTCCTTCCTCTTTACAATTAAGTCAGTGGTTTTATGTTGGTGAAATCAGGAGTAGAATTTCACCTCGTGTAACTGATTGCTTTATTTCTTGTGCCAGCTTCTCTCCTAATTGAGCTTGCTGTGTTGCTCCAGCATTCTCCTGCCGTAAATCCCTCTGTGCATTTTCACGTATCATATAATGATGCCTCCTCAACTCTGTGCATTGTGCGACTCAACTTTCCTCCAAACCACTCACAAAATCCACTCCTTTTAGGCTAGCCTTCCTTTGCTGTTCTCCACCCTTGCCTTTTATGCCAGATATGAAGCCAAATCCTGACGCTACTGAAGTCATTTGAAATGTTGCCATGTGCTTCACTGAGATGAAGACTGAGTTCACTGTCTACAGATTTAAATATTATGAATGGGGGGGAAGTGGAGAATGAAGTGACATGAGAAAAAGAATCATTAAGTTCATTACACCCGCTGAACAGATCCTGTAAGCTCTCACTGTTGTGGTATGTATCCTCCTGTGCCGCTGTTTTTTTTGTCACCCTTGCTGCGCTATGCTTAATTTAGATTGTAAATTCCTCACATCTGACTCTTTCTGTTTCATTTCTCCTTAATGTGGCGTGCCCACCTATGGCACTGTGAAAATGTAGTAACTCACGGAGAAGAAGTAGTCTTCTGAAAATTTTACCCAGTTTAAGCAATTTAAAATAATAATAATAAATAAATCACCTTTTCATAGTAGCAAACAGGAAACCTCTGAGCAGTGGTCAGGATCTCAGTGGAAAGTCTGGCTTCACTGTGTGACAGGACATGCAATGACCACAGTAAGGGGCAGGACAGGAGCCTGTGGAAGAACATTTTGTTCATCAGCTTTGTGTCTGTGCCAGGCTGAGGGGTATAAATACTTAAAATTATTTGTATGGGCAGATGTAGTTTTCTTTTGAAAATATGCACACAGAAATAACCTCCATAGGGTCTCCAGCAAGTACTCGCCCTGGTTCTGTATTATGAGAGAGGACAAGCAGCGATCCTGTGTTTTTTCTTAGGGTACTGTGTACAGTCTCCTATATCCTGTCAGCCTCTCAGGTGAATCCTTAAAGGCCTGAGCTGTCCCAGTGACATAATGTTTTAGAGTAGCTGTTGTTTTGTAGAGATCATTGGGTTTGGTCCAGGCAGTCCTAATGATGTGCTGAGTAGTGGCTATGTCCAAAATAAAACAGGCAAGAAGTGCTCTGTACAGCTGGAGCTCAGACTGGAGGTGGGGGAGCGAAGCAGGCTGTTTCTGGGGAGCTGCGTGACTCCGCTCTTCACCCCCTTGTTCATTAGTAAGTGGCCTGTGGCCTTCGTGAGATAGAGCGCGATGTATTCCAGTTACATCAAACCCTGATACTGCCTGATAGCAATGGCACAATGGATTCAGCTTTATTTTGCAGATACCACATCTTACTGAAGTCACTGGCTAAACAAAGCCAACATTCCTCTCTGATATGTGTGAGATTACTTTTCTTCCCCTCCTTCTTCTTCCTCTGCTTAAGGTTCACTTTAAAACACCGAATACCTGATTCTCCTCTTGCTCCTGGATTTCACTGGCTTAATTCCCACAACTTCCACAGTTCTCTTAGTATAGAGAGGTGATAAAAGAAAAACAGAGTCTCTTTCATGTCATGTGACAAGGCAGTGGTGGCATGGTGCAGTGGGAGAGAGCTGCTCTCAGCATCAGCTAGCAGTGAAGGTCTGTCTGTCTTGCTGCATCTGTTTCTTTGATATTTGAACAGGACTCTTCTGAGACAGTCTCTGTCACTCCTTAATTAGCCTGTCACTCCAGGGAGCAAAAAAAAAAAAGCCTCAACAAAAAAATCCTGGGATGGGAATTTAATCTGGCTTTCCTGGATGACAGGGCACAGCACAAGGCTGGCCAGAGAAATATGTATTTAAACAAATTGCTTCACATTTACACATTAACCCTTGAGTGAGAGTCTTCCATTCCTTGAAGAATCTACTTTGTTATTGACTAATTTCACATCTTTTGCTGAGGCCAGTGAAGGAGCGTATCAGGGGGAGTCCAATCAATCGTCTGTTCCTGCAATTATTCCTCCAATCCTGTCTTTTCTGTGCTAGAAAACCTCCTCTATCGCACTCCCAGACAAGCCTCTCATAGGAGAAACCTTCTGTTTGTCAACTCTTAGACCATTCTTAGTGTTCTGTGGTCCAAGAAGTGATGGTGGGAAGTAGTTTCAGGCAGGAATCTCAAAAATTTCTCATAAGCATAAAGATGCTTGTGAGAATAGTGGGGAAGGGAGACTGCCGTTGAGGATCTACAGCAGGAAGACCCTCTGCCACATGCTGTACTCTAAGGATACTAGTGAAAAGCAATGGATGGCTAATTGAGAATTCATGCGTCTCCACATGATGAGCTCACGTGTACCTGAGAAACAGCTTCATTCACTGTCCTTAGGATCTCCACTGGAACAAAAGGTATCACAGCTGGGATGTCCTGCTGTGTGGGAGATGAGTTTTAGCAGGGGCCAGTCACAAGTTCCAGAACATGTTTGAGCCAAGGATAAAAATGGCCATTGTGGGAATTACAGCAAATACAAGGCTTGATTATTGTTTCAGTCACTTCTGAACAGTCAGTAGTCCATTCATTTAGCTCTTATGAACAGGTGTCTTTTTTTTTTTGCTAGAGGCAAGAATTCATGTTCTCAAGTATGTAGCTCTGTTACGGTGCTCTCATCTAGTATTTTTAGCTAATACAACTATTCTGATAGTCTGCAAAACAAGTGCTGAAGTCTTAACATTTACCTTGATTTTCTCCCTAAGGTCAGCTGCCACTTTAATTTCTCTACAACCTTGGTTTTCCTGCTAGAAAAGATACCTAACAGTTACACTGTGTGAAATCTCTTTTTGTTTTCTTCCTATGACATGGTATTTTCTCCAAAAAGTATTTAACTAGACAGTTTGTCTCAGGCTTAACTCTGACTTCATTGGAGTTACAGCAGAAACAAATTTTGTCTCTAGAAACCAAGTAATGGACCAAAGATTTATAATTAGAATCTCTTGTACCCTGTGGTCCTGTAAAGATTTTCCACATCAGAGGCAAAGTCTTCATTACGATAAATGAGATAACACACTTTACTTCAGGTTTGTAGTAGCCATGTAGGCTATTTTCTCTCCCCATTTTAACAGATTTACCTGAAGTTAGTTCTTATTGCTGGATTTCCAGATCTGTTGATTTAAGTCTCCTTCCAGATGAGCCTGTCCAATATTGTCAGCAGGAATGGAAACTTTCCCACAGGATGTCCTGCTCATCTACACCAATACCAGGCCTTGACTATGTGAGATAACTGGATCCTTCTTATTCTTCCAGTTAGAAAGTAAATTGGTAAGCAGTTAATTTCAGGTAAATCAATATATTACTTATCTAAAGCAAAATAAAGCCGTATAGAAAGACATTGAGTTAAAAACATACATGTTTTAACCAATGTAGCTAGTCCAGAAATGGAAATCTTTTGATGAGTGATGTTGCAATTATAAGTTGCTTGTGACTTCCTTGCTTCCAGAAATTACTGCTGGCCCAGCCTCCTAGCAGAGCAGTTTGTGTGCGACAGCTTTCATTTCAGGTGAAATCAATTGGTTTAGTTCTGACCACCAATTTAAACTATTTAAGCTAACCTAGTTTGTTTTGCTTGATGCAAATTAGGAACCTCCTTCAACAAAACTGGGACAGTAACCCCTGATACGGTGGTGCTGTAACCATTCCAGCTGAAGGTAGTGAGGACTTCTGTGCACAGCAGAAATTGGTGCAATCTCCTTAGGTAACTTGCTCTTCAGGAAAGTTCTTGGCACATGTGCTCCTAAAGAAATAGGCTCACTGTGGTACAGGTGCTCATGGTATCATCATCTGACAGCTATTGACTGGGTTTAGACTCCCAAGACACTATGTGAGGATACAAGTTTCATGAAATTCTCTCAAAGTATTTTTCTGGTTTCCCCCCCTGCCCCCTTTTACTTCAAAATGTGGTTGAAACCCACAAATTTTGTTAGTCTTCACTGCAGATCTAAATGATTTGGAAGTGGGGCTGTTTGTACTTTGCAAGGATAGTATTACTTGCCAGTAACTCTTTTTGTTGATGGATCTTCATAGTTATCTATGAACCTCGTAGAGAAAATATAATGGTCAAGGTATAGATTGACCTGCACCAATTGATGGTACTCCAGCATCTAACAGATGAAGTATAACTCCACATTCACTCCTCACTTGTCCCATCAGTATGAAGAACAAAAGTTACATTCAGAGGCAGTTGTACAAATTGTCATTATTGCACTCTACATCAGGAGAACCCTTAGTAAGAAGAGTACAAAGAAGTTCAGATTTACTAAGAAGCAACTTGAGCCTTTACAAGAATTGAACCATCTTGGAAGACTGAAAAGTAAAAATTTCCTCCTCTCTTGCTTTCATATTCCAGCTTGCAAAAAAGGAGTAGAAAAGCCAAAATAGAGTGAAAGCGCTTTTGCGGGATAGTGAGCCTGCTGGGAAGGCAGACGTTTCTGCTGTCCCGGAGGAGGGCTGTGCTCAAGTGGAATCTTAGCTCAGTTGTGCCAGACCATGCAGTTTGTGTCCAAATCGCAACTGAACTGATTTGCTAGTGAGATTCCAAAGAGGCTGGCTAGAGAGCTGTAATAAAACTTCCCAAAGCAGTAAATTAGTCCTGAAACAATTAGCCAGCTTTGCGTGCCTGCCCCAAATGCAGGTGTTTGAGAGGAGGCTGTTTATTTTAGTTCACAGAGATGTCTATAGACTAAAATTTTGTTATGGATTTCCCATATAGGGCTTATTCAAGCATGAGTATATGTACATTATGAAATATTTATAAGGATGGTTACAACATGGAAACGTTGTCTGTTTCTGGCTGTACAAGTTTTGGAGGAAGAAGATGGAAAAGTACTCTGAATTGGAGGAATTAAAGGGACCACTAGCATGAAACAAATTCAGTAGACGACTCAGACATTAGATTTGCCTTATAGTTGTTTTTTAATTGTTTTTCTATTTTTCATATACTTTTTTCTCATCTGTTCTGTATGAAAGGTGTGAAAAACGGCAAGATCCAAATATAAGCAAGGAATAGCCAAAACTGCAGTGTAAGCAAACAGAGGAGCATTAGCTTTTCTTTTTTTTTCCTCATGTCTTCCTTACAGTGACCTTCAGTATGACTTATGTTTACAGGAGGTTAAGAACCTTCTGAAAGGAATGTCACTTTGAAGTCGGTCGTGTTCCTTTTACTGAAAGCTTTGTTACAAAAGACCCCCAGCCTTCCCACCTCACTGTAGAGAGGGCTGGCACTGCTGTGAGGTTTTCTTGTGGATGGAACAGAAGGTGAGTGCTTTTCCCAGGAAAGTTCACAGCCTAGCATATTACAAAATCACCATACGACTCCTCTTCCTTCTCCTGCTAGGAATAAGTTTCTCTTTTGTTTTCACGAGGTCAAATTCACTGCTGAGTTTTAGTGGCGTGCGGTCTGCCCCTGGTGTGCATTTTACTCATATGATAAATTCTATAGGATCTCCAGCAATTATGGTGTGTCAGGACCTCCACCTCAGAGCTGATTTGGGCATCCGCACAGTGTTCCGTGAACATCGAGTTTGGGCTTTGATTCAATAGTGACTCACTGAGGGCAGAGCATTGCTTCGTGAAGTACCAGCTATGCACTCCATAGTGCCTGGGGTTTCAAACTAACTCATAGAAACACAACCCTCCTTTGAAATATGTGCCCAAGTAGTTCATAATACAGCAGTGTAAGGAGGGCCAATATTGGGGATCAGTGAGATACTGGTGAGAAATCTTCTATAATTGCGAAGCATCCCAGGAGATTCTGATTTATTTCTGGAGCCAATGGGGCTTTGGCAGTTAGGGTCTTGTTCTGAGACCTCCCTCCTACCAGTGACATGCGTGACATCACCGATGGTACTTGGTGGTTTTATTGGATGCAGTCTGAGCTGATCCAGAAGAAGGTAAGGTTCTATCTGTTTGTTTGTTTTAATGTATCGCAGAAGATTGTTGAGGCTACCAAGAGCAATGGAGAGGAATATTTACACTGTTTACATATCATAGCTTGATGAAAGGCTGAACTCATTACACTTGAATTGAACATGTGACTCTGTAGTTATCTGCATCATGCTGGGTGGCTGTAGGCCAAGGCAATATATGTATGTACTCTGAGCTGTGGTTGTGCAGCTGAAGCAGTTCTCTTTCAGCTTGTCTTTGCCTCTCTGCTGAAAGTTAATGTCCCCTTGGTGTGCCAGCTAAGCTCCTCCTTTTAGATATCTCTTTAAAAAATAATTTAGATTAGCATAAACAAATAATTTAAGCAGTAGGTCTCTTTACTTGAGTTTATCTCAACTGCTGAACGTTAGGGAATGCTTACACAAGCCCCTTGACTAGCAGCAAGGGTGGTAACTTCTGGCTGAGGCCTTGGGGATGAAGTGGGAAGTAGTAGGCTCTGTGTGTACCATGGTGGCACTTAAAGGACATGTCACAAAGGCATGTAGTTCTTTATTTAAGTCCTGTTTTGCCTAAGTAGTCTCCACTGGCAGCAACATTAATTGAAACGGAATACACTGTTCATAAAGGTTTTTTTCTGAATCGCCATTGTGATTTAGTATAATGGATTTCTGTAGTATGCGAAGGAGAGAGGGGGTAAAAAGACAAAGCAGATGCATTTCTGCTTCTAAGCAGAGAGAAGCTCCATCACATTCTGCTATGGTGCATTCAGCATGAATAATATCACAGGTGTTATGCATGCTGCTTATGAACAGTTCATTTTAAAAGAGACACTTTTTTGCTGATATGTTGAGAAATGCACAAGAGCAACTGTGCTCCCTGTTGATAGGGTGGCTTATGAGTAGCACCCAGACTATCTGTTTGGAAAGAATTTCTGTGCTGTCTCTCAGGTGGTGCTGTCTGACTAAACACTGCCTCTTTCTTCTTTGGAGGCTTTTCTATTGGTGCGCCTTCACAATATCATCTAGGTGAACAGGGAACCACATTTGGACTTGTGTCAAGGGTAATCTCTTAATGAAAGATCTAGCCATGTTTTTTATTATCTTTGCGCTTGAAAGTATGTTAATGAATTGCATGCATACCAAGCAGAAAAAGTGGATAGAAGGAAATATGGTTGGTAGCTCAAAATGAGAGAAGTAAGTGGTAGAGTAACAGGAATGCAAAAAGAAATAGCAGAAAAGTTGAAGTTTGTGGCCTTGTGGAAAGGCCCAAGGTGGCAGGCACAGTGATATTGACTAGTCTGTTCCTGGGAAAACTGTCTCATCCTCTTCAGAGTGTCTGTATCATCACATTTTATTTGCAGCATGGATGGCAGAAACCTTGAAGGTGCTAACAGAATAAAATGAGACTGAAATAACAAGTTCATGACTTCTGAGGGTGAGGGTGAAGATCCTTCAGATATATTGAAACAACAGAGACAACTCCTATAATCTCCTTGCTTCCATCTCTTTCAAAATATGAAAAAAAATAACTGGATCAGTGAAAGATGCATATGACTTGCTGACTGATGGTGTAGGTCCATGATTGGTTTAAGCTAGTGCTGCAGTCTTGTCCTCCAGCTGTCCCTGACTGTATGTCCCAACCCTGAAGCTACCTTTTATTGTACCAGCCACGGAGTAGTTCAGGCCAGAGAACCAATTGCACTTACAACTTTTTTTCTTTTTTAAATGTCATTGTTTTACATTTAGTGATTACACGAGAGTTTGTGCTGGCATAAGGGGGAGAGCAGTTGTGAGGGTAGGAACAGTGGCAAGAGAAGGGTAGAGGACATTTATTTTAAGGTCAGTGCTAGCTATTGCTAGCTTAAACTGGTTGTGGGACTATGGCATTGAGTGGCCCTGTAGCAGGCAGGGAAGGAGATAAAACATGTCTGGTTGATTAAAATAGTGCAGGTGTTAAAGCTAATGTAGCAGGTCCTGTGCTTGGAGACGGTTCGTGTCCTTCCTGTGCCTTTAGCTCCTCTATCAGCAAAAGTGCAGATAACTCCCTCAAGGGGCTCCTGTGGGATTTAATTCAGTAAAGCCCTCAGGAGGGGAGGTCTATAGAGATAGGCAGTGTTTGTAGATTGTAACCAGGTGCCTGTGCTGACCAAGGAGGTATGAAGCATTTACATTTGGCGGGGAATGTGCAAGTTTCACTGGCCTGGTGCAGACCTTCCTTCAGAAATGGGGATCCCAGCTTTGTAATGCTGGGTTTGTGCTACACATTCTGGCCTGCAGCCTTCAGTGATGAAAAATAGGGCTAAGGCAGCGTGTGTTCAGAGGGACAATACTTGCAGGGGAGGAAGTGCCATCTTGTCCTCAGTGATCCTCAGTGATGTTTGCTGGTTGCAAATTTGTCCCTATGTAAGTGGCAGGGTGTCGACTTTCGCTGGTACTCTACGCTTAAGTAGATTATATCAGGTAGTACCTGCACCTGCATGATAGGGGAGATGGTACAAAGCAATTGATCGAGCAGCCTCTCAGCTGGGAGAGCAAGAACAGGATGTTGTTTGAAAGGTCTTTAGTAGTGAAATTTGCTACTAGTTACTTCCTTTTGGTATATACCCCTAGGCCCTGTCTAGTCTCCAGACCCTCCAGAAGGGGAAGAATAAGCCCTAGTGACGGTGGGGAAAAATTGTTGATGATGCTGAAGGGTATGAAAAGATGGTGTTTAACTTTATTCTGAACGGGGACTATTGTAACATTAATAAAATTGCACAGAGGTCTGGAGAAGGGGCCTACCTGCTTATCACTTGCTTCCCTGTAGCTCTGCTAAGCAGATATCTTTCTGATTGCTCTTGGTTGTCCCCACTAAAAGTTCACAAGTGCAATAATTTTGTTTAAATCTGTTTCTGTTAAAGACAGCCTTAAAGAAAGAGAGACCATTACGTCCCCTAGAACGTGCTGGGTTTAGAGCAAAAGCTGAGGTCTTGGTTTTATAAGATTGATTCTTCAGTTTGCTTCCGTGTATTTCCAACACTACTGATCAGTTATATGTCTCGAGTCGTGTCATTTTACTATTTTAATATATTTTCAGGTCAAAAACTGCTCTTGAACATAATGTTGACTGTCATAGAATCATAGAATCATTTAGGTTGGAAAAGACCCTTAAGATCATCAAGTCCAACAGCAAACCTAACACTGCCAAGTTTACCACATCTACAAGCCTATTAAATACCTCCAGGGATGGTGACTCAACCACTGCCCTGGGCAGCCTGTTCCAGTGCTTGATAACCTTTTCAGTGAAGAAATTTTTCCTAATATCCAATCTAAACCTCCCTTGGCGCAACTTGAGGCCATTTCCTATTGTCCTATCACTTGTTACTTGGGAACAGAGACGGACACCATAAACTATCTTCCTCATGGAAGATTCCTTTTGTCTCCTTTTATCTATTAGTCATACAACAAATGCACTTTTACCTTGCCCTGGTCAGGTAGATGGGCCATAACAATATTGTAAGCATGAAAATGTGTTACTTTGGAAAAAGGTCCTGCTCACTAGTGTAACTTGAGTGAGCTCTGGGTTTGTGACTGCATCTCTTTTGTTCTGGAGATGTTTCCGTCTTCCAGTACTACGCATGTGTGAGTGGAGGGGATGTCAAATACCATAGCATTTGGTGTACTTTTATTTCTGACTGTTCTTTGACTCTACGTTTTAGCACTTTAATGTTCTGATTCTTATAAGAACATCAACTCAAGTCATAGTTGTGTCTCAGAACAGCTTGTTACCACTATTTTAAAATAGTTCCCAAGATGGCCTTACCTCAGAATAAAATATTTTTGTGTTTTCCCACACAGGTAGTTAACCTAACAGCACTTGACAGCACTTACTCTAATGGCATTCTTTGAGCAAGTTTTGAGTGTGTACAGGAACAGTGGGTGAGAAGCAAACGTATGAAAGTTCTTGCAAGAGGAGATGGGATAAGAAGTGTGGGGCATCCTGCATGAGGTGCCTGCTTGGGGCTCTGCTGGACTCCCCATGCCTTACCGTGCTTCTCAGCCAAACCCGCCTGGGCCCTCAATTTAGTAGGAATGACGAGCAGTTGGTCAGCACTTTCAGTTCTAGAGGTTTTCCGCATAACAAAGCCTGTGGTGCTTCTGGGTCAGCTTCCTCTCTGGTTCTCATCTGATTTAAGTCAAAAAAGGATATAGGGACAGAGTGATTTCTGCTGAAAAAAATGGAAAGCATGAGAATAAACTTACCAGACATTGCTTTGACTGAAGCCAGAACAGGGGCAAGATGAAGGGAAACTACTACTTCTTCTAGGAAATCAAAAGGTATTCATCAAAAGGCAGTCCTGTGTATCCACCTGGCAGGAACACACAAGTTTATTTTTGTCCTGGGAAGCTGTTTTTGGATCTTTGAAATGTAACCCTTGTTATGGCAAGTTTGAGGAGTTTGCTGAGTATCAGACTGATGAGGAATTTGCCTTGTTACATTTTTGTCTCCTTCCTTCTGCTCCTCCCCAAGGAAGGCAAGCTCCTGCCCCCTCCCAAAACACCATAGTAACCCACCAACTTTGCCAGAAAATGCTTAGCACATTAGCGGGTTTAAGTGTCATAGTTGTAATCGCTCAGAAGGCCACAGAGCTGCATAGATTTCATTCCTTTCCAGCTGGTGGCTTTTTGACAACGCTCGGTGGGCAGCGTTACAAACTCATGAAGGCTGTGGTACAGATGAAATATGAGTTACTGCACTGCATGGAGAGGATAGTCGTATATGTGTGGATGTGGCAGAGGGAGGAGGGTTATGAGATCAGCTGGGTGTCTGTGGTGAGAGAAGTGTGAAATGGCAAGGGTAAGTTTTCCATTACATAGTGTCCAAAAAAAATGGTTGTTATTATTGAGGTTATCTGTTCTAGAGTAAAAAAATAGGGTCAGCACTGGTCTATCCAGCATTCTCTGTAAATAAGCTGTATTTATGCCCTGTTGTTTTGGCTGTCTTGGATGATTCCTGTCTCCTCTAACTTACTTCTGTAATTGCCTGTGTGCCAGATTCTGCTCGCAGCTTCAGGAGCATGACATCAGGAACCATTCTTCCTGAGTCAATGGAGTTATGCCGATTTTCGTTTCTTTTTAACCTGGTGCAACTGAGAGTGTGTCTTGGTCACTGTCTGTATTAACACCTGTTAGCAAGAACAGAGAGGCCCCCATGCTGCCGAATGGAGCCAGACAGCTGCTTATCTCTCTTGCAGATGTTCCTGTCTTTTTTTGTCTGCTCAGTGTGAGGAGGCATGATGGAGCACAGGAATGTGTCATATCCTTTCCATTCCCCTCCCTGCTTGTTTGTGGCAGCCAAAAAGGAGAGGGGACTAGGGACCCATTAGCAAAGTGAGTGGGGGGAATGCTTAATAATCTCCTATTTTCTTGAGCATGGGATCTGACTTTTTGGCTGTGGCTGCAGGCAGGGCTGCGAGTGGAGATATACGCAGAGAGAATGCATACCTCTACTGTCTTTTCCCAAAACTACCATACTGCAGGCTTTTGGTGGGCAAAAGCTGCTTTCAGGCTGCCTGCTGGAGTCAGGCAGAGCCCTGCTCTCACCTTCCCCTCGCAGGACCTCGCAGCAGGCTGGCTCAGGAGCTGCTACGCGATTGCAAAGGCAGAGTGCTGATGGTCACACAGCTGATGGGTAGTACCTCGCTTCTTCAGAGCCAGTGGCCCAGTCCCAAATTATTTCCAGCCTGGGAGCTCCTCCCTCCAACAGGGCAAATTGAACTTTTGCCTCCATGCAAAGCAGTACCTTCCAGCTCCCTTTGCCTTTTGAGCTCCGCAGGAACCTGGATTCCTTCTCTCACACAGGTGAGACATTGCTGATCGTTTCCTGCACTCACCAGTGCCGTGTGTTTCCTGCTACGTTCAGCACTCGCCCCAGCCTGTGACAGTGGTTTCTGGACCTACATGAGCTTAGCAAGAGCTCTCAGCTCTCCCACAGGGGTTAAACACTACCAACTGGGTGATCAGAGGAATCCTGCTTCGTGTAAAGCAAGGGCTCCTGGATTCCTTTTCCAACTTTGAACACTAGATGAGGTCTGAATGCCATTAGGGAACAGTGCTCTGAGTGCTGGCCTGTCACTACTGGGCTGTAAATACCTTTAATAACTCTTCATGTTGGCACTTCCTCACTGCAGAGCACAAGTGGCTGGTAGCACGTCTGACCACACTGCAGGCAGGAAAGCTCTGCTAGGAACACTCAGGCTCGAGCGCAGCTGTGCACAAGTAACATGGCAAGATCCCACAAGGGCTGTTCTTTGTTTTGTTAGGAGTTTTTTTTTTTTAATCTTTGCTTATCATTTGAGACACAGTGTGCTGGAGTAGTTGGACATTCTCTCTGGAGAAAACAGGGCTCAAGCAATTGTGTCTACAGGGAGGAGCAGAGTCCACCGAGAATGAGCAAAGGAAGAAGTGCTTATGTTATTCTGCTTTTTTGCATACTCCTATGTGGTCCACTCTGTGGACAAAGAGATACAGTTGTTTACACCAGGTTGTCATAGATAACTACTCTTAAAAAAAAGAAAAAAGTCAAGGAGGAGCATTCAAGATTTTGCAGAATCGATAGGCTACTCCACTCTTTTTTTGTTACTTTGCGACAAGAGCAAAGTGTGTAATGCAACGTGCTGTCTCTTGAAAACAAACAGAAGAAGCAAAAAACCACAAGTCCAAGTCTTTCTTCCCGTATTTCCCTGACATTGCATAACACTACAAATGCAAGCGGCGTGTTTGAAACAGGTGTAGAGTTGTGCCTCACTGCTTCCTGTATTTCAGTACCTGCTATCTGATTGGAATGAGAGTGCGGGTATTGAGTGCCTGTGTGCCCTGTGTCTTGGTAACGCTTGATTATGCATTCACAGAATCACCAGCCCCTTGCTTTTCTTTGTCCAGAGCTGGAGTACATCTCCATCCACCTTTCTCGCCTACCACTGCTTATACACATGGTGCAGTCATGCACTGGGCTGAGCTCTTGCTTGTGCCAAATCCACCATGCTGTCAAAGGAGGATGTTACAGTGCTGGAACCAACTGCAGCATAAAGAAGCCAAGAAATGCATGAAAAAGGGAATTGTGTTTAAATCATCACATCAAATAAAAGAAAAACCCAAATAAATGCAAAGAGAACATGAAATTTCCTCTGATGTTCTGTGCTGGGAAGGTTTCAATCTCTTTTTAAAGCTCCTCCTCCACCCCCTTGCTTCTTATGGGATTGTATCCAATATTCCAATGTTCATGTAATGCCTTGACTTTGCTATCATTCTTCTCGGGATAATTATAGGTTAGTATAATGTACCTATTGTTCTGTTCCACAAAGCAGCACTGTCATACGGATGGCAGGGGTGGGGTGGGGGGGATCTCTGTGTGTTCTCCTGCATCCACACTGTGTCTTTAATTAGTGTTCTTCCTTGTCTTTCCTTTTTTATTTTATTTTTTTTTCCCTTCCCATGGTGAATGCTGAGCACTTCCCCTTCTCAGACTGTTGGTCTCTTTTTCCAGTTACACTGGTGCCCTGTTTTTTGGTTTTGGCTGAGTTCATTCCCATCATAGCAGGTTTGCCTTTCAGATGAAAATAACATGAAACCCAAGTAATGAGCTATTAGTATTTACAGAGAAAACAGATAAACGATTCTTTCCCAAACCTTATCAGTTGAGTCTCTTATATTGTCTTGCATGATTTTGCTAAATTCAGAAAGAAGAAAAAACCTACTCTGTGCCCAGGGGCTCCACTCTGCATTTGGGCCCTGCTGCACAAGGCACCGCGTAAACATGTACCAACACAGTCCCTGACTCTGAGTGCTCACACGTTTTTCTGTAACAGCATTTGTCTTTGCCCTCCAGGTGCAGGTGTGGGAGACTGCTGTTGAGTATTGTAAAGTGTTTTTGGTGCTGGAGCTTTGCTTGTGTTTACTAGACAAGATGGTGAGTATATTACTGGGTGCTTGAGAAATATTAAGGAAAATCTGAAGAGCCCAGTTAAATCTCCGTTGTTGTACACAGAGATAAATGTTGGTTCATAATTGGTGGAGAAGCTGTGTAATCAGTTGCTCACTTTCTGTTGTTGCTACCTCCAAGATAAATAATACTCAGGGCTGGTGCTGTGTTTTAGCCAGTAAGGCTGTATAAGTAAATAGGTTCATCTTGATTCGCTGCTGTTTGTTTCGTTGTAAACTACTTTTTGCCTTTGAGTCAAACAAGTGGTCTGGAAAGAGGGTTCCTGACTAGCACATCAAAGGAAAACAGTAGTGAGGTGGTTTTTTACTGTTCAGGACTTCACACAACTTCCTGCTCTTTGAATGTGGGTTTACCAGAATGATGAAATGGGAAACCTCCAAACTATTGCATTTTTAAAACTTATTGTTATAAAGGAGGGATCTACAGATTTTGAAAGAATTGGGCTTAAAAAAACTCTACTAGCAATGAGTGTGCCTCAAGTGCATGCAACTTCCCTGCTACAAAAGGGTACAAAAGCATGTTCAGAGGTCAGAATTCTGTCTCCTCTTCTGCAGTTGCTGGGCTTCCCCTTGCTCCTGATGCACAAATCCAAAACACGCCATTTTCACTTTAATGTCTCTTTTAAGATGCCTCACATGAATCTTGAAAAGAAAGGAAGGTTCATCCAACACCGTCATAGCTAGATTGTTCCACCACAGGAAATTACTTCTAGTGTGAAGCCTTTAAAATTGTCAGTGTCTTTGTACACCTTTTGCAGATTTCAAAATCTGAAAAAGTGTAAGTGTCCATCTGTGGGTGTGTGGAGTGGAGGAAAAGGGACTTGGTGGATAGAAATGGACTTCTTACTGTGCCCTGAGAATGTGATCTTTTTAAAACAAAAATTAATCTCTTTCATAATGATAGTTTGTAGAACTGTGTCTCCAAAACAAAAGAACCAACACAGATGCACAATTTGGCAAGCTGCAAATATTAAACAGCCAACCTTGTTCTCCCTGGTGTAATTCCATGGACTTCAAGGGAATTACACCAGTGGCAGTGAATCTGGCCTAAAATGCCTTTGACTAAAATTTATTGTTTTATGTTTGGTGTCCTGAGTAATGCTGATGAGATCTGATGTTTTAGAAATGGATGAAATCTCGTGTGTTCAGTGCAGCATGCTGAGAAACACACCCACGTGTGAGCACACACACGACCACGCATGTGCACGCGTATTGATTGCTTTCTGGGGATGTTCCCAGAACTGAGACGTGCTTGCCAGGTGTGTTTGGAAGCCAGCTCTGGCTGCGGTGTGCGTGTTGGAGAAGCACAGGGATGCTCCTTACAACTGCTTCTCGCCTTGTGCTTGCTTATTGTATTTCTCCTTTATATCCTGAAGTGGAAACCACAGGTTAATCCCAGTCAAATCCTGTAAATGATTGCCCCTGTTGGACCAGACCCAGAAAAATTCCTCCCGCTGGCTTAAGCGTATTTACATACCACAGGTCATTACAAGTTGGCGCTCACCTTTGTATTCATTCCCACGTGTCAAAGCAGAGATATTGGTTCATTTTCCTTTTTTCTCCAGTATTTCTTCTATTTTCTAGGTTACCTTTTTTTTTTTGAAGAAATAAGAAAGCCAAAGGAGTGATCCCCATGGGTCCTGACATCTGCTGCAGTCATTCTTTACTGACTCAAAGGAGACCTAGGGAAGGAGAGGGAACAGTCTGGCTGCAGTCTCTTCTTGTTTCTCTTTCGGGGGCCCCCACCCTGCACCCTCCTGGGCCTGCAATCCACTAACTAGCTTCTCCTGACTCCAGCTGTCGTTTTTCCTTTTTATCTACTCCTTGCTCAAAGAACCAAATGTCATCTCTTGTTGTTCCCTTAGCTGGGGTCAGAGACTCCTTTATGTGCTTTACGCTGATCAAGGATTTTTAACTGGAAATGAGAGCGGTAATCAACGGCATGGTTGGGGAAGGGGAGAGATTAAATATGAGAATTGCCAGTGATTGCCCCACGTGAAGAACAGCAGCTAGCAAAACACATGCTATCATTATGCTCTTATGATTATTTTATTCCCTTAGTGACAGTAAAATGCTATCTGTAGCAGAAAGGTAGGACAAAGTCCATCCTTGTTTAGCCCTGTGGTATTCAATGGATTTTCAGTGGGGTAGAATTGGGAAAATTTAGTTTTACAGTAAGGAGTGACTCCTATTTTCAGACCCTTTCCCTGGGAGATTTCAAGAAAGGGAGAAGGCAAATCAAAGATATGTTTGTGTACTAAATTGAGGACCCATTTTTGTTCAAAAAAGGGTAGCCATTTTTATTTCCAGTCTTGACTCTATAGCTATGGGGAAGTCATTGGGGGTGTAGTGTGATGTGACTTCTGCTGTGTCCTGACACTTCCACTTCATCAGCCAGTTTTGGGGCGTGCTGGCTGAATAAAAGTGGGGACAGGAAGGGTTCCTGGTGCTGGTTTACTCTCTGCCCGTGGTTTATTTTTCTGGTTTATTCATGATAGAATCAAGCTCCAGGGACTGCAACAGATTGCAAACTGTAAGTTTCATAATCAAACCTAGGAAGGCAAAACATTTAACAAACAGGCTAAATGATGAGAATTACCTTTGGATTGATTAATTACTTTAATTTTAGTAGCCTAAACTGTCTCCTTCAATGTGGTCTTTTTAAAGTCTTGTCAGTTCCTCTAAAATGTCTTCTGTTGTTACAGAGCTGTAGGAAGAATAGTACAAAGTGTCCTAATTCTCCTTTTGCACTGATGGAAGTCAAAAGTACTCTGAAGTAGGCAGGAACTGAGTCAGCCTTCTTCCAGAAAAGCATTTTCTTCACAAGAGAAAAGCAGGCTTTAGTTTTTAGTTTAGTGTTTTTTTTTTTAATTAAGAGAGACCTGGCTGGTGGAGAATGATGTTTCACTGAACTCAAATTGCCAACTTTTGCTAAGATGTGTGTTAGGGACTAACACGCTAGTATTATCTTGTGTTTATTCTCTAGGCATTTGACAGTGATTTTGTTAATGCTTTCAAAAATCTGTTACTTTCTTAGCAACTCCAGCTCCTAGAAGCCAGGGACTGCACGAAAATTTCAGTTTTATAGCTGAAATTTCTGGCTCTGCTGGCTGTAGAAATATCTACATCTAAAATAATCCACCAGTTCAGAAACAGGACCCCACTCATGATTTTTTTGAGTGCTTTGATTTGAAAATACTGTAAGTACCATGTGCAGGTGGTATCTGGAATACAGGAAGAAAGATGGGAATATCAGGATAAAAAAAGACTTCTTTAGCTTAAGTCTGGGGTCAAGCTTCTTGAACTTGGACTTCATGCCCTTCCTGCCTATTTTTCCAGTTAAAATAGGAGATATTCCTGAATCTCAAGTTTAAGATGGAACCTACTGGTAAAGTTTCAGTCAAATACTACATTGTGAAGCTGCCAAATCCTGGGAGATGTGGAGTTGTGCCTGACCTAACTATTCCTGCTTTCCTCTACCATGCTGTTTCAGCTCAAGCGTTTGGAATAGGCCTTTATATACAGTTTAGAGGTGTGATCATCCCTTGTATGCATTGTGATATGGAAAGAAGGATGGATAGGAAGAGCTCATAGTCCTAGAGATGTTTTTCAACTGTCTTGGTCTCTTCTTTTGCCTTTCTCTGTAGCATGAGATATGGATCACCTCTGAGGACCATCTAAGCATATTCATCCCATGAATCCCTTGAAATTGTGCATGCCTCGGAACACTGGTGATGCCCTTTTTCTCTTTCTGGGGCAGATTATAGTACTTGAGAGTCCTGGTCTTTTTCATTATAGATCTTACGATTTTTTAGAATACTGAGAATTTGTACCGAGTTTTTTGTGGACCTCTGTGTGCTAAATATCTTGTACGTTATTTTCTGGGATTGCTGGAGACTGGGCTCCATCTTTCAGTTTGCAATTTCCAGTCCTTTTTTGTTCAAAGACACACAATCCCTGCTGTGTACTGTTCCATTTACTGCTCCCCTTTCACTCTTTCCTTGCCATCTTTTCTTCATTATTCAAATTTGTCATTCCCAATGGTATTGCTGTTTTGTTCAGTGGGAGCCATGATTAACAGTTTCCCCGTTGGACTGGCTTACGTTGACACCTGTCTTCAACCCAGCAGTCTTCGAACAAATCCCTCAGTACATAGACAAATACCAACATGGAAGCTGTGACCTCATTCTTCTTCCATCTTGTGCAGTCTTTTTACTTTAGCAAAGTGAGTGTAAAATACTAGGAGGAATCAGAATGGAGTACAATCACACGGGGAAATGATGTTTCTGAAGTTCAGATTCAGGCCTTAAATCCAGACTGAAGTTAAAATGTAATTTGTCGTAATTTACTTGTCACTGCAATATCAAATGTTTTAGAAAGTCAGGTTGTATTTTTTCTGCTTCCAACTTTTTTTTTGTGCTATTGCTATACTCAAATGTATTGACAGTTGCAATCACATGGAAAGATACTAATACAGTAGCCAGTTTGGTCCTTCAGGACATAACATAAACATGTTCCTCAAGTGATTATAGAACATAGAACCGTGAAGGAAGCAGATAACTGCAGAAACAAAGTACTGTATTTTTACTGCAATTTTTGGAACACTAACAACTCTTTAAAAAGTGGGTATTGATAGAACTTGGTCCTCTTCTTTCTGCAGAACCACGTGTTCTGGGATTCTTCTCCAGTATTTTATCAAGATTTTCTCTTTTATGTAGGTAGAATGAACAGAAAACAGAGAAGCAAACAAACCTAAGCAAAAGCAAGTGGCATAAAGATTCTGAAAAGTGTCAGATTTTGGGTATTAAAAACAATCTCAAAAACATGTCAGCCTATAGTAAATTATAACCATAACTGCTATCACCTCAAATCCTCTAGGAATTTTTGCCACAGATGCTTGCCAGATGCTGCACCAGTTTCCAGCTGTTTTCCCACTTTTGGATGCATCAGGCAAAATTGAGAAACCTCATCAGCTGATGGGCAAACTTATGAAGGCTAAAATGGAGTAGGAGCTGCTTAGTGGGAAAAGGCAGAGTTTCGTCTAAG
This sequence comes from Pluvialis apricaria, assembly GCA_017639485.1. Classification (NCBI taxonomy): domain Eukaryota; kingdom Metazoa; phylum Chordata; class Aves; order Charadriiformes; family Charadriidae; genus Pluvialis; species Pluvialis apricaria. Next base: position 41,495,893 of record CM030012.1, on the reverse strand, counting down.
ATGATGCTGACTGAAGACATAGATGCCAGCTGTTTATCAACTGGCTTCATACTGAAGGTTCATTTTTCTTTAGCATGCTCAGTACTTGAGCTTCCGCTCCTTCCCTCAGCCTTTTGGCTTGCTAGACCAAAAGGGGGAGTATAAGAAAGAGAGCCATGAACTTATTGTTCACGTAAGAGTATAATTTTCTTATAACTGAACTTCTTTCTGGCAGGAAGTCACATGGAAAGCAAGAGAAGAGATCCCCCAGCTTTTCATTGCCCCCGCAACAAGAACAACCTGGAAGGGATTGTACCTAAATGCATAAAATGTCAAATAAACACCAGGCATTCTTTGCATTCAAAAACCAAACATGAGTTCCTACAGCTCCTCCAAAGTATAAAATTCAAAGTCATTCTTATAAACAAGAATCAATGTGTCAGGGATTCATTTGTAAGTATATGCAATCTGTCTGTGTATAACCAACACTATAGATCAGTGATAGTCAAACCTGAAAAGTTTGTTTCTTGAATGGATTGACAGGAAGCGACATAATCACCAGGGTGTGTTAACGTGATGCTGTGTTGGGATGTGCTGTCTTTGATGCTTTGTCATCCCTGTTGCGTATTGATGGTAAGCTGTGAGCAGATGCCTTAGTGCAGTGTCAGATCATCACACCATGATTAGCTTGTAGAACTCTGCAATTGTGTTTTCTTCCTGATTGCTGGCAAAAGGAGTTGCTTCCCATCTCTCCATCTTTCTGCCTCTCTCTTTGACTACATCAAAGAGTAAAGAACAATCTCAAGTGCTTTGAAATATTGGCTAAGCCTTCTTGTTTGTTGAGCAAAGAGAAGCTCTGATTAAGCCTACAGATTACTCCAGAACCCACGTGTGATGTTTTAAGGAACTCAAGTTGAGCTTTGTTGAGCTATGTAATACATTAGATTATTTCCTGACTTCTGTGAAAATGTCTTGTGTTTCACTGAGTGACATGGTGCTGTCTCCTAGTCTTTCTCTTTATGCTGAGAAAGATGCAGTGTGTAGCTGTTTAGTGTATGTTACACAAAAACTCCAAAGAAAGAATATCTGAAGGGCTTTTCTCTCATAACTCTCACCACAGATGATGAGATTTTTATTATTCAGTGCATATGGTTTGCGGTTTTCTTTGGGGAGGAGAGGGGGGAGTGTACGTTTGGAAAGAAAGGAGATAGTCATTCTGTTGTGCATGTGATAGAGCCAACAATGGTGCCGTCAAATGGTAGCAGTTCCTAAGCTAACCACAATGGAGAACCCCCAGTTCAGGACAGAGGAGACATTTACCTGCCTGCTTTGTGCTCAGCAGCAACTACACCAAGATGATTCATCTGTCTGTGATGGTCCTTGGAAGCAGAAGACTTCCATACCCTCCTTATGTTGTGACCTTTTTGCAGATCCTTCCATTTGCTTCCTTTCTCAACTCCTGCCCATGGAGGGACTGTCCCCTTCCCCCTTCCATTGCCTTGGAGCTGTTTTACTTCTCCTGATGAATGTCAAGTGCTTTGGGCCTGCAGCCCTAATGGGTGGGGGCTAAGACTTGGATCTACCCCTGAGACAGAGTGGAGCCAGCAAAGATGGGTTATTTTAAATTGTGTGGTGACAAGCCTTTTTTTCCCTCCCTTTTTGTTCCCAGAGGATAGCTGGGTAAGTTTATTGTGCCAAATGTTTGGAATGCGGTTTTTCTCCTCTTCCTCCCCCTTCAAAACAGAAAGAGAAAACTTTATGCTGTGATTTGTGTTAATTGGGGAATATAAATCCAAACTGTAGTGCAGCATTGCTGGGCCTGGGCACCTATTGAAGTTTAATGAGGGAAGAGCAGCTTTCTCTTGCCCTCCCCCCTTGTGCTCTCCCCACATCAAACTCTTTCTTGTGGTACAGTCCTGTTCAGATGGGAGTATGGGAATGCCAGGGAGAGCTGGTGTATTGGTCCAAAGTTCTCACGGGTCTGAAAGCAGTATGTGACTGCTTTAAAATAATGCAGCCAGAGTGAGGCATGGATGTTCTCGCAGGCCAAGTTACTTGTGTAGCTAATGTAGGAAAAAGAGAGAGAGATTCCTCTGGGTACCTGTCCGAAGGGGCTGGAAGCCCATTTGGGGCAAATCCATGCTGCAACAGAGATTTGATGGTCCCTGTGCCCTGACCGTACGTTTCTGGACTGATGAGAGGGTCCTGTGTAGGATGTTATATGACTTTTTACTCCTTGTGTCAGACCTGATACTTTTTCAGAACTTCACGATGAAGTATTTCCTTATGATTACTGACTGGCTGAAGAGATGTCTTGTTACATTCAGAATAGGAAATAAGAATCCTTCTCCCTGTTCCAGCCATGGTACTGGGAATAAATCGGTGCCCATCAGCTTGTACAGGATGTAACGGGGTCCGTTACAGAAAAAGCCAACCTGGGAGGGCCTTAATCTGAACATAAATGAGAGTATAATTACACTGAGTGTAATAACGTATACTTTAGCAGAGATGGACAAGTTCATCTGAAATGTCTTTGGAGTGAATGCCAAAAGCAAAAGCTTCCCTTTGGCACTGATGTTTCAAGAAGAAAAGCAATTCACGTAGTGGAGGAAAGGCAGATTGGGAGGGTAACAGGAAGAGACCTTAAATAAAGGGCCCTGCGAGTCCCAAAATTTATTAAAACTGATACTTGACTGGCTCTGAGGTCTGCTGCAACAAAATAATAAAACTTAAACTCGTGTAAAAATGCTTCTTTTGGTGGTGCAAGACCAGCATTCATCCTTCAGTTCTGGGTAATATGACATTACTACAGGAGGTATTTTTACCTGCCGGTAGTATTTTACTGCTTTTGCCCACAAGCTCATCAATGTTTGTGTAGCATTGAGCATTAAAACTCTTATTTTTATCAACTTTGCCAGCCCTTGCTGATGCAGCACTGGAAGTCTGGGAAGAACCGCTTGCTTTTGCTTTGAGAGATGGGATGAAAGGTTAGAGGGGGGTGGATGGCGATTGCATGAGCAATGCAGGTCAGGTTACTGGTGGATTCCTCTTGCAAGATAAGTGAGACCCCTCTGAAAGGTAATTATTGGAAAGCATAAATTCCTGAGATAACCTGTCCAAGAAGAAATACTGATAGGAGCAGAGGCCACGTGTTAAAGGCTAGCCATTACTCCAGGGCAACGGGCTAACCTCTCTTTCTCGTTTTTTCTGTAACCTCTCCTTGCTCTGACAGTTGACTCCCTCAGTTCTTTTCCTTCAGTTACTTGTCAGTCTTTTCCTGGTCCTCTTTATAGACCGCTGTGATGCTCGTCCCCATTCTGTATTAATGGGGCTGCAGACAAGTGGATACTCAGTATGCAGTTTGGTTCCATATCCGAATTCTTGTTTAGTCATTGTCTTCGCTTGTCATTGTCATTGTCACTGCAGTGTTCAGGTAGCTTTTACAGCATGTCTGGAAAAAAGAAAGGTTGCTCTTGTATTTCTTTAACTGATTTTTGTGTAGAACAGCTTCAACTAGCTTTCAGGGATGACATGGAATCAGCTTTGCCTCTGAACAAAGAAAATTGCTGGATTTCTGTTGGGGAAGGAAGTCTTGAAGACTGAGCAAACAAGTTTTGGAAGAAAAGATGGAGCAAAACTGGGAAATAAGAAAAGTGCCTTCTCTTTCTTTGTGGCTTTGCTATGCAAACTTTCTGTGTCTCATCTGTAATGTAGAGATAATGATATCTACCCAGCTCCTATTTCCACTGGTTGATTGATTAATGACTGTCTCATGATCCCTTGATTACACTTTTGTGACCTACAGCTTTAGCTACTGCAGTGTATTACATCCCAGAAAGAAAATGGAAGTAATGTGTTAGCTCTGGCTAGTTCCAGCTGGGAAAACATGATAAACTGACCTGGACAGGCTTGCCCACGTGTACCTGTTTCTAAGACCTCATTCTAAAAGTGCACTGAAGCATGTGATGTCTGTTCAGCTGCCATCTCTGTTCAAGCAAGACATTCAAGTATCTGCCTAACTTTGAGTTGAAGGGGACCTGCACACTCAATGAAGTGCTTTGCAGAACTGGGACCCGATGCTTGGTCACAGGCAGGGTTTCATCATAAGTCTTTGAAGACCTCAGTGAACACACAGGGCCAAAGATGGAGCTGAGATCTGCCCCATCATGATTGTGATATAAGTTAAACAACTGGAGTCTTTAAGAGTAGTGAAACTTGCTGAAAGAGTAAGGGTTTTGAGCAGAAGAGAGGATCTTTATTGTGCAGCAATAATTGCAGCAACACACTTCTGCAAGCTTTTCTAATTGCTAAGTGAATTACAAGGCTTTTCTATTTGCTTTAACTGTTCTACAGTAATAAGCACCTCAGTCTGATACTTGGGTTAAGGTGGTGCTGAGAGCAGGAGGCAAGCCGGAAGAAAAACACATGCAAGGAAAGTTGGTGTATAGGGGAACAACCACCAGATATTTGAGTTTCTGAAAGCTAGTTGTGGCAAGTGCTTTTTCTTGACTTTATAAGAGAGTTCCTCTTATATGTTGTGTAAGTATATGCAGAAACAAGACCACAGGTGTTTGAAACATCACTCCTCAGAGTTAAAGCAATGTGTGTATTTGCAGTGATGGTTTTCTCTGCTCCCATGGGATGTGCTCCAGGTGCACAAGATCCTGTGCCTAGACATTTGAGTTAGTTCAAGTGTGCTGTCAATATAGGGCATTCTTTATGCTGAGGGAACTGGGAGATGATGTGTTGGAGGACACAGCGCATCTGTTTCACCTCTTACGTCTAACTTTTACTGTTCCTTTTTGAGGAGTAATAATGATACTTCAGCAGAGGAATGCCCGTAATCTGTCCTACTTTCATTTGCGGGTAGGACTGGGGGAAGGAGGTGAGAAAAGGAAATCTAATTCAAAGTCCTCTTGGGAATTCCCCCGTGTAGCATGTATATTCCTGCTGTATGTCTGCTGAGGTCAGTAGATTTATACAAGTAACAGAATGATTGTTCCTGTGTATTCAACAGAAATAATAACTCAAAGAAACATAACCTTAATTGTCTAGGCTTAAGATGTCTTTGTAGAGAACAGAAAGTATGATTTCCCATTGTGTTTTTTATGGTTAATAATTATTGACTGGGTAGAGTACATTTTTGTGTTTTCTTACATGTGTATTCTATTTGTCATACGTATTGTGACTGAGGAACTGAAAGTGCTACCCACTCAAGATTAGTAACTTTATCTTTAAAGTATTGGCTATAGCTGTTTTTTTTTCCAAGGCTGACCTCAGAGGCAAAGTAAGCTCTAATAATTATATGGGTTTATTCTAGATCTATATAAATCTCTGCTTTGCTACTTGTGTGATCATTTTCACCTGAGCAAAATGGGTTGTTTCCTGTCGTGGGATTTCCTTTGCAGCAGGAGATACAAGGTTCCTACAAAAGAGGCCAGTCAGCAGAATAGTGTGAGCTCACTAAGTCTTTCTATCAAAGGACAGGAAGTACCTAAAATGTTACAGTAATTACAGTTCTGTGTGGCGAGGAAGCTTGCCTGCCATTTAGGAACATTTCTACTACTCTTCTACTTGCATGTTTATTTCAATCTCTTCTAAATTCTGCCATCTGGATTGTATTGCACTGTTTTTGTCTACTAAATAACTGCACAAGGTGCAGGGGAAATCCCAGCCTGGGAACTTCCAAGAGGGCTAACAGAGGTCATTCAGACCAGCACTGTGCTGTAGAGCTTGGACAGTTATGACTGTGACATGGCTAAAAGCATCCAAATCCCTCATGCTCTTTCCCGGCATCTCACTGCCTGTTGAGATGTGATGGAGATACATGGCTTCATGAAAGATGAGATACATATAGACACATGAAAAGGAATGCTCTTGTCAGCTTAACTGATGTCATTTGGGCTGATGATGTAACTCTGGTGGTAGGGGAAAAACTCCTTCCATTTGTATACGCTGCGTCTCCCAAGAGGGCTGTGCTGACTGAGTGACTTAGCTGTCACCACTGATGGTGTGGACAGGCTTTTTCCATTGCAAGCAAACAAGCGTGCTATCTGAAGACTAACCCAAGCTGGTTTTACTGCTGGAGACTACCTCTGGTGGCAGAAGGGGTTTTGTGTGCTTGCCCTCAGCTCTTCCAGGCCATGTCAGCTGGGTTTGCTCAAACAGATCAAATGGCCTTGCCTAAAGTAGATCAGGGAGCAAGAATTGCTACCGGCGGGAGGTGCGGGAGCAGTAAGCCGTAGGAGACAAGCAGTGAAAAGCAGCAGGGTAGGAGGGAATAGGTGATATTTTTAGCCAGCACAGCTAGAGCTAGGAGAGGATGTCTGTTTATGATCTGAGCATCTTTTAGCATAGACGATGCCTAAAGTAATGCAGATGATTTATTAGTGAGGTAAGTGTAGGGTGTTAGCCATGTTCTGCAGGGGAGCTGTTAAAGCTACAAAAGAAGTCACAGCAGAGTAATTTTTGAAACTCTGGTTTGCTGGCTTCCTGGTGCCAGCTTGGGAGCCAGCTTGGGTGATAGATTTTTTACTAATCTACCCCTCTCCTGGATGTAGGAATGCAAAAGATAAGTCCACTGTGGGAAATCAGGACTGAGGGAGTTGAATGTATGGACTTTGTCTTTGACTACACCCGGCCCCTAAGGCTATGATTGCACTAGGCCAAACAGACTTCTGGTGACCCCAAGTCCCAGCAGCCTGAGATGCTGCTTTAAAAATATATATAAAAAAATCTCTTGGATGTTGTCATGTCCAACCTAATATTGTTGCTGAAGTTTTCATTAGTTCATTCCTTTAGTAATTGGAGAGAATTTTTGACCTTTTTGGGGAGGTTAGGACCAAGCTGAATTGACTGCTGTCCTCAGATACGGAAGAGGTCTAGGTTTTTACCTTTTGCACCTGTTGTTCATTTAATTGGATGATGCTGCATCTCTTTAAAACAGAAACCCTGGCCTGAGCAAGAGTAGATGCTCTGAGATATCCCCAAGGAGTCTGCCTCTGAGATTAACCTAATTGGTCACTGTGCTGAGTCTAATAGAGATTGTATGCAACGTCTGTCTCTGGAAACACCTTAGATAGCCTAGTGTATGGCATGGAAACTACTGCTGTTACCTCTCCATGGAATCTGAGGAAAAGTAAAAGGAGAAGTGGACAAATTACCACAAGAACCATAGTATAATTGCTCAGGGTCCAGTATATTTGAATGGGGCCGAGAAATTAATCTGCTGAAATACGTCATCTAAGCCCACATCTTCTTGTACCATACACAGATGCCTGTTGTATCTAGCCAACAACTCTGCATGTTAACTGCTGAGTAAGATGGGTATAGTGATCCCACTTTTTTGGCTTTGAGAGCTGGGAATGTTGCTGCCGGCCTTGCATGAGGTCAGGCACAGCTGCAGGAAGACGAACACTTCCAGCTGTGGTCCGTCTTCCTGCACAAAGATGGCAGCAGCTCTTGACCCTGAAAGCCAGATTTGGCCTGCAGGCTGCTGTCAGTGAAGTACCCTGATGTACCGCACTCTTCTTGGCAGTGTTAACTTGTGCTGCTGTTTTTTTTCTTTAAATGGAAATGCTGGCAGAGCTCTCATACTTCCACGGTACTTGTGAGGATGGGGCTAATCAGATCAATTTTCCCCAAATTGTAAGCCGTGCCTACTTTTTGTCATTTTTCTTCAGAGACAGACTTTTGCATGAGATGATACCTGTAGTTTCCCACTGGATTAAATTACAGTCTAAGACTGTTTCCAGAGTAGTGAATTTAGCTCACTCTATGAGGCCGGGTTCTCTGTTATGATTCAGCATAGCACTGTGATTCAAGCAGTGAGAAGCCTGTCGGTTCTGGCCACAAATAGCCAGTAGGGATTTCCAACTCACCAGGGGAAGTCTGCTGATAAATACCTGGCAAAAGGGGATTCCTTTGCCCTTCTACACATAGGGGATGGCCTAATGCTGGGGGCTCCAAGGAGGGTGCTGGAAAATCTCACATTGCTCTTTCATTGATCTAGGATTCAACCTAGACTCGTCGCTCAGGGCATCTCCTTGACTGCTGTAATGTCTGGGCTGTGCCAGTGCTGACTCAGGAACTTGTCATCAGCTCTCTGATGGCTCCTAATCTCTCGCACCACATACGGTCTATGCATCTGGCACAGTACTTTTGAACAAGTTCTTGAAAGCTTGTCTATTTTGACCTGGCTGTATGAGTTCTTCCAGTGAAAGGCATTAACTCTCCTCGCAAGCCTTTCCTTTCATTCACCCGTCAATCATTGCTGCTCCAGCAACACTGTCTCTGCTTGCAGCTGTGTACTGCTTTGTGGTCTGATTTTGTGTACTCTGTCTACTACCGAAACAGTTCTGCTAGCCATATTTTTTCACTGACTCCCATGCTGGGGGAAGTTATATAGGCCTCTTTTTGTCCATTGGGTGAAATTGTTCAATATGTATAGAAATGAAGTAGATGTCTCAATGACTCTGGCCCTTGGAGAGTCTAGGATAGACATGTGTTGTTGAGTCTTTACAGAGCTGCCAAGTTTATGTTAAAAAACTGAAAGCCCAGAAAGTTTGAGTCATTCTGTAGCCCATCTGGAAATCCTGTTTTGCCTTTGCTCACGTTCACACCCCTTACATCATTAGAAGATGCTGTGTAGGGACAGACGCAACTGACCGTTATGAGAAAACTGAATCTGCACATTCCTACACTTTCTGGCTTGCCCTTGGAGTTTGTGGTAGGATTTTGAGCAATCTGTTAGGCTTCACCTAACGTCAGGAAAGCCATTGTATATTTCTGTTGAGTCTCAATATCCTACCTCTCTGCAGTCGCAAAGGGTGCATGATTGTAGCATTTAGGAGCTGCCTATAGACTAGAGGTTCCAGAGAGTATAGCCAAAGGAGGAGCCCAGCCAGTCCTTTGTTGTTTAATGCTTAATAGTGGTCTGATACTCTTGAATATGCCATATTTTCCTTTGCTTCGATCTTTTGATGAATGTGGTGTTAGCATCCTGCAATGTAATGTGAGGATGAGCAGAACAGAATACTTTATGTCTTCCGGGAAGATGGTCTGGAGCTGGGGATCTGCTGTCCAAAGGTGCTGCAGGAGTCTGGTGGTACTGGGTTCTGTTAAGCACAGGTTTCCAGGTGCATCTGCTGTTCTGGGTCTAGAAAGCAGAAGCAGCTGTTCAAGCAGCTTGAACCTAGCTTGCTGTGCCCTTTGTGAAAACCAGTGGTGTTTCAGAGTGCATGAGGAAAGTGGGACAAGGACAAACGGGGGACTACTGATCTCTTTGACTCGCTTTGTGGTAGCTCTGTCTTCATTGTTTGTCTAGTCTAAGGTGAAGACTCACAGGTGGCCAGCCCAAGTGTGAAAAACGCACATAAGCATGGCCAGATCACTGCTTGAAAAGAGAATTATGCTGGAGGGCAGAGGGGGGGGGAGAGAGCGAGAGAGAGAGAGAGGAAGGCCCTTTGGATGATTGTGTCTACTAGATTGTCCACATTAGTGTCTGTCTTTGAATCATATACAATGTTAGCTCATAGTTTGTAACGTTTCCCACTTCCAGCCAGCCTCACTACGATCTCTTCTGACTTCAGCCCCTGCCAGCCATGCTACCCTTGCTTTCAACACTGAGAGATTTGGGAGAGTGCCGTCTGCATGAGGGGGAAAACATGCATAAAGCTGCGTGTCATCAACGTAATGGCTGGCATTGCTGCCCATATACTTCATCATATTCCCTGGAGGTTTTGCATAGATATTAAATAGAAGTGGTGGAAGAACTGAGCCCTGTGGCATTCTTCATGTCAAGGCTCATGGAGAGGAGGAGCAGCCGCCTGTCAGAGGCCTCCTGGGATCTGCTGGAGAGGAACGAGTGTAGCCAGCTCTGTGCAGTTCTGTCAGCACTTGCCAAGACATGTGGTTGGTCAAACTGTACCTCTTGGTTTCCAGTGTCACAGGCAACTGATAGCTCAGATAGCGTCTGCATGATTTCTTAGTCTCTGTCCATCTTTGTGAGAAGGCCCAAGATCCCACTCGTGCTTCATTTCCAGACTCATTCATGAATGTCTCCAAAAAGAGAGTGCAGAGCCTCTTCCAAAGCCATGTTGCATCATTTGTTTCCCACCACTTCTCAGATCTTGTCCACTTTGGAACTGGATGGCAGTGCTGCTGAAGAACAATTTCTGATTTAAAATGTCTTTTTGAGTTGTCCTTTGTCCACAAAGGACAAATGATCTAAAATATAACACTAGAGACTAAAAATATAGTAAATGAAAACTCCATGGTCTTGAGGAGAGCAAGTTCCATATTTTTGATCATGGCTGGAGATCATTGCAAACTTCAGAAGGAAAAGTCTGTTGCTTTCTGTTACATGATTACTCATTTCTTTCTGTGCTATCAGCTTTTTACTTGTCCAGTCATGTAGTGAGCATGGTTTTAGAGGGAAATGACTAGAAAGGGGCCTGGCCTCAGGAACTGGAGACAATCTGGATTCATACTCAGAGGATCTGGTGGAAATTTCAGAGCTGCACTTAAAGAGGGCTGGTTCTTTGTTCTACAAGTTTTCCAGTGGTGACGAGGACCTGTAGTCATGATTGAGCTTGGCTGGTTTTATGTCTTCAGTGAGTGCTCTCCTTCTCTGGATTCTCACCTGAAATATGATCAGCATTGCAGGAGGGGTGCGCTAGATTCTGCCCATTTTGTAGCTTTTGTAAAAGGTGTAGTGCACTCGAATAGCTGTGACTCTGCAGGATGGGCTGGAAAATAGTGGTAAAGACCTGCTCCACTGCTTTCAGGGCCCATCAGGATCCCTTGTCAGCAAAGAAATGAACTTCCTGAAGCAGCTGGAGTGAAGCCAGGCTCTTGGTCCTTGTTGCTAACTCATGGGCTTATAAACCAGGCTGGTTCTTGTTGATTTTTTTCATTTAAGGCATGCCTAGACAGAGGAGTCATGGCACTAGGTACTGTAGAGAGAAGTAGTAAGTTGGAGTCTGCTCAGAAAACGTATGGTCTAGTTAGAGCAGGCAGGCAAAGGTTGAAAGAAGGGAAGTGTTGTTCTTCCCTGACTTTGTTATTAGCTGACCTGATTCCATGATAGAAAACCTTAGTTACTTAACGCTTAAAAGGACAGTGACCTCATGAAAGTCACAGGGTCTGATCCTCCGTCCTGGTGTATGCTCTCATGCCAGTGCCTACCTGCAAGGCTGTATAGAATTGCACCAACCTCACATCACTGTCCCAGGACGCACAGGCCTGGTGGTGCTTTCACAGTGCTCACCTCCCCTTTCATGCTGCGCTTCTGCTGCTCCGAGCCTGCTGGTTAGTTTCAGTCCTGCACCATTTCACCAAAAAAGAGCCTTTAACTCCTACTAGACATATACCCCTCTTATGCAGCCTTGCAGAAGATTCTAATAGCATGGGTTGTTCTTTTCCAAGCCAGGGAGCTTTTGTGAGTCAGCCAGAACTGGGTTATTTTAGTGTCCTCGGGCTGGAATATAAATGCAAAGCCTGCGTGTATGCCAGCAGTGTCACCGGCCTGCCTGTCCCAGGCATCTGGGATTTCACCTGTGGCCCTGTACTGAGGGGCTGCATGCTTTTTGCAGTGTGCTGACAACTTTACTCTCTATTTCCAGTTGTGCTGATTTCAGTGTGATTTGCCTTCCTTGGCCAGCAGTTGTTCATGCCTGTTCCTTGATTTTTTTTTCCCCAGCATCTTTGAAATCTATGCATATGCTGATGATTTTGTGTCATTAATATCAATCTAGACAAGTCTGTGTGACCTTTGACTCCCATGTCCAAAGGGAAGAATCGACCCTTGCAGTCAGTCACAGCGCAGCACTGACTCATACATACTTTTCATAAAAATAATGCAGAAATTCCCCATAGTTTTTACAGATATTTTTTCAGGAGATGAAGTGTAAGTATTCCATGGCAACACAGCTTGGGAAAATTATGAAGCATGTAACATCAGATAATTAATCTTTCTGATATATGATACACTTTTTACTACTGATGTTGTCCGTTTATTTTTTTCTTTTCTTGTATCTCACTTGCTCAAACTCAGCCTATCTGTTTGGGTTTCATTTGCGCTCATGTGCTCTCTAGTCTTATTCCCTCCCTTGTATGTTCTCCAGCTCCATTGTAAATCTCCTGGGAGAGGGCTGGGATTTGTCCCACCTCCGTGACTCTGCAGTGATGAGCGCAATAGGACTGTACTTTCCCTTTTTTGCCCCAATTCTAATAATACTTGCTGTTTTTCCTGCATAAGATAAAATATGCTGTATTTGGATACGTAGCACTGAAAACAAAGAAAAAAATATCTCTAAAGTTCCTTTAAAAAATTAACTGAGATTTGGAACGAGTCAAAATCACTCCAGTGAAGACTAACAGTAAAACAAAACAACCAACCAACCACCCAAAAGTAATTGCAGGAAAGCTGTTTTCCACTGAGTGACTTTCATAAGAAAATATTGTTTCTTTACTTTCCTATATTTGATTATTTGGCACTTTAAAAAAAATCCATTTATAATTGAACTCTGGGCAAGCCCTCAAGGTCCCAGTATCTGAATACCTTCCCAGTGAATACTTAGGGACTGGGGTTTTTGATCATATTTGCTGTGGAGCCAAGGCAAGATTTCTTAAACTATGAAGGTGACTAAATGCTTCTCCTAAATGATTATTTTTCTTTAAGGCAAAAGATGCATATTTAAAATCTTTAAAATAAATGTAACAAAACAGCTAGACTACAAGATTGTGTCAAGAGTGAATTTGACCCATTAACTTGGTAGCTTCTCATTAGGATCTCAAAATCACTTTTCTCCCTCTTAGAAAAATCTGAAATTTAACCTTACACCCCACTTTACAGTGTCATTTAAAGCCAAATATTTAACAGTCTAAGATTTATAGTTATTTTCAGTCTTAGAAGAAGGTGGAAACTGAGGTCATCTCCAGCTAGATCCTATATCTGGGTTGCTGTGATGTATTGGTTTTGGTAATATGGGTGCTTTGTGGTGTGCATATTCTAATGAATGGAGTAACTTTTAGCATAAAGAAAACCTATGCAGTGGTGGCAGTTTGTTGTCACACAGCTGTGCTTTTCCTTCCAGTAAACTCCTTGGAGTTAGTGAGCATCCCTGGCTTAATACAGGGGGAATCTGACATAGTTTTGTGGAAGCTCAAATGTTTGTGGAAAGAGCTGTTAATCTTTGATCAACTGGAGTCTCCTTGTTGCTGACTTTGATTACACAAGTGTACAACTTTAATTACAGCTTTTAATAAGCTTTCATTTCTTCCCAGTCACATTCTTTGTATAGTAGTGCAGCTTATCTTTTCCTTTCTCCTCTGCTCCCCTTCCCTCCCCCCTTGCCTTTTTATGGAAAAAGGGGTTTGAGGTCATTGCAGGGGATTCAGTGTCCAGAGGGATTCTGCTGTATGCGCTTTGCTCATGGCTCTGCCCTCTGCTCACTTGTACAGTCTAGAGAGCTCTCTCCTTTAGCTGCCCTGCAAAGATCCCTGCACTGGCTGCTGCCCAGGACCTGGTGGTCAGCATGTGGGGAACGGGGCTGTGGGCCACCACATTCACACAGACGTTCACTGCTGCGCCAAACCACTGAACAACCCTTAGAAAGTCTCTGTAGCCAAAGGATGTACTGACTTCTGTGTGCAACTCCTGCTTGTGGAGGACTGCCCCCTTCTCTCCCTTGGGGACACTTTTAAATGCAGTGGCTGAAGTCAGAGTGGCAGAAAGCAGCAGAAAGCAGCAGGAAGCTGGTGGGCTCCAGCATCCAGCCGCGGTGCTCATTCCACATCCAGGGCCTCGGCATGCTGGATACCCACTGCTCATTAGAGGAATGACCTGGTGGAAGCTTTGTGATAGACTTATGAACTTGTAATTGTAAATAATTGAGATATGGCTTAAAACAAGCATAAGGAAATGATTTTTTTTTCACATGAACCATATTTCAGCTGTGGAACTAATCACCCCACAATGTTTTAGGTCTGAAAAAGATAAGTGGATTGAAGAGTTGGTTGGATAAATTCATGGAACAAAGATTCATCAAGGTCTATTAAACATTATATTAAACCCCTATTGGGTAACCTGAGACTTGGGAAAGTTAAGTTCTGATCATCAAAAGTGAGAACGGGGAACTAGAGTCACCTCCCCCTGTATTTGCTCTGCTCTTGTGTTCTTCCCTGAGCCTCTGCTGTTGTCCCCTATTGTCAACTGTTGTCCCCTATTGGGCCAGTACAACCCTGGGGAAAAGAGTATGGCTCTCATCTAGGTCATAAGGTGCAACTGAGGCATGGCTTAAAAGACATGAGTCAGAAAAAAGACACAGATGGTGAAACAGAGCAATTTGCACTGATTTGACATTCAGAGGTGTGCAAAAGGAATATAATTTTAAAATGCCAATTGTGCCTATGGAAGAGCGTAGTGGGGAAAACAACTAATAGAACAGGAAAGGGAGCCTCTTTTATCTCTGTGCATGCATCCCTTTGGCTCCCTTGCTGTGCATGCTATACTCTTTTTGCACACTAATGAATATCAGAGTCAGAGCAAGTTATGCTATACATCATTCTACTCCTATTTTCTAATGAACTTACCCCTAATGAGTAGCTTATTCATGTCATGACTGAATTTCACCTTGACAATAGATCAAGAATGAGGTTCAGCAGTGTGGCCCACCTACTTTGCAATGCTCCATCATGACAGCTGCTTTGTGTCCTCAGGGTAGCTCTACTTTGATGCGTTTCCCTGTTTAGAAAAATTTGGAGGGAGGATTTTGGTAATCTCCAGCAGGCAGAGTTTTTAAACCTTTCTCAAGGGAAGATGAAGATTCTGCAGGATTTTTGAACAAATAGTTATTTATGAAATAAGTGACATCATTGTCTTTAGAACTGTTCCTCCCACTGAGCTCCAGAGGAAAGCAGCATTTGCCATGCTGGATCTTACTGGTCATTGTTGTAGCCTGCTACTGTTGGTGCCTCAGGCTTGACTGTGGAAAACTCTGGAAGGGTTATGACAAAATGTCTAGCCTGACCATTGCAGACATGGCCCTAGTTGTTAAGGGGTGTGTTTTCATGCCTCAGAAGCACACAATATGAGGACTATGTCCTTTGCTCTTATGGGCTTTCTGACACCAGAAATGCTGGAGCAAAGTTCTTCTAAACTTGGCTGGCTTTCTGGTTGCTCAAAATACACTGCAGGAGCTGCTGTAACACAGGATTGAAATGACTGGTTTGCCGAATTGGCTGGACAAACCATGGGGGAAGAGAAACAATAGAATGAGGTCACCGTGGTGTATATGTTGCCTGACCCAGGGTCATGGGCCAGTGTGGTTGCATCAGTTGCTCATTCAGTAGCCACACCACTACTGAAAAGATCCGTGTCCAGTTGCTGAGAGTCTGATCATTTGGTGGCACTTTCTGCGTTAGCAGTGTCTCGTGTCAGCAAGCTTTGCATGTGTTCAGGGAAAGTTTTTCTGCTTGTCCATTTTTAAACTAATGTTATGTCCCCTTTTTCCTAGTCTTGTTTGAGGGGGCAATACAATCTTTCTTACTCTTGGCCCTGTCTCTTTTGGCAGACTCGGGGACCAGTTCTACAAAGAAGCAATTGAGCACTGTCGCAGCTACAACTCTCGGCTGTGTGCTGAGCGAAGCGTCCGCCTTCCCTTCCTGGATTCGCAAACTGGAGTAGCTCAAAACAACTGCTACATCTGGATGGAGAAGAGGCACAGGGGACCAGGTTGGTAGCGTTGTGTCTGTGTATGCATGTGCATGTATGGAGGGCTGGCCACTGAGCCCTCATGGGGTTTAATTAATAGGAGCTCAAACCTGCTACAGGCCACACAGAAGAGAAGCTGCCTAAACCTCTGTGCCTGCAGGGGATTTCCTTCGGTAACTGCAGAGAGCTCATCCTAATTATTCTCTCTCTACCCAGAGAAGTGCCTGACATGGTAGCTTCTAAGGCTGCATCATTGTACCTCTTTTAATGCTATTGATCCCAGTCTGTAGCAGAAGACACAATGCCCTGCTCTAAGTAGGACTGGAAATATCTTCAGGGTGGAGAGGCGGAGGTGGAAGTTTCTCAGATGAATGCAGAAAATAAAGAATTTTATTGGGAAGGGTGTAAAGCTGGGGTAAAATATAAGACAAGTTACTTGAATATCAATTCTGGAGCTGCAATTTCCTCAGGTGCAGAAAGAAGTTGGTATATGTCCTTAAAAAGCTTTGACTAATGCCTGTTCCAAAGCTCAGTGAAGCTCAAGGTAAAAAAGCACTGTTATTTTTTAGACTTTGGTCAGTTTTTCCTTTGTTAGAGTAAATCCATCTGAAATCCTTGTTTGAAACGCAAAGGACAGTCACTGGTTCAAAGACTGGAGAGGTTACTCAGACAGAAGTCCTCCTGAACCCCAGTGGGAATTTTGCTAGAGTATGGCTCAGTATCTGACCCACCATTAGCTCAGGGGATAGTTCTTTTGGCAGCACCAAACTGGGTTGCTATTTTTTGGTTGGTTTTTTTTTCAGTACAGACCAGAGAATTCAGGCAGGGAGGGAACTAGGGTGCACAGGCACCAGAAGCACAACGTGCACGCATGTGCATAAACACACGCCGGCTACTGTAAACCATACTGAAAAATCCCACAAAACTCCAGATCTGGAATTATGGAAAGGTGCAGCCTGCACTTAGTTCCTCCACTGGCCAGTTTGCAGGAGGTGAAGTGGGGAGAACACATAGGATATTTCCCTCCCCTCCTGGGGGCAGACTAAGAAACCAATTGCCACCTGTGAAGAATGCTTAGCTGTAACTATCCCTCTCCCTTTCCTAGGATATACTGAGGGAAGGAACCTTGCACTGCTCCTGTTCCTAAAATATCCAAAGTAGATTTAGAGTTCTCTTGCAGCACCAGCAGAAAACTCACTCTATAGTAAAATGCAGCCACTTCTGGTGCAGGAGACAACAGGTGTTTTATCAGTGTTAAAAATACCCTGAGAATGTTTCAGCTGCCAAAACTACTGGGGTAATCCGGGACCGCTGAATGTGGTTTACAAGCTGGGAGTTGTCTGAGGTTCTGGGCTAACCCTTCTTTTGTAGGTTCCTTCATGACCACAGTTGGGTTTTTGTTTCAGCTGAAAATTCCCCGTTCCTTAGAGATTATGCTTTGGCAAAACTAGCTTTGCTTTTAGCTAATCCATTTACCCAAAGAATTTCTGTTCTTGTAGCATCTGGTTATGAGTAAGGTGCTGCTATTTTTATCCTTTTGAACACAGTCATAAGCAGGTATACATCCACTATATCCACAAGTAATGTTTTGGCAAGAGCATCTGCTACAAAAATGGACATAGGTAGTCTTGTATGGGTCCTATTGGTTTCTCTGCAGTTACAGAAGACATCATCGTAACAGTGTTACGGCATCACACCAGGACCAAGACGTCTTAACACTTTGCCTTTCTCAGCCACAAGTTCTCTGGACTACCTTGAGCAAATTCACTGTGAAAATCTTTCCTCATTTCAGATAGTGAACTCTTTGGCAGGTTACCCTGTAAAAGATGATCAGTGGCATTCTCTTGCAGGGCTGCTGGGGGTACTAATGGTGGAACATTCTTCACAGAGAGTCTTAAGTGAAACAAGCCTCCTGCATCTTCATCGGCCACCAAATCTGATGCCTTTGTTATTCTGAATTAGTATAATCAGTGCAAAATGAAGCAGCCCTCCTCCCCCATATTTGCTCTCTTCTTTCTTGATTTTTATTAGCCCATTTAGTGCTCCCTTGGGTCTCTTTGCATCATCTATTTCTTGTAGTAGTATGGCAGGTCAAAGCATCCCTCTACAGTTTTAGCATGCCTGTTTTCAGGCTGTACATAATGCACTTATGCCCATACTGAAGGTCTCTGAAAATTCTCTGCCAACCACCCTGGTGTCTGTTTTGTGTGGTATGTTCGCTGCCATTTACTATTCCTAACCTGAAAAACTGTATAAAGACAAATGGCAAAGCTTCAGGACTGCTTTTCACTCTCAGAGGGCTTGAAAAACAGAGAGGAGAGTCAGGATCTCAGCATATTAACCTGGTTTCTTGCTGTCATCTTTGTTAAAGGAGTCAGAAAAATGCATCTCATGATAAACAGTTCAGGGTTAATTTCACACAATACTGCACATAACTCCCTCCTTTTCCCCTCCTCCCCCGGCCTTTCACACGAGCTTTGACTTATGGCTCTCCTACACTAATGAGATAAACAACATAACTCACTGCAGGTTCTGCTATTTCCTCTATAAGCAAATAGTTGGAACTTTCTCTGGTTGCCCTATAAGGCACCAGAGGGAGAGACAACCGAACCAGGACTGAAGACAGTGAGACCTCTATATGCATTATTTCCATATGCACTGCAAGGTCAACTGTGGAGGGGTTAGATTCAAAGGTCAGAACTGATCCTTTTCTTGTTGCTCCTCCTCTGTATAAACCAAAGATCCACACTTCATGTGAGCCAGCACAGTGACAGATGGGGGTCAGGGTGGAGAACTGAAGGTAGCATTTGATGGGTTTGGATCAAGTGAAGGTCTGGTGTATATTTTAAGTTCATTTGGATGGCTGCGTATTAATGTGCAAGGGTATTGTGAATAGGAACAGAGAGCTTACCTCAAGGGGTGCAGAGGTGGATGTTGGATCATCCGTCTCTTATTGATCTATCTGCCACCTGGAGTGGACTGTAGGTCCTCTAGGGAACAGGCTTTCCCATCTCTGTCTTTTCAAGGATACCTGCTTTGTTTCTTGTTGGGCTTTCAGCATTTGTGTTTGGCTTTCACTGTCCTGCCTGAATCCAGAACTGCTAATCATATAAGAGTGCTCAATAATTGAACCCACATTAACAGATACTACCCCAACACTGCAGCAGATCCTTGCTCCTCTCCATCTGGGACAAATGCTCAAAGCAGTAGTGCTTATTTCGTTCAAATAACTCCTCTGTGGAGGCCTGTCCAATGGAGGGCTGATCCTCTGTCCTATTGCTTTGTTCTAGCAACTGCCATTTCAATGTTGAGAGTGAGTTCTTGCACAGGACCTGTTGTGAAAGGGTGAGGCTTCTTGCCTCCACCTCTTTAATGACTCACATCGGAGCCAGGCACAATCCACCTCATCATAATAGCAATTGTTTGCAGTGGCTAATGTTTGCAAAGTACCATGAAGAAGTGTGTCCAAACACTGCAAAAGTGCTAGTTATTCACATTTTTGTTCACAAACCACTCCCAAGTGCCCAGCTCTGAAATGTGTCCTTCTTGGGGTGGGTATAATGCCCAGCAAGCTGTGCAGCAATGAAAGAAAGGTGTGAATAGCCCCAGTTCAGTAGCACTCTGTGCCTTGGAACAGCCAGGATCTCTGTGAATACTCCATCGCTCGGCTATACCCAGGCAGTGTGCTGTAGATGCTCTGTTTATGCACCAAGGCCTTGGAAGTCGGTGGAAAGTGCTGGAATCTGAACTGGCATTCCCAACAGTTGAAATATTTCAAACCAGGAGCTTAGGCTTCACTTCCAGAATTTGATTAGCCCATTCTGTTGAGGTGAATAATTTTGTTGTGGTGTTTTTTTTTTTTTCCCCCAAGTAACAGGATATTGTTTTTTCATTATCCTCAGTTGGTTCAGTGGGTCAGTTTTGCTCCCAAGCTGGTATACTTTCCTGGCTGCTTCAGAAGTGATGGCTGAGAATGCGAGCCATCCTGCTGCCCTTGAGCTGTTCTGCTTTACTGGCACTGCCTTGATGTTGTCCAGCTGTTCATTATTGGTACAGCATCAGAGATGGTACCACCACTTGTGTCCTCTGTCTTATGTCATCTTACCTGTTTTCTAAGGGCAATGAGTCTGGAATTGCACTCTGTACCCACTTCAAGACTAACAGCAACAGCAGAAGAATGGAAGAGCCAAAGCAGAATTGGTGGATGGAGAGGGCAGGGGAAGCAGGGGAGAGAATGACATTCTTCAACTTTTTTGTGTCTTGCTGGGTATTTCTGTGTGTCATGAGTATCTGTGGCAGTTGAGGATACTTTGAAGCACTTGGCAGTATGCTTCTGTGTCCCTAGTAGCGATGCATTCATGAAGCCCTGCTGCGTTCTGAATACAAGCAAGCAAAGCATAGCCTTAATGTTGGCTAAAGGGTGTCTGTCAGGAGAGCCAGGGCAGCTCAGAAGCCAGCAATGCCAAATGTGATTCAATGGAGAATGCAGTAATATAAACATTACTGCTGTATCTCCTCCCTCATTCAGGATGTTGACATCAGGAGGTAATAATCAGAATGAAGAATCTGTCTTCAAATAAAAGTCCAGAATTTAAGCAAAAATACAGAGTCCAAATAGCCAGACCTCATGGATCTTGGTTTGCTCCCACTTGGAAGACACAAATTTCCCGAGCTGCTCTGTGCATCAGGGCCTTATGATTTGCGTGTCGGAACTTCATCTCTTGTCTCCCAAGGGGCCTTCTCTGCCTGTGGAGGAGGCATCACCCCTGTGACCCAGGAGAGTCTGAAATTCTATTTACCCTGAAGAAATCACAAATTATTTATGTGCAGCTCTGGTTTCAGTGAGCTGAGTGAAGTCTATAAGTGAGACCTAGATTCTCTGTAGGCCTGATCCCAAGAGGTGCTGAGGAGCCTCAGGAGCACTGGATGCCTTGAGTGCATAGTTCTGCCTCACTATTTGCAGGATTGAATTGTCCGACAAGGAGACGCTGGAAGGGCAAGAACAAAGATGTTAGAGACAGTGCTTGTGATGTACAAACTGAAATATGATTACATTTATTTTTTGCCTTTAATCTTCAGGCCTGGCCCCAGGTCAGCTGTACACGTACCCAGCACGTTGCTGGCGCAAAAAGAGGCGTTTGCATCCCCCTGAGGATTCCAGGCTGAAGCTGCTGGAAATTAAACCTGGTAAGTATTTGTTTGCCTCTCTCTCTCCTGTGCTGTAGAGCAGCTGGCATACACGTAAACCTGGCATTTAGACCTTGGACTTTATCTTTGCCCTTCTCCAGCCATTTCTCTTTGCATCTGTTGCATGTTACTTGATTTGTTGTAACAATAACCACCAAACCCTCTGCACTCAACTATCCCTTGCAGAAATGTGTGCAACTTGTATTGAATGCAATGGGATCTGAATTTACCTTCCGTAGGGGTGAATCGTGGCCTCTGTTAGCAAATTCATAAGGATGTAAAGGATCAATGCATTAATAATTATTGCCTCAGTGTGTTATTAATACAAAATCTCACTCTGGCATCTGCTGCCTAATCTTTGTGAAAAAGACTGCTGTGTGTGTGGAACAGTACACTGATAAGATTTTTTATAATGGGGCTGGAGACCATGGGTGTGACCAGATTATAAACAGCAAATAATAAAAATTAGTGAGCATATACCACATTTGTATATATGTGTATGCCTGTATGTGTACCGTAGTCCATTCTTCTTTCATTCTTCTTGTCCTTGGTACGCTTCCCCCACAATTAAACTGTATAAAGTGATGAGTGTGGATGCTGAATAAGTGACTGTAAAGTAGATGCTTGCTCTCTTTGGGGGTCAGCTTTTATGAGAAAGAGGTAACACATGTACTTACAGCTGCATGTGGTTTTTCAGAGGCAAGACACTGCCAGTATAAAAAGTACAGGAGAAAACCCCAAAATGTAAATTAAGGATATTTAAAAAACCTGTTTGACAGAAGAAGGTGTCTGGGAACTGAGTTATGCTCAGCAGTACTGATGACTTTGCTTCTATACAGGAGTTGGTGAAGAGACAAGACAGGGCAATAGAGACAATTTCTAAACCCAGTAAATCAGAGGCAAAATTCATGTTGATTTTGGCAGAAACACTTTTTGAAGGTTCCCTACCTTCAGCATAGAAGCCGTCAGCAGACAGTTGGACAAGAAGAAGAAATGCCTGTAACCACTCAGTTGGAGTTCAAACCAAGGGCAAAATCTCAGCCAGCAAATAGAACAAGACCTCGCAGCAGAGCCGGTCAGAAAGAACTGATTACAATGATGGAAATGAGACTGGACTCTAGGAAGAGGTTGATGTTGGCTCATGGAAATGTCTACCTCAGACTTTGTGATGATGCAAACACGGCTGTGCCTTGGTAATTTAGTATGGTAAAGCAGTGGTGTAGAGTTTGACTCTTCTTTGTTTGCATTATGCTTCTTTGCTGTACTCGCTGAATGCCAAATTAGTGCATCCTACATGCCACAGGGCATGAAAGGCAATTACCACAAAGTTATCAGATAAAGAGACCTCAGCATGTCTGCCTCTGTGTTGTTTTCCCTGCTATAAACATCTCTTCTGCATCTCAGGAGTGCTACTTTTGTTGCATTGCCAGTGGCAGCCAAATAAGGCAATTTATGTTGCTCTGCCATTTAAATCTATTTTCCAACCAATTTCTGTCTAGTGATTAACTTTCCTTATCAGTTACATCACAAAATAATTTCACTCCGTCTGTGCATATCCAGAACAGACTCACTAGCCAAAAATGGGATTTTTCCCATCTCTGATTTAGAAGTACAATACCTGTGGAAAACATTGGATCTTCATCTAAAGGTAGCTTTTGAAAATTTGAGAAAAAGACAGTGTAATTTATTTTCAACATGGACAGCAGAAATACTGTACATTTTGGAGGGGGATGCTGTGGTAAAGCCTAATGCTGAACCTAGGAAGCTACCTTATAGTGACCTCTTTATTCTTCAGTTAAACACTAGATGACTGTGTGGGGCAGGCAAAGATGAGGCAATTTAAGATCCCTTGAGAAGCACACAGATGACAACTGTAGGACATCTAAAATAAATTTGGAAGACGTCTAATCTAAATATTCCATAGCTTCACACCACCTAGGGCTTGGACACCCTAGTCATGGCTTAGAGCTGTTCTCAGCAGCTGGAGAGTGCTTGTGCTGGGTTAATATGCAAGTAGCTGATTTTTATATAGGAGGCTGTTGAGTTTGTTGTATGTTATATAACATGCGCGAGCAATGCAATTCTGCAACATCAAATTAGGGGTAAACTTCAGTTTTATTATGTTCTACATTTCTTAACTGTTTAGAAGTGCTTCTAGTAAGGCTGCCACTGTAACAAACACGGAAGGGGATCTTAGCTCCCAAAGCTGCCAATCCAGCAGCCAGTGGGATCAGCACCAAGGGGTGTGAATACTCTCTTGGACTGTACCTGGGTTTTTGGAGTGGCTTATTGTAGTGATAAGCTGTATCCAGAAGTTCAAGACTTCTACCTAATTCAGGAGACACATAGACCTAGGATTTTTGTTTTGGTAAGTCGTAGCTAGTCAGCAGCCTGTCAGTAAGTAGAATCAAACTATTGTCTTGCTAGGAGTTCAAGGGTGTGATAAATCAGTTAGTAATAATATAGCATTTATAGTTACAACCTACTTTTGCAGTGTTGGTACCTTGCAGGTTTAGGTAGTGCATGACACAGCTAACTGAGTGAGAGTTTCGTATTTGGTAATACCAAAACCTCATGAAGAAAATAATCATGCTCCAATGGTCTCTTGTTTTTTGTAAAATGCAAGTACACTGTACTGTTTTTCTTGGGATCAGTTGCTGCTTGCTTCTTAATGGAACATGGTGCTTTTATTGTCCTGGTCTGTTGCTTTTATTTGGTTTCAAGTGGAAGTGTTTGGTTTTAAGAATAGTTACAGCCAAAGTTGTAAAGATCAGAATACTGGAATAGATGTTGCTGATGCAGCCTTTAGATGTCTATTTTCCTCTGCTGCCGTACTCAGAGTTACGTGCATGGCTTGCCCCAGTAAGTTGTTTGATCGAGGGTCTAGTCCATGTTCATGTTAATACTGTTTCTAAACATCCTCCATCTCATCCAGTAGCCTATCCAATAGATATACGATAGAAATAAAGTGTTGCCAAATCTTACTTATGGTAACTGCTTTGGTGACAATACAGTCAGTATTATTTCCAGACCTTTAGGATTTACACTAAGTATTCCTGACATTTACTTTCACATGGGCTGGTCTTCATCTTTCAATGGTGCATTCATATCATCAGAACCAAGCATTATGGCTCAAGTGCAGCCAACTTTTCATCGTTGTGATGGATGATGGATATGAACTGTTACACGAGTCATTATAGTGTAACAGTCAAGAGTCATATGAATGGTGGTATAGATTGTAAACAAATCCCCAGTCATGGGCAATATATTGACATGTTGCTAATACTGTGATTTTGTAGGTACAGATTGCTAAAGTTATTAGGTGTTGATACTCTCATAATATTCACGATACTAGACTTCTGTTCAACCAAGTGTGGTCAATCCTGATTCTCTGCAGAACTGAGCAGTGGTATTTGCACGGCACTTCAGTGTGGAGCAGTGGGAAGGCTGGAAGCAGCTCGTGCTTCCACACTCACTCCTCAGCTGGCAGTTCTCCTCCTGTCCAGGAAAAAAGCAAGAGCAGAGCAGAGCTCCTGCGCATGGGAGGTCTGTGAATCTGGGACGGGTGAGGGAGAGGGTTGGGCTGGGCTGGGTAGCCTGTTCTTCCAGAGGAATGGGAGAAGAAGAATTGCCAACTCTCCTACCACCACCTGAACTGCAGGGGCTGTGAAGGCAAACAGTAGGGTTCTGGCCCTCAGTAATATCAGAGCAGCTGGAAAGATGAAGGTTGGAAACAGAAGAGTGGTCCCCACCTCTCTTTACATCCAAGGCCCCTTGAAATCTTAATTGCTCCTTGTCCTATATATGTAGTGGTTTTGTGGTACTGGCTGATATTATGATTCTGTGTTGGGTCAGGTATCAATATTGTGGAAGTAGTATTACCTACAGTAAACCCTGCTGACAGCCAGGTATTACCCAAGCTTTGCAGCTATGCAGATGAGAACAGATAGGGTGCGTACGGCCAAAAACTCCAGTGGAATTTAAACTGGTAGTGCCCTACTTCAGTTTTACAAGATGGCTAAATATAGATGCGTACATACATACACATAGAGCTTTTATTTCACATGCTATGTAAGTGTAAAGAATATGACTGGAAAGCTTTTGTCTCAATTCAGTCCTGTCCTTTGGTTTTGGACTGGAAGCCAACAGTGAGGTCTCACAGCGGGCAGGCAGCCTTCCCACCCACTTGGAGGGTGTGGAGTAGAGTTTGTGTGTGCCGCTACTCTGGTGAGAATGAGATGGTGTCCTGTGCTAATGTCTCTCCTGTTACTTATCTCTGGGCAGTCTACTGTTCATCTGAACTGCAGAAATGGCTTTTTTTTTTTTTTTAACCAGCTGTTGAAGAGGTAAAAGTAAACAGAAGTATTTTTCATTTGCTATGACAAACCATGGTAGAATTGTTTGAGGCAAGTACTGCTAACAGATTTTTAGATGCCACTTAAACAATGCCTGATCTGGTTTTAATCTGACATATGGGACATAGTGTGCTTGTGGATGAATGAACAGAATTCTTACACATAAGCTATTATCTCTTTCAACCATCTCAATTTACCTTGTAGAGACTGTGTCTGATTGTACAAGATACTGTGTTTTTCCTGGGAAGTGGTGAGTGCCCCCAACTCTTGTGGAAGATGCTCAGCATGCCTCTGGAGGTCATTGCTCTTTAAGATGGGGCATTTCACCAAGATAAAGTTAAGATGAAATTAAAAAGCAAAGGACAGAATTAGCATTAGTATCATTTATATGATAGCATCATATGCAGCGTGTTAGATCGTCATGTGGGTCATTGTGAAGGCTTTTTATACTCTCTGCTATAGTCCTATATATGCAAATATATATATACACAAACATGTAGTCATATATATACAACTATACAGTATATTTTTATGTATAGTTGTATGTATGCATATATAGTATATATGTGTGTATATGTATGTATATGTAGTATATATTCTACTATATATACAAATATATATATTTGTATAGTCCAAATATATAAAATATGGAACAGGAAGTACTTAAATTCCAAAACGGAGAAATGAGCTACAAAGATAATAAATTACTTCTGTAAGGGTTTAACTGAAGGTTTGTGGTAGAGCTGGAAATCAAACCCGAGAACACAGAAAGAACTCAGTTCTCCTGAGTTCCATATTCTTTTTTTCTTTCACTGGTTGCTATGTCCAGTGTCACTCAAAGATATTAGAGTCTAAAAATAATTCAAAACACTAATGTCATGAGAATTTCCTTTTGTAATTTTTCTCAGATAGGCCAATTAATCCTGACTGGTTTCACTTTCAATTTCAGCAATTTCTACACAATCACATGTTGATTCTTGTTCAGTACTACAA
Organism: Pluvialis apricaria; assembly: GCA_017639485.1. Taxonomy (NCBI): domain Eukaryota; kingdom Metazoa; phylum Chordata; class Aves; order Charadriiformes; family Charadriidae; genus Pluvialis; species Pluvialis apricaria. The sequence continues at coordinate 41,469,664 of CM030012.1, read as the reverse complement.
GACAGCAGTGTTGTTTCACTATAAACACTGTAAGGAAAGGCACATTTTTCCTTAACAAAAAGTTTTGCTGCCATTTAACATATATGAAAACTTATCTGTGATTAAAGGTTAGGTTTCTGTTCTATTGTCAAACCTGCTGGTGGCTCCTCTTTAAGATCCATTAAGACTGTCTTAGTATCAAAACTGGCAGAATAAAACCTGGTGCCAAATAAGAGTACTGTAAAATTCAGTTGAATTGGATACGATATTCCTGAAGGGGGCTATAATATCAATCTATCGATTGTTCAGACTTCTGACAGGTTTCTGCAGATGTGACTTTACCAAAGATACTTTTGTGTAGAGCGCATTTTAGCTTTTTTAATTGTTCATGACTTTTATAAAGATCTAGGTCATGAAACTTTTATAATCTTGCCTTCAGATTGATCACAGCAGGACATGGCACCACAGGCAAGAGCTGCTGCTCTATGGCACTTACACATCCATCTATGACTTGGGTTGAAAAGGTGACTTTCTGTCGCCAAGAGAAAACTCATCAGTGTGGGACCTCCTTGTAAATCAGCTTCTCCCTTTTACACACATATTTAGCCAGACTCTACTCCATCTCATCTACCGCCTATAAATTCTTCCTGCAACAGGGACATTTGCTGGTCCAAATCTCTGGCCAGATAAAGTTTGCTTTTCTTTTCTTACGTGGCACTAACTTTTATAAAGGTCTAGGTCATGAAACCTAGATTTGGGGCAGATGTGACATGACAGCCAGCAGACAGGAGCAACTTTTGTTCTCTGATGACTTTGTCTAGATTCCTCTTGTAAGATGAAGTTTAATAGCCTGTTATCAACTCTGTGTCTTTTGCTGTCTTCCCTCCAAAATCTTGAAATTAAAATGTTTATGAAAATCTGTTTTTCAGTCAAGTACTTCTGCATTCTTAAGTACTTTAGCTTTTAAAATAACTCTCCTCATCTTTTAAAGTAAATTCTTTAGTACTTTAAAATATGACTGATTTTAGGATTATTTTTTTTTTTCACATGACTGATTCCACCTGCCAGGTGTTTAATTGTGGTAGGATTGGAAATGGGCTCTGCATATGTCTGCTTCTGTACTCGTGCATCTGCAGAAGCCGGCGGTGCTGCGAGGCCAGCAGAGGGAGCAGTGAATAATGTGATTTTTGCAAGGGCAGGGCCTGAGTCTGGTGCGCGTAAACTGCAGTAAGTCAGGAGTTACCTCTGCAGAAATGAATGGAGCTTTGTGGGTGTAAAACTAGGGGAGGAGAGGGATTGAGCCTGCTCCATGAGTCAACTTTTGGACAGATTTTTCTTCTGTAGCAGGAATAGCCTGTTTTTAAATTATTATTTATTAGAAACAGGATTTGATTTTGGTACTTGGTGCCAAAGCAACAGTCCTGTAGTGTATTTGGGTAAGTGTTAGGCAAATATTAAATCAAATGCCAAATAACTCAACATCACAGAGTGTGGACAACGGTGAGCTTCCTATTTGAAGATGCTGCATGACCCATGTCAAAGAATTTTACTGAGTGATTCCACATGGATCCCATAGTTTTTGGTTGAGCTAGAGCAGATCTCATTTTCACCCGTTCCCATCAATCCTTTTTTTTGGCACCTCATGTAGAAGAAAACAAAAAAATACTTAACTTCTTGTGACAGGAAGGGTGGATAATTTTCAGTTCTCATTTGATGTGTTAGAGCGCACATCTGCATGCTAACCATGCTGAATCCTGAGGTCGGTCTATCATATACCTGTATACGTCACGTTTCTGTAGCACTCTGCAATAAAATGGAGTTTTATATTGTGAATCCCAATCTTGGAGCAGGGATGCTGGAAGGTGTTAGGGTTTGGGGCTTTGCTTTTTTTTTTTTTTTTTTTTTTTTTTTTTTTGGGCTAGATAGGTAATTTCAATGTGTAAGAAAAAGAATACATTCATCATGGCTGTAGGAATCCCTAAACACCTCAACTCCCCAACTGGTTTTTTTTCCTATAATTTCTTTAGCTAATTGAGAATGCCTTGTGCAAATGGAGGGAAATTTATTTTTTACCAGCTCTAGCTTTTATTTATACTGAAATAAATATTAATTTCTGCTGGGCCTTCTCTTTTGGGCTTCTTATCCAGCAAAGTACCTAAGTATTGGCCTAAATTTAAGTAGGTGTTTATTCATCAGCTAAGCCTGCAGCTTACAGATGAGTCCATCAGTGCTACTGAATCAAAACAGTAGGCTCCAATTCTCCACTAATCTTGCCTTCAGATTGATCACAGCAGGACATGGCACCACAGGCAAGAGCTGCAGCTCTATGGCACTTACACATCCGTCTATGACTCGGGTTAGAAAAGGTGACTTTCTGTCGCCAAGAGAAAACTCATCAGTGTGGGACCTCCTTGTAAATCAGCTTCTCCCTTTTATACACACATTTAGCCAGACTCTACTGCATCTCATCCACCACCTTTAAATTCCTCCTACAACAGGGACGTTTGCCGGTCCAAATCTCTGGCCAGGTAAAGTTTGCTTTCCTTTTCTTACATGGCACTAAGAATACTGTACCAGAGAGCCTGTCCCTTTCTGCATTGACTGACACTGACGCTGAATCATGATGTAGAAGTCTTGCAGTGAAATATCTTTGTCCCAATGCCAGTCTGCAGCAGAGGTGCCAACCTCTGCATTTAATGTCCTGCCGCACTGTCACGCACTGGCATCACCTGTACCCTATACAGCACAGCACTAGGGGCAATGGAATATCTCTTTTTCTCTCAGCGTCTCAGTGTTTAAAATGGAGGTGATAAAACATTGATCTCATTTATCTATCTCAGAGAAGAGCCTAAAAGATATTTAATAAATCTTTTTAGAGGGTTTGGGAGGGGTAGGGGAGACCTTTAAATAAAAAGGCATGTATGAATAAAGTGTGCCACTTGCCAAGCCTTTAAAGTGCTAGTATTAAACATTTTGGCCATCAACATGAAGCCTTGCAAAACTGGTATGAAAGTGTACCAACTGTGGTGCAAAACCTGGGCTTATGTGTACCAGGATGGTGATGAAAAACAAGTAATTTGTTACACACCCATATATACACAGACACTCACCGCAGGTGAATAGTTGAGCCAGTTTTCACAAGGTTGGCTGTGCAGTGTAAATATTAGGAAGGTATCTCAAATTTTGCACAGTGTAACTCTTCTTGCTTCGTTTTGGCCACAGATGAGCCAGCCTTCTGTACGTCATGGCTGCTGGGGCTGGGATAACTTCTCCTTCAAATCATGCACTGTTCTTGCTGGGTATTGTTAGGTGTGATAAGTTGCAAATTCTTAGACTAATTCAGCTCAGTAGGTTCAAGGATGTGAGTGAGTATGTATTTTCCCCAAACAGGATTTCATGATTTTGCAGGTATGGAAATCAAACACACTCATTTCTAGAAAAGCAAATAATATTCTATAAATAGTCCAGTCAAGAAAACAAAAACATTGTTTCTGCTGCTTAACTCTGCAGTCATGCTGCGAGAATTTACAGGATTAGCTTTGTGTAAATAGTTTCTCTTTCATTTGTGGGATCTGGAACAGGTCACTACAAGTGTTTTGTATGTACAGTTTTACCAGGAGAACTGTGTTGGTTAGCTATGATTGCTCGTATGAATCACCTGGGTTTACTCCTGGTTCTTGTGTGGCTGAGACAGTTTGCATAATTAGGAGAAAGCTGCATGAAGAAGCCACCGGGCTTTGGAATCTCTCCGGGTTTTGATCAAAAGCCCATTGAGGCCAGAACCCTCTGGCTCTTGTCATCAAGCTAAGGCAGAAATAGCAATTGAAGAAGATAAGGCAATTTTGGAAACTGTTAAATCTCTGTCTTTCTGAGTTCTCCAGGTCTTGTCCCTGAGAATGGGAATGTAGGCTGCATGTGCAGCGACCCACAGACACAAGTCTGTTGTAATTTCAGAAGCAATGCAGCCACTTAGAGGTGATTTTTCCACTGGTGTGTAGTCTCAGCTGTATTTAGTGTATTTGTGAAAATAGAGTTATGATGACTTTGGAGCCAGGCCATTTTGAAAAATGTTTTGGTCACTACAGCAGGCCATTAAATTGAAGGAAAGAGTTGTGCTGATGGACTCCTGAGGGCCTCTACAGCGTGACTGAAGGTCATCTCTTGGGGCTTCATCTGCAAGGCCTGAGGAAAGCTTGGAGGGCTCAGGCAGCTGAGATGGCATTAGCTTCAAATACCTGGGCTGCTTGAGAGGAAGCTTACTTGTGGTGCTGCCACCCTTTCTGTGTTATCCAGTCCATTGTTTTGCTCTTTTGCTTTTCTTGGCTACTGTGTGTTTGACCTACATCTGGCTGCTAGGCCGCCTCTTTGGGAAGAGGTTTTTCAGCATGTGCCTCTTAAGCTGCCAAGGCCTGACTGTGAATGCCGTGTCACTGGGAGACATATTATTCCTACTGGAGAGGTAAAATGCTGTGGGATTTATCCCCTTACTATGAAATTAACATTGATGTTTATAAGTAACCATTGGGATTGTTTATTTCTGAAATGAACAGATTTAACCGTAAAAAGAGGGGAGTGCAGGTGAGCTGAGGATGAGATTCTCTTCTTAGGCAAAAGGTAGCTTTGAAAGAGTGTTTCGGTGTTCCCTGAGGAGGCGTGGGGGGCCAAGGAGTGGGTTGCCCAAGCAGTTCCCTCAAGGCTTGTCAGGAGGAAGGGGTATGGGAACCTCTGAGGATGCGCCAGAGGATGATACCTGGAGAAATGCTGGAACCCAGCAGATTAATTTCCCCCAAGGCACAAATCATCAGCTCTCCAGCAAAGGGGAGGGGCGGCTGGGAAGCCGTCTGCCCTCTAGGAGTCTTGCAGCTAGAACTGAACCTGAATAGCTTTGCTGGCAAACCTCCTGGCACTTTTCTCAGTATGGCCAGTACTGATGCCTGAAAAAGAATAAGCCGCATCGGCAAAAGGATTTTTGTGAAGCACAGGAATAGTTTAAATGCAAGTACTGGACACAAGATCCTAGGAAATGGGTATCTTTTATCTAATTTGCTGCATCTATTTTGTATGTTCATGTGAGTAATCCTGGGAGTTCTCTGGTAATCACGTGAAAAAGGGTTTATAGGATCAAGTCCCCAGGGCTTAGTCTTGTAAGATGCCAAGCTGTCTAACCCCAGACAAGGAAAGCACCTGAGCTTGGGCTTTAAGAACACGAGTGATCTTTTTGTAATTAATGGGTCTTGTCACATGCTTAAAATTAAATCCACATGTAAAGTACCAGGTTGGACCAGACTTGCAGGTTTGGTACTCAGCATCCTGCAAGATAGAGCCCAATAGAGTCACTGGGCTACCATGTAGTAGAACCTGTGCACTGTTTTATAGAAGAAAATGCTAACAAAAAAATAGCAAAAAGATTATGGAATATCATTACATTCAAAATAGGATTTTTAAAAAACTTTTATTCAATTTTATTGTTCTCCTGATGCATAGCAAATGAAATTGTTTTGTAGTATGAAATATTATAAAATTTAGAGCAGGTGCTATTTTTCTGATGCATAATATAAAGGAACGAGCAATAAATGTTAATACAACATCCAGTCTGAAATCTTATAAACCAAGCTTTACAGATTTACTGAGAGTAGAATGGAGAGCACGATGGCTTCCCCTCCCACATCCTGCACCTCCCACCACCTTCCTTGGTGGAAGTCTTCAGTCTGTCATTCCCATTCTCTGGAGTAAACGTTTTACAGCCTTATAATCACCTTGTACCTGAGAGATATTAAGTATGTTTTTACTAGATTACAATTAATTTCAATATTCTCTGCATTTTGCATTTGATTGCCTAATAGTTTATTACAGATATTTTATGCTTGAGGATTCTGACACCATTGGTGTTTGCCATGGCGTCCGTTCCCAATAATGAACTCCTTGGGGGAAGGAGAGTCAATGCAATGTATGTTTGGAGGGGAATTAAGAATGGAATAGATGAATGTGGCTTTTCTGTGCAATGTCTTCCAGATTCACTTAGGATGCACTTGGAGCATGATTCCCCTTAAACAAGCAAGGTAATTTAGGGCCCAGGACCTTAGCTGTTTTAGGTAGGTACAGTTCCATTAAAGAGTACTGCAAGCAGCAATTTCCATCAGCTAAAGCTGTGGTTCTGGATGTAGGCGAAAGGATGAAAACTTTACTCCTCTTGATGGAAATGGTGCACTTCTGAATGCATGTGATTGCCCTTGGGAAGTATGGGCTTCATGTCTTAGGAACACATATGGTCATGATTAATATCCTATGCATGTCCTACAGAGCTGTAGTGAAAATCCTTTTGTTGTTGGCCTAAAATAAACAGCATTGCATGATGGGAGTGAAAGAGACATTTTCAAAGCTCACTCAGAGTGCTAAAACTACATTTAAACACTTTAAGCAAGTGACTTATTTCTTTGTGTTTTTGAGAGATGGTGAATGCTCTTATCTTCTCATGATTTCCTTGGTGCAATGTCTGTGAATGACACAGTGACAGATATGTGCTACTCTGATAAAGTGAGGCTCATAGCTATAGGAATTTCCCAAATGATGCTATGGGTAGATCTGCCATGTAATGCTCATTGCCTAAGTGAGGTAGCAGCACGGCCAGGAGAACTGGAAGCACAGAGGCTGTATCTCTGAGCAATGCTATAGACCAGGACAGTATCGGCAAACAAAGACACTATTAACTAAATAGAAAGGAGTCAGGATTAAGTGCTTTGTGCCTCTGAAGCTGCTGTACCAGGGTTGGCACTATAAATATACTTACAGTATATTCTTCCAGGGAGCTTTCTGTTAGTATCTGAATGGGCAAAATAAAAAAAATAACCTCTCTCTGCTAAAGATGATGCCCCAAGTACATCTGAACTCACAGCAAGTGCTACAGATGGAACCAGAGTGCATCCAACTTTTTTGTTTTGCCTTTCAATCCTGAATCTTAATTAGTTCCCTACTGCTTTAGTACATGCACAACATTTTAATAGTCATAAGGACTTACTCCAATCCACGTTGCCATTTCCACAATTCACTCTTTCATACCAGTAGCAATTCTGTCTTCCCTCCCGCCCCCCCCCCCCCCCCCCAGCATTTAGGAATAGCGTAAAGAAAACTAAATAGCCAAGCGTGTAGCTGTAGATTGATGAGGTTGTCACACCATTCTCTTCACCGTTTTCTTCCAACCTGCACTGTGCTCTAATAGATGGATGATTGCTGGGGGAGGGAGAGAGTTAGCAAATCCCACAGCCAGATGTTCAGGGATGGACAGAGCGACATTCTCAAGGAACCCAGAGGAGTATAACTGTGTCCTTCTGAGGGAGAAGGACACTCAGGTGCCTCCGGCTGCCCGTGTTTATCTCTCTTTTCAAAAGGAGCACAAATGGGCTCAGCATGGCTGCAAGGATGGATGTTTCTCAGTGCATCGCGGGAAATGACCAGTCATCCGTCTCTTCACTGTGGAGTCTGCCTGCAGCCATCAATCTTGTAGCCCAGCACGGCAGCTCCTTTGGCTTAGTTTGGCTCAACATTAGATGAACAAAGGGAAATGAAAGCTGAGCAGGGGAAAAGGAGAGAAGAGCAACTATTCTCGATTTCACTTTGTTTTCCCCTTGCATGGCTATCTCTCCCTCTTCCCCATCATCATCTATTTTCACTGTGTTTTGTAAGGTGTGGAAAGGGCCCAGAATGTACATTTTCAGGATCTAGGATTTTACAGCGTTTCTCTGCTAGTGGAGAGAAGAAAGGAGAGAGATACTGAAAAGGCATAATTCAAGGCCCAGATCTTCCATTTTTCAGACTTTTCTGTGGCAGTTTTCAGAACAAGCCTGACATAGTTTAGCTGTAGTAGGCAAAGAGAAGGAATGTAATAGCTTTTCTCCATCTTGCTGTTTTTCTCCCTTGTTCTTCCTGATTCCTTCCTCGATGCTACTTTAGTGTTTTCAGGTGTGTGCTTCATCTCTCCATTCATGTTCTATTCAAAAAGCAATCAACAGAGCCACATGATGGGACTTTCTGGAGAAAGGTATGTACTGATTTCCAGAGCCGTGATGGCAGCTCCCGTCAGCAATCGCAAGCTCACTTGAGTCAAGACTGCTTGATGTAACAGTGCTGGGGCTGCGCAGGCTTTACACAAGCTGCCTGAGCTCATCCAGCACCCGTGGTTCCTACTATGGAATTGGAGGCCATGCCAATATCTTCGTTGCAGTTGATACACAGCCCATCAGGATAAAAAACATTCAGATATGTGTGATCGTACACTTAGCACTGAATTAACTGATTTCAGCACTGAACTCAGATGGGCCAGTTTTTGCCTGAAATGCTCAGATTCAATGTACTTTGAGCCAGGCTGGAAGCAAAAGAGGTGTGAGAATTCACTACCTGCTGGACTCCCACAGCTAGGATCTGATTTTTTCCACAGTGAGCTGTAAGGTGGTTGCTTATTCTGTTTTCCCCTAAAATTCTTGACTCTGGGTATCATAGCAGAACATGTTTGGCTTATTTTGTAGAAGGCTTGTTTAGAGATAGCGTTGTTCCCCTTAGCACTGCCCCGCTATGGTGTTTGACTGATGTATTTTAAAAAAGTGTGATTGCATTTACTTTTTAATTTTCCTGGTTTACCTCAATGATCTAAGCATCAGGTGTGAAAGAGCCAGTCTCTGCTGCAGAGCTGTGGTCGGAGATTTCTCTCTCCCAATTTTTACTGTAGGTAAAGAACTGAGATCTCCCAGGCATACACAAAGCTTATTAGGAGATTCAAGGCCCAACTAAGCACCGAGATGGAGCAAGGGAACTCTGTAAAAGCAGATATTGGACATAGAGATGTCTGAGGAATCTTCACCTGCTTTCAACCCAAATGTGCCATCTGGAGTGAACAGACATGCCAAGATGGGGAAAATTTATACCATCATGGGTTTAAAGAGCTGCTTTGCAGTTTGTGCTGAGTTCTTTTTCGTTTTACCATAAACCTAAAGCATAAACCCTCAAGGAAAACATTTGTTTAGTGAAAACCAGTTTCTCCTCCCCCACGCCTTGCATGAGCAGGCTTTACAAGCGGGCACAAGACCTTTCTGAGTGGGGATATTCAGGGAATTCTTTCATATTTTCCTTACAAAATAGATAGCATCCTTTTCCAACCTGTGCATTTAATTGTGCCCCTTTTGAATGAATGGTCATATTTTCTGCCACTACCTATTTTGCCTCCCTGCAAATTTTGAAAAAGACAAATCTTGTTCATGTTGTCATGAGACAGCCTACCCCAGATGGCACATCTGTGTCTTGGGATGCCCTCTGGCTGGCCTGTTGGCAGGCATTCCCGTGGCTTTGAAGGTCACCTTGTTTACACCTTGCCTTTTCCCCCCCTCCCTATTCAGAGTCTTGCTGAGCCTGCAGGCTGGGCTTCACCATCTGCATTTCCTCTGGTGCCATTAATCTTCCTGTTTACCATTCTGTTATTAATTCTGGAGTTCACCTTTTTGTCTAAACGCTTTATAGGCCTCTTGGAATTTCTTGCCTTTTTATGGCAAGAGATCTGAGCATTTCAGTAGATGATTTGCTTTGTTCTTTCCCATTTCTGAAAGGATACCTACTTGCATCTCATGCCATTTTTCTATTACAAGGCTTCCCTCTTATAATAACATTTTTCAATTATATAGCTTCATCTGTCAGATGCATCTTACCGTATGAGTAAATATTATCCTCATTCCTTGGAATTTGTGAATTGGCCACTGAAATCTGGTATCTGTGGAAACTGTCTGGCTTTTTCAGTGTTTTTCTTGGCTGGAAAAAAAATGTGTTTAAACCTGGCTTTGTGAGAACCTGTACGTACACCTTGCATTTTTGGTGCATTTTATTTGAATGCCTGAATGCCTATGAATATTAAACAAGCCCTAGCAAACCCCAGAGGACAGATGAAGACTATCTCCATTTGACAGATGATGGAAAAGGAGAGGGTACCTTTGTTGGAGTTTGGCCCAAAATCACATGGTGAGACAGCAGCGATGCCAAGGGCAGCATCTAGGATGCTTGTTCCCTATCCCATCCTAAAATCATTGCCACTTTGCAGTGGCCTTTCTGTTCTTCAGTGGTTTATGCAGGTTTGGTATTTACTGAGCCAGGGATGCTGAACCAGCTCTGCTTGGCATGGCTGACATCTTCAGACACCATGCCATGCGAATGTGGCTATCTTGCTTCCCCCGCCTGCCTGGCTTGCAGAGCGCTGTCTTCCTGCAAGTGGGAGATTTGCAGACAGAGAGGCAGGATCAGGACCGGGGCACCTGTATTCAGGCTGAGCAGTGCTAATAAACCCTGCTGCATCCTTGCTGATGCCTTCAGAGCTGACTGGGTGTCTCTGCCTGCTCCCCAGTGCTTTGGGTTTTAGAAGGGCCTCATTAAACGGAGTTGCCGCATCATATGGGCATGTGGAGCCAGCCAGAACTGAGCACTGCACTCAAGCAAATAACCCCCCTCAGACCGGAGCATGAGAAAGCGCAGAGCAGGCACCCAAGAATCATTGCAGGACTCAGATTGGCCTTGGCAGGTTTATCAGCTCTGGCTTAGTGCCGGCTCTGCTAGGCCCGGACTGAATTAATTGGGATGCTTGTGCACTGCAGTTGAGAGATAACTGCATTACAGAGATTTATCTGTTACTAAAGGTATCCCCTCCACTGTCCTCGATAAGGAAGAGGAGAAGCTATGCAGAATCTCACAGAATTTGCAGCAAGGTTACAGCGTGGCTGATTTTAAGCATGGTTTATGTATGGGTTTGCATTCAGTATGAGTGGTTTTATTCAGTGCTGTCACATATGGAAATAGTACAGGTTATTTCAGTGGAGGTCCACTCCCCGTTACCATTTGCAGAGTGTGCAGTGCAGGGGTGACTGGCCCAGCTGTGTGGTGTGGGGGTGACTGGTATTTGCTGCTGGCTGTCTGGTTACTGGATAATAATCAGATTCTGGTTCTTCTGATGGGACAAAAGGACCATCCGTCTGTGTGAGCGTATCTATAAGACCACTTGCAGATAGGTAGGTCAAGTTATTTTACTCCAAACACGCCAGAAGCTCTGTTAGGGTGATGCAAAGCCCAAAGGAATAGACTTTGTACTCAGGAATTTTCTCTAAATTGTAGCAGTTATCCAGCCAGCCTCTGTCCTTCCATATTGCCTACAGTGTTGCCTGATACTGCAAAAGTCCTGGTGTAGTGTGAGCCTGTCTAGAGCACAAATGCAAGAGTGACCAGAACACAAATGGATGCTAGAATAATGTCATTGAATGGAGATATTCCTTCATGATTTGAGCCCCGAGGGTAGTTACCTGATCCAGCATTTAGCCTGATATTGTAATTTGGCAGTCTTTGAGAAGCAGGTACAGTATGTTATATGTGACAATGATTTATATCTGTGCTGAGAAATAAATCTGTAAAGAACTTCCAAGAGACAACTGACAGGAGGGCTGTTTTTTTTTTTTTATTGAGAGATTTTATGGACGCATTCTAGTCTGCCAAAGAAATACAGCTGCATGTAAAGTCCACATTTTGATGATGGGTTAAACTAAACAATGCTTAACCTTATGTCTGAGGGCCTCTGTTATTTTCTGCAGCCTTATTTCTCCTTCCTGTTGTGTTGTAGCCTCCCGGGATATATTTTAACTAGGGCCTGATAAAAGCTTTCCATTGGATCCTGGTCTTAAAATTCAAAGTTGTCCTCTGATTTTTCTGCAGTTTGCACCCAGGCTGAAGAATAAGAGTGTACAGTCCCCCGCATCATAGCTTCCTCTGCTTTCTTCCATCTCTTCACTTTCTCCCCCTGCCCCCTGCTCCCCCCCGCAACCTCACCATGAGACTAGCAGCTTTGCAGGAAGAGGTGCTAAGGAGACATTGGGATTTTCCAGTCTCCCAGTGCTCCCTAGAGCAAACCTCAGTAGTGCCAAAAATTTGCAACAAGTGTTTTTACCGAGATTCATCTTGGGGCTTTATAGGATCCCATTATAGGATCCCATGGGTCCAGCCTGGAAAGAAGTTTTCACTTAATGGCACATAGTCCTCCAAAGTATTCTTTCCACACAAAACAGTTTGTTTCTGAGGAAACAAATACTCTCTTATTTTCAAGTAATCTTGCTTCTAAAACTGGTTTGTCATTCTCTTTGACTGGATTCTTGTTCTCAGCATGGCCCTGTTTACCTTGAAAGTGCAATAATATACATGAGGTTTGAGGGTGGAATTGGTGGGGCATGCAAAGAGTTACTGGAATAGCCTTACAACCTCCAGTATGGCCATGGCTTTATTGTGTCTGGCGTGGATTAAAAATAAAGTGAATTTGATGTTTACTAGTCCCTAGGGGCATTTGTTTGGCTTTATGGACTCATTGTGAGAGTCTGTGTTATCAGTAGCCTAGTCTCAGGGGAGACCCAGGGCTGGCCTGGCAGGAGGTCCTGTGGACAGGGTTGGAGAGGATGTGTAGAACTGGCACTGACAAGTTTGCTACAGATGGGTGCTGAATTGCAGTAGTGTTGGGAGAACAGTCTGGGTTAGTGGGGACCATGGAAGGTCAGGATTAAAGCATAACAGCAGTAACGTGAGCATCTGCCCCTGGGATAGCAGGAGATCGTCCCGTGAAAGAAGGTTTTGAAGATCCAGATCTGCAGGAGGAATGAAGATCTGTGGTGTGCTGTGCTGGCAGAGGCACGCTTATGAAAAAAGCTTGCAGAACCTTGCCTTCAATATACCTGTTTCTGGTCACTGCTGTGAATGCATCCATTCCAAGGAAGGTAACGAATCGCTGTACTGGCCATGAACATAACAAGCATGCAAGCAAACAAGCTAAGAAGAGTCTGGTTGTGTGCGCACAAAAAAGCTACAAAATCCAGTTATTCATTCACGTAAGGCATTGTCTCCTCTTTCTTTCTTAAGGGATTCCATCCCCCCTGCCCCCACCCTTTGCACTCTAACGCTATATTTGTGCCTTGGAGATGTGGAGATGAGCATATGATGGATGGATGGATGCTGCTTGTCTGGGTTTTTCACCACCATTTCCCCTGGGGCACTCTGTCTGCTGGCAGAGAGCACCATCCCAAAAGATGGTATCTTTTGCAAACTCGACAGCTAACAGACAGCTTCTCTCTCTGCATATTTCCCCAAAGAAGAGCAGGCTTAATCTGGTTTTTATATGGCATATTTCATTATAATCTTTTTGACTTCCCATGTTCCCAATACGCCATCATAAATAAAACGCTGGGGGTGGGAACAGCAGAGATGCTGAGGCTTCACACTCTTGTGACACTGATAGATTCTCATTTTAAACTGTCATGGGATTTAATTGCTTGCTGAGCCACTGCACTGCACTTTCAGACACATCCTGCCACATCCTCTTAATGAGCTTAGTGGCTGCATTCGCTCAGCAGTAGTTCTGTTTGCTGTGAATTAGGTGGCTTTTTTAGACCACCTACATGATTTTAAAGAGGTAGTGGTTGTTAAGGTAATATCCTTGGGTTTATCCATCTTAAACAGCACTTCATGGACTCTTAATATATAGTTTCCTCTGGCACTTTTTATGTTCCAAAAAACCAGCACCAAGAAACAAAAATGCAAGGATCTATGTGTGCAAAGTCAGTGTTTGTCTAAGAGGGTTTTTGGAAGCCGGATTGCTTTGGTTTGCATAGTAGCTGTCTCTGGCGTGATAGATCATGCTGGAACTCACCCAATAAGTATCTCTGTTCCCAATTAGAACTGGAAATGGAGCTGCTTACGAGTGCACAGAGATGATGGCTTGGGTGGCAGCTGCTACTGTGGAGATGGAAATGATCCATTGTAAAACAAATACATTGCACTGTATAGAAAAAGGGATGGTTGTTTTTAATTTATGTTTCAAAGAGAGGCAGAAAAGTTGCTTGGCTCTCAATGCGTTGTAAACCAAATGTAGCATATTGAAGGACAGGAATTTGCAGCTATTTTGGTGAATCAGAACTTGAAAAAGCCCACCATTTTGTAGGATTTTTGAAAATGTGCTGCTTTTAGAGGCAGCAGTTCAATAGAAAACAGATACAGGAATGATGCTGGCATGGGTGCTCGTTCAGATTCTACCACCATGGTCTAAGGACCTTGATAAATAGAGAGGTTACTGCACTGAGCTGGTAAGCAGAAATAACCATATTAGTTTAATCACTATGAAAGGGACTCTGCCAAGTTAAGAAACATAAATTTTAATTCTATGCACACACACATATTTGAATTATAATATATGCACAATATTTAGCTGTGACACCAATAATACCATGGTTTATTAAAACAGGAAGAATTTTGAAATAACAGTGTATTTTTCATTGGTGATTTTTGTTGATTTCACATGTCTATTTTGTTCTATTTTGTATTTGGTTCTGACTATTTCGTGTATCTGTCTCCTATGCTAAGCAGGTGCTATTGCATTTGCAATACTAATCAAAGGGAAATTTATCCACAAACCTTCTTAAAATTTTTATATAAAAGAATAAGCTTTTAGTTATAGTGCTTTTACTAGTAGTTATTACTTGTAATAAAGATTATGTTCTCTGAAATTGCAATGTCTGAAGAAGAGCTTCTGATACAAACTACGAGTTACAATAGAAAGAATTTAGAACAATTAGTGGGTAGGAAGTATTATTACCTATATTTAAAAAGGATTTGGATGTGATTCAAGGATTTAAAGACCCATAAATTCTACATGAACATTTGAGAAATTGATTGAAACGGTAATTAGGTATAAGCAGTAAAGCACCTGGGAAATGATGATATAGGTGGTTCTAACTGACTACTCTTCTATTTCCTAGCAAGGAAATGCACGTCTCACTACTTTCTTAAAATTCTTTACGTGGTATGTAAAGGACTAATAGATGAGGTGGTTGACAATTTGCTTACACTTTCTGAAGCCCTTTGGTATGTAATAGGCCTCCAAAGAGAAACAAAGCATTGTCTTGGATCAAAACTTTTAGAATAAAAGATGAAACAAAGAAAAAAATGAAACAAAGAACTTTCATTATAGAAAAAGGCTAACAGTTGGTGTGTCAAGGTTTGGTGTTTGGTCCAGTGTTGTGTAAGATAGCAATGAACAAGCTGGAGAGAGGGAGTACCTTGTAAACTACCAAGATTTGCGCATTGTACAAAGTTATTTACAACCATCGTGGCCAGGGAAGTCTATGTGGGCCTCCTTGGGTAGATGAGAATGTGCTCGGTGAATGGACAGCGGGATGGACATTGTCACCTCTGTGTTGAAAGTATTACTCACAGGAAGTTCTTGGTCCTGTTACAAGATCCCTAATTCTGCTTAGTATGCAGCTTGGACACTGCAGGACACTGCCTGAGAGGTAATATAAAGAATATTGTAATGCATTTGTTTCAGTGGGGGATGTGGCTTCATCTGAAAATATCAGGTGCAGTATTGGTCCATCTTGGGAAGATTATTGAAGAATAACAGGGAGTTCAGAGAGGTCTGACAGGACATATGGAAAACTTCCCGCAGCAGAGTAATAGAAAAGATTGTGACTGTTTATCTTCAAAAGGAGAGGAATAAAAAGAAATGACAAAAAAGTTTGGTCAGGAACTTCTGTTTTCCCTGTCTCATAGCAAGAACAAGGGGGCAAGCAATAAAGTGAAGCACTCCTCCTTTCAAACCATAGTTTAACTGTTGAACTCGCTCAGGTGGGAAAAAATTGAGGGCAAAAGTGTATCAAAATTCAGAAAGGTCTGGACTATTCTGTGTATTTCCAGAAGAGCCAGATTTAGGATAAGTGGAAGTTATACTGCATTTATCCCTCAGGATTGACCTGTTAGAGATCAGGATGAAATCTAGTATTAGGGTAGATTATTTTCTTTGTGTTTCTCTCTTGACAGACATTGATACTTTCTTCTGCAGCATCTGATATGACTACATAGTATAGCACAATAAATATCAAAGCAAACAGAGGGATGTTTGGGGTCACAGCTTAATTTCTCAAGCCTCTTTCTTTGGCCTTGTTTGAAGCTTCAGACATTGGCTGGTGCCTTCATAAGCAGAACAGTGGGTGAAACAGACCTCGCTTTGCTTCTGTACAGCAATTCCCGTGGTCTGGGGAAAGCCTTGATCTTTCACATGAAAACTACATTTCAGGCATTGAGTTGGCTTCTCAGTTTTCTTTGGGGTACAGGCATAAGAGAAAAACATACTTTTCTAGCTTTTGTGGGAAAATCCTGGAGAGTTAAATAGGAAAGAGTAAATTAAGGATTTAGTGAAATGAATTGAATGATCCCTAGTAGTGTTTTAACTATTTCTTTAGGTTAACTGAACCATCGTTTAGATTTTTGGAGACTTTTATCTCTGAGGATTCAAAAAGTGGTTTGGAAATATGATTTCCTGTCTTCATTATTGTATCCTTTACAGACTAGCCATCTTCCAGGAAGGACTGAATTCATTACAAAGATTGAATTCCTTACTAAGAGGTTGTCTTTGGACCTTTGTAGGTTTTTATACTGTAAACTTTACATTCCAGATAAGATAGCGTCTGCCATTTCCCACTTTCTAGAGCTCCTTAGGAATGAAAATGGACTCCTAGAAGCTACCAGTGGAAAAGAAAATGAAGGAGTTGAATAGCAGTAAGCTTAGCGGGCAGATGGGAGGCAGCTGCCCTGAGTTTCTTTTGACTGGATTTTCTGCTTGCTAACTTCTTGGTGACTCAATCTTCCCATCAGTAAACTGAGAATAAAAGTATTACCTCACACCGCCTTGTCAGTGGGATGTTAAATTTAATAATTAAAATATGCTCTAAGAGTTTTGGATGAAAAGTCTCCTGGAGTGTTGCGGGTGGGAAGTAGCAGCACCACACAAAACAAACATGCCTATTAAAGACAGCTGCCCGTTTCTGACCTTCAAGCCTACCTTTCCCTCTGACTTCATGTTCAATAGCTCTGGAACAAACAGGAAGTAGTTTTACTTTCGTGTATATGTTTTACGTATCCCTCACCCCTTCCTTGCTCGTTCCCTTTTTCTAATGTATTCGTTTGCTGAGTGCGTCGGTATCCAGAGACAGGCATAGCTTGTCACAATGAAGACATGTTTGTTTCCGATGCCCTTGAGCTTGCTTGGAGCTGCTTCTCCTGCTGAATGTATGATGACCCCTCGGGTTTTGCACTCCCACAAGGTTCTAAATACAAAGCAAATGCCCTTTTGCACCTAAGCACAGGACTTTGAAACCAAGCCAAGCCCACAGCCAGAGATGATTGTGGAGGTTCCTTAGTGACTTTAGATTCAAGTGTTGGGATTTGCACATAAATCAAGTCTAAAATCCCTTCTTTCTATTGAAATGTCTGGATTTAGCATCCGGAGGGAGGTACTAGGAGTTCATACGGGGAAATTTAATCTGTATGATTCTCTGTTGACTTCTCTGTCTTTTTTATAGCTCAAGTAAAGGAGAAGTTGGGGAAGGTGGCATAAGGGGGTGTGTGTGCAGAGCTTAATGCTGAAAACAGAGGTCTGGTTGAATAGACCTCTTTGCGATGAGAAGGGGGATCAATTCACTGTTGACCCCGTCCCATTGTGTGGGTTGTCCTGGGAGTTTCCTTTGAAAATCCCAGCGGTTTGGGTTTTCTGCATGGTTTGTACTCAGCCTTTCCCTCCATGAATAGAATAGCTTTTGCTGGAATTTTTGCTGGATTTTCTGTGGTTATTGGCTGAGCAATGCTCTCTCACTTCAGAAGACTCGAGCAAGCATGTTGTGGAAGCACTGATCAGGGACCCTGAATCATTTGCTGGCTCAGAGTTTTTCATATATGGGATAAACATATTCCTGGGACGCAATTGCCCCCAAGAAACAGATTATACTTTACTGTCCCAGGTGGAAGTGTTCATTCATATTTGGATTGCAGGAGTGATTTGGGGCTTTATAAACACATGAATTTCTGCTATGCAGAGTTTACAACTCATGGTGATAGAAAGGCAGGGAGCTTCAGGCAAACTGGGGAACACAACACAGTCCTAAAAGATAAGAAGTGGACAGAGCTATGAAATAAGGACACCAGATGCTGATTTGTGAGCACCGGTCCTGTACCTTATTACTTTATAAATCTGTTTCCCTAGAGGAAAGAATTAATTTTAGAAGGGAAGGAGCACTTGAGAAATCCACACCTGGCATTGTCAGGTAAAAGAGATGTTCAGGATGTCTCCTTGCCATAGGGTTGCTCTGAATGAACTCCTGCACGAGTGGGGTGGAGGCCAGGATCTACAAGGAAAACTGAATTCTTCCTAGGTATATTTTAACATCATGTTAAAATTAACATGCTGTATTTACCTGCCTGCTGCACAGCCTCATAATCTAGTGGCAGCATTTGGAAGGGGACTAAATATCTGTTCCTTCAATTGTATGGCAAGTTGCATCAAACTTCCTCATAAACCCAGACTGTCTCTTGGAGTCCCATGGCCCAGGCCTGCCCTGGGCCAGCCTTTGGCTCTTCCAGCAGTGGCTGGGGCTCATCCTGTTTTATGGGTTGGATTCTGCACTCATAGCTGTGCTGACTGGTGTTTCTTCATTGGTGTAGGCCCATTTAGAACAAACTGAAGATTTTATCTGTTTGATATTAAATGAAAATTCAAGACACATCCCTTTGTTTGTTCAGTTTAAGTTCTTAGCATTGGCCCCACATACTAGTTTACCGCTTCCCCTCGTGTGAAACATGTCCTGGTGTAGGAGAATGCTGCTTGAAGCTGTGCTGTATAAACTTTGGCAGATGCTAAATTACATTAAACTACTTTCCACTTCAGGAGATCAGATCTTCATATTTTTTTATTTCAGTATCTTAGAAAGCTCTGGTTTTGTTCTTTATTTGAAGCACAGGAAGTTTACATAAAGGAAAATGATTACTTTCCCCATTTATTTCCTTCTGGTACAATATGTCCAGCCTTTTTGTCCTGTAAGCAAACACAGCGACTGAAAAGATTCCAGGTTTTCAGTAAGATAGAAATGAATCCTGTATGGGGATCCTTAGCAGTTAAAAGAAGAATTTGAAGAACTCTCCTTCAAGATAGAAATAAGCTTGAAAGTCTGTCAGTCTTCTGCTTGTCATCTCTGTCCTTCTGCTTGGTGGCTGTGTGGGGGAGACACATATAGTCAGTGTGTTTTGTTTTTCAGAAGTTGATCTGCCTCTGAAAAAAGATGGGTTTACATCAGAAAGTACAACTCTGGAAGCCTTGCTGCGTGGAGAGGGAATAGAGAAAAAAGCGGACACTAAAGAGGAAGACACTATACAAGAGATCCAGGTAAAAGAGAGCCCCGTGCCCTGACAGCAGGGCTGGATTTGTCTCTAAGCCTAGCAGATTTTGTTCTGTGACAGAACAGTGCATCTGTTGATAGTTGTGTCATTCTACTGTCAAAATGTTATCAAACCATTGTGCTACACTGTGATGCTCAAAATGAACTTGGGATCTTGCACACTTCTGTCACAAGAATCTCGGTCGTTTGGCTGTGTTCTGCACAGCTCCTGTGTTGGAATTTGTTTTGCAGCGTTATGAGATGATTACATATAAAACTGACAAGCAAAGATGGGTCCCAACCATAAACTGAATTTTAGTGCCTCATATTTAAAGTGAATTTGGACATGGTTTTGAAGTTGGATTCCCAGCTGCTAACAAATATGTGTCATTGCCTTGCCTGTCTTTTCTTACACTGAGAAGCCTTCAGGAAGTATACAAGCAAAATAAATAATTAAAAATATTCTAATGTTTATTATCTCAATTATTATTAGTGATGCAGGTATGAGAAATATTGCCTCTTCACACACATTATGGTTTGAAAGTTATTTGTCAACATTCCATTTCATCCTTTAACAATTAAAAGTAGAAACACATTTGTGGGTCTTTCATGGAAGGAATTCAGCTAATATAAAGAGTTCTTATATAAGGGCATGTACCTTTATAAAGATATCTTCAATTGCTAGGAAAGGGGACCTTTCCTGGGGGAGCAGCAGCACATCTTTGATGATGTTAAAAAAACATTGTGCTATGAGTCTATCAGTGATTTTTAGCGAGAGCCATTGGCAATGTGTCAAACTTGGTAATCTTGGCTGAGATGTAACATATTGCATGTATACCTAAAACTAGTAAAAATTTGAATGGGAAGCCCCATGCCAAATGAAACAAGAGCGTGGGCATCAAATCTGTACACTTGGAGCTCAGTCCTACCTGTCTATTTGCTAGAAATTTCACAAATGTAAGGGCAGCAAAATTCAGTTTTCCATTCCCAGTTATACAGGTAAAGGAGCACCATGAAAGAGGAAGCATCCCATGTTCATGGAGTGTGGAAAAGCTCAGCATGAGGCCCCCTCTGTGTTTCCTTCTTCAGTAGTGTATCTGGGTCTATTAAGCTGAGAGCCCTAAAGCTCTGTTTATACCTGCTTCCAAAGTCACAATAAGTCATGGTGCAGCATCCTTATGAGATCAACAAGTGCCTTTGGATGTTGCTGTGTGATCTGAGCTCCCAAATTATGCCCAGCAGCAGTCCAAGGAAAGAGACTTCAGAGATGGTGGAACTGACACAAGTCTGGGCATTGCAGAGCAGGGAGGGAGTGCAAAAATGTACAAAAAGTTTTCAGCTAAACTGCTGTAGCTGTGACCTGTCACCTGGATGCAGGTTTCATCAGAGCAGATGCAAAAGGCATGTCTTGGTGTTGTTTCTTATGCAAGCACAGCTTATCTGGATTCAGTCTATACAAAAACGATTGCCAAAGCCTTTACTTTTACTAGCCAGTTTTCAGTGTGTACTTCAGCACCTGGCAGCTAGACTGTACCAGGCCAAAATCATCATCAGTGCCTTTTATCCATATGACAAATAAGAGAATACAAATCTTTCTTGTTCCTTTGCATGCTCTTTTGTGCTGTAACTTGAAAGTGCCCAGCCTCAGTGGTGGTAAGACTGAGCAGGTGGGATAGACATAGTTGTACTTCCCACCTCAGTCCCAGCCACTTACCACCCTCAAACTCACAGTATCTGTCAGAAGAAGACTTGGTGCTTAGCTGCACTGAAGTATATTGGGCTGGGAAACAGTTTTAGAAAGACAGAGTAGGAAAAGAGAAGTTACTTTGCTAAAAAGGGCAGGGACCTGCTGTACAGTTGGTATTTAACAGCACTGAGGATTTTGCCCTACAGTAAATTGGTATTGAATGTGTACCTCCATCATTCGCTGAAAAAGGTCTAGAATAGTCTTTTGACCACGCATCAGAAAGGCTGTGCCCCTTCTACCAAGAATTAAAGTCATAACCCAAATTCACATTTGGTTACTTATCATCTCTTTCTTAAGTTGATGCTGTAATTTTAAATGAAGAAATTGGTTTGTAATATTTCTCTTAACTGCTCTTGTGTAGCATTATTGTTGTAAGCTAGCTCCTTTCCCTCGCACATATGGTATAGTTGCAGCGTTCTCTTTTTTTGGAGATACTTTAAGATACGAAGCACTGTGAAATTATAAACTCATATCAGTAAGGTTGCACATTTTCTTACATAGCACTAGTGTCCTCATGCACAACGTTTTCCGAGTGCTCCAGTTTTCTAAGATGCAATCAATTAATGTATGCAATTGCATGAATTTTGAAGAAACATTTTATGTATGTAGAACTGGAACTTGCTTAACTTTTCCACCCTCTAGTATTTAGTACTCTAGTATTGTGTGAAATTATATTTCATGATGGTCTGACATCATTAATAGCCTTTTGAGATTTAAAAATAAAAGGAGCAAAAACCAGATGAAGACTTGGTCCTCTACCATGTTCTAAAAGTTGTTTGTACTTTTTAAAAGGGACACTGTCCAACATGAGTCTTAAAAATTTAACTGATAAATTAAGAATAAATTTGTTTAGTTAGTCTTCCAAATACAGGATTTCTTTAAAGTGAAATTTCTGTTGTATTCTTTCCCACAAATTTAGAATTCAGTGCTTGAGGTATGTAGGAAGGAAAGAAAGCAACCATGATTTGCTCCTGTTCTCCCTCTGCTGGTTCTCAAATAGCTGTTAAATAGAAATTATAGCGAAGGCACAAATACAGTAAAAGACTGAAAGCTCTCCCCATCAGTTTAAAGTCACTGATTTGAATCGGCATCATGGGTGCATGTTGTAATTTAAATGAATGGTGACATGGCAAAGATAAGTTAGTGATTCCAGAGTAGTCCCTTATGAAATGACACCACACCATGAATGGCAGGAGTGGCTGGGGTCCATTTCTGTATTTCTAGCAAACGTGCCAAGGGTTGAGGTGATTTCAATGGGACTTCTTTCCACATTAGTGCTGTGATGGTTTGTCTTGCCTTTGTCCATGCAATGTCCGACTTGTGCATGTTTTCAGGGCAGCCAGCCTGTGTTTGATTCTACAGCAGTTACGTTTCAAAAGATCAAGATAAAGGGATTGAAATTCCCTCGCCTGGACATCTCACTGTTATGTGAGATGATGAATTACTGTTCCTATTAAATAATTATTGAAGGAACTATTGCTATTGCTCCTATTAACTTCAGTGAAACCTGTACTTCCACAGCATTCTCATGCAGCAAGACCCCTGCTTCCAGATTATGGAGTTGTAGTGTAAGTCCTGAAAGACGTTACTTTCTGGATCCACTAAACATGCTGGAATATATGGGGGAATTTTCTCTATTTTTGCTAAACAAAGAAAATTCTGAGCTGCCAAGGAGAAAAACACTGATTTCCTTCTTCTTAAAGTGCATTCTCAACATTAGAGGAAAACAAAACAATTTAAGGTGAAGAAACCAAAATAAAAAAAATCATGCAAACAATTTCCCAGACAGGGCCTGCAGTTATGCATACTAATACTTGTGTTGTTGTGGGATATTGGTGCTCAGTGATGCCACTGTTATTTCTTGGGGATCTTTTTTTCGTAGTTGACTGATATCAGTGGTATTTTTTAATAAGAACTCTCTGGAGAACTAAGGGTGGAAGGGAAAGCAAATTTTGCTTTTGCAGAAAGAAGTAGGGGTTCTGGGATCTGATCTGGCATTATATCATTAATCAACTGTAATTTAATAACCCGCAGTCTCTGTGGTAAAGAGCAGCAGTTGGTTGTATGTGTCATCTTCTTTTCTTCTAACCATTTCTGTTTATTGTTCAACCACAGAGGGTTTTAGAAAATGATGAAAATGCAGACGAAGTGAATGAGGAAGAGGACTTGGAAGAAGATATTCCAAAGCGAAAGAACAGGCCTAGAGGACGGGTAGGTGGAGACTTTACTGCAATGGAAAGGAAGGAAGCAAACCTCTGCTTTCTAGTGTATATTTGTCACATACGTTGTATATGCAAATTGTATATTCGTGGATATATGATAGTGATAATTACACTGTAGGTAATTTTCAGTCATATGGTCAAAGATTTTTAAATATTTTTTCAGTTTATTTTTGTGAATTACCAAGAAAAAAGACTCTTGAGAGTAAAAATTTTGGGTAAATATATTATAGTGTTGTGTTTACAATTGTAGTTTAAACTGTAATAATTATGATGTCATCCTGCTATTACAATGCTCTTACTTTAAAACAACATTTACTAATTACAGAAAAGAAACAAATTCAGTCATGACAGTCAAAAAAAAGTAACTCGAACTGTGTTAATATGTTTTGCAGCTTTCTCCAAGGTAGCACATTGTGGCTGACACTGGCCCTCTTGAGCCCATGGCAAATCTTCCATTTGCTTAAAATGGGCAATATTTTACCTGTAGGGGAGTCTGTGTCCCTTCTCTTACCTAAGATGTCTTTTCACAATTGCAGCAGGGCACCAGTTAAGTAATGAGGCCAACATTTTAAAACTTGGAATCAACATTTTCAATTGTGGCCCCTTCAGCTAGGCATCTAAATGATCGTGAACACAATTCTCAGAAGTTTTGAGCATTTTCATCTCTCTTTGGCTCCAGCGGATGCTGCAGTGGCACAGGAGCTCTAGAAGTACCTTTTGATGTGTTTGTAGGAGTCAAGCAAGAAGGGCCACATTTTAGACCAAATGAGCAGGATATAATAGCTTTTGAATGAGAGAGAGACATGAAACCACATTGAATACTCGCAATGTACTTATGCATCAGACCCTCTCTTTTGGTTTCTTCTGTTGTTGTGTTGTTTCAGTTTTCTGCTCCTCTTTATTTTGGAGCTTAAGTCCTTTAATATAAGATCAAAGCACTTTAATAATTGGATAAGTATATATTTCACCTTCCTTATTCTCAAAATCACCTGAACCAGTTTCTTTCTTTCTTTCTTTCTTAGCCAAAGACCCCCACCTGGAAAAAAATTTTCCAGAAAAATGTAAGTTTCAGAAAATTTGTATGAACCAGTAACCAAAACCAGGAGTTAGAATCGATACATGCACACAAGCTTGACTGTAGCGATCAACTAATATTCCAGGCTAACAACTCTTTTCTAATAAGTTGCTCTCACATAAATTGCGCGTGCTGGTTAGGGTGAGTGAAAGAGTGAATAGCTAGAAGAAATATACTGCTTAGAAGAAGGGAATTTGCTGTATTCATATATCCCAGGCTTACACAAACAAAGTCCTGAAGTGAATGTTATGTGCAAAGTTTTACACCCCTGTTCAGGAAACTGTTTCAGAATAGCTCTATTACTTTTTCTCTGCTATTGTGGGGAAAGGAGTTAGAGGGTACTAGATGTCCCATTCATTTTGAAGCATAAATTTACATCTTATTCTCTGCCCTAGAACCGGCCCCTTATTAAGTACAGGAGCAGCAGGATCTCTTGCCTTTTTCTTGCAACTAACTCCTGCTCTGCTAGTGCCCTGGCTTCATTCAGTGCAAAAAAGAGAAGTCTGAAGAGTGCCAAATACTTTGAGCAATTTTCATTTTTATATGATGGCATCAATAACCAAAGCAAAATGTGGTATAAATTAGGATTTGAAAATTAGGGCCAGATTCCCTAGCTGTTGAAAACTGGTAAGCCTGAATTGCAGCCTGAATTGTGTCTGGTCACGAGTGTTTTGCCACTCCTCAAGCAGCCCTTTTCTAATGTGAGCCTGACCCAGTGTAGGGAATCGGGACCAAGGATTTGAAATTAGGGGACATGAATCCTGGGCAGCACTTTGTTTCTGGGAAAGAGTTGCTTAGGGTATTTTTAGAGGGCAGAAGAGGGGAAGGACATGCATAGGAAACTAGATACTGCAGAGTGTGGCCTTTGGGGATTCAGAGAAGGCGTGAGAAGGGCTGACAGCATCGATGCAGGATTAATGCGACAGAATTACTGGTCTGGACTTTCCAAATTGCACATGCCCCTTCCTTTCCCTACAGCATGATTTTATTTTTAATCCTGGATTCTCCATCTGTCCCTCTGGCTACTCTCTCTGGCTGCTGCAGGGCTGCTTCAAGGCTGCTGTGCCATGGCTTCCAGGCCTCACACATCAAGTCTCATAGTCTTTGCTGCATCCCATCAGGAGAATGAAGGCAGTCGTGGATGACTGAATGCAGCAGACTGGAGTGCTGACAGCAAGCACGGGGCACTCGGTTTAGTGCCTCTGGGGCAGCTGCCTGGTTTACTACCCCCTTGAGGCTAGCCCTGAAATGGTGGGAGCATTAGGAAGGACACTGAAGGCTAAAGAGATGGATTTACAGAAGGAGCTTTTTAGTATCTTTGCTGGAAAAGGAGAACGTGGTAGGAGCTGGGAAGGACAGTTTTTTAGGAGATACGAGACGAATGCAGCCGCACCTGTACAGATTGTCTGCCTGTCAGCTGAATATCCCATGGGACAATTTCAAAGGCACTAAAGACATTTAGGAACCCAAGTCTCATTGAAAGTCATTGACTTGAAAAATCTCCCCCTGTGTGTTCAGTGCATGAAAAAGTATATCTGACGTGCGGTCATGACATGAATGCTGTACCTTTGCGTTTCTGTAGAGAATGGTTTGAAGGGAAACAGCTGGCTGTAAGACTAGCGAAACTCCGAGCAACAGACCTTAAATTACCATCCTATTCTGAAAGGTGCCTATGTAAAAATAGTACCTTCTTACTCAACAGATCCATTCTCAGTATGTAAACAGAGTCAGACCTACTGACTGGTGACAAAAATAAGACTTTACAGCTTTTTCACAGCCCTGAAAAGCCAATGCAGCTGGTAGGATAGGTATCAGCAGAAACGTTTATTAAGGGCCAATCACTTGTCTCTAAGAAGACTCTCTGATGAGCTGAGGGTTGTATAGGAGCTGCCATGGACCAAAATTCAGCTTGCAGCACATTTTGCAGTAGTGAGGGAAGAAAGGAACTAGCCTGGGACTGATTTCATAGCCCAGAGGGGGTTTACAGAGCTGGCAGTCAGAGACAAAATATTGCAGACTAGTAAGATGATTTTATGTGATATAGTCAGTAAAGTAGCTTCCACCAAACAATTGTTGCTGAGGCCTTTTCCAGGGTGAAACTGCTTTTCAGTTCACCCTTACAAATCTCACTCTGCACGTGTGTGCTGATCTGCACAGAGGTCTTTGCAGAAGGCAGAGCTATACTTGTTATACCTAATAGTATTTACCCCATCCAGACAGCTGCAAATCCGTGTCTTTCCTTGAGAACCGTGTTAAGAATTAGACACAAGCAATCCCAGGGAAGTAATGTGTGAAGTTTTTATAAATCCCTGTTTTGACAGACTATGGCAGGCCAGTATAAAACTGTTCCTTGTTCCTTCTCTTTAGATGTCCAATGGAATGCAGCTCAAGTAGTGCTAGTTCAGTCCCAAATCCATAGAAGAGTGACAGAGCTCATATGACACCTTTGTGTCTGGGGCCCTAATATTATCAGAATTTCTACATCTTCTTCAGCTTTACTTGATGAAGCTTTGTCCCTTTCTTATTTTCACATGTAAAAGCTCGAAGGATTTGAGTCAGGTGACCTTGTCTAGGGTGAGAAACATCAACAGTTTAATAGGAGGAGCAGCAGAAACAATTTTGTTGCTTTTACCCAGGAATAGAGTAGCTGGCAGAATTAATAAAGGGCTATCTAGCAATCTACTGGCAGATCACTTCCTCAAATAAAGATCAAGTCTAAAATTAGTGTCATCTACAGACTGTACAGTAGTGAACATGAAAGAATTGAAGGCCTTGGCTCAGTTCCCAGTTCCACATCACAGCCTCCACCATTGGGCAGATATCAACTGTCCCCTTGTTGGCATCTCAGCTGAGAAGGGTCAGGACCAAGTAGCTTTGATGCTGAATTCCACTCTTACCCCTGGAGTTCAGGAGAGAGCAGCCTGTGCCGTGGAGAAACAGAGCTTTTCAGTTACCAGGGCTGCCAATTTGGTATGTTGTAGGAACACAGAACTACAGAGAGACCTTTCTGGGTAATTCCCATTCTCTGTTATTGTAGGTAGCTGTGTTACCTAATCTTTTCCACTAACTGACCAAAGCTCTATTTTGTAATTAGCCATGGTATCTTTGTCCCAGAAGGCCATTTCAAAACATTGCTTTTCAGCTAGAAAACAAAACAAAACAAACAACTCCCCATTTGAAAATATTAAAGGAAATAATTTTACCTCTGTTTTATTTGGGGCATGTTTTCTGGCTGATTTGATGGTTATATTTATCCTCTAACACCTGTTCATCTATTCATTCATTCATATTCAGTTAAGCAGGGTATTTGAATGTCTTCAGAAATGAATGTGTGAAGATACTCAACTGAATATGTGCTGGCAGTGACCTACTGCTATGGATGAACAGTTTGGGTTGTGTGTGGAGGGGATCTCTGCTGCATTACAAGGTCCATTAACATAGCACATATCTTAGGAGATGAAGGGTTAAGCCCACCCTTGACAAACCTGTACGGAAGCTGAGCATTTGCTTAGTTTGTATCGCACATTTTTCATAGGAGGGTGAGGGGTACAAGGAGACCTGAGGGGCGATGGAATAATGTTAACATTCCTCTTGTTCTTTCAGGCTCGGGGATCTGGAGGTGGCAGGAGACGGAATGATGCTGCCTCCCAGGATGATCATGACAAACCCTATGTTTGTGACAGTAAGTAGCGCCCAGACAGCTGATTCTGCTTCCAGCCTGGTCCTACCAGCTCGGTGCACTCAGGGCTTCATCTTTTCCCTTCCAGCAAAATATTCTGCTGCTCTCTGACTTGCATGTTTGCCACCTGCTGCTGCTGCTCTTGGTGTTTTTGCATGAAGGAAGTATAATTACGTCCTCGGCAAGACTCCACTTCCCTTTGCCCTATAATAAATCATCTCTTATATTTTCTTTCTCTTTCTCCTCTTTTTCTGGCTTCTCTGCCTTTTGTCTTCCTTTCCCCCATGTAAGATTCACCCTCTATTTCTTTCTCTGTTTCAGATAGTTACAAACAAAAGCATAACTCAAAAATCTCCGACAAAGGTACTTCACCCTTGTTGTATCTCTTCATATATTTGGTGATTCTCTTTCATTCAGTCCTTTTAAAATCTCACTGGTCTAGATTTTGAAGGTCTTATTCTCATCCCTCACTCAGAAGGTAGTCTTGTGGCATCATCAGGAGTTGAGCCCTCCTAAGAAACAAACACGACTGGAATGCTTTGTTTTGATACGTATTCCCTTTGAATATGGCCATGCTGTTTGACATGTCACGGTGGGACTGCAGGTGAAGTAAGGCATTACTCCAGCTGAAAAATTATACCAGGGCCCAATGCCCAAACTGAAGAAGGATACCACAGTCCTAGTATGAGGAAGGAGTCCAATATTCGATACAAAATGTATTTTTTTTATGGTCTAGTCCTTGGTGCTTTTCTTCTTCTTTTGATACCCTTTTTTGCTGCACTATGTCATTTCTGTGAAGGGCACTTATCTTAACCACATGCTTTTGAGGTCTCCTATCTTAAGGCTTACTGTACAGTGTACATGCAATAATAATTTGTACTACTGGATGCCTTCTAGCCTATAAGACAATAACCTAACAAAATTTAATAGAAGTAGGAGAATAGCAGGAGTTCTTCACTTCTGTGATCCAAAAATGTTTGCTGGTTTTGAGGACAATTAGAATCCTCATTTCTCCTCTATTTACCTATCTTTCTGCTACTGAACTTAAAAGACCAACCATTACTATGTCAATCTATGGGGGAATTTCCCGCTTATTTTTAAACACATGAAGAAATAAGGAGTATGCACAGTAAATAGGAACTATATTCCATGTGATCAAATCATATTCTTCTATGGTGAGACCAGGTGACCCTGCACAGTACAGCGATGGACGTATTGGGTATTTTGCTTCAGCAAGGTGAATATTCTAAGGGCAATGAGTAGAAATGGAAAGACTTGCACATGAATGGGAGTGTCTGAACACACAATCAAGGAGGAGGAGCTCTTTAGGGTATGAAAAGTCAGGAGATTTCTACAGTGGTCAAATAGCTGTCCTTGTGTGTTGGAAGAACTAAAATGTATCTTCTAAGACTTCTGTGGGAGCCCAGTATGTATCTTGCTGAAATTCACAGCTTTCCTCTGCTGGTATACGCGTAACTGTCTTTGTCTCTTTTCTGGAACATTCTTCTAAATCCAAGGCCACTTATCAGTGGTAGTCATTTTGAACATAATGACTCTTATTTATCTGATCTTGCTTTGCTTTTGGATCTCACAGAGAATTCACAACATGCATAGTAGTGATTTGCACAGAGTAGATAAAGCGTCTAAGATATCAAAGCAGGCAGCAGAAATCTGGGCTGAAGTCAAGGCTCTGGTACATTGCTGTACTGATGGAATTATGCCTTGGCTTACATTTTGGAGCATAAATTTCCTCTTTGGTTTTGGAAATATAAACTTTCCTATTTCATTTGGCTGATTCCTTTCAGTTTTAAAAAACTTATAGTTAGTGGGTGAGTCATAAGGAGTTTTGGAATCCAGACTTTACACAGTGACCCCTCCTGTTCCATTGTAGATAGTTGAGAAAAAGGTTATGTGGTATCACAACTCTTTTGCCTGACTGTGGAGCAGAAAGAAAGAATTGTCCCAACTGTAATGCCATCATCCTGAAGTAATATACTGCCCACGTTAACTTTCTGTAGAAATATTACGTACAATTCATTGTGAATAATTGGCTTAAGTTGAGGCCTCTTTCCTGCTTGGGTGATCAGTAACCCAATAAAGGATTTCTTGAATCAATTTTTCTTTGAAATTATTTGCTAATTATTTTTATAGATAAATCCCAATCTAATTTTGTAGGTTAGAAATTGGTTTGCAGCACTCCATGTACAGATGTTTTGGGCAGATAGTTTTCTTTTACGTGGAAACATGCAGGTCAAAAATAGTGAATTTGTTTCCTGTTTGGGAAAACATGATTCTTACAATCACATTAGTGGTATAAATAATTACCTTAATGGGTTGACACTTTACTTTTTCTGTGTATTATTTAATTTACCTCCAGGTTGCTTTTTCTGCAAGTGTTGTGATATTTGAGTTTGTAAAGTGACCACAAAGAAGAAAGCATGAGCATATCTAAAACAAGTTAATTTTGTTATTTAACTGCATGGGCACAAAAAATTATCTGTGATGAAGAACTACTCTGCTCTTTTTTCATAGTTACACATTCGTATTCGTGGGAAACATGAGTATATCACCAGGTTTCGTCAGTAATAAAAAGTTAATGGGAAAAAACTAGTCTGTGTGTCAGTAAGATGATGCAAGAGCGGTACCCAGCTAACACTGCCCCTTGTGTTGGAAGACAGCCTTCTGAAAAGGCCTGCCTTTTTTGGAAGAGGAATTCAGCTATACACTGATATTAAACCTGGTCCCAATATTAAAACTGACTGAAAATATGGAACTTCTGTATGGAGGAAGGTTTTCAAAGCTCAAAATGTTTTGTCATCCTGTGTTTTTAGGAAAAGGTGGTTAGTCGCTTGTTTGGTGGAATGAAATATTCTGAAATATTTTGCTGATTTTATCGAGCATATACTATATCAGAAGTTCAGAATAAAATGTTTGTCCATTCAAAGCACCAATAAAATTGCTAACATAATCATGAAATGCCTTGTTTCATCAAATCAGGAAGTGGAAGACTAGTCGGTCAGATTTTCAGCCAGTTGCATTGGATAGTGCTGTGTCTGGAGCTCTCTTGGGGTAAACGCTTGGATAATGAAAGTGGCAGGGCAGCCTGGTGTGAGATGCGTATAGGCTGGAAATGGTAATGTAGCAAAATGAGTCAGCTGCTGTATAAGACCAGACCCAAACACGGCTTGAATACCTGGCGAGGAGATAGAACAGGTGCCTTAAAGGATAGTGAAAAGTAGGGCTTGAGGAGCAAAGCAAAGCCTGTAATGTCAAGCAAGAGAAGTGGAAGATGCTCTACCACAGCTGTTCACGATAAACTGGGCACGTGCTTTTTAAAGGAGGGACATAGTGAGTGAACGTATGAATACCTATGTATGTAATAAGAATTGATGTCGTGTCATTGTCAAATGATCAGCTGGGGAACCGTCAGTTCTATCACAGCAGTCGTCTTAAAAATTGTTCTACTATTTTCATGTTATCTATTAGATGTTATTTACTCTTTTTTTTTTTTTTTTTTTATAATGCTCCTCTGAAGTTTTATCTAGAAACTTGTATTCTGGTTTAAGAGCTGCAATGAGTTGTAGAACCTGAGCTTCCATGACTCCAGGTGTCTACTTCCTTTAGCCAGAGTGGTTAGTCTGTGCTGAATCTCTGCAAGTTATTGACTTTGCTGCTGTCCATCCTCATTTGTCTGCTTTCGTTCTTCTCATATTCCCACAGAGGCTTACTACATACATACTTCCACCTTTGTTTTCTGTCCCTCTGTGGAAGGTTTCCCAAGCCCATCTCTAAAAGAAGTTGTTTCTTTCTTTTCCTTTTACCAACATGTCCTTGTCTCCTTTTAGTTATATTCCTGTATAAACTGCTATTTTAGCATAACAACTTATGTTTGTATCGTATCCTTTATTGACAGTCCCTCTGAGCCTGAGATATGCATTCAGATCCATTCCTTGTGGAAAATGAGAATTGGCTGAAACCTTCCTATGATCTCTGTTGGATCAGTGACTAATCCAACCTTGCATGTATCCAGAGATGCTGATCTTGTAGTGTCTTGTAGAAGCTGATTCTTTTGTCAAAAACTTAATTTTCAGGTTTCTCTAGTTATTTAACCTGAATTTTCTCTGCTGCAGTCTAAGACCAGCAGTTCTTGCTCTGTTCTTACTGGATAACAATGTCTTCTTTCTATGTCTGTAAAGAGTTACTGGGGCTTCTTTCAGCTGTGTTTTCTTCAGCTCTTTTACTAAGCTTGTTTCTTTTCTCTGAAAAATCTCCAGAAGGTCTTATTTAAGTAGCATTGGTGAGAACTAAGTAGAATGTGCTGTTCAGAGGATAGAAGCAGTTCAGAAGATGAATCATTGATACATTTATATGTAACTTACATTTACTTAAAGAACTTGGATTTATGCAACTTGCTCTGTTATATATCTGCGCAAGGTACAGAGATGGCTGACCTAATAAGTTTTTTAGTAAACCCTTTTTCAATGGAAGATATTCCTCTCCAGTACTGTGTCATGTTTTGGTGACAAAGGAGTTTTCATCCTTGTCCACCATGTGAATTCATATTTAATATATGACTTGCTATAGCTTCTTGTTCCTTCTGTGTTCAACCTCTTTCTACTTAGGCAGATTATCTATCATCTTTAGTTTCCTCAGTATACTGCTTTGTCCTGTTTATACTGTGTTTTATTTATTTATACTAGCTGTCATATTAATATTTACTAATTACGCTACTGTTTGAAAGAATTCTTGCATTAATGAAGCTGGTATGATATATTTTTATTATTATGCCATTCTTTCTGCCAACAATCAGTTCTCTGCATGCTTGATTCTTTCATTCTCTGTTCCACCTTCCAAATTAATGATAAGACCAGAGGCAAGCATTGGGCCCAAAATGGACTCTTTCAGGTGCTTGAAGATGCAGAAAGGTGCCTTGTGAAGTTTTCAAAAAAATTAGGCTCCTAATTTTCATGGATTTCAACTGGGGGTAGGCTCCTAAACTGTTTTCCCTGAATATCCCACTAAGTGGCTATCTGCTTGTATTGTGCCTACAGATCATATAAGGCTCAGTCCCTAAGTGGAGACTTTGAACTACTACTAATTATTCAGAACATGGTTTTGTTTCTAAAACTGCTTGACCCTACATCCAAATCACTATAGCTTGAAACATCCTCCTGCTTTTTCTGTAAGTTCATCATCCAGCATGGTATTGAAATTTCATTGTTTTGAGGTTAATTTTTTTCTTCCCCATTCCCTTTCTCCACTAAATGTATTGTAGGTTCTGCCAACAAAAGGCTGGAGTCTTCAGGTGGTTTAAGTGATTGAAGATGAACAGATTCCACTGACTTTCAATGGGTACTGAGGATGTCTTTCTTTTAGTTTCCTTAGAAAATCCCACTAAATGTTATATTGTTCTAGCATAACTTGCCAAATGCAATTCCTTGAGGCCTATTCTTTCACAAAGTGACAGCTCTAGTAATTAATTACCTTGCAAACTTCACCTGCCTTCTTTCTTATCTCCTTGAAATGGACCTGATCCTGTCATACTCATTTTAAGAAACACCTCATTGATTCTCTGGAAGGTTTGCTGGAATACAAAAGGCCTACAAGCTACATCATGATTTAGCTTGACTTTTACCAGTTCTCTGAGACTTAATCTGTTGTCTTAATTCTTGCAGATACTATGAATGAGTCCACCACTACTAACTGCTGCTTCTTAGGGCAAACATTTGGTTAAATATCACAATGATAAGCCGACCTGAAAATGCTTTGATGGTAGCATTATGTTTTTACATGCTTGTCATAAATCTCCATCATGACTTTAGCTTCCCTTTAACCTATTAGCAGTTTAAGCCCTAAATCATCTCCTGGTATTATCCTTCCTAGTGAATCCCTAAGTAGTTAATAAGCAATAAGATCTAGAATAAGATGATTGTTCAGATGAACCCAACAAACAGCTCTCCCACCATGACTGCTATACTTGGCACTCATTGACTACATTATTGGTAGAAAAGCCAAGATTAGAGAGGCAAGGACACTTTAACAGGTCTGGAGTAGAGCACATGGTGAGAGGGAAACAGAGTTGATTCTGATAGTTGAAGGTTTTCTACTCATACAGGCTGCCTGTTTTCTCCTTTGCTCCTGCTAACAATTCATTTATTGAAATGTGGACACAGACATTGTTGACCCGTGCATGTTTTGCACTGAAATTGAAAGTTCCTGTGATCTTAAGACAGCAGGTAGATTCTGGAACTTGTCCTCTGGGGGCACTGAAACAAGAACTATCTACTACCTACAGAAAATCTCCTATGAAAGTTGTTACTAAATAGCTGCTCTAATACTAGAGGTGTATGCAGGGAGGTTGGACTAGATGATCTTCAAAGGTCCCTTCCAACCACTAGCATTCTGTGATTCCATGATTCTGTGCATAGCATGACGGTACTGATCAAAGAGGGACAAACATAATGCCTTTCCATCGGTGGAGGTCAAAACACACTGTTAGTATTTGAGATCTCTAGATGCGCCAGAGTGTGGACGTAACTGTAACAGGGGAGATTATATTACCAAACCAGTGCAAAACAAGGAATGTTTTTTTTGGAGTGGAGTGAATGGTGGGACAGGAAGATAACTTTGAGGAATGACTGCCTGCCAGCAGTTAACTTAAGATGTAGCGTTTCACACAGCCCAGCTTAGAAGAAAACAAGAGGCAAAGGAGAAGAGCAAAGACAGACAATGATGGGGGCAATATTCAGTGATAAAAAAAAAATAAAAAATATCCTGTACTCTCCCAATTTCCTGTTTCCACTAAAAACATGGATTACTTCCTTCTGTCTCATACTGGTGACAGATTGTGCAAAATGTATGTGGAGAGCTGGCTGGAACATAGCTCACAGTCTGCCAAGGACCAAATGTGTAACAATTTCAACATGACAGCAACATAGCCATTAAGTATTTGATGAGGAAGTCTTTTAAGTCATAGATTTCAAATCCCCGTTCAAAGCAGGGGAAGTATTCTATATTAATTTTACTCATTGAGAAACGTAAACAGAGTGAGAATTTGCGTATCCAAAGAGTTGCAGGCTATTACAGGCCAGAACTTAGAACAGAGCTCTCTTTTATGAAACACTCAATGCCTGTGATTAAACTGTCTGCAAATTATGTTTTTCTCCCATAACACAGTTGTGTAACGTCTTCGTTTCAGTCTTCAAATTGGAAGAAAAGTAAGGTTCATCATAGGAGAGTGTCTGGTGGCCTAATAAAATCTCCCCCTCTTCCCCATTTGTGGTGTTTGATCTGCACTGCTGTATTACTGCTTACTTACCCAGCGTGTTCCTAAGATGGCATTCACATCAGGTTATAGCAAAATAATTCCTTTGAATGCAGGAGGAATTGGAGTGGGTTACGTTCTACAAACTCCTGCTGTTTTCATTGGGCTTGGCCACCTAATTAAAGATCAAGTCAACTTCCCAGTGTTGAGATTCAGGATGAAATCTACCACATGCAAGGATGATGAGCCTATCCAGCAAGGAAAATTAAAGATAAAAAAAGTCAAAGCTGCTGAAAGAAAAGCAAGGCCACCTGGCAAAGTTTATGAAAGGTGCACTCTCACTTGCTATGTGTGAGCTGCATAGTGTTAAGAACATAATCACCAGTGTACATTTCAGACTGGGGGAACCAGTTCTCATTATGCTTTTGTCAGCTCAGAGAATGAGAAAGATGTGGTGTGAGCACTGGTCTGGATGCTGGAACTCATGAATTCCAATCCTGGTAATGACAAAGGATCACTGTGTGGGCAAGTCACTTAACCCCTCTGTGGTTCTCTTTTTTCAGAAGTGAAATGAGAATAATATTTCCCACTCAGGAATGTGGAGGAAGATTAATTAATGTTTGAAAAGCCAGTCTTGCAGTGGAAGAGTTACATAAGAGCTAAGTGTTTATTAACGATCGCCCTTTTATAGAAACTACTTCTTAGCGCAGTGATATGGTAGATTAATAACATGTGCTCTATCTGGAAAATAAGAGATTAGGGTGAATTCGGGAAGATTCAATCCGTTGGAGAAACCATGAAGTTCTGACTTAGCTTTTATTCTAGCAAAGTCTCACTGAAGGCAATGGTTCTTTTGCTTGACTAATATCATGATACCCTTTTTCTCCTGAACAAGTCTAATTTGCTTGGGGAATAGGAAGTCTCTGCAGTTTCAACTCATGGCATCACTTCGGACTTTTTCCATGACAGAACATGAATTTGAAAGTTGGAAAAGTCTAGACACCAAGAAAAAAAGCTGCTGGAAGCTGCAAGTCTTTGGTCCTACAAAGGATCTGCTGGGACTGTGTAAACAGAACTCCTTTGCCTCAGCTCTGGTTTATAAAGTCCTCCAAATTCCTTTTTAGCTAGGCATGTCTCAGCTTGCTGCCACCCTTGAAGGCCATCTGAGTGAGTTTTGGCAGTGGGAGGGGCTCAGCTGCAGAATTACTACTGCCCCGGCTTATATTGATACTTGCTAGTTTTCCCTGGTGAGCTGATACTTTGTGCTACAGAAGGGCAAGTCTGCAGATCCATCTGGTTTGCTACGCCATCCTAAACTCCTCTGGTAAAATCCCTGCAGGATCCTGTTGGGAACGGAGGCAAGGCCGCAGCCTTGGGACTTCCTGCAGGGAATGCAAGTTTCCTTTTGTGCATTGAGGGAGAAAGATGCATGACACCTGTATTCAAGAACATGGTGCTTTTGTAAGGTAACAACAGTAAAGCTAGAATTGTGGGTGTATTTTCAAGTAGAGCTAAATAAAATAAAATCTGGTAGAATTTCTAGAAATATTTTTGTTTTGAAATTTAAAACTCCCTCTAATAGGTAAATAGGACTGGGTTTTAGAGCTTATCTGATTTTGCAGCTAGGTTAGCGCTAATGCAGGCTCAAGCTATATAAGAGCAAGATAGAGTTGGACAGTA
Organism: Pluvialis apricaria; assembly: GCA_017639485.1. NCBI lineage: Eukaryota > Metazoa > Chordata > Aves > Charadriiformes > Charadriidae > Pluvialis > Pluvialis apricaria. Next base: position 41,432,765 of record CM030012.1, on the reverse strand, counting down.
TGTGTCACGTAGCTATTATCTCAGAGTGCCTCCTCCTTTGTCAGTACAGCACTGATCACCTGATAGTGCTCTGAAAATAATTTAAGTAGAAGTTTTTAAGGAATATCAGTAGTTCATAGCAGAACTATTTTTTAACTTTCATCTTCAAATGCACACAAGTAAGGGGGAGAGAGTAGGATACTTGGGCTGATACTCAAATAATCTGCTAGAAATGTAAATCTCTCCATTCTAAGAAATGCTGTAACATTTGTGTAATTAGAGGGGGTTATCTGTCTGAGATAATTTAAATAGTGAGCATTTTGTAGCGCTCTCTGATTTGATGATTACTTTTGTGTTACACTTTTTCTGCTATTCAAAAAGTGGAGACAAAGTCATATGTGGATATGTTGTTGTTTGACTCTGTCGGTGTCTGTTCCACTGCTTCTCCTTTGCTGTGTGGGACCACAGAGGAGGAGGAGGAGTAGTTTCGCTCTCTGGAACGCATTAGAAGAATACATGGCTGGTACTAGAAGAAGGGAGATCGAACTGATGTTTTGTGGAGAGCTTGCATCTAACAGCAGTCTAGTTGTTCAAAATGTCTGGCAGTAGAGTTAGATTTACATAGGAAATGAGGGCAGATGCTTCAAAGAATGGAGGTGCATATGTATCTGGGCATTTTATTTCTCCCCAGCTTTCCCCCGTCCCTCCTGCAGGAGTTCTCATTTCTAAATCAAGGGCATTCAAAGACTTAAAAAAATCTGCAGCTAAGGTCATACTACATTTGGAAAAGCTTTTGTCCTGTTATGATGACTGTGTGATCATCACCTTGCAGAGTGGAGAAAACTGGGATAAACCTATCTAATATTCCAGATCACTCATCTTATTCAAAACATGAGTTCTTTTAAACATTTCTAATAAGGCAAAGTATTTTCCTCGAGGGAGTTTGCAAATGAGCTAGAAGAGGTGGAGAATCAAATATGTTATCATGCTAGGCTTTGATTTACAATTTTCTATCATCTGTTGCAGAGTGTGGACCATCAATTGGCTTTTTGTGAGTAGGAGCAGAAAAGTATAATACCGGAAGTTTTACTTATATGTAAATGAATAATTGGGGCGGGTCTTTTTTTTAATTATGTTTCTGATGTATGGAGCCTTATGGCATTCCCAGATTCAGGTGTTTGGGAAATGGGAAGTAAGTATCTGTATACATTGAGGATACATTTTCAGTATTGGGGCTGAGTGAAGTTTTTAGGAGTGGATGGTGACTTCCCCCTTGGAGATTTTTTTCAAGGGGTCAAAAAACAAGACAGAGAACTAGAGACTGCTGGGTTCTGTTCTCCTGGCACCACTTTACCTTCCTAAGCAAGCTATGCAGGACAGACTACTGGGCATGACATTTATTCCTGTGTGAAATCCTTGAGGTTAATGAAGCTAATAAAGTGACTGAAAATGTGGCTGGGAGTAAAAATTTGCAGGAAGGGCACTAAGCTTCTTTGCCTTTGTTTCCTAATCTTTTAAAATGGCAATAATTGTGTTTGGTAGCTGAAAAAGGTATAAAAGTATAAAAGAAAATGGACATTCAGAGACTGCTTTGAAGATGAAAAGAGATCACTTTTAGAGACAATAACATGAATTAAAAACTTTATAGAAGCTGAATGTGTATGTAATGAGTCTTATGATGAATCTTGCCCTTGTAGTGAGCTCACTGTGAAAATGTAGACCTTTCATCACCCTGAATTGTTTGATCTTGTTCTTAATATCTGTTGACTTAGTCCTAAAATAAACAGAAGTTCAGAAGGAGGATTCTCTGTCACACTTTGTATTATTTATTGGAATGCTGAATATGAAGTTTACCTGGGCAAATAAGTATCACTACTACACGTTCTTCTAGCAAGAAACCGTGGATGATTTCCATCTCTTTGTCTTGACTAGGAATCTGTGAATAAAGCTACTTATTACCCTTTTACAGAAAGCCTTTTTATTAAAAAAAAAAATAAATACTGTTTCCTTTTCTCAGAGATCAGTAATGAAGAAAATAATGTCCTTTCTTCTCAGTCCAGTTCTCATTGCTGTGCATTGTGCAGTACCCACATCGGAACTGGCATTTCATTTAATTTTATGTGCAATCTTGTTAGTAATCTTAGCAGAGAGGATTAGGGCTGTATGAGCTGCAGAGACTGAATGTGCATTTGCCTAGGCCTGTAGGAAGGACTTCTAGCAGCACGGTGGGAAGAAAGCTTGTGTGGGGACCTGCGGCTGCAGGGCTGCCCTTCTGTCACCTCTCACCAACATCAGTTGGAAGAATTTCGGGCAGTGTGTGGTGCTGCTGTCGGGGGAGAATGGAGCATTATTTGAGAGGATGCTGCCATTGTTGCAGATCACACTGATGTTTCCATTCTCTCTTCCCCTCCCTCATGTCTCCTTTCCTCCCAGTCTGTGGCAAGCGTTACAAGAACAGGCCTGGGCTGAGTTACCACTATGCTCACACCCACCTCGCCAGCGAAGAGGGTGATGAAGCCCGTGAGCAGGAGACCCGCTCTTCCCCTGTCCACAGAAATGAAAACCACAAACGTGAGTAGTATTTTCCCTTTGCCTTTGAGATCCTTTTCACGGATGTTGCCTCCACCCTGTCTTTGCCTTACGGAGGCTGGCATGATTGCCTGGCTCCATTGTGAGTGATTGGGACCTGGATGTTTGGAGCTAATCAACTGCAGCTCACTCGGGTGCTGGCTCAGCTAGTCAGAAATTCATTTCAAACCCAGCATTATCTCTGCAGCAAGTCACTTTTCCATTACTGCTCCTGTAGGGAGGAGGTGGCAAGGAGAGGGGGGAAAAGAAGAGATGCCCAACCTGCCCATCATCAAGCAGCCTCCCAGTGGCTGTTAGCAGGGATGTCAAAGAAGTACACATCCAGTAGTTTGAGGGGGCTGCTTTTGTTTTCCCTTTGAATAAGAGACATTTATCCATATCTCAGTTTTTTAGGAATGAAATTCACAGCACCTGTCCCCCTTATCCCTACATCTCCCCCCCAAACAGCTTACCCTCACCTTTACCAAAAGCCACGTCTTAGTTACAGTTTGGGAAAATCTATGAAAAAGCATCAGTACTGATCTGCAAGGAGGAGAGCTGGAACATGAGAGGACAGAAGAGTTATGTGCCTAGATTCCCTACACTAGTACAGGGCTGAAAGAAATCTTAGTGGTCTGAGTGGCTCTATTTGACTGTCCTTCCTCTGCTTCTTAGGCACAGAACTGGGAGTCAAGGAGACTGTTTTATTACTGATTTTTGGAAGTTTTTAAGCCCCTGTTTCTCAGTTTTCCAGTCTGCAGCACTATGTGATGTTTGCTTTCACCTTGGGATTTGTGTAGATAGCTTTGTTCACTTTCAAAAAGTCCTTTCAGGTCACCATGTGAACTGTGTCATTTTAGTTCAAAGTAATGAGCAATGTGGACAAAGCAATAAAATGCTTATGGGGGAAAATATCCAGGCAAACACTTTCTAATACATTAAGAAGAACTGGAAGAAATATGGAAGTAGGAAAACATTTTCTTTCTAAGCAGGATAATTGATAATTGTCCCCAGGGAGGTGTGGGAGGGGGTTTCCTTCCTCTAAAGCATCTGCTACTAGCCACTGTCTGAGCTTGAAGGGCCGTTTAGTGTGATCCCATTTGGCAGTCCCTATGTATCTGTCACTTTTATGCTCTACCTTTTAGTTATTCACATGTTTTGTAGGTTCACAGCAAAAGTAATTTTGACTCCTCCAGCTGTTGATAAACTTGAGCTGTCAATGCACTATGAGCAACTGCTTGGACAGGCTGGAGAATGTCAGTGTTCAGCCAGTAGCTTTTGTTTACTTAGTATTTACATAATCTCTGCATTTTGGATTTTTTTTTTTTTCTGTGCCTGCAGTAGTCAGTAATAGTTGCATATCTGAGAGGCATATTGCAAATCTGTATTGAATTAATATTGATAATGGCCTTGCACAGATGCCCAAAGAAGGGTAGTGTCCCCTGCCCTTCAGCTTGTCATGGACGCCGAGGACAGTCTCAGTCCTTATGTTTCTGATGCTCAGGAAATGATAGAAGTTAGCAAGAAGAAGAGCTAGAAATGTGGTAAGGTTAGGAGCAGCCAGCCTTGGCCCATGAAAGAAAGGTGTGTTTCTGGGAAAGGGTAGAGTGGCAGCTGCTCGGGCTTGTGTTCCCCCAGAGCTCCTGTGTGATACATGTGGTAGAGGGAAGATGCTGATGCAGATCCCCAAACAGGCAGAAGTTTAGAGCCAGTGGGATAAACCACTCTGAGGTCCAGATTCCTAAGCAGAAAGAATCTACTTAACAACCAGCCAGGAGCCAGTAAGGTACGGGCAACAGCCATGCGAATGTGAAGATCACCCCTGGGGAAAGTCCCGGGGGCCGGAAGGTAACTCTCCCAAATGGCTTAGCTGTCGCAGTGGCTGTTCCTTTTTGCCTGTTTGTTTGTTTACAGCCTTGAGCTCAGATCTTGCATCTTTGCTCTTTCGCTTGGTGATATTTAATTTATGCTGCCATTTATCTTCCATGTGAATGCTAATTGTCCACATTGCTAATGTGCAGTCATTAAATGGTCCCTTTGTACAGGGGGATGGTGGAGAGCCAGGGCATCAGATCCTTCCTCTCCCCTAAGAACTGCTAGGCATGTGTTATGAATTAGATTTGACAGGTCTGCAGTGTTGCAGGGCTCAGGCTTCAAGAATCCTCTCTGCATGGGCTTGGGGAGTGGGGGGGAGGGAGGGAAGGCGGGGGGGGATGTTAATCCAAACAGCTAATCCGCAACCTACTGAACAGAAGGACCAGAGATATGGTATAGAGCAGGGCCTGGTTATTTGCTTAACAGTGTGTCAGAGAGATATGAGCAGCCTGATTTAGAAAAGGCAAGGCAAATTCAAACCAGCCGTTTGGAATTTGCCGTGCTGTGGGAGGTGAGCACTGGGTCAGCAAAGTTCAGACGGGCGGCTGCAGTATGAACTTCCTTCCTTTCTACCCTCATCTCTGCAGCCTCTGCTCCCTGCAGTACCTGTGGTAACAGCAGCCGTGCTGCAGGAGGGAGCTTTCTGGAGTAGGGCTTCTGCAGGATTCAGCTACTGATGCCCTGGCTGGTGCCAGCTCAAGAGCTGATGTCCTCTTGACCTTCTGCACACCCAGTCCCCTTTATCTTTACTTTTCTCCTCATGCACAAACCAATTTGGGTAGTTCAGTAAACTATCCAGGGACTGGAAAAGAGATGTAGATAGGAGGAACCTACCTGAAACTGAGAACCACTGAATAGATGTGTATCAAAGAACAGGGACCGGCCCAAACCCCAAGACTCGCCTCCTTGGCACATCTCACTGTACTTGACTGTGTAGGTTTATTTATTTACATCTCTCTCTCCTTCTGTCCTTCTTCCTCACCTATAGGTTACCCTTTGCAACATGGAAGATAGTTCAACAGTCTTCTCTGGCCTTTGCCTTTCCTAAAACACCTTAGCCTGTGCTTTGTTTGAGCTTTAGTTGCTTTGTTTATATGTCTTACCTAGCCCTTTGACACAGATAAATAGCCCTTCCTCAGTGTCTGGTCTTGCCTCTGCCTACACACATATATATTTTTGACCTACTCTCTGATTTTTTTAGCTGAGTGTGAAACTGTGAAAAGGAAGCTATAGAAAACCCTTAAAAAAGTCAACTCTCCCTTTCCCCAACTTCACTGATAAAAAGAAATGATCCCACAGCATTCTCAGCCTTTTTTTCTGCTGGCTTTTCCTCCACGTGTTGGCACTGAGAGCGTGAGATTTGTGAGCCCAGGGTGCATCCAAGCCTGCCACAAAACACCTGCTGTTTTATTCCATCTCACTCCATGGGTACAGGCCAGCTCTGGGGGCAGCTGGTGCTCACAAATTTTGAGACACTTCTGATATAGGAATTACATTAGACTTCTATCTATTGAAATGTGTGTGTGAATGAGTGTACTAGTATAAATGGTCTTCCTTAATTCCTGGGAGAATAGGATAGTGTGTCTACATGGAGAAAAACTTCCTCTCCTTTAAAGGAGAAGAGTTTTCAGTGGCATTTTGCTGTGTGAAATGTTGTTTACAGGCAGCTGTGCAGTAAACAGCAACTGAACAGATCTTATGCCCACAAGCACTTTGGCCAATGACAATCCTAAATAAAGCACATTGTGCAGGCTGCCGCTGGCCTAGCTGCCATGTGCAGGTTGGTCCATCCTGCAATACACATAGTTAATGAGAATGAAGTCCTGGGCCCTCCTGTCACTCTGCTAGCTTGCGCATCTGACCTGCAAATCCACCTGTGTACGTTAATTCATGGCATCAGTCTGTTATGCCCAGTTCCATTGCAGATTTTATGATGTGGATAAATCTCTACTGGAGAGACCAGCCAAAGTTGTTTGTGTACTCTAAGCATAATTGGATACCCAGTCTCCAGAGATAAAAAATTAATGTGCTAACCTCAGTGTGCCTCCAAGCTGTCCTCCAGCTCCCCCACACAGTCATCTTTGAAACATTTTTATTTCCATCCAGGCAGGGGGCTGGCCATGAATAAATGACGAGAGTCAGCCCCTCAGTTGGAGGCGAGCTGTTTGTTCCTCTCCACAAGCAGCATCAATTTGAAAAGCTACATCAGGCCTACTTTTCCCTGCCTCAGTGCTGATCCTCGCTGGGGCCATGATGGGAGCTACTTCTGAATGCAAGGATGCATCAAGGCCCACCTTGTGACAAGATACCCTGCAGCAGGTGCCTTTTCAGTGAAAATATGTACATTACCTTGAGTTGACTTCTCATTAGTTTAATCTGTTTGGTTTTTTTCTTTTCCAGAGCTTGTTTTCATAAGGAAAAAGAGTCAGAATACTAAAAGAAATACTAGTGATTGCAGAGGTTGGAACTGCATAATGATTTCCACTCAAATCCTGTTCGCAGCCGTAAATTTTTCAGACTTTTGTGCCTGTGTTTTGGGGTGCTGAGGAAAAAAATTGACCACTTGTTTAGAGTTTTGGAATAGTGGAAAATCCCAAGCTTGTCTTGTATGCACAGGGACCCACAGGGGACTTTTTGTTGTTTTGTATGGAGTTGGGGGGGGAGGGTGGTGTTTGATAGTTTGGGGTTTTTTTTATATACTGCCTGGCCAGGACCTGAAATGTTGTTGTTAATGCCCAACTCTCATTGAAGAGAAGTACCTTGTGCTTCTCAGTAGTTTATGGGAAAACATTTCCAATTTGACTAATTAGTTTTTGAAAACTGTTTTGAAAACTGAAAAGTTTTGTCTGAATTTGGACTTAGGTGCTCTGCCTTCTCACACTCCTTCAGTGAGTAATTTCCAGATCCAAAGCCTACAACATGTCACAGGGACCCATTTCACGACACTAACTGTTCTTACCTGAATACTGGGGGATGCTGCCGGACAGGGCTGTATATTGAGAACTATAATCCCTCCTTGAGTTCCCTGAGCTGACAGGAATGAGGCCGAGTCTCAGAGAGGTACTACTCAAAATGGGGAAATCTGTTATGTTAACGTCAGACTTTTTTGTCTGCCTTCCTATTCTGTATCTTCTACTGTTTATTGTCATGAGGCACTAGACAGTTACAATGATTTACTGGGAGCAGTGGGATTTTGGCCCACGCTTTCGGTGTTCCCACAGAAGACTCTATAAGTTCAGTGCACAGGCGTTTCTACGAAGTGCTGCCTTATGGTGCAGGAATGCTGACTCTCCAAATCTACAAGATCTGATCAGCCGATGCTGTATTTTCCTAGCTGTACCTTCCACTGCCTAACTCCCAGCTCATCCATTAGCTGTTCAACTTAAGGGCCATATTGATTCCTGCAAAAGACGTGATCAAATATTCTTGCTTTCCCCACATTCAGAGACTTCCTCTGACTCCTACAGATGTATCTCCTTCTCATAGCACTTCTCGTAGCTTGTAGCGCTCCTTGGCTGTGCCTCTCTGTCAGCAGGGGCTTGTAGGAACTTGTCAGAGTTGAAAAAACTGTGCAAAGGCAACAGCTTCTTCTGTCCCCACAGCACCAACTCACTCAAAGAGGAGGTAAAACCCAGTTACTAGGGAGAACTGGCAATACTTTGGGTGGGTGGTTTGCAGCACCTCTCTCAGTAGCACAGCCCGCTTCTCTGGCTGCCAGCAAAGGGCATGCCCGTGCTGTGCGGGGGAGTGCAGCCTAGGCAGCCGGAGCTAGCGGAGGCCCATCGGGCTGTGCAGGCTGATTAGCTTGGCTCTGGGAACTGAACAGCAGCCGATTCCCAGTGCTACGCCCAAGTTCAGAGCATATTTGGTTGAATACTGTGCCACATGGGCACAGACGTGTCGCCACCAACCTCAGCTGCGCTTACAGCCCGCTGGAGGGTCTCTGTATCAAGTGCCCCAACACTTCCCAGTTTGGGGTTAGCCAGCATGCTTATCTCTGCTACTGACGGCAGAGTAAACATGCCCAGAGAGACCGGCCATTTCCTCTCATTCAGTTTGATTTACATTTTTTTCCTGGAAAACTGCAATGAACAAACCCTGCACTTAATTCACTGGCGAGGAGGCTGCAGAAGCGACTGTGCACACCTCTGCCTGGCTCGTGCATGTGAGAGAGCCAGAGCCTTGAATGCCTTTCAGCTGTACTTGGCCTGTTCCTCACCACACCAGGGGTTACATATGTGTTTTTCTTTTATTGTTCCTTTCCAGGACAGGGTCTAGCCCTGAGCGCAGAAGCACCTCCACAACCCTCCTCCCAGACCCCCACCATTGCTTGTTACACCCCAGCAATGACGGGGGCAGAGGTGGGTGCCTGCCCAGCCAGGCATCCCCCTCCTCTTCCTTCAACAAAAGCCACAGTCCAAGTGACACTTTTCCCTTCCCTTCTCCTTAAAGCCACTTTTCAAAATTTAATTATCACGTTGTAATGTCTTGCATGAACATGCCTATCCTCCACCGATGCATTTTTGAGCAGCGAACGAAGCGGGGGGGGGCGGGCTGCAATTCTGTACGCTCAAGAGACGAAGCAATAACAGGTGGCAAGGCCGGAGGCAGCCCCTGCTGGGCATGCTGGTCGCCATGGAGACGGGCCAGGCCTGCCAGGGATGAGCACGGGGAGGGGGGGGCGAGGGAAGTCACATGGGGGCACTTAGGCTATAGGTTGGGATTATATGCCATCGAGTCCTCCAAGGGGCTTTGGCGAGCGCAGGCTCGGGCTCTTGGCTGGCGTTCTGCTGTGCAGGCAGCCAAATGTCGGACTTTGAGCTTCGACAGCAAGAAAAAAGGGAGGTGTCAGAAAGGAAAACCGGGCCCCTGTCTCAGACAAAGAGTCTTGTAGATTTGGAAAAAAAAAAAAAAAAAGAAAAAGGCAAATCCACCCCTTTTCCTCCATCACAAAGTGCATTGACTGGATTCAGGCCTACACACAGGTTCCCGTGGTCTCTATTGTGCTCTGCAAATTTTTGTTGCAAACAGAGTAAATGGCCTGATGCAAAGCCTTTTGAATTGAATTGAAAACCTCCAGTGGACTTTATTGGTTTTGGATCAAGCCCAGAAGAAACAGGTAAGAGCTGGACAAAACATGCTAGGAAAAATCCCTTTGGGAGCACATATATGTCTGACTGTAGCCAATTCACTGAAATCGTTTAAAGAAATGATGCACAGCCCCCCACCCCAACAGCAAGGCACGCACTCTACTCCTCAGTCCCCACTGCCTTTACAGTAGTATGGATATAATAAAAAATAGGGATAAAATGCTACCAGACCTAGATGCCCAGCTTAAAACATGGTTAAGTATTATGCTGTATTACCTACAGGCTGAAGAAATGTATGCGACTGTGATTTGGTACCAAGGAACAGAAAAAACAGTTTTTCTTTTAAGCACTGGTTCCAGCTGCAAGTTTTTAAAGATGGTGATCGAAATCATCAAAATAGCTTCCCTTAGAAATTAGAAAACTGAAAAACTACAAGGTTCTATTTATTGGGGTTTTGTCTGTATGTATTTAAGGGTGACATTTTGAATGAAAGCTATTTAAAGTATCTGTATTTTGAGTTTTCTGATTAAAAAATAGGGACAAGAATTGCTTCTTCTGAACTTGCCTTCTATTCAAGATATTTTCTGCAGCCATGTGAGCTAGAAAACTGAGGTTCATATTGAGTCATGTGGCTCCAGGAGATGATGTAGAAAAGAAAAATCCCAATTTCTTGATGTTATTTCTCTAGAAGCAGCTTTCTTTTATTATTAAACTGAAACCACGAGGAAGATAACTTCCAGTTTTTTTGATTACTTGAGGAGGGGAGAAGGGAAGCTAGAACTCTGTTTAGAGCCCTTGCCTTCAAAATAAAAAAAAAAAGTTATTTTAAGTATATAAACTCAGTCAATTTGTTTAGCTTTTTAGGTTTTGTCTACAGAGCAAAGTTACTGTGTGATATACTACAGAATTTATTTAATTTACAATACTTATTTAGCCAGAAGACTCCTGTGAATGATGGTACCATAGTTCAAGTAGGTCTTTATTCTGCTTAGCTTGGTATAGTTTGAAATTAACTTGATTAGGCTAAGAAGAAAAAATATATTTCATAGTAAGCACATACCAAAGTTATTTGGAAATATTGACTTCATTCTCAGTCTCAGATTCTTCACATGAGTCAGCTTTCAGGTACAGAGAAACTATCATTTGAACTGTGCAGATCTTTCTATGTCCCTCCTTAATCCAGTTTTACAAGTATTTTAAAAAATTGTGTATTTATTTTTGGGCAGATGTATATGAAGGCAGTGCCTTTGATGAAACTAGAAAGTGACACTGAGTTGAAATGGCAAGAGGGACTGATTTAAATATACCCCCTACGAGCACACCTTAGCTCAGGCAGTATTCCTCAAAGCTCTTCAGAACTTTTGATCTGTTGTTGCAGTTTGTAATGTAAAAGAAAATCAGAAGAGCTTTGAGTAAGTTAGGACAAGACCATGGCTGGTTTCAAGGCTTTGCTTTGAAACAGTTTCTGATTCTGGGTTAACATTTTTTAGACAAAAACCTTGGTTGTAGTCACCCCATCCAAATGATCGAGCTCACTGCTAGTGAGTTACTTTTCATTAGCTGAGCTATCATCTGGCTTAAGCTAGCACCTTCTACTTTGTGATAAAAAAAAAGTGGATACCTAGTTAATTACTATGTCTCAGTTGAAAAGCAGCAACACATTAGTCCCTAGTGATTGCTTTTGCTTGTGAATCTATTCTCAAACTTACTTTTGTAAGTAATTTTATTAATTAAGGGGTGGGATTAGGGTTGGGATTTTGGTCCATGATAGCCTTCTCATGAATATTGCCCGTTATATCTTGTTATCTTTGCTTTGTTTCTTAATTATCTCATCATTTGTGAACAACAGTAAAATAGAACTGAAAACTCCAAGGACATACACCAAAAAAATCCTTTGAAAACAAGAACTCTGCTTGCTATCATCTGGAAATCTCTTTATTCTCAAACCTTCTGTGATTTAGCCTGGGGCTTAATTCACTGTACAGTTCCGATCAAGAAAATAAGCTTGAGTCAGGTTTGATTCTAGTTTTTGCACCTGTTAGAACAGAAGAACATTGAGGAGAATAACATTGCTTGGATTATTTGGCTCTAGAGAGACATAATTTAAGACATTATTGATGTAACTTTGGGAACTTCTCATCTGTGTATGATGTTTCAGGCCTGATATCTCTATCACACTTAACTGAGCCAGGTCCGTATTTATGAGTGACAAGCAATAGATGAGCACGTAGGCACTCACATTAAAATTAAATTAAATTGGAAGAAAAAAGGAATAAAAGAAAAGAAAAAGGAGGTGATCAAAACCCATGCTTATTCCCTTGGCAGTAGTCTAGGAGAATCCCTTCAGCTTCATCACAGTCAGCAAATACCTTCCACCTGTCCCACACACTGCAGATGAATTGATCAGTATATGTATTTTCACAAGGTCCCTTGTCCCATTTCCAGTTTGACAGTCAGTGGATCTTAGGGTCATAAGCTGCAATGGAAAAATTTAAGTCACTGTATGTGGAGTATTAAATTTACTTTACAATTATACCATTCTGAGCAGTGGTAGAAGTGGAGCTATTTCCTAAGTCTGCTGGCTGGCACCTTGAATGTTTGTTTTTATTTGTGGCCTCACCACAGAATTGTTGTGTGTTCACGAGTAAGCCAGTTCATCACTCTACCTCCAAATCTTTCAGCTGTAAAATCCAATGCTACCTCCTCACCATGAGACTTAATTAGGGCCCAGCAACACTTTGGTTAGAGTCAATGGCAAAAGAGGCTTTTGACCTCACTGAAAGTTAATATTAGAATCTTAGTATCTGTAAGGCACTTTAAGAAACTCAGATGAAAGGTGAAGTAATGTAATAAGGAACAAAAAAAATCACTGAAGGCTGAGCTTGCTGTTTGCATTGCACATGGCCTGTCTGTAGATGCAGCGCAATATAAAGGAGTAATTACTTAACTTTTTCAGAATGGGGCTGTAGTGGGAAAAATAAATGCTAGGGAGATCTGCTTTTTATACACAAAATATGCACAAGTAGCAACTTTATGATCATTTTGTTACAGCTCTTAAAATGAGCCGGTGCGCTAGGGTTCCACCTGGTTCCTGTTCTTTTTTTTTTGCTTATCTTGCATGCATGTATTAAATGCCTCACTACGAAGAGGCAAAATGCTAACCTAACACTGGGAGCTTCTTTCTGGTTTGGGGGGAACTGGGGATCTGCTAATCAAGACCATTTCAGAGCAAAGCCCATGTTTAGTGAATTCAGTCAGGGAGTCAGCAACTATGCAGGAAGATACTGATGTATTTGCAACTTTATGGGGTTTACTTTTTTTCTTAATTTCACCTTACCTGCAATCTTCCAGTTAGCAACCTCCAAAAAGCTCAGCTAATCAACACCTGGAAGTAAATGAATTAACTAGATGCACCCAAACCAGAAAAGCAGATTGAACTCAGAGGAAATCTTAATTTTAAGTGTATGTCTTGGACTGCTACCAGAAGCCCTTTAGAATGTCATTGTTCTTTGGGGGAAATTTGGATGTGGACAAAAAGACCATTAATAAAGGCTGTCAAAACATCTGTTAAAAATCTGCAAGTTACAAAATATGCATTAAAAAGATAATTAAATATAGATGGTGCAGTTTAAAGGTCTTCATTTTCTAGTTTGTACAAGTCTTCATGGGGTAGGCTTAAGCCAGGTATACCACTGGAATTTTTAAGTTAAGAAAGGAAAAACAAAACAAAGACCAACCATTCCCCCTGCTCCCCTCTCCCTTCCCCAGTTCCTAGTCAGAGTGTACAGGAACAAGAAGTTTTCTCTCTCTGGAGAGCAGAGGAGGAAAATGGCTGTTGTGAGTGAGAAAAAAAGCACATTGCTGTTCTGCTCAACTAATAGGAATGCAGAAGACCTCTGCCCTTCTCTCCTTTCTAGGGGAACCGCCTTCTCCTCTACTTAAGACCCAGCATGTGTCTGCTCCTTTCCAACTATTCCTAGCTGGAAAATAAGAATGTAATTTCCCTCCTATTTTCTTGGCTGAAAGAGTTTTTAACTCTGCCGGCTGGGATGTCTGCACCGGGCTGACTCTGCACCTGTGCTGGGTGCTGGGGTAGAGATGGACCTGCTGCCCTCCCCGCTTCTCCCAGGGGACATGCAGTCTGCTGCAGGTAGCTTAACCCTTGAGTGAGCCACCCACAAGTGGCTTTGCCTGTGAATTGCATTTCAACCAACTTCTTGACTAAGGACCCCCTGCCACTTGGAGCTGAAATCCCCAGAAAAGCTACTTGAAATAAAACCAGTTAGGGTACCTATTCCCCCATCTCCTTGCTGTTGGTTTTTGAGTTTTGAGGGATGTATTTTTCCTTTTGAATTTGTATTTTGTGGATTTACAGTTATGACTGCTGTCTGAAAAAGCAGGCTTGGCTCACTGACAGCATAGGTCTGATTCTGCATTAGTGATTGTTTGTGTGCCTGTGCATGTTGTGAAGTCCCTGAACAGTACAGGGATCTCTGGCAGCAGGTCCTTGTGAGGCACCAGTCCGGCTGGCATTATAAAGGAAACAGTGAAGTGCATTTCAGGCAAAATAGATACACCACAGGGTGTACTTAAAATGGAGATGACTTATATGGTTCACCTTTTGTTCTCATTGACAATATTTTGGGAAGACTGTGACCTGCAAACTCACCAAGCTAACATCATATCAAGGAGAAGGGGAATATGTCCAAACTGAATGCTCTTTAAGTAAATCTGATTTCTAACCCGACTGCAGCCCAGAAAGGACCAGACGGGGTCATCATTCCCAATAACTACTGTGACTTCTGCCTCGGAGGCTCCAATATGAACAAAAAAAGTGGCCGGCCTGAGGAACTAGTATCGTGCTCAGACTGTGGGCGCTCTGGTAGGTGACTCCTTCTTGCAACTTTCTTGTACAAAGGCATTTGTGTGATTTGTTTTTCTCTCCTTCTGAAGATTTTGAAGAAAGGCAGTACATTTGGGAGGGGATAGAAGATGAGGTCTTACCTCTTGTCTGTGTTTGTGGGAAAGGATGACTGGGAAATTTTCTGTCATAAAACCCATTGTTGGATTCATATTTTTAAGCTAATGGGGTCCTACAAAATAATAAAGTTTTAATGTATTTATTGGCTTCTGTGAACGTTGGTACACGTACAAGTTCTTCAAATGGAAGGAGAAAATCCTATGACAATGTTAAAGAATGGGCTCTGTCTTCAAATGCTGCAATTACAACTATAAATTACTTACAAGATTTATGAAAGTTGCATGACAAGCATTTCCATTGATTACACATTTCATGCATTTCTTCATCCAAAAAAGAAAGAGGGAGGAAATTACAGGGTAAGGATGGGGGTAGCTGTCAAGAATTATCCTCTTACAAGATGACTATCATTAATTTTGTTTAAAGAGGTTTTTATTTCTCCATTTTCTTCCCTTCTCTCTTTTTAAATGTAGGCAATTGTGTCTTTCCCATTCTGAGTTGTCTTTATTTCTGGACTGTTGTTTTCTTCCTTCCTTTCTTTCTTTTTTTTTTTTCCCTTTTCTTTCTCTTTTTTGGGAAATTTTATCCCAGCTGAGCAGTTATTTATAGCTCGCATGGGAGGTGGTGGCGGTGGTAGAGGGAATGGGAGACCTTTAACAACTGCATATTCCAGCTTTGGTCCAAGTTTCCAGTTGTGATATTTCTGGACAGTGGTGATACTAGTCATGATAAGACCATCAAATGGAAATATGAAAACCAGAGACACCTTGAAATTCAGTATTGCTGCTGCTTCTGTACTGTAATTGCTAAAAGATGTTTGTCGCGTGGTGGCTGAAATGTGATGTGGAGTGTTCTTGTGCCAGGAGAATGGCCTTTTTATGCTCCTGCTGAAATTCATAGTAAGCCTCTTACCACATTCAGTGGGAGCAGGATGAGACTCTCACTGACAAATTGCCTTCTGCAGTTGTTGTGACCTTTGAAGATATTCTGAAGTGATACTGACTTGTCACCAGAGGACCGATAGCAAACCCTTCGGTTTTCTCCAGGGGTGTCCTTACGAATGCTGTGCAGTCAGGGACATGGATGGACCTTTTAGTGTATATGTGTTTGCTTCTTAATAACTGAAGGGGGAAGCTCATGTGGTCTGAGGTGTCATCTTGGAAGACCATTGCCCTTTCCCTTGATTGTTATAGTTCAATATAACCCATTTCAGCATTGTCCTGTTATGGCACAGTGAGATGGATCCATATTTTTTGCTACTTAAACATTGCTGTGGTGATTATATCAGAATGTAACACAAGTACATTAATTCCCTTGATTCCTTAGTGTGATAGAACAAGTAGATCCACATGTAACCTGAATTGTACAAAATCAGTTCCATTAAATGCTATCCTTTTACAAATTCTTACCTACCTGGGTCATTCATAGGGGTCTGCAATGCTGTGACTGATGTGTGATGAAAGTGATTAAGGTACAACCACACACTAATCTGTAAACTTAAACAATGAAAACTCTTTGGTGACTGCCATCTTTCTCTTTCTTGATAATGGAGAACATTTTCATTATACTGAAAGAGAGGTCATGGAAATTATATTGTTTCTTCCCTTCACAAAGTCAGTAAAATCACATCTT
This sequence comes from Pluvialis apricaria, assembly GCA_017639485.1. Taxonomy (NCBI): domain Eukaryota; kingdom Metazoa; phylum Chordata; class Aves; order Charadriiformes; family Charadriidae; genus Pluvialis; species Pluvialis apricaria. Next base: position 41,416,643 of record CM030012.1, on the reverse strand, counting down.
TACAAGGTGGTTCATCTGCCAATTATTTTGTTATATCCATTTTCTTTTTGTGAACAGGATTCAATTCTTCATTTCTCAAGCAATGCAGTGTACTTGTTATATGGCTGATTCTTGTAGCTGGAGCGGGGACCAAACAGTTGGTTGCTTAATACCATGCTACTGTTTCTGAATAATAAAATAGCTGTTCCCTAAAATCTCACATTTTCATTTTGCTGGGGCACAAGAGACATCTTTTTCTCTGCCTTTCCTGAAGAGGGAATTTGAAGGCTATACTATTAATCACATAATGTGTTTGATTGAGGGAGAAAATAAACCTCAGTCTTACAGTCTTCTTTTTGTTGTTGTTGTTGTTGTTGTTGTTGTTATTGATGTCCTGTGTGGAGAATTTTCTGCTCCATATTGAAAGTTGGATTGACTCACACACATTTGAACTATTCAGTGTTCCCCAAGAAAGGTCACTTCTCATCTTAGCTGTTGAACTGTATATATTTGTTTTGTTTTTTGTTTTTTTTTTTGAGGAGATGCCATGAAATTGGAATAAAAGCATTTGTTTAGGTTACTTTCACTTAGTCTTCAAAATGGGTTTCATTTTGACTACAGAGGATGCTCTTTAGGATCAGGTGAAGGACAGGGATAAAAAAATAGTCCTGAGGTTGATGTGCTACCTAGTGGGTTACATTTCTACAGCATTGAATTTGTGACAGTTGATGCCAGTTTGAAGGACAGTCATTGTGCTTAGAACTAATGGTGTCTAATTACTTATACGGTCTAAAAATCTTTTAAAATTGATCTAAGTAATCACGAGAAAATATTTTAATGTCTTTTGAACAGAGGAAAATGTGATTAACCCTTTCGCTGCCATAGCTATGGGCACCTGTGTTGTGTGTAGATTTTTTTTTCTTTGAAAGAGAAACTGATCCTTTTTTATTTTTCTTACTGCAGTTCTACTGAGCTATGTTGTTGAGGTGCGCGGGCACATACAAGCACACACCTATGAGCTCGATAGTCTGAATTGTTTAATAATAATGATGATTAAAAAAATTATGATGATGATGCCTATTGCTTAACCCATGTGCTGATATATTCATCATACATGTCAGCTCATTTGGGAAGAGAAGGCAGGAGGGACGAAGCAGCGCCAGCACGCACTACGGAGGACTTGTTCGGTTCCACGTCAGAAAGCGACACCTCGACCTTTCATGGCTTTGACGAGGACGATGCAGAAGAGCCTCTCTCAAGCCGAGGAGGTGGCTGTGGTGGCAGCTCTCCCTCTGCAGACAAAAAGGGCAGCTGCTAAAATAACTAAAAAGACACACAAACTCTGAGTGATTTGCTGTCCTTTTTACTACTAGGATTATTATTACCTTTTTCTTTTTTTAATTTTAGGTCCTTGGTTTGTTTTTTTTTTTTTTTTTTTTTTGTTTTGTTATTTTTGTTGTTTTTCCTGTGGGGTGTACACTGAAAGCACAAGCGTTTAAAGCTTTTGACAACTACTTTGAAGAGACAGAAGGTTTTGATTTTCCTGTTATTTTTTTCATTTTAATTTGTTTTCCTCCCACCTCCCCCCCTTCTCTTTCTCTCTGGAAACGTAAAAGGTGGATTTAATTTTTTTTTTAATAGTGAGCAGAGTTGATTTTCTTGTCTTTTAATATATATATCAGCAAACCACGAAAAATACAGATGGGTTGGAGAGCAGAAAGCAAACGCAAATAGTTTTTTTTAATTATTATTATTTATATATTCTATATATTATTAGAAAAGCTACTTTTTAAATAAAAATAAAAAAAAAACAAACAAAAAAGCAATGGATGTCTACTTGATAATAGAACTGTTTCTAGAGAACCACTGTGGGCGGACTCTATTGGAGGACAAGGAAACCCTTGATGTGATGGCTTCTGCGTTTTGAGATTTTGCACTTAGTGTAGCATGTGGAGTTTGGCTCTTCTTGTACACCTGCTACGCTTGTCTTTAACAGCCTGAAAACACAAGCAGAACCATTGAAGACCATGACCTTGGGGAACATGTTTCCATCCCTCCTTTGGACACCTTTATATTCAATAGATCTCTTCTTCCCTGCACCCCTTCATGTCTTCCTCACTCCGTTCTACTTTTTTTTTTTCTTTTCCTTCACCTTTCACTTCACGGACAGCAATTTCCAAGCATAGGGATGGAATATGAATGGCAAGTCGTAGACATCAAAGACAAAACAGATGGAGGAGCAGAATCATGGAAGAAATGATATGGAAAAATACCTCACCTGTACTTTTCTTTCCATTTTTAAATTTTAATTCACAGCATTTTTTCCTGTATCGCCCAGTTTTTTCTCTCTGTAGTGTCTTGTGAGACACTTTGCTTGCTTTTCAATAGCTTCTCTTGACATAAACCAAAGCAATAGTCATTAAAGTTCCAAGGGCAATGGAGAAGAGAGTGACTCCCTTCCCAGCGACTTTCCCAGAAAGGAGGAAACATGCAGCAGGATTTGAAAGGTATGTCCGAGCTGAAATGTCTTTCACTCAATTGTGAAATCTCTGTACGCTGGATTTTCAACAGACCCTTGACTGAGCTTTGTTGTAGGAGTAAGTCCCATGGAGTAAATTGTGTTATGCGTCACATTCACACGCCTGGTGAAGCTAAGGCAAGTTCTGTGAGAGCAGGATCAAGCCTTGTTGTACAGTCTGAAGTGATGCAAAAGGAGTCAGTGTGTAGGTTACGTTTTGCTGTCCTAATGCAGGCAAAAATCTCCCTGAAGTGGGGGCAAGATTAGGTTCTAAGGATGTATTTTTACTGATATGTATAACGCCAAACAGGTGAAATCATGACCTCATTTAAATTAGAAGCGAAACAAACATTTACCTGGGTAGTGCCTAATCCCTTAACTGAAGGTGTGTGGTTTTGATACCAGAATAAAAATCTCAGCCTCGCAATGAAGATTTTTGCTATATATTGTTCTAATGCATGAATGAAGCCTAACCAAATGGCTTCTGTTTCTCCTGTTACTTTTGCTGGGCTAGCACAATACTGTTTTTGAGAGCTCTTTCAACTTTTTTCTCCCTCTATAAACCTTAAAAAAAAGAGAAAGGATCCAGTCTCAATTTTTTTATTGTTCAGTTTAGACATGGAAAAAACAGTGGCCAGATTCTGCTTTTAGGTGCATGGTCATGAATCCAGAATACATGCTAACTGACATCTAGATTACATTAATAATCTGCCTTCAGAATGGTGTTGCAAAACATTACAAAATACCTCAGAGCCGTGCATACCTGTGAGGAGGAAGCCTTGTTTAAGCTTTCCCCATATTGATAATCCTTTTCTGTTGCTATTCTGTTCCTGCTAGTGTATTATAATCGATCAAGTGTCAAATCAATAATATTTTGACTTAACAGTGTCAATGAGAAGTGTACTTTAACTGATAAAAACATTCATTCCTTCCACAACCAGTCTTTTTTTCTCTGAAGACACACAAGATAGATTTATAATATTTTGCCACTCTTCCATATTTACTAAAAGCTCAAACTTCAGATGGTTTCCAGGGGTGAGGCACAGGCATACAGGCGTCTGCTTTTCCAAAATTCCTGAAAGAGTTAGGACTTAGTTTGCATATCTGTATCATTTTTTATATATATATATGTGTGTGTGCGTGTGTAGGTAAACATGTATCAGAAATGCATGTACACAGACAGATACACACATAAAAGTAATGCAGACATTAAAATAAAGAGCAACAGAAGTCAAAATGGAAGGTGCTTCCCAATCAAGAATGGGTGGAATCAGCCCTTGTGTGAGGCACTGTGGGCTCACTTGTTCCGTGCTGACCTTACTGTAACTAAAGAGTAATACCAATAAAGTCCAGTGGATTTTGTCTAAATTTATGCTAATGTAACTGAGAGCAGAATCTGGTCCAGAAGTAGAGTTGTTCCTAGTTCACAACTAAGTACTGCAAATCTGAAATGTTACAGAATTTAAAAAATGAAGTTCAAATTGGTTTAGTCTGCTACTCCTGCCCGTCAATCCCGCATTCCTTTAAATTTTTTTTTTCTTTCTCTTGCTACTGTTTGTTATGCCCATGTGAACAACAGGGAAAACAGAAAAGGAGCAAGTACCTAGAAATGTGCCAAATCCACAGTAAACAAACATGATTTCTTGCATCCATCTTGCATCTACTTCTTGTATCCACATAGCAGTCATGTCACGTATATTAGAAGGTTAAGAAAAGAGTTTTATTTTTACCCAGTGTTCCTCAAAATACAATCAGAGTATGCTCTGAGAGGGAGAAGCTCAGAGTAATGGAGACCTGAATTATCAAGGACATGAAGACAGTTCAGTTTTCATTTGTCTCCCTTGTACTGCCTGAGAGGTGTAGGCTGTACACACTTGGAACCAGCCAGCTACCCCTGGCCGCTGGTGGAGGGATGGCAGCACAGAGCTCAGCATTTACAGAGCGCTGTATTTATCCAGCTTCTTGCATGCGGTTGCAGCCTATCTTAAGCTCCATGCTGCTGTGCTGACTGTAGTCCTCGCAGCACCTGGGCTAGCTAGCTGAAACCTACCCAGGTACGTCTTTCTGAAGAACTCCACTCACTGCATCAACTGCAGAATAGGCATACTCTAAACATAATTTTTTCCAAGTGGAGTCCTTACCATTGTCTTTTGTGAACCATGCCTAACACATTCTGGGCTCTTCTGGAATACAAACAATGATCAGATGCCCATAATTCATTAAGTCTTGATTTAGTTTCACAAATGCAGTTACTATAACAATGCATACAGTCTTAATCCTTTCGCAACCTAACCACCCATCTTTGTGACAACTGGGTAGCGCAGTACCCTCAGAAAGAAGCCACAACAGCTCAGAGAGTGCATAAAAATTGCCAGCTGACATTTATTACAGATAGCATAGAAAAATACCCATCACTGTTATTTATACCATCAATGGGTATATGGACGGTCACTGGTTCAATCTAGTCCTCAGAGAGGAAGGAGGGTAAAATAAATTCATCATTATAGAGAGCAGAGTAGTACTGGGATTCCTCAAGATTTCTTATTAGGGTGAGATAACCAATATGAGTTTAGTCCAGCAGGCTCAGTGTACTCAGTACTCAGTGTGGTACTGAGCGTAGGAAGGCATCAATCGTAGGGAGGAAATGAAGATGTAGAGATGATAGCTAAAAGAGTACTTGTTTAAGCTAGGTTGTAAAGTAGCATTAATGGTGACTATTGAATGGAGTGTCAGCATGGAAATGAAATACTCTCAGGGCAGGTACTGCTGGAGTGAAGGCTGGGAACAGGGAAAGAATGTTGGTTGCTTCTAAGTCAAAGACGAAAGCAAAGCAAAGGGGCTGCTACATGAGACCCTCTCAGAGGGATGAGAGGAAGATGACAATGATAATGAAGCAGCAAATATATATGAGGAGATTTCATAAGTGCAAGCAAAAGAAAAAAAAAAAAAAGAGGAGCCTGCCACTAACATAGCCGGGTCAGAAATGAGGGAACCGCACAGTGCCAATTGTAACTTCAAAGACACAGAAGTCCGAAACCAAACTAGGAAGGCATAAAGAGTGTTTTCAATGTGAATTCTGGGTTGTACCTAAAAAATACAGTCGTCTTTGAAATCAGAAAGGAATGTGATGCTCTGTATTCCCCAGTGATTTCAGCAGTTCAATGAGACCTGCTGTTCTGAGCTTCATAAGAAGATCTTTGAAGGTGCAGTCCTTCAACTAATCACAAGCCTGGCTCTTCCAGTCCTCCTCCAAAGAAGTCCTTCTTATTAGATGAAGGTTAACACAAGGCTGTCCAAAGATTCTCCTGAAACATATGCTCCCACATAAACCATGTACCAAAATAAGACTCTGTCGATGTGAAGTGTGAATAAAGGGATGTTTCATTTCAGGCCCTAAATTCAGACTTTTCTGGGTTTAATAATGTGAGCTGTTTCCTCAGGCAGCTTTCTACTGCTGCATACTAAAGGATCTTAGAAAAGACACATAATTTCCTGAGCAGTCCTCTGCAAACTCTGATTCACAGTTGGGAGCAGGAGAAATAAGGAAGTGACGTGCTGCTTGAGCTGATTAGGGGAAAGAAAGGCTATGTAGAGTGTCCACTGATCCTTAGCATGTTCCCTTTTGTGGCACCTACTTAGTTGACATTTTAGCAGGGGCAGACCTCAGATGTTGCATGAAAACAGTTTAAAATAATAATATATATGGAGAAAAAGTTAAGAAAATATGGGATTCCGGCATAACAGTTAAAAAAATAAAAGGAGATCGTGAGGTATGTGGCAGAAAAGGGATGGAACTGAAATCTGTTTTGCTTCACTTTGCATCTCTTTCCTCCACCCAGGCACCCACAGTTTTGTGGGTTGGATATTTATTTCTTGTATATGTAATGGTACATATGTGGTAAGGTCATAAATGATGAGCCTAGGCTGCTGAAACAAGGTCCAGAGAGAACTTTGCCACTGGCTTCAGAAGGATTAGCACTGGGCTTTCTTAGCTATTGCTTCTATTGAATGAAACCTCACTGTTAATACGCTTGCTAGTATGGTGTAGACAAGCTCCGCGATGGCCATTTGTTTCTGCAGAATGTGTTATTAGAATCCCCTCCCCGCATTGTTTTGCCTTTGAGCTTTTACATTAGTTATTCATTTTGAGTTCTAGTTTGCCATTTTACAGACCTCAGCTTAGGCTCTTGATTGAAGACAGAGACTCAGTTTGCTGCCTGCTGATGCATGGAGCAAATGAGAACGGTACCCAGAGAGTCGCTGAGTCCGGACTGTGCCGGGTAACCACTGCGTTCTCTCTCTCCTGCCTTGGCCTTTCTTTGGTTAATTCTTGCAATGATATTTTGAAATGGGCCCTAAAATTATAATTCAAGTACCGTCAAACTATGGAGCTTTCAAAGCCTGGTTCCTCATACAATTTGCCTCTTCCCCATGGCAAGCAGTTTTACTAAATCAATTCCTCAAGCAAACATTGTATGGACCTCACTGGGAGTCATCTTATTATAAAAACTGCAAAATCTGCCCAGTGTGTTTTGTGCTACAACATATGTAGATGTTTCCAATAAACACCCATCTCTTATTCTCCATGATTTTTTTCTTATTTGTATAAAATTTGTAGCTATGAGTACATGTAAAGCATGAGACACATGCGTGTGTTCATGCTGGCATGGGGTTGTTTTGACAAACCCTCACAGTGCAGGAATGTGGCCAGGCTGAGTTTTTGCTGACTGAGCCATTACAATAAACCCTACCAACCTTTGTTCTTTTTGCCAGATATCTACCAGGGTTGAAAGAAACCCAACCTGTGTAAATACCATAGAATACTGAAATTGGGTCGGAACTATTTTCATGTCCCTGGCTTTATCTCCATAAGTTGCCAATTTCAGAGAAGACAAGTTGTAATAATATTTAGAAAGAAACCCCAACAAACAGCTGTTGTGATTTCAAGTTTTGATACCCTTGTTAAGGGGATGCTGCTGGTTCATATCTTTGAATTACTCTTTTGATCACTGGCATCTCCTAAGATTTTCGACCTTCGTGTCACGCAGAAATGATATGAGAGGTGTGGGGAAGACATGAGGGGAGGTACCTGCATTTTGTGGTAACAAAGAGGTTATTTTATTGGCTATCTAATACTGCTCAGGAGCCTAGCAGTACGCGGCTTAGTCCATTCATGGATTAAACACAACACAAAATGCGGTCTTTCACCTATTTCCAGCAGATATCATATTGCTGTTACCCTATGTGTATCGTTCAGACTTCTAAAAGTGTCTTTTGTGCAGCGCTGCATACACTTGTGGCTCTGTACAAATAATTAGTAATGTAGCAATGTAATCAGAGCAGGATATCATAAGCAAAGGTCTTAACCTCTAGTGAAGGGACAGCTATCTAAGCTGAATGATGAAGGTTATTTAATGATGTTCACAGTAAGAAAGCTTGACAGCATTTGGTGCCTTTCTTTTGGATATGCTCCTTCATATCCTATTTGTTTGCTTTGTATTTACTTATGGCTCCCACAGTCAGTTGAAACAGACTGTCGAGCTATATTTTCAAAGAACTAGAATGCAAACAGTGTTGGAAGGTTGGGTTGTTCTTCTTCTGTTTTATTCTGAACACTTGCTTTTGTTGTCTGTTTGAGTTTGTTTAGTTTTACTTTGTATTGCCTTTCCCTCTGCAGTCAGCCCTGCCCTCATGGACTCCAGCATCCTTCAAGCAAGACATTTCAAAAGAAGGCCAAGAGAAGCCAGGATGCTTTGATACTTCTCCTCTCCTTTCCCTGACCCTCCCGTACCTGTGTTTCATCTGGCACAGGAGCCTGGACTGTGGGAAGTCGGCTGCCAACTGTTGAGAGAAGTTCTGGGGATGCCCTAAGCTGGTGCAATACAAAGAAGTTTTTTAAAGTCTTGATTTCACTTTCTTTTAAGCATGTGTATAAACCCAGGTCAAACTGGAATTTATCTACAGTAGAACTGACTGAAAAACAAACAAACTGAAAAAAGACTTAACTATTTTATTTATTTCGATATTTAAGAGAGAAAAGAAGTGCTGAAGTTGCACAGTATTTTTGTTTGAAATACATTTTACTTCAAATTTTAAATGCAATTTTGTGAAGACATGAAATTTTAAAAAGCACTTAATGTAAAATAAAGACTGAATATTTACTTTAAGGAAAAAACTTTTTTTAAATAATGAAAATAAAGATCAACTCTGCTCTCTCTCTTACTTTAAAGAAGCCATTCATACATGTGCTGGGTATCTTTGTTTTTTGCAAATTGGATGTGGTAAGTGAAGATTGTTCTGGTTTACTTTATCCTTAATAATATTATCCTGTTAGATGCTTAAAACTTACTTTGCTGTACTGTGTTAGGCACAAATCTGAACAAAAACTGTTGAAATAGCAAAGACCAAGCTCAGTGGCTGGATTTTTTTGTTACCAGATTCTGTGTCCAATTGAAAGGACTGTCTTCTCCCAGTAGGATTGATGTGTCTTTTCTGCACAGTAAAAGAGATTTGCTCTTGAGCAACTCTGTGAAATACTTCTGCTTCTGAAAGAGGGATTTAAAATGGGGAAACAACTCTGTTAATTTTAGTATTATTTTTTGCTTTGGTAATTCCACAGCTGATTGTGAGTTGGTTGTAAGGGAAGTATCTAAATGTTCAAGTGCTCTTGGCATGGAGCTTCCTGTTGGAGTCAAGGATGATGCCATGCGTAGGAACCTTGTGTACTTCAGCCCTTTCCTAAGCGGTAGTGGACTTTGAAAAGGGTACAGGTGCACCCACCCACATGTCAGCAGTAAGCAACAGGAGAAGAATGTGAGTTCCCTCAGCTGCAATCCTAAATTTTCCTGTGAGGCAACGGTGGGGGACGTTCACATCCTGAATTCTAAAAGTTGTTAGTCATCTTCTCAGTGAAATAAGGTGTTCTGCTCCACGCAAGCAATGGAGGATTTGGTCAGCTGCCAAATCTGCTCACAGTGGATAGCACAGGACTGTTTGCTGTCATGTGTGGTGCAGTCTAGTAAGGATGCAGGATAGCCTTGTGTCCTAGGAGAAGGGTATTGGACTTGGCTCTGAGATTAACTTCTCCTCTGTAACAGGAGTGCCAGATGTACCTATTGGTGTAGACCTAGGGTATAGATAGAAAAAGTGGTTTTGTTAATGTGGCTGTTGTTGGGTTTCAGAGTGAAAAAACCTATGTCTACAAAAAATGCATCCTGACTAGGTGAAGCTGCCAGAGAGCCTGATCCTGCGTCATGTTTCTTGCACACCTAAAACTCAAACTCACCTCATGGAGAGTTTTCCATGTGCCAGTAGCAGCAGATTTTGTCCTCTTCTCCTTTCCCTTTCTCCTATTCCTTCCAAGATTAACACATTGGGCCAAAAATAATCATGTAAGATGTCTGGCAGACCTGAGTCCTGCTCCCCCTAAGTTAAATGACAAAATTTATGTCCTAATCGGGCTCTTTAGCAGGATGGGTTTGTTTTGTTCATTTTGTTGGTGTCTATACTTGCAGTGGTGAGCTGCCTCTAGAGAAAACATGAAATCAAATTTTATTTCATCAAAATATAACAAGACGCACAACTGTAATGAATATTTGCAAACTGTAGGGTCTGTGTTCAGTTTGTGTAATATTCCTTCCAAATAAAAGTTCTGCTTCCAACGTCCCCACTGTATATTCCTCTGTAAATATTACTTTATCAAACCAATTCCACAAGGTCTTTTTTAGTGCAAATAATCTTCTTTTAAAAAGACATTGTTGAATAACATACTACTTGTACATATACTTTTCTAAGCTCTCCATTGTTTATAATATCCTCTTTGAAGCTTAAAATAAAACTTCCTATTGATTTTGTTTCCCTTTTCCATTTTGTAAATTATGACTTTTGTCCCTGGATTTTGTTTTGTATTTCTTAATGAAGCATGACGTTAATCAAGAATTCTCTTCCTTTTTCTCTTTTACTTTCTCTTCTCCATTCATTGGACTACAGAAACTGGTCCTGTTGCTTGCTATAGTGAAGGTAGGCAGGAAAGAAAATGCTGCTTTTGTGTAGGACTCATTTTGAGAGTGCTTCCTATCATTTGGTTATAATAGAGGATCTTCCTAAATATTTTCATATTTTAATAGCCTTCTCCATGAGATTAATAGAGTTGCATTAATTTAGATACAAGGTGGAGTCTGAATTATATGAGAGCTTTTCGTATAGATTTTAGTGGCATTGCCTTAAGGAGTTGTGACCCTACCTATGCCATTTCTAATCCAGTCATTGGAGTACCTGGAATCTGTGGTTCCCATTGCTGCATTTCACAGTGCAGGCATGAACCCTCCCTTTCCCTTTACACACATTCCATTAGTAGTGTGGTTGTATAGGACAGAAAGAGAAAGAGGAAATACTGTTTCAGATTAGATGCCAACTTTTCAGGAAACTCTGTGTGTCCTCTTCCCTAATAGGCCTGCTGTCATTTTTATGAAGCTCTGTTGCCTTCCTCTGTCTTCTCATCAATTTCTCTGCTACCAGTAGAGGCTATAGATGGCCTTTTTTACTTTGACAGCTGCTTGCAAAAATAGCAACTGAGATGTAGTTTTTAAGAGCTCCGATGCGCGTACAGATCCTTCAGAGTAGTGAACAGCCCCCCTCCCCACCCCACCCCCAGCAGATTAAATGGCAAAAAAGTCCTAAAGAGAACATCAGAAATGAATTCAGTCAGGCAATTTTACTGAATTGTACAGATGGGCTCCTACCTGCCTGATTTTTAATAGTTGTGTGTGACAGAGTGTGTGTCTTTGCAGCAGAGAATTAACTATTCTTGGTCTTTTCTGGCCTTTCCCTATAAAGTTTTATTTTCCCTATGTGTAATTTTAATTTCCATTAGTGTTTTGTTTCTTCACTCTTTCTTCAGGTGACTATGACTCGAAAACTTCACTGCTTGCCTTCAGACTTTATCTTTACCTGTGCAAGGCCTTTGGCCAATACACTGGAGGAAGGAGGGAACCAAAAGGCAGTTTCAGCTACCTTTGATGTCCTCAGTCACTGTGGCTCTTGGGAACCTGTTTGGGATCTGACAGAGCAGCTTTCGGACTCCTTACTGGGTCGTCCTCAGCTGTTCTGTGGCTAAAATGTCTTTCCTTCCTTTTCACCTGTTGGGCCCTGGGGACCAGAGGCAGCTGAAAAGGTGGGGTAAGGTGCTAACCTTATTTCTGGCTGTGCTGAGAAGGTAGCTATGACGCCCTCCTCAGAGCGCATACTGGATGATAGAGTTGCTGGCTTTAAAGCTCCTCCTAGCAACTTCCAATTTCCTTTCTGCAATTTGTTCTCAGATATTCTTACAATAATCTGAGTTGTAGGCCTACAAAACTACTTTCCCTTGGGGATTTCATGGGGGGCAAATAATCTTCTCTTCCTGCCCCAAAGCAGAGAGAGGAGGGAGGGTATGTGATGACAGATCCTGAGCCCCGGGCCATGGCTGCTTTTGTTGTTCTTCTCCTAGCTCTTCTTGAGTTTTCTGCTGTGCTGTACAGGACAGAGAGACCCAGACGGAGGTTGGACTGAGGGCAAAACCGAATGCTGACAAATCAAAGAAAAGAAAGTTGAAGAAAGGAAGGAAGGAAACTGGTTGTGGCATCAGTGCACTTTTCTTGTTCAATAGGCCACTTCCCATTCTAACTTAGTTGTCATTTTCATTGTCCCCAGTGTGATGGATGCAGAGAGCAGAGCTAGACATTTATGCTAAGGTAACCAGGAGTGAAAGTGTATGTTGAAATTGGTCTTTATGGATGTCTGTCAACACCCTGTTTAGATGAATGGGATCCTTCCCGCCACAGCAGAGCTATTGTTACAGGCTGTCAGACTCCAGAGAACAACTCTGCATAAGTCTTATTACTTTGAACATTTTTGTGCTTTTGTTGTTGTTGTTTTTTTGGTGTTTTTTTTTTTTTTTTTTTTTTTTTTAAGCCACAGGCCTGGAAATAGAAATGTTCTAAAGGAAAGTTTTAATTTTGCAGAAATTATCTGAACAGAAAAAAAAAAAAACAGCATTCCCTAAGCCCCTGAGCAGATTTACACTGGCATGCTGGCTATGAAGGTATCTCATTTTCCTGTCTGGAGAAGGGTTCTTGCTGGTGAGAGTCAGACGTGGCAGGAGGAGGGAGTAAAAATGTCTGCCAGCGTTGCAGCAGCTAACGGTTGCCCCCAAAGCCAGATTTCCCTGGGCTGAGACTGAGCTGAAGGCTGGCAAAGCTAAGGGCTAGAACCCTGAGTTCTCTGGGTGGGCTGAAAATGGCATTGGCTTCTCTGATTTGACCTGAACTAGAATACTGCCCTGGTTTAAGATTTATTCCAAACTTTTGCTTGGAATCAGGAAAAAAAATTCTGGTTGAATTTGTGCCCTGGAGCTGTGAGCTCTACTTGTAATCAGATCCATCAGTCTACAGATGATAAAAAAAGTCATAACCCTTTCTGTCTAAACGCAAGCTTGTAATGCTTATTAGCAATGATGTAAACTTCTCTGTACCCTGTCCCATCCCTAGTGTTGAAGATGGCTGAGTAGGGCCTCAACTACATAAAGCATAAGTAGCAGAGCACATAAGCAGTGACTACTCCAGTTAGCTTTGGCTAGGCTTGTCCAAATTATGGCTTGATGTGTTTAAGATCTCCATTGTCCCTTGGAAATTACTGTAAAATTTTATTTCCTGTGCTGCACCAAAGCTGGACATTTGCCACAGTTTAGTCCTATCTTTGATTTTAATGACTTAAGATGAGAGCCATCCATCTGTGGCATTTTAATTTCACCAGTATATTTTTTAAGACCTGACTGCATTTTTTGCTGTTTCAACAAATGCTCTTGCTGTGTGTGTTGGAAACGTTTACCATATCATCTGTTATTTGATGAAGTTTTTTCCTTGCAGCCTGTAATTCTCCATGGTATGTGCACCATGATGGGAGAAGGATGGTGTTTACCTTTAAAAAGGCACAGATTTCTGGAGCACAGTGTTGTGGCTAATATTGCCATCCAGGATATAATTAGAAACAGTTTTGTTTAATGTTGTCTAAGATAGCTGTGGTAGCTCTGAATGGCCTACAAACCAACTATGGCACTGCTATGGAAAAGGCAATACACTTTGAAGGCTGAAGCTGAGTGGTGGGCTGAAGCTCTTGGACCTACTGCTGCCTGCCAGAGAGAGGTAGCTGCTCTGGGGAGCTTGCAGAGAGGTACTCCTCCTTTGGGATCCCAGCTGATGGATGGTACCTCTTGAGCAGGAACAGACAGAGCCTCCCTTCAATGTCTTAGGCTGAGTGTTTTTTTTCAAAGTGGAGTTTCATTTCTCCGTGCTATTCATCTTCCATAACCAATTCTCAGTAAGACCTTCCAGTTTATCTCTAGGTTTGCACAGGTGTTAGAAGTCTTTTTTTGCTTGGACTGAAGCCCCTTCTCATTAAGTGCTTCAGTCTTTGCTGTTAGTGTCCTAGTGTTGGTGGCTTCATTGTGGGCTGCAGGAAGAGAATGAACATGACCAAATCTTTCAGATACAGCCTTCTTTTTTGAAACAGATTAGAGATTTTAAATAATGCTGGAGAGAGTTTTGTCAAGCATTGCTGAAGACTTAGATTGCTAGTTTGGATTTCTTTCATTAGCCAACAGCCATTACCTTCTTCATATGGTGATTTCAGGAGTCGGTATTGAGGTCAGCACTCCAGTGTGAGAGGATGGGAAATAGTTGAAAACTGTGCTGTCACTATAGCGGTACTTTTATTTTAGCGTCTCATAGCTTTCAAGTTCATGTAGCACTTTGTACAGTGGAGTTCACATGGGGTGGTTTTAAGCCTATGTTTGAGAAATTAATTTTCCCCTGTTGGTACAAATCATAGTTGCTTCACATCAGTGCTCTGCTGGGAGTGGCTTAAATGTGTTAAACAACATTAAAGTCTTTCCAGCCCTTTCCTCAGGCTCAACAACTCGTTTTTTGGTGCAGTGGATTCTGCAGCTAGATCTTGGCTCAGAAGTCTCATCCATTGCTGGAATGTCTGGGCTTGGGCTTCTTAAAGAACAAGCCCCAGCTCTTCTCAGGTCTTTCCACACCAACTGTGTTTCTGAATGTGTCCATCATCCTGGAAGCTTAGAATAGTTTTTAACTATCCACAAACTTTCTCTAGGTTGAATTCAGATTGCTGTTGTACTCTTCACACATCCATATGGTCCAGAGACATGTATTCCTTCACCTGGAGAAGAGGAACTTCCCTGGATTAGGGAGCTTCATTTCCCTTGCAAGGCCAGGTCAGCCTTTTCTTTAATTAGCCCTCCAAGACCCCTTCCTCACTTCCATTAAGGGTGAGATTTTACAAGTACTTCATGATCTGAAAGAAAAAAATGGAGAAGAATTTCCTAAGGACGTCTGCACCCATTAGATTCCTCTGTGACTGTTTACATATTTATGGGTCTGGCATTATGTGAAGAAGAACTGGTCCCCATTAGGCTCCATGCAGCTATCATTGAGAATTGCCAACCATCTCATGGGTAATGGGATCCCACCTAACAGTGAATGTCACAGGTGATGAACACCCTCAACAGCTGTTAAAGGTGAGAGGAGTTGGGGTGCCCAGAACCCTGTCAGACCAGCCTGTAGGAGAGGACTTCCCAACCTCTTTGCCATTAACAGAACCACCGAGCAGCAGTCCCGCTAGCCAATGTAGCAGCCAGCTAAGAACAGGGTCAGAAGACTCACAGATCCCTGTAGTACCATGGAAGATCATTTTCTGGCATTAAATATGATAATTTTCTACTTCTGTATAGGCTCTGTTAAGCAATTCCTCTGGTGCTGAAAAGTAGCAGGACTAGTGAACTGTTTAATGAGGGACATTTGTGTCTACTGCCTTGGAACTCGCTAATTTCTTGTTTAATCTGATGTGATATTTAGCTGCTATGCAGTACTAGTGTAGGTTAAAGGAACGCTGCTCGCTTGTTACAGGTAGACAAAGAATGGCCTGCACTTTGACTTGGCTAATCTGAGCTGGAAGGTCTGGTGAGCTCTGAGCAAACAGATCACGGATTTTAATCTGGTGTTTTTCCAGTGAAAAACAAACAAACAAAATCCTACTGTTTTGGTGTCTCTGGCAGCATTTTGTTGGACAGTTACTCAAAAAGGCTGTTCAAATAACTTAACTGAAAAATATCCTGGTGAGGAGAAAAGATTTTGGTTTGATTCGAAATGAAACGCGTTCTCTTTTTCTCAATGAAACGACCCTTTCCCACTGCCAAGCGTGCGCAGGCTTGAATGAAACATTTCATTTGTGAGTATTTTTCCCCTCTCTCTTAAAAACAATTCCATCGAGCTCCCTTTTGAAGCAAGGTACCGCTCCAAAATGAAAGTCCGACTTCTTTTTTTGTGAAACACTGGCACAAAATCTCACCCTTTCTGAAAAATCAGTTTCTCCCTCTGCCGCCTCTTAACCCTTTCTCCTCTCACGCTTGCTTTTGACTGAAACTACTTCATTCAAATTCAGTCCTTCACTCATGTTTAGATCACCCTGAAATTGCATTTTTTAGAGACTAAACTGAGACATTTCATCCCCTCCTACCGAGCGCCTACTGATGCTCTGCAGGGTGCAGCTATAGCTCTTACTTCCCTCTAGATATTGATGTTGCCGGGACTTTGATGGGGAAGTGAAAACTGGCTGCCATATGATGAAATCTTGGTCGGCACTTAGAAATTCCCAACCAGACAGGAGGTTTAACTAATGGAGAAGGGAAAAAGTCAGCAGATGATGGGATTTTTCCAAGTTCTGGCACTGCATTGCAAAAAATGGAGAGCGTGTGTGGAGAGCACTTCCCCTTCGTCAGCTGAAGGGGTTTCTTTAAATCAAAGAGGAACTGAAGTAACTTGCTCCAAATTGTTTTCGTTTGTGTTTAGTTGAGTGAGGCAGTTCTACTTATGTCTGAATATACAATCACATTAGTGACTGTGTAAATTACGCTAGCATGGGAAAGTCAGACTTCTTGCATTTACAGCGTGTTCACATTGGTTATCAACTGTTTACCCATCGTGTGCTGCATTTCTTTACCTGGATGATACATGGTTACCTCATGTAACAGCAATGAGGTCACTGCCTGTGCAATGGCATGGTGTCTTCTGCATAGTTAAGATTATTTAATATTAAAATGGTGACATTTAAATAATTTCTCTGGAGTTTGCCATTTGATTTGAAATTTCTGGAACCGTGCTGGCAGGGAGTTAGTCTAGAGTCCTTCCTTAATCTTTCTAGAAAGAAAGTTGTCCAGAGATTAGTAATACTCCTCCTTTTTCCCTTTCCTTTCCCCTAATGCATCAGCGTAAACCCAGCCTACCCTGTTTTCAATCGACGGTTACTTTTATGGGATGGCTGTTTCATGGCCCATGGGTGAAATCACCTCTGAAGTTCTCCCCGCAGCATGCGGTGCTTGCAGAGGATCACAGCAGTGCAGAGGGGTTGTCTTGCTGCTCTCCGTACTGACTGGGTGAACATGGCCTGTTTTTTGTGAAGAGGTGCCCATGTGATGAAGCATTGCCTCTGTCGTGCTTTCCTGTGTAATCCCAGCGGAGAAGCCCCGGTCGGAGTGCCCTGGGGAAACAATGTGTCCTATCCACTGTCGCCACCAGCTCTGGTTAGACACACTTTGTTGGGTCAGCGTGAAAACGCTGGAGCCGGTCTTTGTGAGCACTACCTTGATAATGTGGGTACGCTGGGCATCGCTGGGCACCCCTGCAGGCATGCTGCCATCTGTCTGTCTGTCTGTCTGTGTTAGCGGGGCAGTTTAACACCAGTAATATTGGGGAAGGTCCAGGTATTTGGACAGCAGAAGAGGGGATTCAAGCAGGTAGCAGAGTTCCTTGTTCAGGTTAAAGGGAGGGGAGCAGGGGCATAGCTGTTATCTTGTTTTATGGGAGGTTTTAACAAAGGTAACGCTCTTGCGGAAGGCTATTCAGGCTGCTGTTTCCCTAGCATTTTAAATACCACCCCACTCCTCTCATTATAGTTGGGGATTTTGGCTCTCCCAGGGGGGAGGAGATGTTCTAAATGGGCTGCCAGGGAGGTGGATTTAATGCACTAGGAAGAACTGGCTTCACCAAGTTAAAAAGCAAAACAAAACCCAATCCTCCATTCCTATTTTTAGTGTTTATGACCAAGTATTTTTGCTTGGTTGCTCATTTTGAAAGGGTTTAGTGAGCCTGCCAGTTGATTGAAAGCTCTGTGGTGTGTGAGCTGGCCTGGCTAGGGAGCCTGCAGTGCATAGCGACGAGGTCGGAGCCGCGCTGGAGGTTTTTTTCCACTGCAGTTTGTTGAAGGGTAACAAAAATGTCCCCTGGGCAAAGGGGATGCTGGCTTTCCAGGTTGTGGTGATTCATCTTGTCTGGATAAGCAGCCTTCCTCCCACTCCCGCATTTTCATTTCCATCCACCTCACCCCTACTTCACTGCACGGACCAGTGCAAAACCTGCCAGTATTGCTGGGGGGGTCTGAGGCAGCCGACCCCCGCGAGGTGTACCTGCTGGGCAGCATTAGCATTCCCTGCCCGTCCTCCCGGCCAGTTCGTGCTCCATAAATGGGTTTAGTCTCGTTATTAGGAGCTATGTCCCTGGCATATGGAGTCCGTGCGGTGCCTGCAGGCAGGTTTCCTTCCTGTTGGTGTTGGTAAGCGGCCCAAGTGCCTCCTGGCAATTAGCAGATCGTTACCCATAATGCGGTGCGCAGCGATGCAGCCTGGTGGGTTTTCTGGAGGTCACTCTGACCTAATTCACCCCCAGGAATTGTACAGCGCTGGCATGACTTACCAGTGCATTAACAAGCTGATGCTTCAGTACGAGGTTATTTGAGTGCTTCCACATTATTTTTCTCAGGCAAGAAATAGCCATTTTGTCTAGCAGCCAACAGTGGCTAATGGGGGCCGCTCTGGAAGAGGAGGGAGCAGAATCCTGGCTGGTTTTGAGATGGGACATCACGGGCGTGTGGCATTTCCTTTGGCTTTAAGGTTGGGGGCCCTTTCTGATCCCCTGGGTTGCAAATGCGCAGAGCTCGGTTTGCCACCTTACTTCTGCCTTATCACAGCACCTTTGCAGTGAACCGAGCGGCGTGTGTCAAGCGTGTGCCCAAATTCTTGCTGCTCGGCCTCGGAGGGGAAGACAGAGGAGCAAGACTCTGCCCCAGATCTGCTGCAGCCCAAACACCCCAGCAATATGAAATGGAGGTGCAGCTTTCAGCCCGTCCCAGGTAGTTTTGGAGGGGCAGGCATGCCTGGCCGTGGGGGGACCCCCACACGGCAGTGGGCACCCCCGCACGGCTTGTCCTCTCTCTGGCAAACCTGAGCCCAGAGCAGAGGGCCTGGCTGCAGCATCACCAGCCCGAATCAGGGTGTTTCTCCCACGGTGGTGTTTTGTATACGCCAGAGTTAACTGTCGGCAGTTTTTAGAGGCTTTTAAAATCTGTAACTTCTGGTTTTCATTTCTTCCCTGCTAAGATCCATGTGGCTGGACTGTGCATGCTGAGGAAGTGGAGCTACGCAGGGAAAGGCGTGCACAAACCTATGGCAGTAAAACCGTTTTAAAGCATTTCTCAAGTAGTTTTCCTGTAAGTCTCGTGGCATCTGCTACCAAGGGGACAGCGTGTGGGGAGAAGGTGATTTGACTGACAAACCAGTAGGATGCCCAGAATAACTGGTCCTGGCTTCTCTCTTTGCGTGCTCTGGAGGTCACCCCTGAATCCCACCCATCTCCTCCTGCTGCCCCGGGCCAGGCAGAGTTACTCTGCCTTGTCTGTGGCTAATCTCTCTGGGTGCATGTGGGTCCTTGTATGCACAGATCCTTCATTTTGTTTATGGACGTGAGCAGCCTTTGAGCCAAGCTCTGCTCTCGACGTGCCCTCTGTAGCCCAGGCTCTTTGTCCTCGCTGATGCTCTTGAGGCTTGAAAATGTTTCAGGGGAAATTCTGCGGCGTTGTAGAGTCAAAGCTGGGAGCGAGCTGAGCTGGTGGCCGGACTTTCCTTGGGCAACAAAATTTTCCGGGGAGTGCCTCGAGATGAGGGGTATTTTGGTAGGAGCTCACTCCAGCTGTGCCCTTTGGTGTTTGTGTGGCTAGAGCAACAGCAGGGTGGTGCAGGAGAGGGAGCTGCAAGTACCACCTTCCACATACCACCATCTTATAACTTCACTGAGATCTCTGGTGTTAATTGCTTTCAAAAGCAGGTCTGTTCTGCTTTCAGTTCCCGTTGACTCCAGTTACACCTGCCTAACTGCGACTGGGACAGAACCAGTATCTTTTGCACAGGGGTTTTATTTGTCCCTTAGGTGAGCAATTAAAGCGGGTTCTCTTCTACCGATGCTGAATATTCGAGCAATTGCTTGTAATTTATGTTTCTTTTTCCACTTGAACTGGCAGTACCGAGAGGCAAACCACCTCCGGAGTGCAGCTGGCTGCCAGTCCCGGGTGCTAATGCAGCAGAGTGCCCCTTCCTTTTCTGTGGGCTCAGTTTAAGCTCCGTCCGCACTGGCCAGAATGACTATAGGGCCAGGAAATGAAATAATAGGAACTATAAGCTCTGCTACAGCTGAATGGTTTCAGAGCTCCATCAATTATTAAAGGCGTTAATTCTTCCACAATTACTGGCATATTGCAGCATATTAGATTAGAGGAAAATTGGTCTCTGACCAAATCAGACTGACCAGCCTATTCACTGAGGCCCCCGAGTCCTTTCGGACTCACTTCTGCGGCAGAGTAGGCGGTGCTGGAGCACAGTGCCTCGGACACTGGGAGAAACAGCCAGGTTGTCTCATCTCAATCAGGACGTAGAAATTCACAGGGATAATATTTCCTCTCCTGTATTTCTTCTCCTCATCTACTGTCTAATAGTAATAAGACCCACTGGCCTACCAGTGAGACTTCCTTTTTTGTTCATTTTTCTTAAGCAGCTGGATTCAGCAGGGCTCTGTGCCGAAGGGGGTGAGACAAGAGCTCTCCACCTGCAGCCTCCGCCACCCAGCCTGGCCGCTGGGAAAGCTGTTATATTTTTCTATACTGAAATACTCCTGCTTCCCTGCATCACAGAGGTACTGTGGGAGGTGGTGCCTTGGATCCTCACCCCCACAAACACTTTTGAAGGTTTCCGAGTACCTCCATTTGAACAGGCAGGCATTATGTCCCTGCATCGTAACGCCTTGGTGTTGCAAGATGCGAAGGGCCAGGAAAATGCCAAGAGCTCCCCATCCTCATCCCTCAGTAGCGTTTCGTCTTTTTCTGAGAGTTGCAGCTCCTCGAGTGCTGGGATTCTGGCAGAGCCAAGCCTTTCCATGTGGCTGGCTGGGTTGGGTTCTTAAGGGCCCTTTCTAATCCTTCTGTTGTTGACACTGCGTATCTGTAAGCACGCTTTCTTAGACAGACAAATGAGGGCTAAATTTTAATATCATAACCATAAAATCATATCCTGTATTAGAATTACAAGTTACTTTTCCCTTTCTTTTGTATGAATAATGGTAATAATTCTGTCTAATGATGGCAGTGGTCACAGCAATCCTTATTCAGTCTTAGCAGGAGGAAATTTTGCAGTTTCTTTGCATGTAAAACTTCCATTGTTTGCATGGGGTTCCTGTGACATAGGTCATTATATCTGTAATATGTATTTATAGTTGTTTAAAGACCTGAATAGTTTATGGAATAAATTCTGATGCGATATAGCCAGGAGGCCTGTGGGTTTTCATTATGCTATTGATTAAAAAGCCCACCACTACACAGTGAAGATAAGAGAAAGAATTGGAAACTGCGTGAAAATTCCTTTTATTCTATATAAATAATTTCACATTTGTTTTAAAAAAGGAGTCTTTGCTTATTTTTTTCCCTCAAGATAATCTCTGCCTTTGTTTGAAAAAGGTTATTGATTGGATTGTTAACTTAAATAGTCTGTGGCGGGTGTGACAGAGCACATGGCTGCAATTAATCTTGCAATGCAGAATCCATTATTGAAGAAGCACTAATGAGCCGTTCTAAGGCCTTCACTGGTCACAGAGCGCCTGGGAGCAGCAGATTGCTCCTGCCCTTTAATGTCAGTTTTGGTCTTTAGTGTTACACAGCCAGTGTAAGCAGAAGAGATTTTTAGATTTTTTTTTTTTTTAGGGTATTTATGTTAAAATTCTCCTTACGGCCAGCCTGCAATTGCAGACATGGTCTCTGATATTGCTCAGCCCCCCTCCTCCTCTGACCAGATGTCTGGTGGACATAGTGTACAATTAAAGCCAGTGGCATGTGAAACACAGGTGTCACCATAAAATATGGTCTCAGTCACAGGGTTCAGATCCAGAGGAGAGTTTGAGGGAGCTTTCAGACCTGATCTATACTTTAAAATATTGCTTTAAGACAAAGGGATGAGCTGTTAGAAACCTTCTCACTGCAAGTTTTATTGTCTATGTTGTTTATAGCTATTGTGGCATAGCAAAAGTTTAGGTAGAGAATAGTTATGGTAGATTAGAAACTGTCAATGTTAACGTATCACCTTCTCCTTCAACAGAACTGCTCCCGGGGTGTGTTTTAGAGGTCTGTCTATTGACTTCAGTGACACCATAAATATGTGTTACTTCTTCCCCCTGTTAGATCTGCGGAGCTGATACAGACAGGTGAGAGTGATCCAGCGCTTGCCAGGGCAGAGCCACCACCTGAATTATTAACTGAGTTCCAGCTGCAGACTCTTTGCTGCACACCTTCACCTTAGCAAATGCCGTTTATCACCAGTTTAGTGAAATAAGACTATTTCTTCATCCTGACCTCATAAGTGATGAAATTAAGCGAGAAAGAAAGACTTTCAGCTCTCTGGCTCATGCCACAGTGTCCGTAACTTGAACCACATTTTGGACTGCTCTTTGTGTAAAACAAAATTGTTCGTGGGCTGAAATAGCCTTTTTTTTTTTTTAAGGGAATTTGAATCTCCCCACAGTAGCCTGCCGTAGGCAGCTACAGGGCTTTGTCTTCAGGTATTCTGCCACTGACAGAACGCCAAGAAGTGCTGTGATATGGAGCAGGGATGGTGTTCAATAACACCGCTCCAGAAGTCTTGGACACGTGAATTTTCTCATAGGTCATGAAAAACACTGGGTTTTGAACCAAAGTAGCAGGAAAATAGAGAGATTGTGAAGAAGGAGAGCAGGGAGGGCAGGAAAAAGAATTTTAATGTTCTGAGTATCTATTGCCCATACGCTACAGTGCCTGATCACGCTGCTGGCTTAAGTAAAAATAGTCTTTCCAATCACATTAGGTTGGGGTCATGTACCACAAGGCACGTTGTTTAATGTGAAAGAGGATCTGACTTAGAGGCTGAAGAAAGACATGTCCACGAGATATTCTTTTTCCCTTAGATATGCCATAAGCCCTGGGCTAACAGAGAGCAATCTGCGGCTATGCAGACATGGCTGTGAGCATTTGTTGGACTCTTTTGTAGTCACAGCATTTGGAGAGAGAGCCCAATGGAGTGAATAAATTGGTATATTTTTGCAAAATATTTCTGCATTGCTGGTAAAAGGAAGCCACCATGGCCTTCACTCCACTATTAATATTTTCTAAGCGATCCTCAGCCCACAAGAGCTCATTTCTTTTAGGCTTGTGGTGGGTGTGGTTCTTAGGAAGGGCTCTGCAAAATAGGATGGATCACTTTGAGGATGAGGCACCATTGATACAAGATGCAGCACAGAAAACCTGCAGAGGTGTTCTTGAGGCAAACGAGGAACGAGACAGTCAAGACTGATAGCTGGAAGAGAGCAGGAATAGCTGTGAAGGGACAGAGATAAAGTAATGAACAGAACCTGACCTTCATGTCATTTGAGAGAGTCTCTAGCTGGAGTCTCTGCAATGAACAATGTGTGTATGCAGGCAAGTGAGCATGTGAGTACGTGTATGCATTTAGCTGTGATTTATTTCTGTAAGTTTGATTCCATTCTTTCTGTTTCTTTTCAAACGTAGACTGAAGCTATTTAACTCTCTGATTAACTCACCTCCCCGTATGAGTTGTTTTGTGTGATGTATTCCAGCACTGTACAACCTTTCTGGAAGCTGACTCGCTGCTGTTAGGATGAATTCCTCCCTGATGCGTAGTGTGGCACATTTGTTCTATTTACTGGTCTTGGAATGAGGTTCTGCGTTTGCTGTAAATCAGATCTGGAGGAACATTTCAGTGTCATGTCAGGTTCTGCTAGTTTGATAGTATCAGAAATAATATGAAGTCCTCTCAGCAAGAAAAGGTATCATGTCACAAAATCTCCTTCTGCACCACTGCGGTTTCAAGGTCCCTAGAACTTTAGTTTGGACTTGGTCCACTGTAAATCTCAGTAAAATCTGACTCTTGTTTTGTGCTGACATTTCAAGGGCTCCAAAACCCAGTGATCTTCTTAGCCAATCTGAGCTCATCAGTACTGTCAAAACATTTATTCAAAGGCTTAAGAGTGATAGGAACAATGTCATTGATCTCTTCTTCCTTAAATATCTCCTTTATTTTCTATTCAATTTCCTTAATAACTTATGTACACATATTTCTTTGCTGGACAGGCTTAGTTTTTGTGTCACTACCATGCAAATATAACTGGAAGACCAAAATCCTTATTACACCATTTGGTGGTTTCGTGGACACATAAAGGAAATATATTCCCTACAGCATTATTGCCTTACCCAGCAAGTCTCAGCAACTGTTTGCTTCACTAGCTAGAAAATATAGAAGCTTCTTGTAGGGTGGTGATGGGTGATGCGACGACACAGCAAAATACTGCTGATAGGTCTGGTAATGAAGATAGCACATCTATGCCAACATCTACTGTATCTGTGCCTTTTTTTCATATTGGAGAAGCAGCCTTTCTTTCTCCACTCTTTAAGCCATTTGGGCTGGTGGAGCTGGAGAAGATTTCGTCCTACCCATTGGCTGTAGTCTAAGAACAGCAGATGGCTACAGGTGAACACCCACCCCCCCCCCCCACCCCCCCCCACGTGATGGTGTAAGGTTCTAGAAGTAGCAGTCGGTAGCACTGAATTTGCGTACCTTTATTTCTAGTTTTTGTATAGATGAGCAATTGGCTGTCTCTGTCCATGCCGCCCCCCCTCAACCCCCCGACTACGCAAGGTGTTAATGCTCACGTGTGCCAGAGAGGGATGCTAAATACGGGGCTTTCCAAGAAGGCAAGCATTAGATTACTGCAGGTGACTTAGGGACTGCCTCAGCCTGACAGGGGTGGTTTGGGAGTACAGTACTTTATTTCAGCGGTATATTTTTTCTTGTTTTGTTTTGCAGAAGGAACACTGATCCTACCTTTGGTTTGTTTGTTTGTTTGTATTTTCCCCTCCAGAAAGCCCATTGCTGACCCTGCTACTGTGATACCGCTGTTTTGCAAAGCTGGAGTCGACACGCATGTAGGGGTGGGGGTTGTAACTCTGGCAATTTGTCCTTCCCGATTAGATGTGACTGTTCTGCTAGCTTTCCCCTCTTTATTCCTTTCATTTAGTTCGTTGTGGGAGTTGGCTTGGGTTTTTTTTCCTTTCGGTTTCTTGTTTTGATCCTGGAAGGTTAGCTGTGCAATTTGGTTTCTTCTGTGCCAACCAACTTTAGTGGCAGAGCTCTTAAAAAAATTAAAAGCTGTATCCCTCCATCCTGTCTTGCTTCTTCTCTGTACACTACTGCTTCCATTTAAGCAAAGTTTACAGAATTGCTCCACCCATTTGGACACCAGGAAGGGAAGCTCTGAAATGGAGAATAACCTCATTTCCACCAGGTCCTTCAGTCCGCTCGAAACAACGCTAATTGAAACTGTAGTCCAATTTCTATTAAGATGGATGGGCTCTCTCTGAAATTGGGTTTGTTTCTGATTTCATCCTTTCTCTTGTTTTTTTTTTTTTTCCAAAAAAAATCTCCACAAAAACCAAACTCAAAGCCAAACCATTTTTAAGAGCTCTGAATAAAACTGCTTTGCCAATGGGGAATGGGTGGGGATGACTCTGATTTTCTCTTGTGCCCGGCAGCGAAAGGGTTAATGCCTGCTTTCCTCTTTGGTATCTGTTAGTTGCAGCCCATGTTGTGATCAGTCCATGTCCATGTGCGTTTTGTTCCCAAATTTCATACCGGTTAATTAACAAGCAACAAGTGAGCCTTAACAATGACCATTGTTTCCGATCTTCCTCAGGACACCCGACCTGCCTGCAGTTCACCACAAACATGACTGAGGCTGTTAAAACCTATCAGTGGCAGTGCATTGAGTGCAAATCCTGCAGCCTTTGTGGGACCTCTGAGAACGATGTGAGTTCATTTACCTTTTCATGCAAATAAGCGTCACTGCAAGCTACTGTCATGCCCACCCTCGACGAGCACGTGGGAATGGTGTGGGTCATGGCTTTACTGCTGCTTCCATGCATCTCTGAGGAAAAGTCGCTCCTGAAAGTAGAGACGGGCTTCTCCCCCGTGCCCCCATTCAGCTGTCGGTCTCTGCTGAAATTACCACAGGTGTCATACAGGGCCACTTAAGGTGGCGATAGTTGTGGTTTGTATGCTTATTCAATAGAAATTAGCTGGAGGCCATAAACTCATGTCACAGGGAGCTGCAGGAGAGCAGTATTTTCAATATGGTAGTCAGGAGCAGATGTGAATGGGGGATAACCTGAAAGACGGCAGGCATGTTTCTTCTGTCCCTGATTTTGCTTACTTTCTTGGCAAGATTTTTAAATCTTAATTACAAGACTTGGGAAACATGAAAGCATTTGAACTGGGATGCCTAGGCCTCTCTCTAGTCACCTAATCACCTATCCCAGTGATTTCCAAACCACGATCCAGAGTCTGCAGCTGAACACTGTCTGTGGGGTTTTCAGGTAAAATCTGATGCTAAGGGTCCTTGGTAGTCTGTGAAAAACTTGGAGAATTGAGAGTGGCTGCAGAACTTTGGAGGCAACTAGCTAACACTACATTCCCTATAGCAGAATAAATTAGAAGGCTGAGATTTTGTTTTGCTTTAGCAGTAAATGAGGAAATCTGAAAACAGGGAGCTGTTCTGTGTTAGGATTCGTGGGATACTTCCGAGCATCTTTTTTCTCACCCAAATATATGAAAGAGCTGCAGACCACATGGTGGGATCATGTAATTTCCACCTGCTTCACAGAGCATTTACTCAGCTGAGTTTTGGAGAACTGGCTAAGTCCAGGCTTTTGACGAGAAAGGTTTCCCCTGAAGGGATGAGATCCAGCACGTGGTCACACTGGAGCCCAGCAAAGCCTGTCCTCTTCTCTCAGTACAGCATATCCCCAGCCTAACAGCTTTCACTCCCGCATCACGAGGCCACCTTGGAGAGGAAGTCCTCCACATCTCAGAGAGTTTTTCCAGTTAGAAACTGAACTGCCTTTGTAATGAGAAGGGCCCTCTGCAGCCTCTTGGAAGTATGGTGGTTGATAGTGGACTCACGAATGTGATGCCTGTAGCCTTTTACGTTCCCCATAGCCTCTTAGTCTCTATGTTGCAGCTCTGCATTCCTAGCTGAGCATTGCTGGTTACCATGCTTATATTTTCATCTTGGCAAGAGACTAATTTACATCATTTTCTCTCTTCTCCTCTCCTTCTCTCCCTGTTTCCCTACTGTCTCCCCAACAACCCTGCCTCAGGACCAGCTGCTCTTCTGTGATGACTGTGACCGTGGCTATCACATGTATTGCTTGAATCCACCAGTCTTTGAGCCCCCAGAAGGTAACATATATTGGAAGTCTGCTTTGAAAATCACAATAAAGTCCTGGTGGAGAAGGGAAGAACTTCAGAAATGTGGCCTGGGCCATGCAGGGTTAAGGAAGCAGTAGCAAAGCAGAGGCAGGTAGCACTGGAAAAAAAAGAAAATTAATAGACGTGGAGGTCTAGTGTGATCTGAGATGTCCTATTCCATCTTGCCTGGTCTCTACCTCCTCTACCAGGACACGGTTCTTTTGCAGGTCATGAGGGTACCTTTGAGTGTCCCAGATGGCATTGGACACCTCAATTTAGCCAACTGAATCAAGCTCCTGTGAACTGTGACTTCGGACTTCCTAACAAGTTGAAGTCCCAGAGAGAAAGCCCCAGACAAGGAGGTCCTCTCTGGAATAGCTGAGTCTGTTCTCAGGAGGCTGGATTAAGACGAATGACCTTCCTTGTTCTCTGGTCTGTCTGTGCCTTGGAACAGTGAGAGTTTTACGGTCTGTATTACATTTTGTATGTAGTTATGTCCTCTGCAGGGGATTCAATCTGACTATTCTACAACTGGTTATAGCTTGTCACTTGGTCGTGGAGCAGAGGAGCTAGGCCCTTGCCATTATTGATTCTCTGACTAAAATCTGCAGAGAGCAGTAGAATTGGAGACATGCGAGTGCGAATGACTGTGGTTTACATGAGGGGTGAGACAAGAATAATTAAAAATCAATCATGCATTCAGGACCTAAATGTTTGTAACTTTGATAAAGAGGAAACTAAAAATTTTGAAATGCAGCTAATAATTAGCTAAAGGTTTCTGTTTGACTGGGAAGTGGTGTATGGAAAGTATGAAAATATAAAACGCCTAGTGGCAATGCACAGCCCAGCTGTGTTGTAACTTGTATGGGGAGCCTATGTACACAACACCAAGGGCAGCAGTCTGCTTCAGAAAATTACAGGCAATTCCAACGTTAGGACCATTTGATATCCTATTCAAGCTGATCTTGACATAAACTCTGAGTGCCTGGATTTGATGTCATTCCTATAAGAAGGATTTTTTCATTTTCAGGGAGCTGGAGTTGTCATTTGTGCCGGGAGCTGCTCAGAGAGAGAGCATCAGCTTTTGGCTTCCAGGCCTGAGGAGCTCCAGCAGTCAAGAAACACTTTGCTCCTGGTGTTGCCATACCAGCACACAATTCCCATCCAGAACACAAAGACACAACCCACATCAAAAAGAATGGACACTCAAATACAGGAAGAGGTATCTGTGGTATTCACTCTCACTAATGCCATACCTCCTGGGCACTACTAGAAGGATCGTGTACTTTCCCGATGCTCCGGATGAAATCTCTTCACTGCTATGCATGGTTGCTGCTTGCCGTTACGGGCTCACATGCATTATAGAAGGGGGAGGGTTGTTGTATCGACATGGAGAAGTCAATTTTGTGTGGCCTTGTGTTTTCTGTTTAGTCTTCTTTTTAACGAAGAAGTAGTAAGGTATCTCCCAAGGAATTATTGGTGAGTACTTTGTCTGGGAGCAGCACCAGTTTTTTCTCTTCACCGGCTTGACTGGAAATCTCTTTACTGCAACCACTCCGTATTTGTAGGCGGGGGGCTTTGAGAGTTGCATTAGTTTAATACTTCCCAGGTCATGAACAATGCGTTGTCACTGAGAAAATCACTGATCAAAAATGTTTACGGGGTGACACTTTCTCCCTTGGATCAAATGCTTTGATTTGGCAGATCTTGAGAGATCTGGTTTTAGTATCTCTGAAGGAAGAACAGTACCAGTATGTACACACACGGATGCTTAGAAAAGCCTACCGTCTTTGGTGTTTCAGGATATTCAGGCACACTGTCCCACTGCAGTGCCAGCATAAGTCCACACTCATCATTTTATTTTTATTCAGAAAATTGTGAATGGTTATGTATGTAACTGACTTGCTCTTTAGCTCAGAAAATTGAACAAGAGAAAAAGGTCAGCTTAAGTTGATCATAGGAAGTAAAACTGTCGGTTTTCTGAGCAATCTAAAGTAAGCTGCAAAAAGGAACGACTTTGGCTTAGGGTCAAATGAAGCATTTTTGGTTAATTTTTTGAAATTTCTAAACTAAAATGTTCTGCAACTTACAGTTGCGTTTTATTCTGGGAATTGCCTAACCAGGACTTCCAGCATTTCCATAGTGTTACTGTTTTTTAATCAAAGTAATTATCAAGATCTAGATGAATTTTCAAATAATTTTGCCCCCAAATTCTCTACAACTGCATTTTTTGGCAAACGTAATAATTTGTCAAAAAACCTTCCGCAGCTCTAAAGAAGGGAATAATTTACTGAATCTAATATGAAAAGAAAGATTTTGGTAATGATTTTAAAATTTAAGTAGAAATAGTTGTACTCTATTTAAACAAACCTCTACATGTGAAAGTAAGAAACATTAGGAAGAGCAACAATTGAAAAAATATTATTACAGTTGAGTCTCTGAATAATTTAAGACATCGCTAGGAGGACAAGTGAGTGCATTAAAGAATTTGTACCAGATACATCTTTAAGGTTAAAAATCTGCAACTCCCCGAACTGCCAAGTAGCCCAGAATGACGGATTTCTTGGGTATGATGTATATTACTTTCTATGCATAGATTTAAGTGGGTTTATAATATAAATTTATGAGAGTCCCAAGCAGCATGTGACTCGGGTTGCTTGTACAAGTAGGTAAGGACGCTGAAGATTATATTTGGCATATTTATATTGGTTGAAACTTTTCTGCAAAATGAAATGTCCCTGAACATTTGAAAGGACATTGTGAAAGAATATCAGTGAGCTAATTTTTCTTCCTTCTCCGGCTAATTACACTTAGTTAGAATGAGCTATACTGACCTAATGCACTTTCCCTCATTATTTAGATAGTTCCTTCACCTTTTGCATTTTGTTCAGCTTGCACACTGAAAGTAGCCGTGTCAGCTGCTGGATTCTCCCACGTACTGTCACAGCCTCTTCTCAGGCTGCAGCAGGAGTATTTTAGCCTGTTAGAAAAAATTTAGAAAGTATTTTTCGTAGTTGTATTGGACCAAATCTCTCCTGGAGCAGCTGCACTGGCTACCTGTGAAATTCACTCAATACCTTAGGCTTTCCATGTGACGGCGCCTCAGATGAGCCAAGAGTACAAAGAAACTTGAGCATCAGGTGTGGGGAGGGTAAGGTGGGAGCCTGTGGACCTGCGTTAAGTGTCTGGTACCTGTTGGGACAAAGCTCTAGAAAAAACATAAAACGAAGCATCTTCTTCCAACTCTGGAACTGTCCTAGCCCTGAGGAGCACTTGGGGGCCACAGCTCATCCGCATGAGCATTTGCACCCATCGGTTGTTGTGGTCGAACTCTGCTGACCTGGCACTTTGGGACCATCGCACGGTTCAGGCTAATACAAAGTCCTGTTGCTGCTGTGGCCAGGAGCGCAAGTACGTGTTCACCAGAGATGCTGCTGGGCTCTCTCATGGAAAGTGAGTGTTCTGGCAAGAGGGACTGCAGCTAAGTGTGTGCGCTGGAGGAGAGTTTTATGTGGTGCTGGTGGTGGGAGCAGCAGAGGTGGGTTAGTGTTCAGGCTGGTGCTCAGCTACCAGGCCTGCTGGGCTTTGGGAGCTCCATTGTAAAAATGGCCATCGACTTCCAGTTTCCTGGTATTTGCGTTGACCTTGGGAGAGGAGTAGGACAATGTCTTATCAAATGGAGAGGAAAGTGCATGTTGCTTTAGCCAGTGTGTTAAGCAGACAGTGATGGCTCATCATGTAAGTGTCAAGTAGCCCTGGTGGTGGGACCGGCTGGTGCAGAAAATCAGTGCTCTCCACCCCCGCGACAGAGACATTGCTAAATGAGCTGTGCTCTGCATGCACACCTGCTTTCCTATTTTGTGGTTTTGATCCGTAGCGTTGGCCATTTTCCCCTCCCACAACCATTCTGCAGTGAACAGTGTCTTTCATGTTTGGAAATATTTCTCAGTGGCCTTGCTGAAGTTTCATCACTAATGAGGTATGATGGAAGGAGAGGTTGCTAGATCTTCAATGGCAAAATGTTGTTTGCCGTTTGAGATCAATGTAATAGGGTACTTACCCGCAGTGGTCCGGATGTGTTTCATCTCTCCAGCTTTGTGCTGTGTTGCTGTGTAGCCAGGCAGCTCCAGGTAACTTTGGCAGCAGATGAGATGCAAGCTCTTCCATGCTGAGAATTTCTTCCAGCTACAGTCTCCCTTCTTCACTAATTTGGTTTAAGAGAAGAGGCTGGGATGGACCTCTCAGTGACATTTTTAGCATGTGTTCAGAGCCATACATCTTGATGCGCTTTAGAAATATTAATAGATCCACCAAGCTAACAATGCTGTATCTCCTTTACTGAGATGTGGAGATGTTGTGGCACAGTCATGGGGGTGAGGAAAAGGAGTTTAGAAACTCTGATAACTGATTCCCTGTCACCTGGTACCCCCCGGGGACAGCCTTGCTGCACGACCTCTGGGATGAATGACTTGGGCGACTCCATCCGCTGTCAGGCAAATCTTGAAACCACTCGTAGCAGTGATCTGGTCTGGGCAGCAAACAACTAGAGGACTCTGGCTCCGTATGCTTCCCTCTCTCTTGCTACGGCAGGATGTGCAAGTTTGTTGGCAGCCCCTGAGGTGATCAAACTCTGGCGTATTTCAAAACTCTTCTGTGTAGGCAAGGCAAGCAATATTTTAGCACAAATCAGGACAAACTACCATGGGAGATGGTAGTTCCCGCATCCCTTGAAGTCTTCAAATCAAAAGTGGACAGCTTCACAGAAGATGTATTTTAATTAAGCACAATCTTAGTTAATCACAGGAATGTCTGACTGGAAAAGGCTTGTGTTATAGAGGAAGTCAGGCTGGATGATGTAATAGTTCTTCCTGTCCTTATTATAAAAACAGATGTTTACTGTGGGAGAGGATGTGTTTAAATACAAGCTGTGTCTGCATAATGTGCATAATGGCCTTAAAGTATGTTAGTTAAACATAGTCATGTGATCCTTCTCATTTTTAACCCATTTTGGAAAACCTAAAAAAGGTCAGTTATAGGAAATCATCTTTACTGATGCAGTCAATTACATGTTACCTCCTTCATGCCCACAATGGCAGCTACATTGGTGTTGGCTACCTCAGGCTGTTCCAGAACAGTTCAGACTATATCGCGTGAAAGCGTGGCTTGGTTCTGGCTTTCCCTCCATCACATTTATGTGCTGTGTTGCCCGGTTTGCTGCCCCATGGTGGGAAGACTGGCTGGGGAGGGGAACTGCTGCAGTGGCAGCCTCGGAAACCAGAAGAGTGGAGAAATGGTCACAAAAAGGGGGTGCATCCAAGTCATACCACTGAGAAGGTGAGCTCCTGTTACCACCACAGAGCCTCCCCTGCAGCTCAGAAAAGGCCATACCTTTAAGAAACACGGGTCCCATTCTGCCTCCAAACTGTACTTCCGTAGACGTGTCTTTGGACTGAGTTTACAGCATTTCTGTAAATGTATCTTAGGCCAGTTCTTGAGCTAGGAAAGCCACTGTTAAGTGTGTTCTTTTGAAGTAAATGTTGATCTAAATAACTTTGAAATTGTTATTTCTCAACTTTCTTTAAAAGGAGCCTAGTAAATTCTGCCCCAAAGGAAGACTCTCCCACATGGTGCAGTGTTATGGGGCTGTTGCATGTTCTTTACACCTACAGCATGTGTTTTGACAGGGGTCATTTGGGAGGTGAGGAGTGGATGGGGGTAGAAAGGAATATTAATTAAGCTTGTCACTGCCGGAGGGATAGTGTGCATTGTGTGCAAGGAAATTCCAGGTAGAACTGGGCATGATTTTTCTGTGTGGAATAAATTGATTTTTAAAAAATGTGCTTTAGAGAGAACCACAATTATTCACATAGCCAAGTTCAATCTGGCAAACTTTTTTCATATGAAAAATATGGGGGGAATATCGGAAGAGTTGAAAATGCTTGTTTCAATCTTTTTAGATGACTCACTTCAATATTCGAATTTCAAAGTTAATTTAATTTCAAAATAAAAAAAACAAAGTAGCCTTCGTTTGACATAAAACATTTAAAGTGGAGCTAAAAAGTATTTCAAGTCTATCTGAACTGAAATTTTCCATATTTTCCGATTTCCACCACTGTGTATATGGTTAATTCAGTTCCAGCATATCAAGAAATTCCATTAGAGAAAACTTTACAGTATCTACTTAAAAGCAAGTTAGCAGCTATGGAGTAATAGGAATCTTTAACACGATGCAACTGCTTCATCTAAAAGTAAGAGGAGAAATAAAATGGAGAAAAATGTAGTTTTGAAAGCCAGGAGCAGTTTCTTAGAGTAAGACATGGTATCTGATCTTAGTTGTCTGTCTGTCTATCTAATCAGTTGGCAATACCAACTGTTAGTCTATAAAACTGTCTTTCAGAGCAGAAGGGGGAAATGCTTTATGTTT
Source organism: Pluvialis apricaria (assembly GCA_017639485.1). NCBI lineage: Eukaryota > Metazoa > Chordata > Aves > Charadriiformes > Charadriidae > Pluvialis > Pluvialis apricaria. The sequence continues at coordinate 41,383,004 of CM030012.1, read as the reverse complement.
TCCTGATATATCAAAAAACTGGACAAAGCAAAAGAGACTATATTGGGAACAATTTGGCACCATTCTGGGAGGGCAGAAAATGCAAATCTTATGGAGGAGATGATTAAAAGATGGATTGTCTTGTCAGTTTTGTTATGGGAAGCTGTGAGTTGGGCAAGGGGAAGTCCTCACCTGAAATTTTAACAGTGGACCAGATCTATATTTTTGTGAAAGTAAGTTCTGTGGAGAGGAGGGGGCAGATAGGACAGGAAAGCCCTCTTCTCTAGCCAGTTCTGGGTTTGTTGTGATCTTAGCATCTCATAATTTTGCATGCTATACTACATGGCAGGACAAGGGAAGTATGCATTAATTTTCTTTAGGCAACCAGGCAGGGTGACCACCACTGCTGGGGCAGGAGTAGGCGGGTGCTGTCCCTCTCCTGACCCACAACAAGCGGTGTCTGTAGAAGCAACCCACAGCCAAACAGGCGGAGATGCTGTTGCAAAACTTAGGTCTCAGTTAACAGCAGCTGACCTGAACTGGGGACAGCCGGTCCAGCAGAACTGCTGGTTGTGCCAGGCTGCCCACTGGCCTGGAGAGTCAGAGCAGCTCTGAGGTTATCTGGACCATTTCACCGCACCTAAGTAGAGTTATCAAGTGTGGGGTTTATTTCTGCTCACAACAGGGACTGTGGCATTGCTGTGGGCAGGTACCCAAACTCTCTGTGCCTCACTCCTGGAGAAAAGGCAGGATGGCAATTCTTAGCTGTTTTTGTAGAGCACTTGGAGCCCGCCAACTGCGTGCAAGCACTGAGTGCTGCCATTTACTATAGTGCTGCAGACCCAGGCTGTGGCAGAGCAAGCAGAGCCAACTCTCCCATGCTGTGCCTTACGCCATTTATTTCTGCCAGCCACGGGCCCATGACGCTGCCTGGGCAGATGGGAGCAGGGAACAAGCCAGGAGCTGGATGCCGAAGGTCCAAGACCCTGCAGAGGAAATGAAAAGTTTTAGTTACTGTGGCTGTGCATGTCCTCTGGTCAAAGAGGGCAGGAGCTGGGACTGGCAAGCAGCCAAACCCATCTTTAATGGTGATATAATTACTAACAACGACCTCCAGCCCTGGCAGTAGTTAAATGGCTTTTCAGGGCAGGCACCAAACACAGCCTGGTTTACATAAGATAAAGTCAGTTTTGCTGGAGGGGAAGGGAGAGGATTGGGGGGGGGGGGGGGGGAGGTCTGAAGGGGACTGATTTATAAGCACAGCTGCCCAGGCCGCCCCACGTCACGTTCCCATGGCAGTGCAGGCTCAGGCAGCCTCCTTTCTACCAGCGATGGTGCCATCGGCCAGGGCCGGTGCATCAAGTCCCTGCTCGGGGGGAGCAGGTTTTGCGGAGAGAGCGCTGGCGCTGTCCCAGCACTGTCCCCTGCGGTACCGGCCGGGGCGCAGGGTCTCACTGCACTGCAGACAAGGGCAAGAGTGACTGATGCTTCTAGGCGGTGTCCCTGGCCCTTGAGGGGGGACAGTGGCTCCCTTGAAGGAGCCAGGCTGCAAGATGTGCGAGCACAACTTGGCTGTCCTGATGGTCAAGTATTAGCACAGGGAAGAGGAGAGGTGCGTTACTCGTCTGTCTCTCCAGCTGCATCCGTGGGGTGTTTGGCGAGTCCCACCACCACTGCACATCGAGGAACTTACTGGGGGAGGGGGGAAAGGTAAACAATAGCAACTTCTGGGGGACAGAAGGGTTTTTAGGGGTTACCCTCTTACTGTTTAAATGTCAGTGAGAATGCCAGGCATTTTTCTGCCGGGGAATCAAGGTAATAGCTTATTAATGTTTGGTGTGTGTTTCTGCCACGTTGGATGAAAATGTAAAATATTATTACAGTGTTCACCCGCGCATCTAGAATATATGTTGTTACTGCTGTTTTGAAATGATGAAACTACTATTTCCAGGTCAGCTTACCTCCATTTGCATGCATGAAGTTAACAATAAAACACTTCGTACCTGAAAATTGCTGATTTTTCAGGTATTGATATTTTCTTTCAGACTCCTGTCAGCCTAGTCATCCTTCTGATTCAGTTCATTGTAACAAACTGTAGGTTTCACCTCCACAGTGACTCAGGAAACATTTCTTCTCTCCTCACTTTTCAGAAAACAAGGAGAGAGAAGGGCAGGTGTTATTCTTTGCATTCTGAAAGAGTGATAAAGAATGACAAGTCCATTTCATGTTCATCTCCTTTCCATGTCTTGAATGATTGAATTGGTTGGCTGGGAGAGCGCTCCTTTTTGTAGCAGTCTGAGGAGTCTTTGCTGGCATGTTTCACCTGTGCGTGAGATATCAGTCTGAGGTTTTGTCCCCTTGGACAGGACTCTTCCTGCTGTTGCCATATAAGATTTTGAAACTGCTAGTTCTCATCAAGGACCCATGTGCCTATGGTCCTGAAAATCAAGATAAGGATTTCCCTTAGATTCCTCAAGATTTACTGCATGGAAGACCAAATCCCTTGCTGGCCATGAGCTTTGCTGGAGCACAGATCTGTTTCCAGCCCAGAGAACTGCTGCTGCCAGACTCAGGACTGCGTTTTGATGTCCTCTATGCACTGCCAGTGCAAACTTTGCCAACAACATTAAAAGGGAAGGATCTGCTGGAAATCTAAGGATGAGGCATGAATATTATGCCTAATGTACTGTTCCTTTGTGGCTCTCCTAGAAGCATAACAAAAGAGATATGCCCCTGCATCCTTTTCGGAAGACTATAACAAGTGCATGAGGCATTTCCAAGTGTCATCTCCTTTGAGCTTGATTACAGAATATCCTTCATGGTTAATTCTCTTTTTTTTTCTTCTCTTACAATATATTCTTGGATTTCAGAGACAATGTGTATCAAAGTTGATTTCAAGGGTCTAGAGCAATTCAGAAATAGAGAGAGGTCCAAACCGAACCATCATCTTTTATCTCCCCCTTAGAAGTGCTCAACAAACCCTTGAACATTGCAGGGTATCAAACTTGTGTGCTGACTTAATCCCAATTCAGCATAAAGGTCACACAATAGTTCATATAGACTCTTTTGTAGTCATGAAATGTTCTTCAAAGATGCAGGGAGAAATGTTTCCTCTTTACCTTTATGGCTTTCCATTTTTTGTGCTGCAGCAGAGATCAACAGTCCTCCCGTTTACTCTGACTTTCTTCCTGCACTGTAGCCTGGGTCGGAAGTGATGGGGACAGGCCTGGGAATAATTTATTTCATTGAATTGCGGATGTAAAGAGAGGCTCAAGAGCATTCAATTAAGTTGTCATATGTGCTAGTCAGATCACCTAAGAACCATAAGTTTGTGTAGATGTGAAATTATTGCTTCACCTTTTCTTCATCTACCATTTCAGACTGAGTGTGCCATTGGTACACACATGTTTTTTTCACAAAAAATGTGGTTGCAAAGGAAAACATGAACAACTACAACTGGGGGTGGGGAAGACTGAGCTAGGATCTTTGCCATTGATCCTTTATTTGACTTTGGGACAACATTGTCCCCATTATTCAAAAGGGGAATAGATGGAGGATAAATACGTGACATTGTAGTGGATCTCAGACAAAAACTGTGGTGTCATCAACTTTTAAGTGCACTTTAAAAATGCTCAAGTAATGATCCCTAAATAGTGACGTTCCCATTAATACGTTGTTAGAGCCTTACTGTGTGGTGCTGTAGTATTGAATTTTAATTAGAAGGAGACTTTAAGTCATACATACAAATATATGTTTTTGTGCTTCATATTAATGTTATTTACTGTAAATATTGGTCACCTATCAGGAATAGATCTAAAGTCCTATAATAAGTGTTACTCACCTTGAAGGAGAAGAAGGAGGAGGGAGAAAATCTTACTTGTTTTGCAAAGGTGTGTCAACGTTCTAACAAAATAAGGCAAAACATTATCCATTACAACTTAATCTCAATCCTATTTGGAGCATGATTTATCAACACACGAAGTTTTAGAGTACCAATACTCTAAAAGATAGACCAGATTCTCAGCTGCTCTCAATCAACATTCCTCCATTGATTTTAAGCCAAGAGCTTGGCCTGGTGTCTTAAAGAGGCCCCATCTAAGTACACTTAGACTCTAGTCTTTATTAAAAGATGTGCGCTGCTAAATAGTTGAGCACACCCAACATGTGTAAGAAAATAGGTATTTCTATCCCAGGTAAGTCCGGCCTGTTTACACTCGGTTCTGGTTCAGCCTGGTGCTGCTGATGCCATGTTACAGACTCCAAAGGAAAGTGAGAAATCTCAGCAATGAGATAATGGATAATGATGGAGCGATCAGCAGCCAGGGCAAATTTTGCTCTAAATCCATGGAGCTTGGGCTTGATTCATCAGTCTTCAGTGTACTGTCTTTTGATTTTCTCTAAACAGTCCCTTACAGCTATATGAGGAAATGGTGGACAGCAGTGCATGATCTTCCTCTTCTGTATCAGAACTCAGCTCTAACCTCTCCACTCTTACCCATTTCTAATCTGTTCTAGACTTTTGATCTCTCTGTCTCCTCATGTGGAAATCTTTTCCAGCCCCTATCATTTTTAGCATCTGTCCCTGGAGTCAGTCCTCTTCAGCATCATTTGCTCTGAGACAGGCTGAAGTGAAAGTTTGCATGACCAGGATATGCCGTAGGTTTACCGAGTGGTGCTTAAACCTTCTAAGCTTTACCTGTCCCAGTGGTATGTCCTGACAGTGTCTTTGCCTTTTAACCACCCCGTGAGCGGGCCTATCATCATCTCTGGGATATTTTTCCTTTGTGGTTAGAGCTCATCTTGAAGGAACCTGTTTTACAGCCAGTGAAGCCACGCAGCCTTGCTGCTGGCGCACACTCGCCCTCCTTTCCCCAGTGCTCCAGCTGGGGACGTGGTCAGGCTGCTGGCGCATGAGATCACATCCAGCACGGCTACTCCCTGGAAGCCAAAGTGTTGCTTAGTAACCTACTCATGGAAGTACCAGAAGCATTTTTCAATCTGTCACGTTGGCGAAAAACACTGGCTTCTTGATTTAGAGGCATTCTGCTGTGCATAGCAGGGCTGTGCTCCATTACCTTGCATCCTGCGCTATCTGCAAGTGAGGAAATGAACCTCCCATTTAATGGAGGGGCTGAGAGGGGGATGAGGCATGGAAAATATTTGCCCAGGATTGCATGTGAAGCCTTTAGCTGGCTCTCCTGGCATCTAGTCCTCATCTTAACTCCCTTCCCATGGGAGATATTCCCTCCTTATGAAAGTGCACTCCAGGGTGCTATAGCAATTGGCCAAACAGGACCCTGCAGCACCTTCATCTATTATGAGACATTACTGCAATAAAACATGGTGTGTCATACAGAAACTGGATGAGGTATTGCAATATTTATGTTGTAAGCCTCGGTGTCATGGACAATTGCTACAGAATAATGGATGTCTTTTTTTAATGCAGTGGAGTCACAGCAGCTTCACAAGAGCGCACAGAACACAGACCGTCTGGGATTACATGGTTTCCTCAGTTATTTTCAAGTTATTCTGTTACAGAGAGTTAAATGAAAAACATCCTCTCATTTAAAAATAGACTGTAAAGGCTTTTAGGTTACTTCCCTTCCCCTTTTGAGAATAATTCAATTTGGGAGCAAAACATCCAAGAACTGCCTTCTGACTTCAGAGGCTTGCTCCTTTATTTGGCATTGGCTTATTCCTAAAAATGGCTTCAAAAAGTAACTTAAAGGCTTTTATTTAAGGTACCTTATTGATTTTACTATCAAATCTCCTCAATTTAGAAGTAAAACAGGTATTTTAAACAATGTCTGTCTTTGAACTTTGTGGCCCAGCTGGGCTCTTTCCATCCTACTTCTTGTCATCAGAGAGAGTAGAGCCATAGTCTGTGTCCGGCCATGGTATCACCCATTTCTGTGGCTTCCCTCTGTTTGCCAGATTGTGTCCTGGAAGCCCTCTGCAAAAAATGAAGGGGTTTTATAAGGGTCGTAGAAGGTCCAGAGTGGTCTGAAGAAAAGGTTGTTAGACTAGTGTTCCTGAGAGGTTCTTTTTTGGCCCTTGGAAAGTCTCTTACCTGGGATGATGCTCAATACTGCAGTGATGAAATCAGTGAGGTTTGTTTCTTGTACAAAGCTCTTTCAGTGCAAGTTGAACAAGAGTTGTGGGCTAAAGCTTGACTCAGCTAAAAGTTGAAAAAACATCCCACAACATGAATCATAGAATCATTTAGGTTGGAAAAGACCCTTAAGATCATTGACTCCAATCGTAAACCTAACACTGCCAAGTCCACCACTAAACCATATCCTTAAGTGCCACATCTACAAGTCTTTTAAATACCTCCAGGGATGGTGACTCAACCACTTCCCTGGGCAGCCTGTTGCAATGCTTGAAAACCCTTTCAGTGACGAATTTTTTCTTAATATCCAATTGAAACCTCCCCTGCTGCAACTTGAGGCCATTTACTCTTGTCCTATCACTTGTTACTTGGGAGAAGAGACCAACCCCCACCTCACTACAATCTCCTTTCAGGTAGTTGTAGAGAGTGATAAGGTTTCCTCTCAGCCTCCTTTTCTCCAAGCTAGACAGCCCCAGTTCCCTCAGCTGCTCCTTGTAGGATTTGTTCTCCGGACCCTTCACCAGCTTTGTTGCTGTTCTTCAGATGCACTCCAGCACCTCAATGTCTTTCTTGTAGTGAGGGGCCCAAAACTGAACACAGTATTCCAGGTGTGGCCTCACCAGTGCTGAGTACAGGGGGACGATCACTTCCCTAGTCCTGCTTACCACACTATTCCTGATACAGGCCAGGATGCTTTTGGCCGCCTTGGCTGCCTGAGCACACTGCTGACTCATATTCAGCCAGCTTTCGACCAACAGCACCAGGTCTTTTTCCACCAGGCAGCTTTCCAGCCAGTCTTCCCCAAGCCTGTAGCATTGCATGGGGTTGTTGTTATCCAAGTGCAGGACTTGACACTTGGCCTTGTTGAACCTCATATCACTGGCCTCGGCCCATCGATCCAGCCTGTCGAGATCCCTCTGTAGAGCCATCCTACCCTCAAGCAAGTGGACACTCCAGCCTAACTTGGTGTCATCTGCAAACTTACTGAGGGTGCACTTGATTCCCTTGTCCAGGTCATTGATAAATATATTAAAAAGAGAACTGGCCCCAGTACTGAGCCCTGGGGAACACCACTTGTGACCAGCCGCCAACTGGTTTTAACTCCATTCACCACAATTGTCTAAGAAGCTCCCAACTTGAGGAATTTCTAAGGGAGTGAGTACATTCCTGTGGTTCTTCCTAGTCTAACAGATACATTTACGTATAGGACAAAGAGTCTTTCAGTTTTATTGCACATAGTTACTTTTCTATTGCACGTAGTTTTAGAAATACAGAAAGTGATCAAAAAATGTTCCTGATGACTGATGTGTGGCCAGTGTAAAAGCAAATGAAGACCTGCTGTTGGTCCCAGTGCAGAAATGTTTACATCACACAAATATTCAGGACGACCTGGCTCCTCCAGGGGGCAGGGAACATTTTTGGCAGGGGAGCCAAAGACTGTGAAGGCTAGTTTAGTTCTTAGAACTGGCTGTGCCAGCTCAGGACCGATGGAAATCTTGCCCTTGTGATGCTTCACTCTGTGGAAAGAGGATTCAGAGAAGAACTAAGTGTACAATGCATCATTTGTTTTAAAAGTAGCAGGATATCTATTTCCAGACTTCTAATACCTTGACCTTGAAGTTTGTTTGTAATTAAATATTCTTGTCTTACCAGTTAGCCATTGAAGCAAAAGAACTGTTTTAAAGAGTAGGCCAGGGATGAGCCGGTGGACCGGGTAACTTCTAGGCAATACTGAGAAAATGCATCCACTCCCTGTATTCACAGCAGAAGAGCACCTCTTTCTTCTGCATGTTCTGCAAAACAAAATTATTTGAGCCGAGAGAGATTTTAGAGAAATTAGTTAGCTACAAAGCAGGGGATATTCTACTAACATTCATTCTGTTTATTTTTTGAGGTTTCTATCTGCTCATATACTCACAGCCTTCTTTTCAACATTGGGGATGATCGAGGTCATCTCTGTCTCACCTAACTGGGATCTGCCTGCCCTTATGGAAACAACAAAATGTGGGTTGGAACCTGCCCCACTTCCTGGCTGTACATACCTATACATGATATATGTGTATGTTGAGTGAATGCATCATAGTGGCTTTTGTAATGCCTTAACAGTGGTGTCAAGATACTGTGGTTGGAGAAAACTAGGAATACTTAAACATTAACATGTAACATTAATAGGAAATCAAAGAAAAGGTGATACACCTGAGGAAGTTTTCTTACTCTGAGCCACCAACATGGTTTCTACAATAGGCCAACTTCTGTATCCCTTAAATATCCTTTCATCCTCTTTGCAGCAGAAGAGAAGCTGACTTTTGTGTCTTTACTCTGAGCTGGAGCAATTGGTGTTCAGTCTTTTCATAACGTGCTGATGAATTGAAAAACTGACCTTCACAGGGGTTTGCCAATTTTTGTAGCTTCCCACAGAAATAATTTAATGCCAGCCAGTGAATAGCTTGGAGGAGTTTTGGGTGCTGCTGACTGAAGTCTGCCATTGAAATTTTGGTCTTCAAGGCAATAGTGATAAGGAGGTTTTGTACCGATGCTTGTGAAAAAAACCCAGCAGTCTCAGATGAAACCGATTGTCCTGTTAGTCACACGGTAAGTACAGAGGCGAGCCAGAATGGGAGAAAATAAGGACTCTTGCCTGAGGAATACCCCAGATAACACTCCCATTTCAGAGGAAAAACCCTTCTGTGACCTATCCTGGGGTGGCAAGTAGGTGGGCTCACAAGGCTGGACAGACATGCCACTATAGTGTGTCACCATGTCTTCGATTATGTAAACGTACCAGAATAGGAGAAAAATGCCCATCATTTCTTTCAAATTCCTTTTCAGCTATGTACACTACCTCCAGGTTACCTGTTGCTACCCCCTGTGAGGCCTCATTGGAGTTTACACTATGCTGCTTGGTATTCATTTACTTTTGGTGACCACAGACTAAAGTTACAGGTTTGGGAACCAGTACATAATTGTAAGGACAGTTTCTTGTGTTATTTTTTTCCCCTTTCCCTCCTTTGTAAAGTGTGAACCTTTCTTTTGAACTCTGAAGTGACTGTATCGTTACAATGTGTGTATGTAGAGATTTGTTTTGACACGGCTTGTGTGGAGGACCTTTGCTCTTCTCTCACACTCAGTTTTATTAAGTGCTTGATAGCTTTCCCAGCCTTTTGTGGGGGAGAAGAGGTGATGGGGTGGGTTCTTATGCTTCAAAACTTGGTGGGTTTTGAGGGAAATTTGCCCAGCTTTACCTAGAGTGGCATGAGAATCCAGGGTGCTCCTGACTGTTCTTCAGTCACCCTGATCTGATTTCTTCCAGGAGAAACAGATCAGTCTTGAAACCCTCAGAAATATATGTTGCTTAATGCTATAAGCCAGCACTGACCAAGAAGGCCCATCAAATTGTCACGCATGGAAACTTGCACGATGTTTCTCCCCTGTCTGAAGGTGTCTATCTGAGCACAGAGTGAATCACAGCCTTCGCTCACGACAACTGACATTGCTCCATGGACGCTAACGGAGCTACCGCAGCTTGCACCAGCCAAGGATCAGCCCTTCTGTGTTTTGGTGGTTAGGAAAACCATGAGTGAAATCCTACAGGGGTCTGAGAGAAGAGGGCAATGTGTGTTGGAAAACTCTCAGCTTTGCAGGATTCCTTTGGTATTCATACACATTTGCAAGAATGTAGTCCAAGCATCTTGTACTGTTATTAGTAACTTGTACTGTAGTTTGTTAGCAGTGTTGACTACCTACATAGCTAATATTCTGTTGCAACTTAGAAAAAGTGTAAACGATTGCAGAAAACAGGAGTTTAGAACTTGTATGTACTTTTTTTTTTATATTAAAGCACTTCAATTAAAAGTACAAGGAAAAATGCTCCTGTAGCCTTTGTTGTATGTCCAAACAGATGTGTGGAAAGAGAGACGAGTGCTTTCTTCCTGACATCTTCCCTGTTTGCTTTGGTACTAACAAAAAGAGATGGTGAAACTCTGGGGAAGGACTCTGGATGTTAAAGTCTATTCAGCAAACAGAAGTCAGCAACCTAGTCCAGTATATGTTATAAACTAATGGAGTCCCTGTGACCAAAGCTGAAGTGTCTGAGGGATCGCCGAGCCATTGCTAAGCGGTGATGAACACAGATGTGAGTAGCTACAAAACTGGTGGTAACTGGGGAGGAGTTAATGAATCAGTCTGCTGTGTAATATGTTAGATTTCCTTTATTTTTATCACAAAGTACCTCAGAGGTGACTGGGAGTCTGTTGATGTAAAAGTGGAGGAGAAGCATCCACAGGCCAGGGTTATTTCAGGAGTGCTGGGAAGTTGTGGGTTTGGGTACCAGAGGAGGGGTATTGGAAAGCAGCAGCACACGCAAGCAACAAATAGTCCTCACCACACACCCCAGAAATTGTTTTTCTTCCCTTCCCCCCACTTCCCCCCACCAAAATGTGCATATCCAAATACTTTTCTGGATCACACCGCTGTGGGCTCAGCATGCGTAAACAGACATCTCTAAAGCGGCTTGTGATTTGGTGATCTCAGCCCAGCTCTTAGTAGCCAGATGCCCATAATATGAAAACAACCATCAAAACTGTCTCTTTTGCTGGCACCGTTTAATCAAAGGGACAATGGGAGAGAATGGCAGTCTTATTTCTACAAAGAGCCCTTCAATGTCAAATTTGCCATACAGTGGAGTAGCATTCACCTCTGTGGCACAGACCACAGCCACTCCAGAGAGGAACAAAAGCTCTCAGACAGCACGCAATTAATCCAGCATCTATTAAACCAAGCACGGGTAATTTTGAAGGAACGTAACAGATTTCTGCTTTAAATTATTCTAAGCACTATTTTTTAACTCTACGCGGTACGCACAGCTCAAAGTACAAAACATAAGGCTGAGTTTCTGGCAGCTGTTATCTTTCCGGTAGCTGTTTTACATCCCCAGCATCTCATAATCCTGAGACAAAAATCAAGTAAAGCACAGCAGAGGAACAACATTAAAATGCGGCTGGCTTTCCTGCTGCCCACAGCCATGATCAGGTGCCCAATGCAGGAGCAAACAATTAGTTCTATGACCAAGGGAACTAATGAAATCTGGTTTCCTATGGATTTATGACAATACGTTGCCTTGGTGCCAGAGACTTGAGGAGTTAGTCTATCTGCTAATATCTCAAATCCAGATGAGGATTTTACCAGCTATAGTCTCTGGAATGGCTTAATGAACTTTGAAGTGGTGACACATTTAGAAAAAAAAGATATATTGCATACTACATACAGTGAGAGATGAAATTTAGTGGTGGGAATTTACAAGATAATTTAGAAACACAGATCAAACCAAATATAGCTTGTCTGCTAAGTCCTAAAAATGGGACTGCTGCTGGTTTTATTTCTGTAATGTCTGTCTACGCTTTTTCCTGTGTAACTCTATTGAATAATATTGTGATTGCCAATGGGGTGGTTCCAATAAAAGACACCGAGTAGTTGCAGCGGTAGAGTATAAAGGTATAAATAAACAATATGTTTTCACAGATGAGGAAAATTACCCAGAGATCTAAGCTGGACGTGTATTTTTTAATCCATTTACAAGTGATTTGGAAAAGAACATGAAAAGTGAGGTAAGATGTTTAGTGAGAATGAAAAACTGTTCTGGGCAGTCAAAACATGAGCTGACTGTGAAGAGTTGCAGAAGTTTTTCATGATAATGAGGGACTGGGTTGTAAAATGACAGATGAAATCTACTGTCGATAAATGCACAGTAATGCTTCTGGGGAAAAAAACCCCACCCTAATTATACATGCATAATGAGGGGCTCTAAATCAGCCATCACTGCACGGGAAAATCATCTCGGCGTCATCGCTAATTCTGAGAAAATGACAGGTCAAGGCTGAGCAGGTGTCAAAAAAGGAAGTAAAATGTTAGGAATTACTAGGAGAGGAAAAAAAAAGGAGAAAACAGAAAACATCATTATGTCCCTGCATAAATCTGTGGCGTGGTCCTGTGCCGGGTAGTGTTTGCAGCTTCTCCGCTGCCCCCACCCTCCCATCCCCACAGCCCCGCACATATCCAAAAAGCCTGTGGGAGAGCCAGAAGAGGCACAGAGGACAGCCAGAAAACATTGGCACTATGGGGCAGCTTCCATGTGAGGAGAGAACAAATGAGCTGGGACTCGTTGGCTGTCGAGAGAGATGGCGAAAGAGAGGCAGGTTTGCAGGTTTGCCAGGAACCAGCTGCCGCAGTGGAGGAGCTGCACCTCCAGCCCCGGGCATCCCAAAGCACCTGGCTTCCTGCAGCTGAGCGGACACAGCCCAGGATACACACCTTGCTGCTCATATTTTTGGCCCCAAAGCTTCCTTTAGAGGTCATTGTTAGGGAAGGGTATTTCCCCAGCCAGGCTGGTACTTTGGTTCTCACGTCTTTCTTACATTAGCAGAGGTTATTTCTGTTCCTGGATATGTTTTCCTACCACTTCAGTATGTGCCTGTACTGGGGGAGGAAAATCTATTTGACACTTTAACCATAGTCCTTCTTGAGCAAGTTGTGCTGCGCCTGCTTGTTTCATTCAGTACAACTGATGAAAGGTTATCAAACAGCTTGTGGTTGAAGCTTTCAGCATTTTTCTGGCACAAAAACTGTATGAAGGTAAGTCCAAACTCAATAAACTACACCTAAACTCGGGGGGCACAAACATAGCACCACATAAGCAGAGGGTGAACCTCTCATCCACTTCCGTGGGACCAGGATTTCATCTCTAAGTGTAGGAGCTTCCTAAGAAGTTAAAATGGTGACCACAAAGACTGAAGGTGGCCTTTCGCAACAGTAGAAATTGATTTAATAGCTTTTTATTATGTACTCCCAAAAGGCCCAAGCGCAACTGTCTGTTTTGATACCACAAAAGGTCACTGCTGTGTAGCCTCTGCTTTAGTGATTTTTTTACATGCCCACCTTATTCCCAGGAAATAAGAATCCATAGGAATTGAAAGAGCCTCCTCCCCAAGACTGCCTGCCTGTGCTGGATGGAAGAAAGACCCGTCAGTCTCGAGGAGAAGCTCTGGAGAGCAAAAGTACCTCCCCGTCAGCCTGACCTTGGCAAGGAGACAGGGGACTCAACATTCACGACAGGCGGCAGCTCCCTTTAATAAATATTTCACGGCAGAGAACGGCAGACTTGGGGAGAAAATGGAGGGCAGGGTTCAGCCTGTGACGCAAGGTGATGTGACCGGACCTTGTCTAGCAGGGCTGGAGGCCACCTAATTGGCATTCCTGCGCCATGCTTATGAAGAGCATTCTGTAGTCCTCTGGGAACGCAAAAATAATTAAAAGGCCCCTCAGCACGCAGTGTTGCTAATGGGCTATTGCCTACCATGTGATGTTTTTGTGCTCAATTAGAGCTGAGCAACACAGACTGCTAAAAATTCATGTCTCCCTCCGAGAGACACCTGGGTGGACCAAGCCACCTCTTCTGCTGCACGATGGCCCCTGTTGTGCATTGCCCTGCAGCGTTTGTGATAAGGAGCTGAAGGTAGAGGCGACGGGTAAGCTCCGTGCAGCAGAGTACACATTGCTCTATTTACTGTGCTGCGGACTGAGCTCCGGCACTGGGAGCCCGAGCGAGCGAAGCTGGTCGGTTCAGAGCAGCCATCCCAGCACACCCAGGCACCTCTGCGGTGACCTTGAGCTGCAGAATGACTGTGCATATGGCGTGAAGCAAAGGCCCTGGATCTCTTCCAGGCAAGAGCTCGCTCACGCATCGCATGTCTGTGTGGACTTCTGGCTTCTCCTAGCGCAGTGCAAGGCTCAGTCGGTGCCAGCTGCGGCTGCCTGGCAGAAGAATTCCTCCAATACCCCCCCCAGCCCCCCTTTCTCTGCACAGATCCTGTGCGAGATGATGCTGAGAGACCTATCAACACCTTTTGAGTTTTCTCAGGAGAGATTTGGCCACCTCAAGGCAATTTCTGTCTGCAATCTCAGATTTGCCTTCTGTCCAGGCACCTCTTTTATTTACCAGCTCTGCTGTGGAGGCTGCCTTGCCAGGTCTGTGTGCCTAATGCCTTGTGTCTGATGTTCTCACAAGCCTCGATTTGCTTTGCAAGCCATTGGTGTTTCTTTTGGGCCAAAACAACAATTCGTCTCCAAGGTATGGTCGGTTGAGTATTCATGGGCTAAACTTTAGGTAATTAGCATTGTTAATGTTCTCTGTGTGATATTACAGCTGTGGGCCTCATTAAAATGTTCTCCTGGGAGAAGCCAGGCGAAGAGTCAGGTGTCAGCTTTGCTTCATATGGAAAAGCCTGCCTGTTATTCTGCGAGAATTATTTGTTTAAACACAGGATTTACACATGACGGTGTATTTAATCCCCAGTGCTGCTGACAGTCTGAGAGGTGGGCTGAGCTGCTGGCAAGAAGGAGGAATTCAGCAGCCAGGATCTCCATCTCTTCTGCCTCGGAAAGCCTCGGGCCCATGGGCTCCTCCCCAAAACACAGGCAGCAGGTCTCCCCCTGTTCGCCCCACTGTCTCACCCCATCAGAAGGTCCTGTCAGGTCCTACCCACTGCCCGGCCAGCCCCAGCCACAGCAGTTGTCCTGAGCAGCCAGAGACTAATGAGGGCTTTTAAAAGAAAGGAGAAAGACAAAAGGCCACAGAGGAGATTAAGCTGATCTGAACTCAGGGAAGTTCAGATAGTGAGACCAGAAATAGAGGTTGCATTTCGTTCTCTGGGAGAGATTTCCCGTTCTTGCTACCAGCGAGGCTCTGATGGGAAGATGGGAGAAGGTGGCAGTTCTCTCTGCCATGGACTAACCTCTCTTGGCATGGGTTGCCAAATGAGCCACCCTCGCAGCAAGAGCCACACAGTCCTTTGGCATCTTCCTGGGGCTGCATATCCCTCACAGGGAGGAGACGGCATGGCCCAGGGCCACCTTCCTGTGGCACCACCGGGAGCAGTGCTGATCATCCCATCCTGCCTTCATATTTTATACGAGGAATGGGAGAGTTGAGCATGTTACCACCCTGGCCAGGGGAGTTATGCCCCAGCAAGAGGAGGCCTGGAGGAGTCCATATACCAGGCATGACAGATCTGTGCTCTCCAGGCGGCTCTGCATTTGCTCTGTGACCTTCCCGGGTCCTTTTCCCCAGGCCTTCCAGCAGCTGGTCGGGCAATTTTTTATGAACGAGAGCTGAGCTTCTTCAGCTGAAGGTGGTAGCTGTGGACAGATGTCCACACAACACACGGGCATGTACCAGCTGTTTGCAGGCTCTGAGCACCGGCAGGCAGAGATGCCCATTAACAGAGACAGTGATGTAGAGCAATGCGTGCTGGCTCCAGACCTGTCCTGCCAGTAACTGTGCAGAATTCAAAGCATAAATATGGGTGCTGTCATATGTTTTTTAGGTTTTCTATTTTATTTTTTTTTAAGTTTCACCCAGTATGCCCCCTGTATCGCTTACTGGGATGCCTTCAGGGGAGCACAGAGAGCTATGCTTGTGCCGGGGGAGAATGGCCACCTGTGTGGCTGGCTTGAGTGCTCGGCCCCAGGCAAAGCCTTGTGTTTCGAGATGCACCTGTGACTGTCATCTTGCCACCATCTGAAACCAATGGCTTCAGCTTCTAGGTAAGTTTCTCCAGCAACAGAATTTGTTGCTATTTTCCCTGCTGGGGGGTGTGGGTGTGTTGGCAGGCTGCTCAGATGGGTAATGACCATGTCTGAAAGTCTCTCCCTTCCTTTCCATTTTAGGTAGTTAAATGTCCTTGCTTCCCACAGATCTTCTTTCTGCTGGTGGGAGCGGTAGGCAGGTGGCTGGAAGAGCAGAGGAATGGAGAGGTGCAACAGAGGGTTCCTGGTGTGAAGAGAGCTGAGGGCCTGGGTGGGAATGAGGGAGGGCGACAGGCAAGTAGGAGGAAGCTGAATGGGATGGAAAGTGGGAGAGAAGAGACTGCAGGATGGGGACGGAGGATTACCTGACTGGAGGGAGAGGATTTATACAGTGGGATGCTGCTTTGCATCAATTATGCAAATCACCTGTACACATTTTGCAATGTTTTCTTTGTTTTGCTTTTTCAGTAGAGGGAGGCTGGCTGCTCCCCAGGCTGCCTCTGCAGCCACTATCAAAGGAAACCATGCCCTTGCCAGAGCTCTGCTGACACCATCAGCTGTCAGCACCCAAACTCAGATGCAAATGAACAGAGCTGCCTTGATATCTGCTGAGTTAAAAAAAAAACAACAGGACAAACCCTTAAGGGGTAAGAGGAAATTAGGCTTTGTCTGGTGAAAACCTGTTGTTCAAAACCTTTCCCCAACACCCCAGACAGTTCAGAGACTCACACTCTAACACATCATTTTCAGGTTGCTGTGGCAGACCAGAGTAAAAGCGAAGATCCCCATCTCTCTGGAAGCAAATGTGGTGATGGGGGTGTTAATGGCCATCTGTCTGTCTTACTCGTGTCATTTAATAACTTCTGTTGCATTTTCTGCCTGGTTTTAGCCCAGCTTCCAAAGGAAAGAGGACTAGTGCCGTCATGAAATCATCTGCTTCCAGCTAATGCTTTCTAAACTCCTTGGTCATTTCAGCCAAGTATGATAAAACCATGTAGTTGTTAGGGTCTTATAAATTTTATGAAAACATGCAGATGAGCAGGGGAGGGAGAGGGAGTGCAAAACATCTTGTTAGTCCCTTCTGAAGCAAAGGACGCGGCGTGACATTACACCATATTAAACACTAGGGAATGAGAGAAGAAGATTATGAATGCCCCAGCTGAATGGAAAATTGGAATTGGAGCCTGCATCTTAAAGGCATTGGAGAATCCCGTACAAAGCAATAGAAAACAATGCATTGTTTCTTCTGCTGCTCATGGAGCATCATATCTCACGCTGTGCTTGAAAGATAAAAATGTCTGTTGGAAATTTCACTGTGAGCAGCACCAGGCCAAGAGCACAGGAGGGTAAATGTAATTGCCTTGGTCGGCTCTTCTGGTGAACACCCCAGCTGGTTCATACTGGAGTACCTCCACTGAGTCTGCTATGCTGTTTTACACCTGCTGAAAATCTGACCCATCAAATTTTGTGCTGAGGGAAGTGTTTAGTTCTTCTTTCACTGATAAAGTATAATATATCAGCAAAATTACCTTTTATACCAGACCCTACCTGCTCTTTTAGGAACATTTCACCAGAGCTAAATCCAGTCAACATCCCTGTTGCTCTGGACCTTCTCAGAGCTGGGAGGAGCCTGGGGCAGAGGAGTGATGCGGTGTAAAGCTTAAGAGGATCCAGTTTTTCTCTTGGGCCCATCCAAATATCCATAGTCCATCCACACCCAAGACTTCAGTGTTTCCAGAGGTGGCCTGCATTTCAGCAATAGGGCTTGTGGAAAGAGGTGTCCTTCCTCAGGAAGAGAGTCGTGCACAGCACTCTCTGCCCTTGCACCGCACAAACGGCTCTTGGAAAAATTTGACTCCCCCTGTACCTAGGGTGTGCAGCCAAGTCAAATTGCAAAATTTGGGTCTAGTTTTTGGCTGGTGCCCGGTCAGGGTATCCAGAGTAGAGCTTTACTTTGTCTCATGGGTTGGAGGCACATAGCGGAACTCAGAGGCAGCACTTGCTGCAAAGTCTGTGCCGTATCCAGACCTTCATACACCTGGAGCAGAAGCCACGGACAGAAACCCCATGTAAGAATGGGAATCACGTAAGAAAAACAATTTTGTTTCAGGAGAATTCAGAGCATGTTTTCATACGGTGGTAGAGGCCAGAACAGTGCGATATCAACTACTAACATCTTTACTAATAACACTAACTTTGGAGAATCACTGGGCACAGGGATTTTATCCAATTTAAATGTAGCTCTCCTGCGTTTCCTTTGCTGTGAACCTGCGCAGATGAAAGGAAGAATAATAACTATCTCGCAGACAAGCAGTTCCACGTACCAGAGATTAGCAGAGGCACCGGCAAGGCGCAGGGCTCCTGCCGGGTGCTGACATTCCCGCGGCGCTGAGCAGAGCCTGCATTCAAATTATTCTGATGAGAGCGGGCTCTTCTGCAGGGGCAGTACCACGAATGCATCTGGGACCGGGCAAAGGGGTGCTCGTTACTCACAGCTCGCCGAGCGCAGGAGTGTCCACTCGTTATCTGCCCGACGGACTCATGTGTGCATCCTTTCCTGATGCTCTGGTGCATGTGTGTGTTTCCGTGTGCATCTGTGTATCTGTTTCAGGGCTGACACATTCATCTGATGATACATATTTAAATAATGTAAATAATTGACATGCAATAAGGAAATGCGCTTTATCAAATGAACCGAGACCAGGCAAGGCCCAGCATCAATTCATATTCATATGCTGTGCATTTCCTCCCTGTTTAATCTGTGTTTTAAAGGAACCTGTCCCTACTGGGAATTCCATTGCCAGCCCTCACCGGCCTCGTTTTGTGCATAGTATGCCTTCAAAACTAATCCAGTCTCAAAGCCAGAGGCTCGTGTCAGCTTCATTTTGAGAGTGAGCATTTAATTTCTGCTTGTTCCTGTCCTTTAAAAAAAACCCCGAGATTTAAGGTAATAAAGGGGAAAGAGCAGAGAGGGAGTAGAGAAACAGCAACCTGGCTCTCCGTCCATCCATCACAGCTAAAGCCAGCGTTTTATTATGAAGATGGATTTCTCTTTGCCCTCTGTCTACCCGGCATTGACAGTAGGACTCTGTGTAAGGCTTCCGAGGCCCATTTCTCCCGGGTTTAAATTCAATGCCCCTGCACTTCTTTCTCCTGCCTTTAAAAGTTTCTTCTCCCTTCTGCTTATTTTGTACTGGCAGCATAAAGTTTTGAATGGCAGAACAGGCTCTTAAATTGGTAGCACCTGGTGATCCTGACGGCCAGCGCCGGGTGAACAGTACAAATTTTCCCTAAATCCAGCTCGCCTTTGATCCAGCCGTTGTGTACCCTTTTCAGTCTCTGTGCCTCCGAACGTTTGTGGCGTTCCTTCTTTGTTTTGGGGAATGTGTGGAGCGATGCTTTTATTAATTGTGCACTGCAGCCTGCGAACAAATTAGCATGTGTGCACAAAGGTGCTTTCCTGGCCACCCTATCCGTGCAGCTACGCTTAATTGGTGTGAGCGTGGCAAGGGAGAAGCCATCAGGCAGGCACTGCATTTAGCTTCACTCTTTCTTCCCCTCTCACTCAGGAATTCAGCTACATTATTTTTGAATCGGAGTCTCCAGGCATCTTGTTTAATTTATGCTGCAACTTTGTTATCGTCCCCGGAAATGCAATTGGAAAGAAAAAATCCATGCAGAGGATCTTTAGGAGAGGGAGAGGGAAGCTGCCGATGGTGATTATGCAGTGAGACAATCAGCATGAAGAGCGGCTAGTGCCTCTGAACAAACAAGTTATCGGTAAAAAATGGCAGCTTTGATCAATTTGTGTTTTCATTTGCCTCCGTGCGAGGCTGTAACCCTTTAACTTCAAGTCCAGCCATTAAACTCAAGCTGCTTTTCCTTGAAAAAGAACTACAAGGGAAAAACTCTTCCCCGCCACCTCCCCGTTTCAGGCATTTCAGCACAGCATCTCTGAGCTTATGCCTGGTGTTTCTTCTCTTTCTGAGACTGGGCTCCTGTCTTTGGCCTGTTCTACTATCCTGGGCTTTGTCCTGTTTTCACTCACATACAGACCATGAAGAACCTGCATGTCTTCAGGGTTTTGGGGGGGACCTGACGGATGCATTGCTGGCCAGGGAATACACCCCAAGGAAACTGGCTGGAGCAAGACCCGAGCTCTTCATAACAGCATGAGGGAGTGTTTTTGTGTGCTTTGCCTTGGGTATTTGCAAAGCTGGAATCCGGAGGGAGATCTTCTGCCGCCCGCAGGGAATGTCCCTCCGAGTTTGCCTCCAGGGTTTGCGCCTCCCGTGGGGGCGAGGGGGGAGAAGTCTGCAGCCATCCCTCGGCCAGGGCGTCCCCCAGCACATCCCCAGATGGAAACCCTGCCACAGCAGGGGACCTTGGCCCCCCACCCCTCGCAGCAGGGAGGTTGGCAGTAGCACAGCACCACGCTTTTCCAGCAGCAGTGCTTTCACAGAGTCGGTGGCCCAGCAGCACTCCATGGTCCGTAGGGCTGCAGGAGGAAAGAGAAATTAGCATGCATGTCCCCGTGCCTCTTGGGCCCGCAGCATCCAGGTCTCATAACTCTCCCTTTCTCTGTGCTGTCCTCACGCCTCTATTGTTTCTCATCAGCTCTCATTATGTTGATTTAATGTCTCCTGCCTTCCCGGGGCAGAAATAGCACTCGTCCTTCCCCTGCATCTTCAAGACAACACTGTGCAGCTGCAGAGAGTCCTTGAGAGTGCATTAGTGGCAGCTCTGACCCACAACCAACTCTTACTTATCTGCTCCAGACAAGACATTGAATTCCCCAGTCCTACAGACTGTAATGAAAAGATGAATGGGAGACCAGGGTCGTTACCTGGGTAAAGCAGAGCTGTCGTGCTCTCTGCAGAGGCATTGATTCAGCTCCCCTTCAGTGCTCCCACTCAGGTATGTTGATGACAATTAGGAGAGTTGGTTTGGGTACTGTCAGAACAGTGCCGGTTGCCTGTTTGGACCATGTGTAAATGAGCAGGACCTCCACAGGGCACAAAATCCCTGGGAGGTGCAAGACTCGGCTTCTCCACACTGCATGCTTTTCCAGCGCTGCGTGTGTGCAAGGCAGGGTATACTGCCCAGGCACTCGATGGAGAGGGAAACTGAGGCACACTATGGTGTGCCTCAAGACACAGTGCACAGGTTTAGTCCAGGTTTAGTTTGTGCTGAAATGACGCAAACTTCTGACTGTGCCAAGGCCATACATGGTAATAGAGGATTCATTCAACACAAAGCTTTGGCTCGCTTGAAATGAAGGACTTATCTTCCTGGAAAACACTGTCCCCAAAGTCACTCAGAGATATTGGTGGACTCAACACATCCTGTAGAGTTCTTCAAAAGGTAACATCAAGCTCATTTGAAATGTGGCTTGAGGCTTGCTTAGAAGCTAGCTCCAGGCTGAGAAGTCTGCTTTGCCCACCAACACCCTCGCCGGGTGCCTACTGCAACCTGCCTCCGCCTAAGCTGCCTTGCTTGTAGGGCAGCCCCAGGCTCCTTGCAAACCCAGGATGCCTGTGAAACATTCATCAGACTGAGCTCACCTTTGATTCTTGCACAAACTGAAAAGCCATATATCTTTTCCTTGGTTTCACTGCACCTCCTGTTCTTAGTTGTTGCCTCTCATATGCAATGTCACTGCTATTCGTTTTCTCCTCAGGATGAGGCAGACAGAGTGTCATGTTGTCCTGCTGTTTCTCAACCCACCAAAGTCTTCAGTAGTTTTTTACAGAGGTGGTCCCAGTTCCTCTGGTTTGAAGTTTTGTGCGCCAGCTTCCCCTTCTCTCTCCCACCTCACCCGGCTGCCACAAGTGCATTTACCCAGGTGTCCAACCCCACCATGGCTCAGTGATGCTCTGTGCACTCCAGCTGCTGCATAAGCTGGGGTTGAGACTTGCTGTTTCATAAATGGGGCTGTGCAGCTGGAGGAGGCTGTTGCATTAAGGCAGGTACCACGAGACTGATTCAGTGCAGCCTGAACCAGGAGGGATGATTTTGTGTTGGTACTTGGAAGCTTATGGGAAACCCAGTGTAGGAGCTGGAAGCTGGATGTTCCTGGGCATTCCAGAAACAGGCATCACTGGTAATTTTGTGAGTGCAGAAGGTCAGGCAGCCAGGGGCTCTGGCCTCGGACAAGAACCACCCTGGTTCCCTGCCCTCATCCCTCCCCTTTGGCTTTCTGCCTGTTTGAGGACACAGGTGAGTTGTGGTCTTGAGGAACTGGCATGAACAGAGAGCCAGGTGAGACCAAGGGCAAGCAAGTGATGATGGGAGGTGTCATGGGAGTAAGTGAAAGACTGGAGGAGAGAGAAAACAGGGAAGAAAACTCAGACAGCCTTCTGCTGCAGTTTCTCGGGAAGACAACCTTACTCTCAGCAGTGAAAAGGTTAATTCCCTTGACAATCTCTCCTCCTCCTTCCCAAAGTCTATCTCAGAAATAATCAAAGTATTTAATTAATATTGCACTAGTCCAAATACGTACAATCATCTTCCAGGAGTATTTACATGTTGGGCTATAATTAGCAGCCTCCTTGGCACCAGACCACATGAGTTGACAGGTCACGGTTTCCATTACATACTACATTTTTCCATATCATTGCTCAGTCATGAGTGACTATGAAATGAGTTAACCAGACTCAGCAGAGATGAGGGATTGAGTGAGCCATGGTGGGGACCAGAAGAGGAGCAAGGGATTTTTTCTTGTCAGGAACTTGCTGAGAATCATCAACACCTCAGTTAAATGACTACCTCCTAAACTATATTTTTTTCAAGTAAACTCAGAAGTGGAATTTCAAAATTTCTGTATTTCCTTGTGATGATGAAACATTTGGGCTGCCTCAAAAGAAGCATGACCAGCAGGCTGAGGGAGGTGATTCTGCCTCTCTAACTCTGCTGTGAGACCCCACCTGGAGTACTGTGTCCTGCTCTGGAGCCTTCAGCACAGGAAAGACATGGACCTGTTGGAGCAAGTCCAAACATCCAAACATCTTTGTGGAGGGCCACAAAGATGATCAGAGGGATGGAACACCTCTCCTATGAAGACAGGCTGAGAGAGTTGGAGTTGTTGAGCCTGAAGAAGAGAAGGCTCCAGGGAGACCTTATAGCAGCCTTCCAGTACCTAAAGGGGGCCTACAGAAAAGACGGAGAGGGAGTCTATTAGGGAGTGTAGCAATAGAAAGAGGGGTAGCAGTTTTAAACTGCAAGAGGGTAGATTTAGATTAGATATTAAGAAGAAATGCTTTACTGTGGGGGTGGTGAGACACTAGCACAGGTTGCCCAGAGAAGTTGTGGACGCCCCATCCCTGGAGGTGTTCAAGGCCAGGTTGGATGGGGCTTTGAGTAACCTGGTCTAGTGGAAGGTGTCCCTGCCCACGGCAGGGGCGTTGGAACTGGATGATCTTCAAGGTCCCTTCTAACCCAAACCATTCTATGATTCTATATGATTCTATGATTCCCTGACTGAACTTCTTTCTCCTACTGAGATGGAGGGTAGTGCTTTGTCCATCCTACCGGAAGACGTGTCTTGTTCCAACAGAGTCAGATGGGTGAAGGCAAGATGGCACTTAAAACCACCAAAATGTTCTTGAATGCCTTTTCCACCTAGATCTTGCCATTAGCTGCTCAGACATGACAGGACACATAAGGAAGCACAATTAAGCTTCAGACCAGAAATGAACTTCTGCCTGGGGAGGAAAGTTATTTGATTGTCATCAGAGCCTTTGGGAGGCTGGGGCCTTGAGCATTGGTGTCCCCACACCACACTCCTGAGATTTTGCAGCTTGTCATGTCTCATCCATTGGAGCCATGTCCCATACATTTCAGTCAGACAATGGCTGGACTATCCTAATGCTGCAATTGAGAAGCAAAGGTAGAAATGAACCCTTACACAACTTAAATATCAACACTCCCCTTGGACTGACCTCATAAAATAAGGCTTAATTAACTTAAATAAATAACTTAAATTAACTTTAATAAATTAACTTAATTAAATTCTGCAACTATAGTCAAGACCAGCTTCACAACATTGGGTTTTTTCCCCTCAGGGAAGACACCACTAGCACTACAGTGAAACTAGCTTAGGATTTTATTTATCTTTTCAATATCATTGGGGTTTTTTTTCTAATATTTCTGGGGTTTTTTTCCCTTATTTCAAGAAATTGTTGCTATAAATAATCTATATACATTCAAAGAAGTAACAGCTTTTATGGAAATGCCTCATTACAAGCTGAAAAGCAGTACAGGTTATTACAATAAATAACAAAAATTTTCAGTGAGGAAGTGAGATAAATGGACATTTTCCTTTGGAAAGGGATTTTTTTCTGTCAGAAATGTTAATTCATCTAAACTGAAATTTTCCGCAGAAAGGTGACAATACACTTGATAAACTCTGGTGAAACAAACCAACAAACAAACAAAAAACCAACCTTATTAAAAACACCATTTCAACTTGAAATGTTCAATTTTGATCACCTTTAATGTCACACTTTGAACAGCTTTCTCTTAATTATGTTAATGTCAAATTAAATTATATAATAAAAAGTAAAGGTAGAATGAAATAATTTCATTTTACCTAAGTCCAACACTTGGATCAAAATAAACGTAATTTTTTTTCCTAACTTAATTAAGAATTACTAGGCATTTTCTGTTTCATTGCATTCTGCAGCAGAAGAATGTTTAAGCCATGAAAGTCCCACTCTCAAGTGAAAAAAAAATCATTTGGTGCATAGTTGTTGGGAGCAGTGATAGCACCTAAAAGACTTCCTGTGAAAGCATGAGATCTTTGCCTTGTCCCTGGAAGCACCCAACTGGCATTTGACAGATTTGTGATGCTGCAGTAAAAGGTACAGGAACTCTGCTGAGGACTGCAAGGTTTGATGATTGAAAAACACGGAGTATAGAAACAGAGGTTTTATTATTGTTTTACTCAAAAAAGTTATTCATAACTGTTCAAAATTGATGCTTCTGTAAATCTCGAAAAAATATCACTGAGCAAATTCTCGCCTTTTCTCTTACAAAAAGGTTAGCATCCTTATTTTGTCACTTAGGTATGCATGTTGCGTATTTGCAAGAGCAGTTGGGAGGGCAGAGGCCCAGTGAGGTGGGACCCACACCAAAGAGACTCCTCCAGTCTCCCTGGGTGCTTTTTCACTTTCTTGCTGGAAATTCAGCCCTACATAATGTACAAGGCTTTTGCAGAAGCGATGGCTCTCAGTTTGGTACCACGCTCACTCCTCATCATCTGGGTTCCTGCCTGGATGGGAGCTCCAAAGATGCCTTTTCTGTGTTGCTCCTCACTGGCCCACTCAGAAGCCAACCCATGCTGCAGTTTGGGTGGGAATGCAGAAGCAGTATGTTTTGAAGGGGGAGAAGGGAAAGGAAGGATGAAGCATTTAGGGTGCGTGCAGATTTCCAGCTCTTGCCCTGCCTGGCTGCCATGAGGAGACAGGAACATTAATGCTGACCCCTACCTACGGGCTCTCTCACAGCTGCAGCTGGACGAAGATGCTAACAAAGAAAAGTGCCTCCTTAGGCTAGAGAAAGACAATGAAAAACTACCTGCTGCAACGGGTGAGGAAGCATAAATCATGTTTTTACAGTGAAGTTTTCCTTCTGAACATCTTTTCTGGGCCTCCCCTCGATGCCTCATGGGTGGCTCCCACCAGTCCCCCATGCTGGCAGCAGTGAACTGCCCTTCACACCTCAGAGTGCACGGGGCTCTATTATGCACTCGCATGTCTCCCTCAAAATTGGCACCATCTGGACTACCACCTGAATGTCATTTTTTCCTGCACAGCTTCTCACATGATTTGCCAGCTTGTGTTTGTGATTTGGAGGAGGGGTGTGTGAAAGGTGGTGAGATCTGGCACAGGTTTTTTGCATAAGCAGTGTCGCTGACAGAACTTTTCTTTGGGATTTAATTGATCTCTGCACCTCTTTGGAAACCTGTGACACTGATTCAGAGGAACTCCCTAAATCTGTGTCCCTCAGCCTCCAACCAGGAGTAAGTGGAGTGCTGCGATCCCTCTGAAAGAATAAACATATTGACCAGCCTAAGGACAGCCTCGGAAATAATAAGCAGCTTTTTGTTTGCAGTGCTTCTACAGGGAAGGGAGAGCATGCCCGGGGCAGGACTTGGGGAGGCCAGTCTGTGCTGGATGGCTGGTGGTTCAGCTAGCATGGTGGCTAGGTGGTTCAGCATCCTGCAGGTCAGCTCTCACTAACAAACTGCTCCAGGATGCTCAGGTAAAGCAAATACTGATCCATCATCTACAGTGCCGTTAGAGCTCTGTTTATACAAAAATAACCACAATCAGAATCTTCTTTTTAGGTATTTGCTGTATTCCAGGACACAGACTCCTAAATCAAATTTAGATTTCATAAATCTGACAAATCCAGACTGTTGGCCTGTTACTGCAGAGTACATTCCTGTATTAGTGCTGCCTCTGCTACCAGCCAGTTGCTGTATGGACGGCACAGGAAAGTCATGCAAAGGCCACCATTTATATGGGCTACGCTCAGATGGTACCTGCACACACTGTCCAGCTGTACAAGATCCAGTTACAACCCGTTTCTCTTTCTGGGATGAATAATGACAACTATATTGGACCACAGGGAGTGAAGTTATTTGCATACACCAGAAAAACAGGTAAAAAACAGGGCAGACCATACAACATTTAAAAACAAAGCTTTTAAAATACTAAAGTTTTAATCATATTAAATATACTACTTCTTAGAGGGAAGCTTGGAAAGGAAAGTTTAGTGCCTGCTGCCTTCACAGAAATCTTGAGGAAATGAGTTGATTGCATTGCAACCAATAAATTACAAAATTTCTAGTTAAAACCTCTTTGAAATCATCCTGCCTTGCAGCGTATGTCAACCAAACAAGGGGTTTAAATGTTGTAGCATGTGCAGACACACAGTCTCGTCACTATATGTGCCATCACTAGTGAGCTAGCCTGAGAGTTACATGTGTCTCTGCCTTCCCGGGGTACAAAAGACTGTGCAGTTGCCATCATTGTGGAAGCTCAGCAAACACACAGATGTTTTCTAGATACCTGTGAGCACCGTTCCTTAAGGACAAGGAGGTCTAGCTGTTTATTCACTGTTGAAGCTGATGGAGACCCAGGAGCCATGGAGAGCAGCACCACCTCCAGGTAGGGATTAGGCACGTGGAGACTGGGTGACACCTTCACTGGTATTAAAAGGAGGATTTGCCATTTTGGTTCTAACTAATGGTCAACACGTTAACAAGTAGAAAAGGCTAGTGTCAGATCCCACTCAAGGAAGGAGAAAGCAGGTGCCTTGCTGGGGCGGGCTCATGAAAGAGTCTATAGAGGTACTTCCTGTTCATATTCTCACTGCAACATGCAACTGCAGCAAGTCTTCCAACAAGCCCAGGGTAAGACAAACTTCAGGAAGACACATTGCCTCCACTGCTAAGAAAATTTTTCACCATTCTTTGTTCACCATTCACTCTGTCATTTTATCCGCTGCCTAACTACTTCTTTTTTTTGTCTGAGGGTGTCACACACCTGCCCAGGTCTGTCCTGAGAGATA
Source organism: Pluvialis apricaria (assembly GCA_017639485.1). Classification (NCBI taxonomy): domain Eukaryota; kingdom Metazoa; phylum Chordata; class Aves; order Charadriiformes; family Charadriidae; genus Pluvialis; species Pluvialis apricaria. Next base: position 41,355,757 of record CM030012.1, on the reverse strand, counting down.
GGGGTCTGCTTACATACTTTTCGGTTTTGGGGAACTGGTCAGTCTAGGTCTACTGTGTCTCCTCCTTTCATTTTTCCAGACAGTGAGGCTGTAGCATCAGCTGTAGTGTCTGCATCCTCCACATCTACAAACATGCTTGCTCCACCATGCAACAGTCCTGTAGCCTGGTGGCCTTCTGGTGGAGTCTCTGTGAAAGCTCTCCTAGTTTACAGCCAGCATATACATTTTAGAAAGAACATATCCATTCCTAATTACAGGGAGGAGAAAGGGGTATGCTGGGCCGTTCACAGCTGACTACAGGTAAGTGGGGTAGGGCTGTAGGTCTGTACTAACCAACGAATTTGCCGCGTCCTTCTGGGAATCAAGCAGGTCTAGGTCAGCCAGCAGAAGATCTGCCAGCGAAAGGCTGTGGGTCTCAGCCTTTTATTTGAAACTTAACTTCATTGCAATGTCAAAAGCTCAGCTGCTGGCTCAGCACAACCCTAATTAAAACTGTATCTTATGTCCTTTTAACGAATAGTGTAACCAATGGGAGTAGGCATTGATCGCATACTGGAAGTCCGTTAGTTTTGGCTGCTCCGGTAAAATATGAGCAGTACTTGCACACAGCTTCAAACTAGCTCTTAGCCTGACACAAAAATGGCTTCAGACACACACACACACAGAATTAACTCCAAAGAAAACTAAGGAAAAACATGTTTTTCATCAAGATGCTGGGACAAGAAGTCCTTTTCCTTCCTAAGTGACTGTCCTAAGTTTGCGTAGAGGATAGATGGACAGATGAATGGATGGAATAAGACAAAAGAAATGATTGAAATCGTTGACACATTCCTTGTTTTTAACAGAAGGAACAGGGTTGGTTTTTTTTAAATAATCAACCACATCTTCCATGAAGTCCAGGGGGCCAACAATTCCTCTTTTCCTCCTAAAAATTTAGTCTTGGAGTGGAGCCAACTCTCAGAGAAATAAAGTGCTAGCCAGTGGCAAGAAAATGCAGTTTAATTTATTGTATACCTTTAAAGTGAGTGGTAGGCCTTTTCTATGTACATGAAAACCAGCAGCCTTTTAATTATGGATTGGTTATTTCTAGTAGCCTTAAGATACAATTATTATCTGTCCAAATGAAAAACCACCTGGGTGGCAAGGCTGGAATACAGGCTTGCTGGTTTTGCCCAAACAAGGAGACTCTAACAACTTTAATGGAAGTTTTAGCTGCATAAATACTGTAGACACCTACCCTGCAGCTGGATACAACCCTGTACATCACCTGTGTCCAGAGCACAGTGAATGACACTGACTACGTTTTTTCAGCAAATAAATAAATAATGATTTAGATTTGACTGTGTTCACATCCCTTTTCTTTCCAGGAATGTTCTGAGTTAGAACTTGGCTCAGAGGAATGTTTATGGAAACAGTCAAATTAAAACAAATATCAGAGAAAGTTTGAGCATACCCCACTGTAACAGTTGTATCCATATTTTTGGGTGGCAGAGACAATACCAGGTGACCTGCATGTCCAAGCAAAACTAAACAAAGCTCCTTGAATTTCAACTATCCAATGCCAGTAGCAACCACTTTGCAAATGAGCTGCAGATTAAGAATTTCTCCAGGAATAACTCTCTGGCAAGTAAATATTTGGCAAGTATGTTCAAATAGTGAATAAATCTTGAAGATACTGCAATCTACTTGCGGGCAATTTGTTAACACAAGAAGAAATGGAATTCGTCAAAGACATCTTTGCCCAGGAATGACAGGCTCATAGGCTAATAGAAATTAATTTTCCATCTCTAATATTGGGCACTACTTCTGCATGGTATCACAGACCTTGACACTTCTTTGGCGTGTGAAGTTGAAAACAGCCAGTTGCAATTTGTGTTTGCTTTTAAATTTACAGTTTAGCCAAGGGGGTAGAGAAATGCTTCCTGCTGGGAGCAAATTCACCCCTCTGCTAGGCCCACACAGAGTCTGCACCATGCTTTGAAGTTCCCTGTAAAACCGTGTAAGCGGTGCATGGCCCCACCTGGCCCTGGAGGGAGGAATGTCACCCGGTATGTGACCTCTCAGGATGTGGCTGGGGCAGGGACCAGTTGCCTTCAGCATGTTTGAGGTTAACACCTTGTCCTCTGCCTGTGTTTTCAAGTCTCCCATCATCACTGTTGTGTAGTGGTAATGAGCATAGTATGGATGAGGGTATTCCGCCTCCATAACAATCATAAATTGCATCTCTGATGCAAGGGCTATCTTAAAGAAATAATCCTGTATTCCGAGCCATTATCGAAGCACACTGGAGAGGCAGGAGGTGATGGACAAGATTTACACACACAGGAGGAGCTCAGCAGCCTCAGGGGTGCTGAGATGGTGGGAGGGCAGCAGGCCAGGAAGATCAAAGGTCTTTCTGAGCCACCAGCTCATCAACTGGGTCCTTGCCTCCAAGGATGGGGACAGAGAGAGTGGGAAGGGGGCTCGCTCATTCTCAACCTCCTCTCCCATGGGGATCTTCCATCGGCCTAAGTCGAGCGCCTACTTTTGACCTACTGAGGCGAAGACTGTTGAACTAGATTGAACTCTGCTCCCTCTGTCGTACATACTGCCAGCAGAGACCCCACTGCAGCGGGTGCTCCTGTGGTCTTTCAGGGGAACAAGGAAATTGGTTCGTTTCAAGTGTGCTCCCACACAAATGTTCAGCTGGGATGAGTCACCGGGAGCAGGCTGGTAATCTCAGCAATGTCTCATGCCTGGCTGCAGTGCCAGTACAGCACTGAGGGGAGCACACATTATCTCCAGATAAGAGAATCTGCAGTGTGTACTATAGGAAAAACACATTTGCCTTATTTTATGAGGAACTTGTGCATAGAAAGCCCTACTTGATTTTGGAAATATCTGCTTGTGTGCCTGTATGTATGTATGTATGTATGTATTGACCAAGCATGATGATACAGTGTTGTATAAAGCTTTCTCTAACATGACAGCCGAATGGTTGTATTACATGCAAACAAAAAAGCCCTGTGGATGTTACACAATCCTGTTCTGTGGAAAATTGATCCCACGAGTGGTCTAGGTGGTTTTAACACATTTTATCGGAACTGTTTTCAAAAAGACCTTCACTCATTGCAGCCAGGTGCATCAGTTTCCATCAGGATAAATGTCCAGGGTTTCGAGAATGTCATGCATGTCAATAATAGAATTATTTTCTGATCCTACAGATGTTACATTTTTAAAGCCTTTGATGATCTGCTCTTCCTGGACTGGGCATAACTGCTGATTCCTCTTGCAGTGTTGGGCACGACCCCTTTCTGATGGGAGTCAGCACCCCTTTTCAGCCAGTGTGACAGAATTGAAAATATGCCCAACAGGAAAGCTGGAGTGGGTTTGGCATTGACTCTGTCTCCCCTTGGCACTCTTGCTAGGGTGAATTTGCAACTGAAATTCCAAATTTGGCAAGAAAAGGAGGAACCATTTTCCTGGCAGCCCTCCATAGGTACTCAGGAGAGTGGATGGGGGGTGGTAGCCACAGAACAGATGGCAGTGTGGGATGAAGGTGGGTAAAGTAGTCAAAGATGTGCAATAAATAGATTTAACAAATATGTTACACCACAACATGTGTGACACATGCATGTAGTTTGCCACAAAGAGCACGATGCCAGGGCAATACCTCACTGACACAAATAACTGGGTAATTGTGCTGTATGGATGAGCACAGCCCTTCTGTCTTCACAGTATTATGTTTTTCCTGAGTGATCTTTTAAAGAAAGAGAAAAGCAGCAAAGCTGATAGCAATTTTTGAGAAACTGGCATATGAGAAGAGCCTCAGCTGTTATAGTCTGAGGTAGGGATAAGGCTGAAAAGAGACATGATAGTCCACAAATACCTACATGGCGTCACGATGGAGAGTGGATGTTGATGCAAAGTGCAATAAACTCAAAACAATGCAAAAAAATACATTAAGGGAAATACTTGGGGAAAAAAATCTACACTGCTGAACACCTTTGCTATTTGTGGCCTACAGATGGCTCTCACTTTTTAAACTTACTCAGAGATGGCTTTTTGTGCTGTATCTCAGACGTTTGGCTTTTTTTTCCTTGCAATAAGAATGCTTCAAGTATGGAAAAATGTGTTCCTGAGGGCATCTGCTAAGGTCCCACCCCTGGAGGTTTCAGCGGCATGCTAGATAAAGCAACCTTGGTGAATATTCAGTAGGGAAAATCCTGCCGATTACAGGGAGCAATGCAAGATGAGCTGCCAGGTCTTCTATTATCTATGACTCCATGACTATTGGTAGTGAAGGGAGTTCTTGCACAAAAGCCTTTACTGGCTTTATTTATGCCAAGACTGCTTCCAGGAAGGGAGAATCCATCATGTCAGAGCCGAATGCAAACACAGAGCTTTTTCTCTTGCCCTCTCTCTCCTTTTGGACTGTCCTTTCATCTGACATGGAGACTGTGGTGCTCTGTGTATACTCTGCAACTTGATTTGCTTAAGACTCCCCAGAAACAAAGAGACACTGAGGGCAGGATCACCTTAATATAGTAACTTGACTGTTTTCTGGGAACTGCTTGCTTGGTTGGAAGAGAAAGTCAGGGAGGGAAGGCCAAGTCCTATGAGGTGGGCTGCAGTGGCCAGGCAGGGAGCCAAGAGAAGGACGCTGGTGTGGGTCCTTCACCTGCAGTCAGGGCACATCATTCCTGTGACCCATTAGAGAACTCAAAGCCCTGGCAGATGAGTCAAAAGGCGATACCCAAACTACTGTTACAGTGATGCAAAATTGCTGCCATATTCATCAGGTCAATAATACCTAGGGTGAGAAAGAGAAAGGCCACACAACCAGTTTTGGTGCAGGTAGCTCTTAGCACTGTTCTTGCCATTGCTTCCACATTTTAGAAGCCTGTGGTTTGCTGTGCTGCTTTCCATGAGGCTCCGACAACTCTCTGGTTAAAGGATGGCAGAAGGCAGCTAAGTTCTGCCCGGCTTTGTCTGTGAGGGCTGTTTTGCAGAGGGGGGCGGCAGGGCACAGCAGAGGAGTTCGGCATCACGGCAGAGCGTCTCTGTGTTCCAAGGCAAATCATCACAGGAGGACAGGCATTTTGGGTAGGCTAGCTACCTACCTAAAATGCATGACATGCAGAAGCTCAGGAGTTTGGCTACAGGGTAGGGCTTGCATTTGCAGGTGGCCCACAACAGATGATCCATCACACTGAGCACAGAAAGATGGGGTTTTCCCATGTGTTGGATGTGTGTGTGTATGAGCAGGGCTGGCTGAGGGTCCTTTCTGGTATTGGCAAGACAAGCTTTTTCTGGACTGCGGAAAGCTCTAGTTTGCTTGAATTGGCCAGACCATGTCCAAAATCTGTCTGTGCCCCAGCATGGAGGATCTAACATCTGATATTAGCCATCAACTGAGGGGAGGACTTGAGGCCTTCCCTGCTGCCGTCTGTATAAACAAATACGCATCTGCACTGACAGACATACATAGAAAATGGTGTCAGCAATTTCAGCTGTCCCAGAGGTGACAGAACGGCCAAGCAGTCCTGAACACGGCGTGTGCAGGCAAATGCGGCAAACTTGCTCTTGCCAAGGTGCCGCCACTGCCTGAGCTCAGCATATGCCCGTCCTGGCCACAGGCCACATTGTGCCGTGGGGCTGAGATTGCAAGAGTTGTGAGTCCAAACCCACGTATGCATCCCCCTCCCCCTGGTTTTGTGATTGCAGAGCAGATATAGCACTCAGTAGCCTTGCACGTGGCAGCCCTTGAAGAAGCGTTTCTTTTAGTGAAGAGACTGATTCTTCAGCCAGCCTAAGCGGGGAAATGTCAATTTAACAACCCCTTCATGAGCTGCACAGACCATCTTCTCTGAGAGGGGGGCAGAGAAAACAAGAGTGAAGAGTGACGAGGCGGGGGGAGGCAGCTGAGAACCACAGGTGCTGAAGCAACGGGACGCTGAGAAGATGCGGTGTAATGGCGGCAATGCGGTGTGCTGGCAGCACGACACATGGCGGAGTACTGATGAGCAGAGCCGCAGGATGGCTCGAAGGTAAATAAACAAAGCAATTAAGCAAGACAAAGGGCTGCACATGGCAACTATCTCGGTCTGATTCCCAAGGTACTAAAGATGGACTCCCATGTGTGCTAATCAGGGGGGCTTAGGTGTTGAATGTGTCAGTTTCCCAGCCTGTACTGGTCTGTTGCTTCAGAACCAGCAAAGATTACAAATTTTGCAGGGACAAATGGAACACAGAAAACAGAGATGCTCTGAAGGACAAAAGCGTGTAACTCCCTTCAGCCCAGTGGTCCTGAGCTGGTGTGGCTGGGCAGAGTGGGGGGGGGGTCACAGGCAGGTCTGGGATGTGGCACAGCCCTCTGAGTGGGGTCACCGGCGGTCATGTCTCGTAGCTCTGCAGCTTCCCGTGCGTGGGCTGATGTCGCTGAAGGAAAGCGCTTGGGCTGCAAACACCTCTCAGCCCCGGGGCCTTTCAAACCTGAGCGCTGCGGTCTTGCTCTCTGGTGAGGCGGCTCACCCAGGTCCGCTTCCCAGCTTGTCTGGGGGGAGCGGAGCCTTTGGCAGGGCGCTGGTGCCAGGGGAAGGGACACGGGTTGCAGAGGGGAGTGTAGCTGACAAGCAGCACGGACGTGGGCTGAGGGGAACCAGGTGGCTTCAACAACCCACCCCCAACTCCCCTTGGCATTTGACAGAGCTTTCAAGCTCGGAGCAAAGCCTTTGTTTTCGGTGTTTGCAAAAGCTCCCCGCTCCCCGCAGCCCCGGCAGCAGCGCCCAGGCACTCCCCACGGCGGGCCCAGCTGCACCCCTGCCAGCTGGCTGCCAGCCCTGCCCGCCAGTGTCCGAAGCCGAAATCCCAAGCGGCCTCCATGCCCGCGTGAGGCCAAAAATACTCAGCGGCAGTGACACATTCCCACTGTGCCGGCAGGGTGGGCGACAGCGAGTTCATGTGAGGGGACGCTTCTTCCCACCTCCCCTGCCCTGGCTGTTTTACCAGCGCACTGCGGGGTGGCACCAGGGAACGGTGCTTCGTGTCCCCTTGCAGCAGGGCTTCATGGATCACATCTACCCGCTGGGAGCTCACCTACACCCACCTTCGTGCTCCTCATGCGACAGCCCCCCCATCACCCCCACAGGACCCCCCTCCACCCCAGGGCTTGTTCTCTGCCGGCATGGGGACATGGCCCCGGAGACAGTCTGTCAGCCTCTGCTGTTGGGCAAGTCCCCACAGGCAGCACTTGCTGCCCTGGTCTGGATGCCTTCAGTCACACCACGGAGGTAGGAAGCCCTTCAGATATTTTCCTTGTAGAGGAAAATCCCACAGTGCCTCATTTTTCCGTGTTTGGCCCCAAACGACCTCTGAAGAGCAGAGTGTGGCATTTCAGAATCCCGCATGCTTTTAGGGGAAATGATGTGTTGTATTAAGCATTGTTTGCATTTTTTTTTATCTGGTGTGCATTAATCCACGTGGCATCAGGCTCCTGCTGAATTATGAGAAGAATCAGACACCCACGGTGCTGGGCTGTGAAGCTATGCAGCATGTGGGAATAACCTGCATGTGGACAGACATGAGAAATCTTGACAAGGATCCAAAAGGATCCAAAGGACTGGATCACTCCAGTCCAGACAAGGACTTCCTAGTCCACCCATAGAAGGTGCTGCTCAGGGCTGGCTGTCGCCTACTATTTATGGAAAGTATGGCATGGTTTAAGTCCCCAAAGATGAGAGAGAGAAGCTCAGTTTAGTGTCTCTGCTGCCAGATAGCAATATTCAGGGATCAATGCCACTGCCCACAGAGCATTGTCCTCTGCTACATGAGATATTTCAGGGTATCTTCTGGGCCCCCAGGCAGGAACATGCTGGTAAATTCAATGTCTCTGCTGTCAACCTTGTGAGGATGACCTGGGCACTTTTGACTATCTCGAACAGCCTTAGAATTCTTCAGATGCAACTCAATTGAGCCCTGAGCCTCCAAATTGCTCCCTAAATTCTGTCCACTAAGATCCACCCTCTGTGTGGGGTGAATCCATAGTTTCCTATTGCAAATGCAAGAGGGCAACCACACTGACACTTGTGGCAATAGCTATAAATTCACATTAAAAGGCTTCAAGTAATAGCATTGCTGTGTAAAGCCAGCCTTTTGAAAAGCTTGTTTCGAAATGCTTAGCAGCAGGATTAGAAGGTTGCTGGCTCTTAGCTGCGAGCTTTGCAGATGCTAGGGGCTGGCAAAGCAAAATCTGTATCACATGAAAAAGTTGATCAGGTCTGATTCTCTCCTGCCGTGACATTACTTTTCTCACTACAAAGCATTTCTCCTCACCAGTAAGTTCAAAGTACATATGGGCATGAAGATAGCATATTGTTCATCAGCTCACTGTTCTGCTGAGCAGCCGCCTCGCTTGTTCTCCGTCTCAGGTTATAAACAGTGTTGAGAAGCTGCAAAATTGCTCACAGCTTAAATGACGAAATCATGATAACCTAGCCTATCTTACCCTACTGTGAGCTCTACTTTAATAATCCTGCTTAATCATTAAACCACAATAAGAGCAAGCCGAGGAGTTTAAGGCAAGAGCCAAGCCAAGGCATATCAGAACACTGCTCAAAACATGAACGCAGCACTGTCAGCTAGAAACAGAGGAAGCCACATAAAGGGATAGCAAAGCTGTTGTGTAAAGGGTCAGAAAGATGTGGCAGAAAATTCGTATCTGTTGGAGCTGGCTGAAGGAGCCAGAGCCAGCTGTGAGCTGCTCCTGCTAGTCAGGAGTCTGCAGTGGTGCCCTATTTACATCCTTTTCCCAGGAGACCATCTTGTTATCTAGCACACACACTCCATTCAGGCCTTGCTGTTGACATAGATGCTTTGACTAAACCCTTAGGCCTGACGATTATTGAGTATAACAGTGGTTGCTGGTTGTTTTCCAGGATGCTTTACCCTTCAGTGAAGGGTACAAAGACAGCAAACGGACACACCTAGTCTTTGCCCACCATGATGCATATTGTTTTATGGCAAATGGACTTTTTTCTAAAGATATTTCATACAGAGGTGAGGTTAAATTAAAAAAAAAAAAGGGAAAGGAGATAATATAAAAGAATAAAACCTGAGAAGACACACTGCTGCTGTCACTCAGCTGGAGACACTGAGAACAGGGTTAGGCCAAGCCCTGCCCATGGACGCATCCAGGACTCGCACTGATTCCAGCAGGATTATTCATGTGCGCATACATGCGTGACAGACAGAACAGATTTGGTTCTTATTGCTTTGACTTTTCCAGGATGCTCAATTTATTTGTGCATTTCAGGAAACAGACCAGTACAGTCAGATGTTCTGTACCTGGGTTCCCCTTCCCCCACCCCAAAACAGAAATAATTGTAGGCTAAAAGTATCACCCATGCCAGAAGATGACAGAGCCAAATCCTGTCCAAGGCAAAGGACACACTGAAATCACCAGGGTTTCACCTGAGTAAGGACTAACCAAAGAACTTCACCACAGTCTGTGACAATTTGGCTGAAGAGACAATGAGTCAATTTTATATTTTCAGACCAAAATAATAGACTGGATAGGGGAACGCTCTTGCCTCAGCTTCCTTGAAAGTGGGGAGTGATATGATTGGTATTGCTGAGATCATTCCAGAATTTGGGTTACTGTGGAGAAAACTGACTCATTTTTGCAGTCCAAAATGGGCCATATTTTGTCTTCATTGTCTCACTACCACCTCTCGTAGGATTTGACTGCAGCATGGAAGCATCCTGATGTAGCGTTACAGTGCATCGTGGTGTTGTTACTGTAGTAACTTATTACTAGGACACTGTGTGTTATCTTTATTGCTGCAGTACCCAGTACAAATGTACCACCGTTTGTCCGCACATACCATTACTACTGCCTTATTCCCCAAACTAATTTACTGCAGCATCCTGTTGTGTCTTATTGCTGCATTATCAAAATGCTACTTTACTGCGGCGGCCTGTGTTACCTTATTGCTACATTTATCCTGGTATTATTATGTCAGCTTACTGCCACTTTTTATGGCTGCCCTGCTACCATTTTATTACAGTACTCTATGGGATCTTAGCAGTGAGTTATACTGAGAGTACATTAATCCATTTGCTTTAGCCCAATGCTGTCTGCACAGGCTTGTCCAACCTTCCTAGCGCTTGTCCTGGTGCCGTTTCACCACAATAGCCATGAATGCTCTGGATACTCTATTATCCAAATAACAGTGTACAGCCATGTTTCACAGCCATATTCTTGTAAGTATGGGAAGCTTTGTAGCTAGCTTGCACAGCATGGACATTGTAAAAGCCTTCCAGACCGCCTTTCCTTGACACAATGCCATTTAGAACATAAATAGAGGTGGAAAGCTAATTTCCTAACTCATCTTCAGGACGATGAGGTAGTTGGAAGACATGGGACGCTTATAAAGCTGCGGATTACTGCTTGCAACACTCAATGGGATACTGGTGAGTGTACAAGAGTAGCATCACTTGGAATAAGCAATGCCATTAAAAAGCAATAATTCAAGAATGCGGTTCATGTGGAAGTAGTTACATGTTAGCATCATCATATGTGAAGTAAAGGACACGTGAAGAGCAGTTCATACGTGTTCCCAGGAGGAGGTCTTGTCTACTCATGTTTGTTTTAGAGAAATTTAGTCAGGAAATGAGGAGTGGAGCTTTCTTCTCTCCAGAGACTATGCAGCTCTGTCCGCTCAGCTAGCCATTACTGAGCAGATTAGCTTGCACGAGTGTGCATTTAAATGGCAAGCTGTTCAGCATCCAGGCCCTTGATGTATGCCCATATGTACACTCTCTGTGTCTGTAAAAAAATCTCCTCCATGCACTCAACGGTTCAAACACAGCATATTCCCCACAGGCAAAACAATACAGCAGCCAACACGACCATCCTGCAGGAAGGGAGCAGGAAAGACAGAGCAGGGCGCTTTGCTCATGGGGCAGCGGCACACCTCCAAGTTAAATTCTGGCATTGCCGCTCACTGCACAGACCATAGCCCAAATTCCACCTGTCCCGTGCACCCACCAGCATCTTCCAGTCCTGCCCATGTGTGCCCCCATCCTGCAGGACACTGAGGAGTACCTCCATGGAGCTACCCCATCCTTCCCATGGGAGAAGACCTGTCCAGTGTCAGGATCTCACTGCAAAGCAGAGACCCCCCTGGCAAAACTTTGCTGTCTCTGCTCCTTGCTGCACACCAGAATTTCATGCTTTATGCATGTATGCCACTCAGGAATGCTCTGCAGACCAGTTTGGGGGTTCACAGGACAGACCTGCTGTGGGAAATGTCTCAGCCTAGAGGCTGAGCAGCAGTAGCAGTAGAGTAGCTTTGGGTGTGAGCAGCTGTTGGTTTACAGACCTCCAGTGATGCATGGCAATGGTGGGTTTGACACAGATAAAACCAGCATCAACAAAACTCTGCGAAGAGCCAGCCTTTGCATTTTCCTAGGGACAACGTAAGGGGACATGTATGACTGTGCATGAATGGACAACCAGGCCTGTTACATGAAGACCCGCTATTGCCTGAGGGGACCCTTTGGCTGGGTGGGCAACAGAGGACAAATGGGTCCTGCAAGACAGGTAAGGGACAATTCAGAGGGGACCAAATGTTCCCTTCCGGGAACATCCATGTCCGGGAACATCCATGATGGTTCTGCAGTCCTGGAACTTGCTTGTGTGTCAGGGGTGTGGAGGATGAATTTGGTCTGAAGATGTCAGACAGCAGGCTGTTTATGGGAATAGACATGTGTAAAGAACAAATATCAACATTTTACTGTACATACATGCAGGTGTAGAAGTTCCTATGGACCTTAGTTAAAATCAAGAATAGGAGTTTTCTGGGGGGGGAGGAGGGGGGAAAGAGGTACCAAAATAAGAAATGTCATGGGTAAAGAGGGAAGGGGCTTTTTCTGACAGAAACTATGCTGGATTGATTTTCTGCATACATAGGCCTTAGATATTAGAATAATACTTGCCTCAGAAGTGAATATTGTTGATAGCCAGCTGTCTACTTAGCTAGATGGTTTTGTCTAGGTAGGAATGAAGACTTGTAGCCATATAGCAATTTCTACCACCTGCACAAAAAGCCAATTTGCCTTGGCCTGAGTGAAGAAGACCAAGAACTGTCTGTTTTCACATATGCTTCAGATCTGAACTGCTTGCAAAATACAGGATTTTGTGGCACTAAGTCAACTGAGTATTGAAATTTCATATATAGGCAATATGTATGTCAATGCAGTCCATTTTCCTATCTGCAGCTAGTATACGTAGGTTTTTTAATTAAAGTCACGTCAGTTCTGTCCTCATCTTAACCTCCATACTCCCAACAGTTTGAAACAAGCTACTCGGTCATCTCTTGCAGTTGTATTCATGGGCTGTGGGTCAGATGAGTTTTAGTGGAAGCTCATTTCCGCAAGTGGTACAATTTCATTCTTACAACAGTGCTTCTCAGTGGGGTCAGTTATCTGAGCTTTTTATCACAGCTGGGTGTGCTGCTGTTCAGGAAGGGTTCCCTGGCACCCAGCACCCTGCCTATTCACACCCTGCTTCCACCGGTCCCATCTCCATCAAGTCCCTCCTCTCTGCAGACTGAATTTTGACACCTGCCCACATCAAGAGTTGCCTTTCCCTGTATACATGTGAGCAGGTTTTGGCCCCCTAAGGCTGGAGCTGGAGTCTCCTCAAAATGGTTCAATTCTATCTACTTGGAGTAAAGCTTGAACATCCATCATTGAGTAAGTATGCAAAACCTTAAATAAATAGAAAAATCAAATACAATATAAAACAACTCACTTTTAAATACCACATGTGTGTGTTTGTGTGTGCATTACACATCTAAAATATGACTTTTTGAGCATCAGGCAGAGTCTGATCACATTTGCACTACACGCACATGCAGAGCGATTCTGCCAACATTGGAGGATTTGCACCAAGATCAGAGTCTGACTCAATGGGGCAGATCCTCAGGCGATGAAAACCACTCACGCTCTCCTGACTTCAGCTGAGGATCTGGCCACCATCTCTGGACATGCTACATGCTATTGGGAGGACAGTGAGTGATGAACTTAAATAGTGCCTTTTTTTTTTTTCATTGCTTCAAAGGAGAGACATAGGAAAGAAAAACAAAGCTAAAGTCAATGAATCTGCAGGAGAAATGCATTTGAGATTTTGTGAGAAGAAGAAGCAGCTTCCAGCAGATATTTTATTGGATCCAGACGACCACAAGAAAGGGAGCAAGTGGGATTGCAGTGGTGTCTATTACAGCCATGTTTGTGCCAGGGAGAGAAGAGATGAAGGAAAAACACCAATCTCTCAGCTCTTCTTTCTCTAAGTTGCGGTTGGGTCTGTTTCCTTAAATAACAAGACAGCAAGCCCTTGCCTTCTCGACCTTCTGCGTACAGTAATGTGTGCTCCTCCAAACCCTGGTCGGAAACAAAGTACCTGCACAGAGCTCGGCGTCTGTACGAAGCTGTACAGGTAGGAAAGTGTCGATGTAAACTGTGACGAGAGGCGCTCCCCCGGTGCGTGGCTCCCCGCTTGCGCTGGTCAGGCTCTCTCTCCTGTGGAGACCCGCTCTCCCCGAAATGCCCCATCCCAGGCGGCGGTCCCGGGTGTCCCTCCTGGGGGGTGGCCAGCTGACGCCGTCAGGAGGACTGCATCAGGCCCGTGAGGCGCTTGCTCGCCAGAGACTTTCCCTGGAAGGAGGGACAGACAGACAGAAGAGACCCGGAGGTGTGAGTGATGCCATGGGATGGAGGGTTTGGCTGAGAGTGAGGGGCAGGGGCCTTCCCCCAGAGCGGGGCACAGGGCTGCCCACGCCGGCCCTGCTGATGGGGACGCAGGCGATGGGGGGGGTGAGGGTGCCCCCAGCATTTCAGATGCCTGCGGTTTTGCCCCAGGCGGGTGGTTTGGCAAGGAGGGGTTGTGGCCAGTGATGCTCAGGTGGCTATCACTCAAGGTGGTCAGCGGTGACTCTCGACACTGTCTCATGAAGATGTCTCCTTTCTCTGTCACATGGGAACTGGTTAGAGAAAAGCCCTGTCCTGCGCTTACCCCTGCTTGTCCTGCCCAGCGCCGTCCCGCCAGTGCCAGGCTACGGCTGCCGTGCAGGGCGCTACCCCGGCTAGGGAAGGGCTGCAAAGCCGAGGCTGTCGTGAAAGCTGGGATGCCCTTCCTACAGCCTGTGACTCAGTATCACCTGCACATCACCCATTGGGAACAGATCTAGGAAAAAAGTTATTTTAGAAATAGCTTAGCCTGTCCCTGCCCTGCTGCCACCCCACTTTGCCTGCTCATTAGCTCATTAGTCTCTTGTCTCCTCTGTTGCTGCTTGTCCCACTCCTGCCTGGCCTCCCTGCCTTCCCCATGCTCTCCTCCAAGCCACCACACAGCTGAGTGGCCGTGGCAGCCTTGCTCGCACGCTGCTGGCATCCACATCAGCTTTCTGACTGCTGGGACCAAGGACCATGGAGGTCACCTGCATGTCTGAATCCCTTCACTGGCTTAGGCTGTACAGCCCCTGCTTTCATCCAAAGCAACGGAGGACATACGGCCGGTCTTCTCCATTTGTACACAGTAGGAAGGGTATATCCCCATAAGGGGTACTGATGCCTTTGCAATTACTGATCCAACAGTGAAAAATTGTTGCACCGGTTGCTGTGTTTCTTTGGTTAGCTTTCCTCTTGAAAAATTATGTTTTTCTTAAAAGAAAAAAAGGTCTTGGTTGAAATAAACATCCAGGGAATACCAGAGAGCTGTGGAATACCTAGCAGATCTTAAACAACCTCCTCTACATTACTATATTTAGCCAAGATTTCCTTTGCAATAGAAAGTCTTACTAATTGCTGTTTGAAGGAAAGATCCACACAAAGAGCAAGAGAAACAGATTATACAGTGAAAACGAATATGTGCAAAATGAAGGAAAATTTGAAATGTAACATTTAGCAGGTCATCTGAAATAAGACTTGTTTAAGAAGTTAACACTCTAGGAAAAAAGAAACACCCCACCCCCCCCACCCCCCAGCCTTTGATTTCTAATCTCTTCTTCCATTTAGGGCTGTACGAGGAGGAGGTAACAGTTCCCTACAGAAAGCCTCATTTCGTTACTCAGATGTGAGCCTTTTACCAAATAATTTTCTTGGCTGCACAAACACACATGGCCTAATCTGGCTGCTTTCTATATACCAGCAGTCAGCTACTGGGAACGCTGTCGTCATTTGGACTGTCCTGCCCGGGACCAGGGAGCCACGGTCAAGGGTCTGTGGCTCTTCCATCTCTACAACAGAGCTCACACCCAGGGCATGGCTCAGCAAGGACCAGCTCCTTCCCAGAGCTCAGCAGATACACCAGCACTGCTGCCATTTGAAGATTGCATGCTTTCTTTCACTATAAATCAAATTCTATTATTATTATTATTATTATTATTAATTATTATTATTATTATTATTATTATTATTATTATTATTATTATTATTATTATTATTATTAAATGCAGTTCTGGCAAGCTCGGCCCAGTGTCACCCCAGGAGGTGGCCAAGTATTCTGCAGGGCAATGTGGCAGTGCGTGGGGGGCTGCAACCCCGCCTGCCATTTTGCTGTTGTTAAGGAATACCTTAGAAATAGTGCTAAGGAGTTACCAGTTCCTAAATCCGGTTTACAGGAATAAGAAGGTAAAGATGTGGATATGAAATTCTAGAAGAATAACATGGCTGGTTCTAGGAAAAAAAATGTTAGTTTCTACCTATATTTGGACACTTCCTTAGGAAAAAAAACCAAATAAGCCTCGGATTTGTGTAATAACTATTCAGTCAGACTAACTAATGTGCAACAGGCAGTTCCTCTTGTTATCTTCTCACAGGCAGGTGGCTTGGGGGTACGCCAGCTCCCTGCATCAGGGTCCAGCGGGAGTGAGGAGCAAACGCTTCTCCACATCCAGCCTCTATTTTGACATGCACATGTTCAAAGCGAGAAGGGGGAAATGCCAGTGTGATGTCGAGCCGAGGGAAGGGGGCAGCTGACAGAAAGGCTGCCCTGCAGAAGGTGGTGGATCGGATACAAAGCCGATGGGTGGTTTGCACAGAGCAAAACCTCCCTCACGGGCTTCCCAGTGGCAACTGTTTCCCTCTGCGGGCAATGGCGGTGGACTCCATCTGCAGCTCCTCCCATCTCGCAGGAAAGGTGTTAGCCCAGGAACCCAGATCCGCTTGCTGGCTCTGCAGCAAACTTCCCGCCTGCCGGCTGGGATCAGTCCCCAGCGCGGAGCCCGGCTGTCCGGGAGGATAACGGCGTCAGGGAAGTGTGAGGTGCCAAACAGCCTCACGCTTGGGGACGTGCAAACAGATGGGTGCGAGAAACTCTGTTTTACGACCACGAGAAGCAGGCAGCGATGTTGTCTGCTTGGCTGTCGTATCCACCTCTGTGATAAGACAGATGGCAAAAGGATCCCTGGAATCACATACAGGGATTAATGCTGTGAAATTTTTGGCTGCAAGTAGGAGCGCTGAGGCATTAAGTGTGTGTAACGTTCGGCTTTGGTACCAAAGCGGCCCCCCACTACAGGCATACTGATGTAGAGGATTTTGTTTCGACTCAACACAGAGACAAGTGTCAGCCTCACAGCGTGGGTCTGAGCGATACGAACATCAGCCAGCTGGAGGTGGGTGGGATGCAGGCAATCAGACTGGGAGTCTCCCATCTTAGGGATCCTCATTAAAAAAAAAAAAAAAGAGGCTCAGGAAAAAACTGCATTTCATTAGGAAAACTGGTACCTGTTTCCTGTTACTAAGATGCACAAGGGAGTGAACTGTTGTGTCACAGGTGGAAATGCTGGGTGGGATCCACTTGCTGAGGTAAATCAAAGTGACTCAGTTGTTTTCAGAGAACTGCTGCCAATTTACACCAGTTGAGGGGCTGGGCCGTGCCATCTCTGTGTCTGGTTTAGCCCTCCAGGGCTTCTTAGGCCCAAAGTCCAGCAGGAGACACAAAAGCTTTGTGCTAGCTGACTGATAAAAGTCAAAGCATAGCACATATGCGACATCTCGTTCCCCAGCCAGGCAGCACTCTTCCCAGAACCCCCAGCCTGCCCGTCCAACCCCACCTGCCCCGGCTCGCCAGGAGAGCATCCACGCCCAGGATGGCATCAGCGTGCCTTAGCATCACCGCTTTCTTCTGTCCAGAAAAGAGGCAGCTGTGTGACCAGGCGAGGGTGGCCTGTATCTGCCTTGAGACAGCAGAGGAGAGACGCACCCCTGTATTTTTTGCAACCCTGCAACCCTTCCCTGAGGCTTGTGTCGTGTGAGCACCTGAGTCAGGCAGGCAAAAGGCTGCTCTGAAAAGCTGGAGGTGGCTAAATCAACTCGTAGTTGGATGTAATACATGCCAAAAAAGTTCAGGCCCAAGAAGTCATGTTGGGTCTCATCCGACACTTGGCTGGGATTCCCTTGGGGAGATCTCTGACAGAGTGAGGAAGTTTTGGATTATTACAATGTGAAAGTTTGGCAGAAAGAACACCTAGTTTCTTTGAAAAGGTTCAACCAAAGTTAAATGATTTTTTCCTTCTGCACGTGTCTGTTTAGCATGAAACCAGTGCCTTCCCCCACATTTCTACCTCTCCTTTCCCCACTGAAAGAAAACATCAACAACTCCTGCCTTATTTCCGGGAGAAATTTCATCTAAGCTGTGCTGGCAGGGGATTTGGAAAGCATATGATTTCAAGCTCAGCGCAATACAGTGCTTCTTTTACTCTGTCGTATGCATAGGCTGAATAACTTAAGGCAAGATTAGAGTGGATGTAAGGAGTAAACTTTTTACATGGGGTCTAAAGCTTACAAAGAAATACCCAGTCCTTCGGTTGCAAAATATTTGTCACTACTAATTAGGGTTATGACAATTAAAAACCCAGACTGTTGTCGCTCAAACAGCATAGCACAAGCAGTAGGGCATATGTTGTAGGGCATATGTTGTGTGTCTTGTTGGATGCAGGAAGGTTTTCTTTTCTCTCATTCCCTGCAAGCAGCTGAGCTGTAACACAGTTTTCAGGCAAGGATCACGTGCAGCTTCAACCGTGTCTTGGTAAAGGTAATGTCCGGTCCTCTCTCTGCAGCTGAACGAATGATTTCTTTTTACCCCTGAACACTGGTGTGACAGGAGCCCCAGTTTTCAGAGGCAGTGTAAAACTCTGGAGTAACCTAAGGAAAATATCAGGGAATTCTTAATACGCCTTACGAAACTGCCCCCCAGAATCTGACTTCCAAGTATGTGGCCCATGCTGCTGCTTGGCTACAAGTCAGGCAGAGGACGCAGTACGTGCAGACCATCAGGGCTCTCACTGGGGCCCGGTGAAGTGAAGATTAACCTGTAGGTCACAGGAGATGCTTTGCATCTTTGATAGCTGAGCAGCTACTAAACTAAAGTGTAAAATGCAATTAGCAATTATTTTAATGAAGCAGAATTCAGCAATTTAACGCAGGCAAGATGCCGAGTAAGAGGAAAAAAAAGAAATATCTGGGATTTGACACAAAATGGAGACAGCACTCCTTTCAAACCTCCTCTATGAGCCACTGAAATTTCCATCTTGCTCTTTGCTTTTAATCTACCCAAACCAGCACTTTGCACAGTTGGGCGAGAAGGCATAGGCTGTGAACAATCTTTTTTTAGTAATTATAAATAGAAAGTTTAGTTTTGTCCAGTACCTGTGGTTTCACACAATGTTAATGTGCCCTGCCCAGCACAGAGTGCAGTTCGTGTATCTAGCATGCAGACATTCACCACCACCAGCATGCACCAGCCAGCACTCCCATGCATGCTCTCAACAACTTACCTGAACACCCAGGCAGGATTTATCCCGTTGGGAGCTTTGTGGCCGCAGCAACAGGGGAGAAGAAGCATGTGGGGAGCTTCTGGTATGGCAGCATGGACTCCCCTTTTTGCCATGTTGATACAGACCAAAGCACTTTCATGCTGTTTACCTCCACATTCCCACCCACCAGCTTAGGACTTTGTCTGCTATGGTTGACTCCACTTCTTTCTTTCTACCCCTCTTTTGCAGTCAGGGCTGTCCTTTTCCTAGCCTGCTGCCCAATCTGCTCCGGCCAGAAGCACCACCTTCCTGGAGGAGACGCCATCTCCTGGGGAGTGGCATTGCCCCATCCCTCTGTAAGAACTCCAGCAGAGGGCTGGGGGGCGTCTGCATCTCCACTGGAGATGAGCAAACCCTACTTCCATCAGCTTGAATCTGAGGTTTTCCACATGGTGACAGGCATGTCAGATTTCCTAAATTTTAGCTAGCTAAGATTCTACAAGAACTTTGGCAGTGGGCAGATAACGTCCTGCCACCAAACTTTACTTCTGAAGAAAGAGATTGCCAGGGCCCTAGCCCTGCCAGCACTCTGTGATTTTCAATGTTATATTATACTGCAGATCTTGGGGAAATTTTATTTTTGTGTCATTTTAAAAATATTCTCTTTATTAGATTTTTTTTCATGAAAAGATACATTGCAAACATAAGATAAAGTAACATAAATTAACGAAGTTCAATATGAAGCAGAGTTAAAAACATAAGCAATAAAGGAAAATAACTTGGTTTAACACAAAATAAACACAGACACGTAAACTATGAACATTATAACATAAATTAGCACACAAAATGTGGTGGACAGTACCACCAATTACACGCTGACACAGACTGAAAACAGGAGCTGCGAAGTGGCTGTAGAGGGTAAGTAGGGGAGCGGCCGCTCGCGGTGTGCAGGGTGCTTATGCATTCTCACCAGCACGGTCTCACGAGTTACCCCCAGACTCCTGCAGAGTGGGCCCCACTCCTCTTGTAAGGCTTCACTGACAAGTTACCTGAGCTTCTCGCCATTGCTGCTGATCGCAGGGAAGCTGAGCAACCATGGGTTAGGTTCCTACATTTGATATTGCTTTTTTTTTCTCTTCCAGCTTATATCACTGCGGGAACAGTTCAGTTCAATTAAAATCGGTATCGTGTGTACCCATTTTATTTTGAGAGGATTTCCTAAGCTTCCTACGTGAGGCATTAAACTTCGCTTTGAGAAAACACCACTGCGTATGGCACAAACCAGGAGCTGACTCAAGCCCTGTACTCACCCACTCCTAGAACAGCTTCATAACAGTTGGAGATCTCCTCTACCATCCCACCAGCACCGGGAGGAAGATCCTCTTCTGCTGTGGAGCAGTCAGGGCTCCTTGTATCTGAGAATGTGTTCGAGCAATTTTGGCATCAGTTGAAGCAGACTACGGACTGCTTGAACTTACCACACTGAAGGAGGGCACTTCAGCACAGCTCTGTCAGGTGGGCAGCCTCGGGCTACAGACCCAGGGCCGTCCCTCCCTCCGACAAAAAAAAAATGGGAAGACAGAGGTGCAGATAGATCACTGCAGCCAGTATACAACAGTGTAGCAGAGTGTTTTTTCAAGCCACCTCAGAAAACGCCCTTAATGCATGGTGCTTGTCTAGCTCTCGGGCAGGGCGCGATTCTCTTCTTGCCTTTGTGCGCAACGGACTCAGTTTGTTTAACTCCCTTCAGTGGGACTGGGAACCAGATACGTAAATACTTTACAAAGTCAGAGGAAAACAGAAACACCATTGAAATATCAGACCCCTCTGGAGTATCAGAATAAGGTTGGCTGAAATCACAGCAGGGTCTAAACCTGCCCCCCCCCCCCCAAACACATTGCTAAGGTCCTGGTTTGGTATCTGCAGGAGGCAGCTAGACCTGTGTGTAGTGGGAAGGTACCAATTTTTATCTTCCAGAGTTTGTATGTGGCTGGAATAAGACAGTAAATGAAGTATATCCTGAGCTCCATGGAGTGCCATTCATTCACAAGGATCCCAAAGCACTTCACAAACCGTACACACAGGGATCACTCACCCACCACTGGAAGGTGGCGACCTCAGGGGCAAAAGGCAGCTGCCATTCTGCGCCAGCAGCACTACACAGGGGTGTTTTTAGGAGGGGGAGTGAAGAATAACTTATCCACTAGAAACAATAAATACTTATCTACTAAAGGAGCCCCTGCATACAGAACAGACTATTGCAGCTCACATGCAACACACGCAACCCACTGCTTACCCAACTGACGAGTGTGCAGCGTAAGCCTACACAGCGCAGACATTTTCCAGGTAAGGTACTATGCCAATACCAGGAATAGATGCGACGTATTCAAGCATGCAGCAATCAGTCCATACATGCACTGTGCAGGCCGTGCACCCGGTCCTCTGCAGCGTTAGGTACTGACACTGACTAGTTATTGCACATAAGAGAACAATCAGATGACAGGTTGCAAACATTGACTGGATCTCCTCATGCTTCAGGTACATTCTGGTGCTTTCTACCCCCTATGTCATGCAAATACGTTTTCCTAGTAAAAGTCAGTATTTGGTGATCACTGGGATAGTGCAGTAAGCACGTATTTTTTTAAAGTAAAGTATCTTCCAAAGATAAAAATAACCCTTTTTCCAGATGTCTTTTCTTGGTGCCAAATCTAAGAAACTTTGGCATCCATTCCTATATCCTTCCCTTCAGGCTGTCTGTTCTGATACCCATTTCACTAGCATCTTAGTGTATCACCTTTTTATGCTTCCCAGTTTTTCTGCCACTATTCTCTACCCATAATGGCTTAAACCTTTGTCTTGATTATATTGCAGGTCATGAATACTTTCCATGCCCTCAAATGCTGTTATCTATTTATGCAAGCTGGTAGAGCTGGGAAAGTGAAAAAGTGGGAAAGCTGGTAAGTATACGACAGTTCTACGAGATTATCAAGGAACCAGTTAAAAAGAGCGCCCTGATGATATCAGGCAGCAATTCTTTCTCCAGCCTTATGCCTTCTTCACTGTGTTCATGGTTAGTATTTGTAATACATCACAGTCACGCACAGCTGTGCAAAATATCATGCAGTTCACCTGAGAAAGATAAGATCCCATCAACATATTTCATGTGTGTGACACCATACTCATGAATTAAGAACAGGACCAGGACAGTCAGAGTGCGACTTGGACTCTGATCCAAAAGCAGACAAACCAAGAGGACGTAGAAACAAGCACAAGGCAGTAGCAGTAGCCAATGGATGAAGCTGAGGATCAGGAATATAGGAAAGCGGCAGCAGGGAAGAACAAGGGTAACAATACGGAGATGGAAGAGAAGACTGCTGACAGCATCTAGGAAAGGACAGACAGACAGGCTGGGCAGACACTAAGGCTTTCGTAGCTGTATAATGAAAATTAATAGATACACATGGAGCTGAAACTAAACGTGGGACTTTGGGTTTCACTGGATACTGAATTGGGATGTACTTACAGTCCTGAGACAAGGTTAGTTCAATACAAAATAGCCAAAAGATACCAGAAAACTAAAGCAGAGGAAATGCTACCATGAAAATACCAATTTGCACCACTGCAAGGAGGAGCAGGGCATTTCAGGCGCCAGACAGAAAGCATCCTGGCCACTGAGTTTGACAACTATATCAAACACAAGATCTCCAGTCAAATTCTTGCTCCTGAAAAATTCATCCCTGCATGGGAAATGAAGGTGGGACACTGGCTCCACACTTGCAAAGGATATAATGTGGGACTTTGTCTCCAGTGCTTCTGGATGAGAATACAAAACCACCGTGCTGCTGCTAACGCAAGGACTACAGCAGCTCCTGCTTACCAGGTTCTGCTTTCTGCCTACTGCAGCTCTGTCTCCTATGGTTAATGAAGCTGGGCCAGTCTGTCGATTCCGTTATTCACCTGTGCCTGGGAACTGAGACAATCTTTGGTCTTCATTGACTTGCTGTCCTGTACAAAATGTTCCATCCATAACGCCCAGGATTCTTTAAAGAAAGGTCATTAGAAAACTTTTATTCTTATATTCTTAATCTACAGCCTACTTGCTGTGCAGCTTGAACACAGATCGCCTCTTCCTTCACCTTATTCTCTTTCTGCACTGAGCTGAATTTACCACCTGGAAAAGCTCCCTGCTTCTTCATACCTGACTCCTTGATACATTTCACACCACATCTCTTCTCTACATCTGGTGTCTTCCACTGTGCTGACATTAAAATAAATCTCCCGAGTCTTTTAAGTCTCACTACATACTCACATTTCCTCTAGGAATTAACAGGAGGGCCCTTTTCTTGTTAAGTATTACACTCTTTACAGACTGTAACGATGAAAGACAAAATACAGCCTGTAGCTTACCATGTGTAAGCATGCACGTAAGCAGCTATGGCAGGCCTGTGCACATCACACCTCTGCATACGCTGTGCTGGGCCACTATTGCTTGAGCAAGGAGATTGGGGAAAAAAAACACAGGGAAAGGGACTTCCTACAGACTCCAATATCCAGCCAGAAATCTGGAATTTGCACCTTCACCCCTCCGCCTCAGTCCTGTGCGGCAGGCACTCTGGCTGAGGCTGTTGGTTTTGCCTGCAGCTGCCAGGTCCTGCCATTGCTTGGGCTGAGTTTCACAAGGGGCTCCAGCCAGCAAGCACCTCTCATTTGTCCCAGGTTGTACAACTCTTCTCTCCGTCCTCAGGCAGTGGAAGAGATGCACAAGAGCTTCTTTACCTTCTTCAGGTAAAGAGCTTTTTCAGTCTGGGAATGTAACAACTAACAGTGTGCCATGTCAGTCAGTTCAGACAGAAGTTGTAAAAATTCTGAATAAACAATATATCACTGGTCTGGCCATTCTCTTGTCCTTTAAATCATGAAGCTTGAGAACTCTGACCCTCTCAAAAGCTGTATGTGTGTCTGTGCCTTTTGTTTTTAAAGAAATGTCAGCTGGGAATAAAATGCAGAGATCTTCTCAGCATTGGGTCACCACCTCAATATTGAGTCAGAAACTTTAACACCAGTTTTCTTACAGGGGAAATTCCTTCCTTGGAATATAGCAATTTTAGGAGAGTTCAAATTCAAGTCTGAGTATCATACCCTCAGCAAGTTTGCTGACGACACAAAACTGGGAGGAGCGGCTGACACACCAGAAGGCCATGCCACCATTCAGCAAGACCCGGACAGACTGGAGAATTGGGTGGAGAGGAACCTAATGAAGTTCAACAAGGGGCAAGTGTAGGGTCCTGCACCTAGGGAGGAATAAGCCCATGCACCAGTACAGGTTAGGGGTTGACTGCAGCTCTGTGGAGAGGGACCTGGGAGTCCTGGTGGACAGCAAGTTGACCATGAAGCAGCAATGTGCCCTTGTGGCCAAGAAGGCCAATGGTATCCTGGGGTGCATTAAAAAGAGGGTGGCCAGCAGGTTGAGGGAGCTCATCCTCCCCCTCTACTCCACATCTGGAGTATTGTGTCCAGTTCTGGGCTCCCCAGTTCAAGAAAGACAAGGAACTACTGGAGAGAGTCCAGCAGAGGGCTACAAAGATGATGAAGGGCACCTCTCTTATGAGGAAAGGCTGAGAGACCTGGGTCTGTTTAGTCTGGAGAAGAGAAGACTGAGAGGGGATCTCATCAATGCTTATAAATTTCTAAAGGGCGGGTGTCAAGAGGATGGGGCCAGACTCTTTTCAGTGGTGCCTGGCAACAGGACAAGAGGCAACGGGCACAAACTGGAACACAGGAAATTCTGTCTGAACATAAGAAAAATCGTCTTTACAGTGAAGGTGACAGAACACTGGAACAGGCTGCCCAGAGAGGTTGTGGAGTCTCCTTCTCTGGAGATATTCAAAGCCCACCTGGATGTGTTCCTGTCCTACCTGCTCTAGATGAACTTGCTTTGGCAGGGGTGTTGGACTGGATGATTTCTGAAGGTCCCTTCCAAGCCCTACCATTCTGTGATTCTGTGTGTGTGATCATGGTCCTGTCTTATCCAAATTACCTGCTGAGGCTGGTATCCATAAGTTTAATCCGTTATTGATGGAGTAATCATTGCTGCTTTTAGAGATAATACTCAAGATGATGCAACAAAGGAACCCCCTCCTGTTTGTCCCGTTATTAAACGTAAATGGCCACCAGCACAAGTTAGGCAGAGACTTGGTGGCTTCCTTTGCGAGACAAAAGCAGCAGTGGTTTCCCTAAATGTACTCATTAAAATATATTTCCCTTCTGCTCTTGGCCCTGAAGGATCATCTCAGCTTATGAGAACTAAGCTTCTGTCTATCTGATTATTAAATCATTTCTAAAGCAGATGGGAAACTACAGTGGTTTAAACAGCTAGGCTGAGACTGCATGGCTAAAAATAGTATAGCAGGCTCCTTTTAATTAGTAAGATGATCAAATATGACAGAAGAGAGAGATGTAGATATATGGATTTGTGTGTATGTGTGTCTTTAAAATTAAGTTATTACCTCAATAC
Organism: Pluvialis apricaria; assembly: GCA_017639485.1. Lineage (NCBI taxonomy): Eukaryota > Metazoa > Chordata > Aves > Charadriiformes > Charadriidae > Pluvialis > Pluvialis apricaria. The sequence goes on along the minus strand of CM030012.1, from coordinate 41,330,443 downwards.
CAGGTATTATTTATAACATATATGATACATGATGTCTGATTTTTATGATGCCATTTATCTTCACTTGGGAGAGTAGACAGGCTAACTCTGCTTTCATAATGTCAATCCTTGCTGTATTCAAAAGGAAAATTGTAATAAGATAAACCTGCCACTACGCACAGTGCCATCATTTTTTAAATGAGGTGGATTAGTAAGTGCTCCGATGCAACAGACTGCCAGATCTGCAACTCCCCGGGATTGACCTTTCCCCAGGGGCCCCATGGAGAGCATGGAAGAGCCAGTCTAGCTTTATACCTGCAACTTCACAGCACTGGAGCCTGGCATAGGGCCAAAGGGGTCAGGGACCATGATGCCTATCCTACCACTGTGCTGCCCACGTATTTTTGAGAACTCTTCAAAATGTGAACAGGGGAAAAAAAGAAATCTGCCACCCCTCTGCTCCATCAGTGCTGGGCGACGCGTGCCCTGTAGCGATCTGCTCCCTCATGCGAATGTGGCCCTTTGGTGTTCACCAGATGACGGATGACTGTGATGTTTGGTCCCAGGACCACACAGCTGCTGCTCAGGCTGTGGTGGGGGACTACCACGAAACACACCCTGACGCCGCAGCTGCAGACTTCAGGCAGGTAAGCTGAGGAGGTTGAGGATGTCTGGCACGTTGGGTGCTGGGTTAGACAGATGTTCCTTTGCTCCAAGGGGAACCCAGAGAGGGGGACACTGCAAACTATGCCCTCAGCTACAGGAGGACCTGGCCAGTGGTGGGCAAAATCCCCTTCTTGGCCATTGCACAAAGGTATCAGCTGATACTTTGAAAGGACCTGGAAGTGAAAGGTGAACCATCACTGCAGTGAAAATTGTCCTGGCAAAATCTTGCTGTCAGTGTCCTGCTTAACATGGACCAGATAGCACCTGGCTTCCAGAAAGATTTGGTACACAAACTCAATGCATTCATTAGTTGTGAGCTGCTTTCTCCTGGTCAAAAGTACCAAGCCAAGAAAGATGAGACAGTGTGTCTTGTAGGAATTGAAGAGTGGTTAAAAAAAATAAATCTGTAAACCCCTGTTCTTTCTTATTCCCCATCGATCCCCTTGGAAGATGTGAAGCCTCTCGCTGGCTAACAGGTCCATGGGTTCTATCTAAAGGATGTCAAATGGTGTAGGGTTAATCTCTGTCTCCTGGGTTGTGGCTCTGAGATGAGCAGGAGCCCTGTGGGTAAGATGACTTCCACTTGCTCCAAGTCTGTGCTCCCAAAGCCAAGCTGTAAAGCTTTCCACCCAGTGCAGGACAGCGATTCTGAAGCACTGAAAGATTTTTCTGGGGAGGGGTTTAACCCAAGTAAGAGACAAAAAGCCTGCAATATTGTTTGCAGTTTGTCGACAAAGCTTTACTGTTTCTTTTTCTGACGTGTTGTATTTTTTTCCTGTCTTTCTCAAACAAGAGATGGTGAGATCTGAGCAACTAGAACAGGCAAACCTACAGAGCCTGGTTTTTTTCACTCAAGTTAAGACTCACTGTCTAAGGAGTTGGGCATGTCTGGCATTGTGGCTACAAACAGGCGTTCTCTGATATGGAAAGCACCCCTGTAAGTACAGCACCATGAGCAAGGAAGGGGTCATGAACCACCACGTCCACACTCCCGCTCTGGCTCTATGCCACCTACATTGTTAGTGGAACCAAGTTCCTCAAATCTGAGTACAGTGATGCAAAAGGAAACCATAACATCATTAGATATATGCTGCTTAGCTCAGCTGAAAAGTTATAGCAGATTTTAAACAATCGCAACTGCTTTATTTGAAGAAACAATGAGCTGAAAATTATTCAGGGGATGTTCTCAATAGGCCTGAAGTGCTAGAGTACTATAGGAAACAATAACTGATTGATGCTGGAAGAGAATTTGCTCCGCATTTTAAAATACATTTTAAATATTCTTATGATCTTACTAATAATCATGGTGGTACAGAAAGAACACAACCAGTCCACTTTATTCCCCACTGTAACTGTCTTTGATCTATTCCTTGATTAATAATTTTCCTGATGTTTTTGCTAAATGACATAAGTCTTCAGTCAAATTTTGTTCTTGAAATCCAAATTTAAATCTTGAAATTCAAATGCAATGTACCTTAAAATTCACATTCTTATCCAAACCCAAAGTTCTGGAGTTGTGCCCCAAGTTTTGCATTACAGTTCCACTTCCCATACTCGTGGGCAGGGTTCCCCAGCAAGTGCAAAGGCTGCGGGGCACGTCTGGCTGGGCACCACACACCAGGCTGGCTCAGATCTCTGGGAGCTGCTCCCAGCCGGCAGCGCATCCACCAAAGCACCCAGCACTGTGAGGTGCATGGCCCAGAGCACACGCTCCCACCATAAGGCCAAGCCTTCGAGGACCTCAGTTCCATCATTTCCCAAAACGCCGGGTCACGTGCCACAGCCAAATCTGAAAATTTCCCTGGGGTTCTACTGTGCCCTCCCAGAGCCAAACAGTGCAGCATGGCCTGGAGGTGGCCCAGGTCCATGGGCAGTTTATATCATGGACAGCCTGGGAGCCACAACTGCATCTCAGCAATGGCTCCTTAAGGCAAATAAACTTCTAGCCCTGGTTGTTCTGAACGTTCCTCTTACAGCCATCGCTGGGAATCCGACCTCATATTTTTCCGTTTACAAAATAGGCCTAGGGCCCCCTCCCGAAGAGAGCTGAGCATTCAGGCTCTGTTCCAGCCAAACTTTAAGCATATGCTTAACTTCAGCGCGCCTGTGCAGGGTCAGCTTGAATATGTGATCCTGTAATGAGCAATCACTAAAATATAGTGGAGCTCTGGGAATGAGGGCCGCTGTATTGCTCTACTCCTACGCAGTCGGGGAACTGCAGTGCATTTTGGAGAACTAGAGCATGCAGAATTAACTTCGCCTTAATTTAGTCCCCCGAGTATGCCATAAAGTTACTGCTCTGGTAATGCTGTCCTCCGAGGACATTATGACATGACAACGTAGTGACTATTTTCTCATCTGATGGTAGTGACGAACTGCCATAATGCAAAGTATAAAAAATTCAGACCCTTCCTAGTCTGGTAGCCACCATGCCATCAGAGGATGACATTTTATATCTGTATTAAGAAAAATGGAAAGAAAATATTTACAGTCCACTAGCCAGTAAGACAAAAATGAACTAAAGTGCCAACCAATCTACAACAATTTTATTTACAGGTACTTACATTATAATCCTACCATCCCAAACTGAGCTTGTCAAGTTATCCTTCAAATCAAATCTAAGAGAAAAATCCATCCTTGGCTGTGTTACTGTAAATGCAGCCAGTCTAGTAAAGTGAGAGTTACTCTTCTATGTATTTGGCAAATCTGGGAGTGGAATTTACCACTCGGTGTAAATATTTCTGCACAGTTTGTTTAAAAAAAAAATCTTGCCTATTCCTCTTTCTGGCAGACTCTTAGAAAGTAGTAAATATGCAGATGGGCATAGTGATATATTTTGTATCAACATATTTTAAATGTGTGCATATGCATTAGCTATATAAATACATTCCTCAGGAAGTCTGCCAGTGGATATACTACAAAGCTCTGCGTGTTACATTTGGGTTTGCTTGTGCAGTAGCACGGCAGCATCAGAAAGAACCCCTCTAGGCTTATTTGCTCTACGACAGCTCACACTTACCTGCGTGGTTTCCCCTTTTCTATCTGTATGTACAAATGTGTACATATACAGCATATATATGAATATACATACATACACACAAATGCAAGCATAGGTACTGTATATACACATAGTCCAATGCCTTAATTATAAAGCTGTTCTAAAGCCATAACAGGGTCTATGAACTTTCTATGAAATAATTGTTCTGTACAGTAGCTTCTACAGGAATCAACCACTTGATGACTCTCTGCTGTCCCAGTATCACCTTACAACTAATGATGGGCGACCCATGAAGACCACAGCAGACCACCCAGTTGCTGCATCTTCAGCTCCAGACCTGTGCTTTTTCTGTGCCACCCCACGCACACAGCCTGTCCCACCTTGTGCTGCCCAGTATCCCTGCTTCTCCACCCCGCTCGCAGCATCTGCCTCTGGTCCTGCCCCCTCTCCTTGCTCTTCTTTCTCCAGAAAATCTGCTGCACACACAGACCCCTGAAAGCAAGTGGGACGAGTGGGTCTTGCCCAGGCTCTGGGGTACTGCCCTGGGGGCTGGAGAGAAGCAGCTCCAGATGGTGCCCAACACCACCCTGTGCTGCAGCATCCCTCTGCAGCCAGAACAGTTTCCCCCACTGTCAGACTGGCTGGACCTTGGAAACTGGAGAAGGACAAGATAGGAGAGGACATCTGCCCACTGCCCTTGAAATCCCACCGTCCCCTTATCTAAAAGGTTTAACAGTGTTGTGTTTCATGCAGTTACTGTTCTCCTTTTCCGGTATCAATATCATGAACAAGTCAAAGGGTATCACCCATCACTATTTACATGAGCACTGACAGACGGGGGCAATGGAGGAAGCGGCTGCAGAGCTGTGGGTGGATATATATGTGTATATACATATGGTATCATTAACCATGCACGGAGGTCAGTACAGATACTGTTGCAATGGCACTATGAGAACCATGCTCTTCTACTTCATTGCACAAGTAAAAGCAACAACAACTACTGTAGTGGGAACACAGCAAAAAGACAACCTTGCATTTAATTCCAGACAAAAGTCAATTTGCTTTTGCAGTGATGATAAGCTAGAATGAGCATTATGGAATTCTGGTCCCCATCCCCCCAACCCCCCTTCTTCAGGGCTACTATTTAGATGAGCTACAGTATTAAAAGAGAAGCTGCAAAGATGCTAGCTGCAAAAATAAAGGATGAAATAAAAAGTCAAGCATCCACATTCCCCGCAACTAAAAATGAAGTTCTGAGGAAAGGGAGGAGGGAAAAGAAAAGGAACTTACCACGCTGCGAGTGAACTTTTCTAGAGAAGTTCTACGACCTTGCTCATTCTCTGGCTTAACAGGGAAAAAAGTGGGGAGAAAAAAATACAGAAAAGAACCCTTCAGCTTAAATGCAGTTTTTCAAAACAGCAGCAAAATATAAGGAAGCAGCAAGGGGAAAATGTTGTAAAAAAATGTAAAAAGCAGAAATCAATGTTTGCAACAGCAAACATAAGAAACCAAAACCCCTTAAAGAATGAGAGACTTCACTACTTTTACTCTTGGAGAATGTCACCTTTTCTCCTGCGAGTTTTTAGAATGGTTCAAACAGTGTCTGTGCATTGCCGTGTCTCACAGCTATTTGTATTGATTTCTTGTTCATTGAATTTTCCTTCTGTGGCTGTTTGAGCTGGGACCTCTGATTCTGGTTAACATCTGCCAACCAGCTGATCGGAGGCTCCCATCTACTTGCTTAGAGAGATAAAAAAAAACCACAGTAACTTTTACAATATTAAAAAGCAATGTGTGAGTGAATACAGCGCTGGAAGAAAACCACCACTGAACTCATTGCCAGGGAACCTACACTCTATTTATCCAGAGGGTAGAAGCACATTTCCAATAAGTTTGGCTACATCAAACCATAAGACAGTGTATTTAAGTCTGTGCAAGGCCATGGAAAGACACAGGCAGATTTGGGGCACTGATATTTTTGTATCTGGAGTACAGGACTATTCATACGCAAGAAGACATTCAACTTCACTGTGAGAAGACAAGCGTGTGCCTCATGGCTTTATTAACATATCCCTGAGAAGGTCGCTCGCTGCAGCGCTTCATTCATTTGGCACAAGGGAGATCTAATTGTCACTAACAAGGAAGAACGAAATAATTTATTGGCATGTCTTCTGGAATATCTAAGAGAAAAAAAATGTTATGGAGAAGAGAAGAAACTCAGTAATATGAAGGAAAACTCATAGCAGTTGGAAAGCTGTGGGCACTGCCGATTTCCAGGAGAGAAACTTACTTTAATGTGGCGAGCCAGCGAAATGGAGGTGGTAAAATGGAAGTAAAACTTCAGCGAAGCGGATAAGGAGCTACGTATAAGGGAAAGCCACAGTAATGATGGTGCATGACAGTGCACTGGAAATAAGCCTTGCACTGGAGGTGCTCATGAGAGGTGCCTACCTGCCATATCATCTGCCACAGATTCAGCTGCAATAACTATGCCCAGGATAAGGCACCAGTGCAAAAACCAGGCAGGGAAGATGTAAGGAAGTCAAAAGCATATCAGATAAGTTGGATGAGAACTCATGCAGGTGAGTCTAGGCAAAGCCTTTTGATTCTTCTGTATGTCCATCACAGCTACCACAAACAGCAGCTTTCTGATGTCTACAGGGTTAGTCTGAAGCACACCAGGCAGAGATGGGGCTGATTCTCCCTGCCGCATGGCCAGAGACGAGACCAGAACATAACACCCTTTTAAGACAAGTAATATTCTTTGTCTAGAAGAAAGAGTGAAGCAACCTCCTCACTTAAAACCATTTGAGGAAGCCACACCATCAGCTCTGATGTCCAAAAGTGGTATCAAAAGTGAAAGCTAGAGGCACATTGTTTTAGCCAACACTGAGGATGAAGCCAAGGCCTCAGCATGTACCAAGTGACAAAGCAGGCTTCCTGGCTGGCAGGGAGGCAGTACCGTCCCCAGTCCAATGCTCCCCAAAGGAGTATTTAACATGTGCTAACCCAAGGGTTAGTGGCCCCTCCCTGCATGTGAGAGAGGAAAGGGAAAAGAAATGTCAGCTTCACTCTTCTGCTGAGTGCAGCAGTGCAAGTGCTCAGAGCATCGCAGATCCCCTCCTTGAAGGAGCCTCAGAGGTGTTGCTGCACTCTGGAGGTGACAGAGAGAGGCTGTGGTCCTGCCACCTTGGCTAGGCGCGTCACGACGAGTGGGATTGAGGACAGCAGTGCATGGCTGTGCACTGGGCCTCCACGCTGGTGTCCCACAGGGGCAGCAAGACCCACCAGCAGCCAGGGTAAAGGCACGATTTCACCCAGGAGAATAAATACCTGGACAAAAGACAGGGTGCTCTGTGAGGCGCTCTCGTGGAGCAAGGCACTTGGAGTTTGCAGCATCGCATTGCAGCCGGCTGGAAAATCAGTGTCTGGCCCAACTGCATTTTAAAGTGGAACTCTGGCAGGCACTGGGGGCAAAGAAGAACGAGCTGCTGAAAACAGGCCACACTGTGGCACTTGCCACCAAAATTTAGTGCCTCTGTTTTTGCCACCAGCAAGGTGATGCAGCTTCCTGCCCAGCAGGAAGGAAGGACAGTGGTCTCCAAAGACGATGGGCATCTTGTTGGGGTGCTGAGAGCTCGTCTAGCACAGGGGGCCTCACACAAGGCTGTTTCCCTGCCGTGGCTGAAGACATGCGTGGGGAAGCAGGCACGGAGAGCACCAACAGTGTCCCACAGAAGCGCCCTGAAAGCACAGGCTGCAGCAACCCTGCACCGTTGGCATGGGGACGGCAGCCTGGGACTAGCTGGATGCGTGGAAAGCTCATCCCCACAGCATCCAGCTCTGAGTCAAAGCGTGACATTTTCTAGTAAAATAAAAAGCAGCTGAGGCAGGCTGGCTGCAGAGTGATGAGCCGGCTTGAGCAGTTTTGATGGCAGTGGGTGTGGGTGCTGGCTGTGCAGCTCTCCGGCTCTTCCTGCCCGCTTGCCTGCAGACCCGGTGGCAGGCAGCCGGCTGCGGAGGTAACTGCCTGCCCGCATCCCTCCAGTGCAGCGCGGAGGTGTGGAGGCTGCCTCGCACAGCAGAGGAAGGAAATTTAAAAATAACAAAGTTAAAAAAAAATACCAACCAAATAAAAAGAGATGGAGTCAGAGCTTTCTCAGTCCTTTGAGCAGATCTGGGGTCCTGCGGAGGAAGTGTCTGGTAAAGCTGCAGACGCCGGAGCCGTGCCTGCTGCAGCACTGCAGCAGCGTTTGCATAAACACACACTGTGAGTGCAAAGGGCAAAGGCAGAGAAACACATGTGCATGCTAGGTCAAGCAGTCCTCCTAGGTGCAAAAAAGGCCATCTTTTTCAGTAAATACACCAACAGACTCGACCAGCTAATGGCACAGGACATGTGCATTCTGACAAAATATGAAACAACCACCCCCGCTGCAGACAAAAACCTCTCAGCCCAGGTAGGTGCAGAAAAATGGATCTCATCACTTAGGAGCCGTTCACTAATTATTGACTGTCCTCCAAAATTTCCTTTTTTCATGATTAATTATTTACCTAGCCATCCCAATTTTAAGTTCCTTTGTGTAGATTCTGCTGGCACAGAGCACTGTAAGTAGAAAAAACTTAATGAAAACCAGCTGACACTGATTATTATAAGTAATTATGAGAAAATTGCTCAGCATCTTTACAATATTCAAGCCAATTCCTGCCAATGAATCAAACCGGTCATGTGTGCCCTAATGGGAGCAAGACAGGGACAGAATCTGCAGTAGGAACCCTCCTGGACAATACAGAACAGTCGGGACAGGGGTTCTGGATAAAAGCAATGCTTTAAAGGATGTGTGCTGAAAATGGGAGCCTGTCCCTCATGGCGTGAAACTCCTAGCCACTGCCTTGCTGACACTTTTTGCCAGGGATCTGTAAAGGGGTAGCGAAATACATCCAAAAGCTTGGTTTTCTGAACTGCAGGTCTGCAAAAATCTCCCCCTCCCTCCCTCCCTCTCTGCACCCCAGGGTTCATTTTGTTGGCTATTCAATCCTTTTTTTGGTATTAGACTTTGGGGCTTGGGGTGTGTTTCTTTTGAACTTTAACTTGTTGAAAACCATGTGTTCCAGAGGGAATGGCGTCAGTGAAAATAAAGGATTACCACTTCCCCGACCCTGGCTCAGGAAAAGGTCAGGAGCAGGTCCCGGGCTTCTCAGGCGGTCATGCACACCTGCCCAAAGCAAGAAAGCAAAGGGCATGGACCACGCCACCGAATGGCTGGAAGAGTATTTTCCATCTGCTTTGTGCCCATTTGCACAGTGCCACGGAGAACTCACCCTTCTCTGAACCAGCTGGAGAGGAAAACAATGCTCTAAATCAAGCAAATACCAACCTGTTCTTCCTCCGGTATGACGGGGATCACTGCGGCGCCTTCGCAGCCCGTCTGCACGGCAGCTGTGGCCGCCTTTCCCGGACACTGCCCTGCCTGCAGGCAGGGCCGGGCGGCATGAAGCCACCCTGTGCCTGGCTGCCATCAATACCAGAACCGTGACATCTCAGCTGCCGCTTCAGCCGGCAGTCAAGTGCCTGCTAACTCAGAGATGCCCACCAACGTCATTGCTGCACCTCTACAGGGAGTAATGGAAAGTGCCTCAAGGTCTTTTGTGTTCCTTTCTCTCCCTTCTCCTCAAAAATAACTAGCAGAGCACATGTCTGGCTGCTCCTTCACCGTTAACAAAGCTCCTGTGAACCCCCCACCCTGCTTTCCATAGTGCACAAACTAATCTACGCCGCTCTTTCCCCAGGGAATAAACCCCTGCTCTGCAGCCAAGTCACCCAGCCCAAACTCCCCCTTGCCTCGAGCGAGGAGGTTTATCACAGCAGTCATTCTGACATGAGGCTCGCTGCTGTCTAAGGACATTCAGCCTCCATTTTGGCTACTGTGGAGGAGAGCTGAGGGGCGGCGCAGTGGTGATTACCTGCTGTCAGGTAGCCTGCAGTAATGCGCGTATCAGCAGAAATAGGAGCAGGTCGACGCTTGACTCTGCACAGCACGAGTGGAGTGGGGCATGTTGCATAGATATAGACAAATACAAGGCGATGAGTTGTTTGGGGATCTCAGCCCCATCGAGCCCTTCGCTGCAGAGCCGGCAGCTTTCAGCAGGCCCGTGATTTCTCTCTGCTGCAGGGGAAAGGCCGGGCATGGAGGCACAGAGCTCAAGTTGGGCCGGCTGTACAGCCGTTCCTGCTGAGGATGGGGCTCTGCCCTCATCCCTCCTCTCCTCCAGCCTGGCAGGGGAGGAGGACTTCTGTCCTCCCTGTGGCAGGGAGCTACACCCAGCCTTCCCCCTCTGCAGCACACTGCTTCCAATCACACCCTTGCTGGAGGCCAACCTCATGTTCCCTGCTGAGCACCATGAATCTGCAGGATTGAGGCCAATAATACTGTGGTTATTTGTAACAGCGACACTGGGAAGAACGAGGGGAAAAAAAAATCTAAACCGGACTAACAAAGTATGTATGCCCGGTCTGTATGCAGCCTACGTCCACTGTCTTGCATCAGTTAGTGGTGTGAACAATAAGTTCCTTTTATCCTCCCTGGTGCCCCTCATAATTCTGTCATTGTATCTCAGTCCCGACCCATAACTTCTCCTCCCTCCCTCTCCTCCATTACTGCACTCCCAGAGGAAGGAGGGGAAGCTCCCAAATCTGTGGTTATTGTACGGTGTGGAAAAAAAAATAACTCTTCAAACTTATAGTATCTTACAAATCTCAAAAATGTCAAGCATGCTTTGAGGCACTAATCAAACCTTGCCACCTCGCCACTGAGCAGGTCGCTATTATTAATCCCATTCGACAGAGAAGAGGATATAAGGCAGGCAAAGTTGAACCTTCTTTTCCCCGAGGTCTTACAAGAAAGTAAGTGGGGGAACCAGGGGAAGTGCATGGATCTTGTGGCTCCCAGTCCTGTGTTTTAGCCACACAGCCAACCTCTCCCCCTCTTCCTGCCCACTCAGCTTGCCGCACCCAGTGTTGGAGGGCAAAAGATCCCAAATGACATAAACTTACTCACAAAATATTCATGTGTAAATCTCAAGCCAAAGAGACATTCATTTGCTTTGTTCAAGCAACTCTTTTAGCCCAAGCCCATCATGCTGTGCTTCTGACAGAACTTATTTTCCATAATAAAGGTAAGGCTATGTCATATCATTGTGGTATACGGGCAACGTTAGGATAATGAATCTTTGGGGCAAGACATACTTATGCCCCAGAGAGACGTACTCATCAAGTCTTAAACAACTGCAGTGAATTTCTACTCACATCAGTGAACCCAGGACTCTGTATGCAGGCTGTAAACTAAATCCTCCATCTGCACAGGCTCTGATATGCCACTGGGTTTCTCTTTTTCTTCCCTCTGCTTTCTTGCTATGTAGAGGAATTTTAAAGGGATGCGTCCTCAAAGCTGCACTAAAGATACTAAATATCTTACCCTGTAGCTCAGTGTACAGAAACTTCATACTCTTTCTGTCAGCATCTCTGTATCTATGCTGCTTCAGAAATGTTCACTTGCCCAACACAATGCAATGTGATTGCAAAGAGCTTTACAGATTCTGGAGCAACATCAACTCCCCTCCTGCATCGTGTGAAGCCGGTGAACAACCCATCTGTACAGATCTACTCCTGCCTTTATTGCACCTCACTATGTTTACTAGTGCACCCACAGCTCTTTCTAAAAGAAACTTGATTCTTACTTTCACGGCTGTATTAACATGACACCAAAACTTGCTCCTCCGGCAGTTTGTGAGGGGATGAGGATGTCGTGCTGACACATCCAGGGCTTGATCTGACAGCAAACAAGGATTGAAAAAAAAACAACCAACCCCACCTCAGGTTTGAATGGGCTCAGCTGGGAGGAGAAAACTCTCCTCCTTTGAAGCACATGGACCCTCACGTGTTCAAGAGAGACTTGGGGGTGGGAGACACACACTGTTAGCTGATAGGGGTAGAAAGATGGCAAAGGTTTTTTATGCTTTATACCATCAGAAGACTTTGTCTTGCACCTCCTTCTTTCCCCACAGCCTCTGAACTCTTAAGTCAGGTCTAACCTTTTCAAATGTAAGCAGCACTGGTTTATGCTGTCTCGAACCAGACATTTTGAAACACAGGGCTGACTGCTGCCCTCCATTACCTTCCCTTAATCCACCTGCCAGTAGTCCCAGGCACAGGAGACAGAGGGGTTTGTCTTCTTTTGTCACCATATGCATGCTTTTAGGGCACACAATGACAATCAGGACAAAAATACCACTGGGATTTCATTGTATTGTGCCGATGCAATGTAATTTGGCAGCACACAAAGAATGCAGCAGAAAAACAGCAGGGAAGATGGTGATGGGAAACCACACACTCAGGCTGCAGGAGTCAGGAGTCAGATTATGTACGGTCCTGGAAACCAAATGTAAGTGGGACATGTACACGTGTACATGCATGCACATGCACGCAGTCGGACACACAAACTTACAGGCATCAGTCAGGAGGTGCAGGAAGCATTTAAACACAACCATAAAGGCAGCGATCAGTAGCTTACCTCCCAGCCCCCTCAGAAAGAAGGGACACTTGGACAGGAGCTGCCGTAACTCTATGTAACCACTCCTTTGCTACCCTGAACTGGTGGGTCCTGGCAGAAACACAGTGCTGGCAGAGCACATGCAGACACCAAAAAGGCTAAAAAGAGCTCAAACCCAGTTCTCCTGTGAGAAAATGTAGCTGGAATTCTTGATTACTGCATAGGTTGCAGTTATTTCTCTTCTCTGAGGAAAAGGAAACATCTCTGGGGAGCCAAAAGCAAGGGAAAGGGAGAAAAGGAGCAAGGGAATCACTGCAGGGAAGTCTACAGGTAAGGCATCCAAAGGGAAGAGCACATGGTGAGGCTAGGGAGGTGAACACCAGAATGGATGAATTTTGCACCAGTAATGAATAGATTGATGGGTTTTGCCTCTTATACCAGACACCATCTTTGTTATGAGGAAGAGGCAATTTAAATTGCCTGCACTGAGTTTGGGAGACAGCTGTGCAAGACAAACACTTTTCCATATTCTTTTTACCTTGGGTCACCCACCATGTTTTCCCCAAAACACACGCTGAGGCTGTGCATACGGATGCCGTACCCTGTGCCCCCAGTGAAGAAAACAAAAGTGCTCATTCCTTTCTTAAATAAAGGAAAAGAAGAAAAAGGAAACAATATTTTCATTTTCACACTAGCAGCAAGCAGCAGGCGAGAATCAAGAGGTGCTAAGAGATGCAAGCACATCCTTTCCAACAGATACCTTCTTCTTCGCCAGCAATAAGTCCTGGTAAGCATTCGAACGGAGGAAGCGCGCATAGCTGTCACTCTTCATCAGCTTGTAAATGTGCTCCTGTGGGATGGGAGGAAATGAGAGACAGAGAATTGTTATCAAACCTCATTTAGACATCACAGGGATTTAAAACACAGCGAATTAGAAGGAAGGGAGACTGATCAAAGTTCTAATTAAGTCTGCTATTATTGATTATCTGTGTTGTGGTAGTGTACAGGAGGGCCATCCTGGGGCAGGACCCTGCTGTGCCTGGGGCTGTATGAACACAAAACAAAGAGATGGCCCTCACCCCAAAGGCTGGCACACGTTATTCAGTAATCAGAGTGATTCTGCAAAGACAGCAACTCTCTGAAGTCCCCAGATTATAAGCAGGTGTCTAGCCAGGCTGAGACTACTGGCATGTCTCAAGAAGGAAGAAATAAACACCAGAAATTGTCCCGTAAATTAGGTTTCATTTTACCACTTATAGATACTTAAACTATCACCCAGCACTCCCCTCCTCTTCACGGAGGGAAACTGATACTTGGACACATTTCATCTCCACTTAAGACACACTTAAAGTAAGCCAACCTGTTAACGTCCCGAAAAAGCCTGTATCTCTGGTGACTACCCAGGGAGGTTTTACGACTAGCTCAGATGTGGATGGCTACATCATATGTATAAAGTTATGTCAGATGAGTCCCTCCCATAGGGTCCGTTTTCTCCTAGCAAGTCAAGCTACTGTTAACCAGTTTGCTCTGAGGGCACTAACTATGTGCATCTTCAAACTTACAAAGCGGTGTTTCATTGCCTACAATTTTCCAATTTCCTTGCTTAGTTCTACATTCCTGCTGAGAACCTCCTAACATAGTCAGCTCTTCTTCTCCCAATTATCCCTGGATTTGTGATAGATATTATCCCAAATGCCAAGAAAATCAAACCAAAATACTTTTACCAAATAAAGATTAAGAACACACTAAAGAAACTCAAGAGAAAAATGGGCACCCTGGACATTTCTCTTAGACTTTGCCCAAGGAAGCACTTTTATAGAGTTAATGAGCAATTTTATGTATACTGATTTACACAACGTGAAATACTCTCTCCTGCCCTAAAGCCATTGTAGATGAAACTTTAGAAGAGCCAAACCAGACGGAAGTTGCGTAGTCTATTTCAGTGTTAACAAGCCAAGCAGAATTCCCTTATCTTCACCATCACGGGTAATTAGTGATGACCTGTCTATACACAGAAGAACTGCTTACTTCAGCTTTCTTGCACTATTCGGTGTAGTCCTAAGAGGGGCATAACTGCCACTGGTTTTCCTATGACACAGCATAAATGTACCCTTTGAGCTACACTGTAATGTGGAACAATTTTTACTGCTTAATATCCATACTTGCTTTTAGACCTGACAAATCCTCATTTGTGTGGCACTATCTAGCTGAAGGATAGCGAAAGATTTTGCAACAGAAATTCTTGTATAAAGCCATTTAGCAACTGTCATCCTTTCTTGCTGCAGAAAAACACAAGGGAGGGCACAGCTTCATACTTCTCACCTATGGCACTGCCATGAGATTTCACACCCAGCTGTGGGACATTTGTTCTATTTATTCAGGACAGAATGAGCCAAGTACGCACTGAGACAAGAAGAGGGAAAATAATGCATGTCATGGATATGGTCATCAAAAGGTTTCTGTTTCTCTGGTGTGAATAAGGATTTACAACATCAGCACTGTCTCAAATACTTCAACTAGCAGAAACTTAAGATTCAGTTGATTTAAACCCAACCATATTGCAACCAGTTCATCTGTTACCTCTTAAGGTCTCTCAAGGAGACCTCATGTCCTCCTAATGAGTTCTTTATAATTACCTGACAAATAAACCCCACCTAACTGTATACCTAAAAGTCTTTTTCCTTCCTTCTCCAGGACCACAAGGAGACTGATGAGCAAGTGGGGCAGCCACCCTGTAGCCCACCAACAGTAAACGGCCTGAGGGGTCTCCAGAGCCTCCCTCCTCTTTGTGGTCCTCCCTTGCAGCACCCAGTACATGCAGGGTGCCGGTGGGAGGGGGTTCTGAGGTGGCCAGGAAGGTGCTGAGGGGCTGAGGTAAGGCAGTGTGTGACAGGGACGTTTTGATTAACATTTTGATAGATGCATGATTAAATTGCTTTACTACCTTTCGACTCCAAATGTTTTTTTTACCTGTGGTCAGATGACTGGGTCTGCTCTGAAAGGCAGATTTCCAAATATTTTTGGAAAATAACATTCAGTTTTCATTGCCACACAAAGAGATCACATGAGCTGTTTGCAGGCAAAGAAGAACACAGCAGAGCAGAGCCTGGCTGGCCATACATCCCGCTGGCACGCCAGCAACAACTATCATTCTTCCTCATGTCAAGACAACTTCATGTATTTGACCTTAAAACAGTATAAACTCAATATCTGGCTGTGGGAAGGGGGAAAAATTACTTCCATCCTGAGATGAAATAAACCACAAGACAACTTCTTAACTGAAGCCCTTCCCTGAAAAACAGGACTATTGCACATCCACAGCCCAACTGCCACCGTGGCTAGCTAATTGGTATGAAGCATTTTCTCTCCTTTTCACATCTTGGAATGACTGAACAGTAAAACCGCTACCTTTCAGCTGTTCACCAAAGAGATAATCAAACAGGGAATAACTATTCCTAGGCTTTGAATGCTAATGAAGAAAGAAGGCTGGGCATAGGGGAAGGGAAGGGACACGCATAGCTTCAGAAGCAAACTTTACTGCTTAATTGCAAGAATTCAAAAAGCTTGCTTTGAAGGAGCTCTGGACTGGAGGCACGGACAACACACTGATCATTTATTTTACAGCACTGCATTTCTGAAGCACCTGCTGGAAGCCTGAGCCAGCTGCTCAGGTCAGCAAAGACTGCCTTCCAATTTGCCACAGTACAGGACAGCTTACGTGGCTGCAGCCAAAATCCCCGCTGAGACTGCACCATGAAGGTTCCTGCTAAAATTGTGGCTGCCACGTTTGTTCAGCCCAGTTACAGAACAAACCTAGCTGCAGGACAGCAAACGCCAGTGGCTGGGATGGTTGTTTTGATCTTTAGTCTACCCTGCTCTTTGCCACCAAGCTATTTTCTGCTATACGTTCTGCCATCTGCAACTCACTAGGGAGAATTTACAGCTAACATTTAGCAGCTCCTCATTTCTTAAGTACATTGAAAGCTACCGGCGGTCTAGCAACCGAGCACATTCTTCTGAGGAAGCCCAAGCAACAGAGGTATCTGCACGGATTTAGCTGCTCTGCGCAAATTGTGTGAATTGGCTTGTCCCCTTCTATCATGGATTTTTAACTCACTTTGGATAATTGCAACCCACTGGTCTCTCACTTCTTATTTTACTGAGCAGCTGCTTTTGTTCCTCCTCTTTATCACGTGGTGGAGAGGGAGCATAACCTCACCAAAGACTGAAATCTCCAACTGCAGCCAGCATCTCTAGTGATGCACTTTATACACATGCACGCTCCCTGACATACCTGACACTGCTGGCAAGAAATTTGAGCCTTCCCATGCTTACACTGAGAGAACTCTGCATTTTGTAAAGTTGTTTATTATAGGGTAACAAGCTCATTATTACTGGCTCCCCGAATACACAAAGCAAATCCACTACTTGTGTAATTTTTAACGACGCAGCTGCAGCTCTGGACACTACAGTCTCCTGCGCTGCGAGCAGTCTGCCCAGAATTATCACTGCGACATTTCTTTGCAAGTGCCATGGGAAGTTCCTGTGCCACATCTGCACAACAGCAGGAGCAACATCTCATCTAGGCAGCGTCGCATCTCCCAGCCATTGCTGGGTACCACTTCCCAGGTGGGGCTCAGACTCCCAGCTCCCTGTTCCAGACTAATGACAGCAGTCCTTTAGGGAGACACACTGCGAACCCAATAATTCAAAACAATCATCTAACAAAAATTGCCCAACTGATCCATTAAACAAGGTAGCACCCCACCTTTAAAAACAGACAGAAAGCAGGAAAAAAAAAGCCTTTCAAGATTTTGCTACGAGTTGACAGGCATCACAGGTCCCACTGGCCTCCCCTGCAGCCTTGCCATCTATCTCTGAGCACCAAGCCGCTGTCTCAGGCCACTGCGGTGGCAGCTGCGAGTGGAGACAGGGACTGACTTGACATGTGCGAGCAAGCCCTGGCGAGCTGGCTTTTTGAGCTGACCGGTCACTTAGTCCCTCACACAGCATGCCGTTGATGAGTGCCGGCTGTAGTGATGCTCCCCTGCGAGGATGGATACACATTTGGAAGTGTCAGTCTAACATGGAGGGTGACACAATAACCTGCTTTTGTAATTACGGTGGATTTCATCTCCAGGAAGCAAACAATTCCCTTACAAGAATCCTGCAAGCAGAGGGGGTTTGCTGTCAAACATCCCCAGGACTGTTGATCCCCAGATTCTGAACCAAGGCAACAGAGGCAATGGGGTCTGTGTGCATCTCTTCTTGAGAAAAAGGCAGATGCCCTTTTGTGTTTTGGGCACCTGAAGCACATCTCCTCCATGCTGGGAAAAACTACGCAGTGGGCCTGAGGGCTATACAGCTCCACTGAGCATCTTCTCTGTACCTAGGCTTACACTTCAGACAGCGTAACCATTCCACTTGCCATCGCAATTGCATGATATAGAGGAGAACAAGCAGTAAATTTTAAAGGGGGAAACACTGTCACTTCTGTGAATTAGAAAACAAAGGAACCATCCAGGTAAATCACAAAAAAAATTTCTTTTCTACAGTTACATGAAACCAAGAGGAAATCCCGCCCCAGCTACAGCTGACAGCTTAAGTTGCAGGAAACCCTGATAAGATTCAGCGTCTCTCTGCTGTTTTCCTTCCATAAGCTCTATCTTTGGAAGGAGATGAAGGACAAGCTCTGTAAATTTTCTTGACAAGAGGGGAAAGGGGGAGGGGAAAAAAAAAAAAGTAAGTTTGCAATCCAGACGGGAACGTGGGAGGTGGCTGAGATAGCAGAAACTGTCTCAAAACTGCACCTGCTTCAAACCAATGTGCTGCAATGAGATCTCAGGTCTCTCTCCCCCTTTTCAGTCAAAGCGCAGTGACCCTGAGGAGGACATGGGTGGCAGCCAAGCAGGACCTTGGGAACACCTGAGAAATATGTGGGAAAAAAACCTGAATGATAAAAAAATAATAACAACACCTGACTTGCACAAAGCACCTGGCAGACCTCAGGAATTGTGTTCTCTGTCAAAAACATTTCTTTTTAGCAGAAAATCTTGGTTCCTTCCTCTGAAATGTGCGTAAGAGACGAGCAGTGTCAGTGGTTACACACATCCATTTCTTATCCCACCTGTATCTTACCCACTGAGACATTTTGTGACAGGCTGGAATCTTTTTGGGGGTTGTGAAGGCCAAGCGCAATGTTCTCATGACCCTTGAACACCAGCTGGATTCCAGAAAGCCCTTAAATTTTAACTTGCTGATAGAAAGTTCTCCCTTTTTGTGCCTAAACACAGCCATAAGCTTTAGATGACAAGGGGAAATTGCAAATTCTTTGCTCGTTTCAAGCACAGGTTTCACATTTAGCACACCTTCAGCCCATTCCGGGGGAGTTACACTGAGGCTAGATAGCTGTTGACATTCACTTGAGCCCCAAGGGCCCACCTTGCCCTTCATAAACTGGTCAGAAACCTCCTTGCTCGAGCTATCCCACTCACCTTTTGGGTTGTTTTGGAGCACCCCTTCACCCTGTCACCAAGACCTGGCATTAAACTAGTGAGAGCCGATTTGGAGACCCCTTTGTATTGCAAGCATGCGAACACCAGCAGCTGCCCCTCTGGCCAACTGCAAGGGAGATCTGCAGAATGTCAGACAAATCCATTAGAGGAAAAGCCCACAAGCAACGTTAAGCAGCAGATTAAATAACTAAATAAATAACAGCAAACTGCAACGAATGTTAATGTCTGTTTTACCTGTACGCTGGGCACCAGGGAGGAATTTACTGCAGACTCGCCCATGAGAGAGCAGAGCCTCAGCGAACGCCTTGTGGCCTCCGCGGGACAATGATAACAGATGCCAGCTGAGGACCTGCCCGGGGTTTGCTTTCCAAAGAGCTGTCTCCATAGCACAAAGAGGACGTGGGAAGAAGAAAGCAGGGAGACGCTTTTCTGAGCACACGGTGTGCGACTGCTGCACCTTGCAATTAGACTTGGCATCAGCCTAATGCCTTTCTGTCGGCACCTCTGCTCTGCAGGGACATCTGAGGCAGAGGGGCTGAGGTTAACCCCCTGTGCCAGCACGCACGCGTACCGCAGTCAGCAAAACCTGCTTTCCAGGGGCTGTTGGATCCTTTTCACTCTGTTGTGCTCTTCGCAGCCCATCCTCAGGAATCCTGCCTGCAGGACACCCTACCACACCACCACCAGGATCTTCCAAAAAGCCAAAGAAGGGAAAGGTGACCTACTCCTCTTTAGCAGCCACTTGTGCCACTACTGAATGCAACAGTTTGTAGGAGCAATGATGATCAATTGCCATTTAGCCTAACTGAAGGTGCTGAAACGCACTTTAGAGAAAGCAGGAGAAAATGCTGCATCAGCTCTGGAAGCTGAAGTAGTTGGTAGCAGGCACAGCTGAGATGAGGCAAGCAGTGAAGACTCTGCAGAAGAAGAGACCTTCACATTTGCTCTGACTGAACCTGATGGGAAAACAGCGGTGGGGAAGGGAGGAGGCAGGGAAACACGGGGGGTTTATTCCAATTCCCCTGAATGTCTCCAAATCCCCACTAAGAACGCCTCTGGATCTGCTTATTCTGGTCTCCGCATTTAGGATTTTACTCTTCTCAAAAATGCTGTACACTGCCTGTTTTGAGCTGCCTGCATGCGGTAGCCAGGGAGGGCCCCTTCCCAAAGCCTCCCCAGTACCTGGCAGTACTGCCATCTAGCAGGGCCAGGGGTAAACGGGTCTGGCCACTGCGGGAGCGCCAGGCTTTCCTTGATTTATAGTCTAGAAAAGAGATGTTTCAGGTTGGTAAATGGTACATAAGGGTCTTGGCCTGAGCGTGAATTGCTCTGGAAAATCTGAGCAATATCTTTTTTTGGCCGCTCTCAAGTTATTTAAGTGACACAATAATTTACACCCACAGTTTTAGCTGGTATGTTTTCTTCACACTCAACCACGTCGGTTTTGTTACTAAGGGAAAAAAAAAAAGAAAAGATGAATAATTATACTGTAATATAGACTAACCTCCCTGCTAAACTGAAAAACATAAAACCTCTTTTCAGGCCACAAATGAAATTACACTGGGCTGAAGGCACAGGAACATAAGAAAGAGCTTTTGCAGTAGGGATAACTGTAAGCAATGAGAGCTCATTTTGAGTAATACACAGAAATCCTTTGTTTAGCCCTGTAGATACATAGTTGGAAACACAATGTAAATCTTTTGGGGGAAAGTGCATTGATAAAAGTAACACATAAATTTAGCTTTGGCTCCTCTGTAAATTGATGAGAACTGGTTTGCTTCATACCTTCAAACATACAAATGGGAAGGCAGAGCTGCCGGGGGGTCCGTGGCAGACGCAGTGCGGAGGACTACAGAGGCGAAGGGTTGTCGCGCGCTGCGCAGTGAAGGGGTCAGCCTGGTACTGCAGGAGGATTTAGTCCTAAATATAGCAAGGGCTATCCTGGGAGACAAGAGTGGGCTGCTGGGAGTCTAACACCATATGAGCAGCTTTAGATTTTGAGAACAATGATCATGGCTAAGAGGCTGATTCTCTCAATATGGGCCAAATCCTGGCTACTGGCAAAAAGCCCAAGTGAACAGGTTTTGCCTGGGAGGAGGGGACAACCTAGTGTAGCATTTGGAAGACTGGCATCTCTTTTCCAAACAATACAATATCTAGGAGCTGCCACAATGGAGGTGGGTTTTTGCACTCCTATACATGCTGTGGTACAGCCATGAGATGAAACCACAAAAATTTTTGGCCAACACCCTGACATTTGCAAGGCTGTCTGCAGCTTCTTTCTGTTTTCTCTGGCAAAAATTCTGCCAAGGAGCTGAGTTGTGCCATGGAGAGGAACACACAGAATCCCCCACACAGCAGAAACGAAATTCTGTTGCACTGGGGCGATCTGTATCCCATAGGAGATGGTGACAGAGCAGGATGCAGCCCTACAGAAGCAAGCAGCGTACAGCTTCTGAGTAAAGGTGGCTATGCTCAGATAAGTATTACCAGCCCTGCTTGGTTGCCTACATAGAGAATATATGCTACATAAAGAGCCTCTCACATCTCATCAACATTTTGGCTATAGGATATCTACTGCTGTGTCACCTTTAAGTGATTGAGCTCAGGCTCTTGGAGTCCATGCTACAAATGCGTATCAAGATCTTGCATCTGTTTGCCAATGAACCCCATGCAGACAGCACACGACATTCACACCTGCTGTGGTCTGAGAAGGTGAAATGTGAAATGCATTGTTGATAAATCTCCCCAGGGATTTTTTTTTTTTTCTTTAAATTAGAAGGGTGAACACTTTAAGAGATAACAAACCCTTAGAAACATTAGAGACTACAGTGTTCCTGCAGCATGTGGGCTCGGCAGGTGTGGAACTGAGTCATCAGCAAGAACATTCACTCATCGTCCACAAGAAGCGGACTGGGTCCTGGGTAGAAAGCAATGAACTTGCAGGCACTTTCACTCCCTGCTTCCTGACCTTCACAGACAGAGGAAATACTCTTGCTCTGGATTTGATATGCAGTTGTTTCTTGCATTCAAGAAGTACAGTGCACACTGCTGGCACAAGAGTCCTGGAGTCCAATTGCTGAATTAAATTTTTAAGCAAGCTAGAGACTTTCCCAGATAATCCATTTAAAGGTAATTTTTGGAGCTAGGAAATGTCTGGCATGTGAGGCACTGTTACTGCCTCTGCATGTGGTACTAGCCAGCTTGGCAGGATCAACCCCCTGAATAACAAGCAGACCGTTGTCCTGTGGGAATATGCTGACTGTTCTTGTTACCCCATTCTCATGATCTTTCCTTTGGAGAGATCTGCTGTCTTCTGTCACTGTATGTGCAAGGAGAGAGCTCACTCATGACTTCTTCCCAGCCCTTTTCCTGCCTATGTGTGACAGAGGGGCATTAGCTTGGACAGTCGTTTAGATCCCTGATGCCTTCAGAGACAGAAAAGCAACAGCAAAACAAAGGTGGGACATTAGATGTTTTTCATATAACATGACCACTAAACCACAAATTAAAACGAAAGGCAAAGGACAAAAGAAGTTCTTTTGAATGTGTGATGCGTATGTACGTGTAACAAAAACCTTGGGAAAGTAGTAAGACTGAGTATCTGCTCCTATGTAGACCTCTGCTTCAAGTCCCTTATTTCCTGCTTTGTGCAGCGTCAGGCATGTCAACGTAAGCCTCCACCATCACTTTCCTATTTTTGCTCCAGACACCTAAGTGCCCTTCTGGGTGTATTTGTGGGGCTCTTGGTTTTAGATCCTGTTTGGTTGTAGGTTGTTTTGTGAAATCTACAAGGGAAGCAACTTGCATTTTTG
Source organism: Pluvialis apricaria (assembly GCA_017639485.1). NCBI lineage: Eukaryota > Metazoa > Chordata > Aves > Charadriiformes > Charadriidae > Pluvialis > Pluvialis apricaria. The sequence continues at coordinate 41,307,921 of CM030012.1, read as the reverse complement.
TTTCTGTGGATAACAAATACACAGCAACAGTAAGGCTTTGGGGTGAAGGCTGTTTGTACAGTCACTGTAACCAACACAGAGGGAAAGCAATCAGAGCGTAGCGTAAGGAAAGATTTTCTCCTCCCGTTCCACAGAATCAGAGCCAAAGGAGGAAAAGAGAATAAAGGTCAAGTCCTTGTGCAGTTCCTAATCTCCACAGGAAGGTCCAGGCTGTCAAAAACCACCAGGAGGCTTGGGCACCATCCCCGTGTATATATATAGACGCAGCGCTGCAGTGCTTTCAATTCCCCGTAGCCCAAGCAGCAGGTCTCTGAGCAGTGCTGGCTCAGGTGGACTTGAGCCCCTCTTCGAGGCAGAGCGCCTGGGTCTGCCCCATGCTGACTGCCCGCACTGCCAACCAGAGCAGCTTTGCTGTTACCTTGGTTCTCCATCCCTAGTCACCATCCTTAACAGACACGCATGTAACTGGGGTGACTGTGTGAAACTTTAAGAAAATAAGAATAATGTTTCTTCAAGTTCTTACATGAAAGGTGATACAGAAGCACAATGAATGATTATTTTCACCTTTTCCTTCCATGCTGTGATTTTGCTCAAGACCTACAAAAGGAGTTCTGTATGCCCACTGAATAGGAACCAGGCATACACTCCTCTGTATGGTTGCTTTCACATCCTGTGCATGCTTGAAAAAACAAAGTCAGTGGGAGAAAGGTCACCCCTCATTTTCCCTTCTTGGTAGAAAATGACATTCCACTTCCACGTGGAAAATGACATTCCTTGCTCACACTTGGAGTTTGTTTTTTAATTTAGCAGGATCCTGTCAAGTTCTGTCAACACTCCCACCTTCCTGGTGGGACCAGAACGCAGGCTGAGGACTGACCACTGACGAGTCCTGCAAGGGCTCGTATCTCTGTCACAGTCCAAAACAAATTGAACCAACACCTGGGGCAGCTGAGAGAATGAACTGGGTCCAGATCTGGGCCAGGCACATTTCTGGTTTGAGCAGCCTGGAATTTGGCATTATGGTCTAAATCTGCTCTGGAATTAGCCAATGATCCAAACAGTACAGTTAAAATCCCTAACTGAGCCGGGATTAGAACTGAATTTCCCTGAATCATCTTCACAGAAACAACAGGCAATTAGTTCAGGTAAAGGAATGTCAATCTAAAACTCTATTTTATTTATTAAGGAAGAAAAAGAAACAAAGCAAACAGGAAAGTAAGTCCAAAGACAACTACGTGGCTTACCTTACTTTAGCACACCTGGCTCTGAAGCCTACCAGTGAATGCCCCTACAAGCAAACATCACTATCAGGAGACACAATGCATCCTTGTGATACTGGTTCCCAATGCCAAGGGACTGAGGCAGGGATTAAAGACTTGCTGAAGGCAGAAAGGCATTACAGAGGAGGCAAGGAGATGCTTGAAGGTGGAGGGGGGAAAAAGGGTTTAAAAACTAATAACGTGTTGTACAGATAAGCCATAATTGTCACACTCACAGCTCTGGGTTCCCATGCTAAAGATGAATTATTTTGGCTGTCAGCAGCTTCATTAGCCAAAAGAGGCCATTTGGATGGACCCAAACCTATTTACTTTCCAGAGCCGGCTGTGCCTGCTTCATATTGCAGGGCCCCACACTGGTTGTTCAATGATGCTGATAACTCCTGTGGGAGCCTACATCCTGCTAAGTACTTCGCTCTTTAATTGAACTGACCTTTCCCGACGGTGCCCCTTGTATTAAAAGCTGCTTTACTCCCCAGTGAAAATGGTTTGATAATCATAATATTTTACTCAGTGGACAGTTGTTTAAGAGCAGAAAATAATCAACTGAATTGGTAGGCTCGCCTCTGGAGTGGCCCAGCACTAAAATGACAAAAGGTGCTGCAGATCAAGATAGCTGGCAGAGCAGGACAGAGCGAGGAGCGGGAGCTGTGCTGCTCGAGGATGGGGGATGCCAGCAAACCTGGATGGCTGGGGGAGGTGAGCGCAGGCTCAGCTCGGAGCCGAGGAGAGCCGGCACAGCCTGAGCGGGGCATGGGGCGAGCGGGGCCACCCCAGAGATGCAGAAAGAGAAGGCAGCTCTGGGCGAGTGGAGCGGTGCCAGGCCACGGAGTGCAGCAGCCATGAGGGACACACAACAGGGCAAACATCATAAGCTGAGATGGGGAAACAGCAAAACACTTGCTCCTGTAATACAGGAACCCATCGTAGCCAGAACTCTGTCAGAAATAACAAATGTGTTTGGATTCAAATTCAGGTTTGGATTAGGAGTCCTTTGGGTATGTTTGGAGCTGAGATTTTCAGTGTCACTTTCTTAAACAGAGGAACCATTTGCCTTCAGAGCATGAGTGGCCATGGGATGAAGAGGTCTTAAGTGAGAGGTTTGTTTGTTGGGAGCCCCCTTTTCTCCTTGTTTTTTTCTAGGCTAGTTGTTTTACCAGATGGCTGTGCAGCATCTGGGAGAGCTCTTTGGGGCTGGAAGCCAAGGCTGTGCAAAGAAGCCCATCCATGTAGACTGTTAAGCACCTGATAACAGATGATGCTTTGCTTTCAACTTACGGTTATAACGCATTCACTAGCCTGAAGCATACTGTGTGCTGCTACGCTTTCCCCTTCCCAAGTACAGCAATGTGTTAATTCCCAACGCTTTTTACACAGAATTGGTATTTTGTGGGTCTCCTGGGTCAGCGTAAGGTCTAGAGTGCCACATCACCTTCTCCCATTTTTCTACTGCAGGAGCAGCAATTTCATTTTCTCAGTTCAGCCAACCCTTTTCTTTCCTCTTAGTTTTAGTGTCTCAGAGCTACAGGCATTCAAAGAATGTGCCGCTCAGTAAACTAATTTTTTTCTTGTTCTTTATTCACAAGGACATTTCAGTTGTTTTCCTCTTTGTGCTAAAGAAACACAGGACAGGACAACACTCATATTTTCCCTCCCACAGTGGGGTGTTTTGACTGGTTGTGTCTGGTTGAATCCCTAGGAATGCGGGATGTGTGGGAGCTCTCATGGGCTCCTGGTGCCAGTGTGCCGAGATAAGGCAGCTGGGCTACCACCTGCCATGGATTCATAGACAACAGAGCCCCCGAGGTGGCAGGGCTGACCTGGGGGAGACACCAGGACGGTACCTGGAAGATTCAGAGCACACAAAGGAGGACAAGTCTTATGAGGAACGACTGAGGGAACTGCAGTTTAGCCTGGAGAAGAGGAGGCTAAGGGGAGACCTTATCACTCTCTACAACTACTTGAAAGGAGGTTGTAGAGAGGTCAGGGCTGACCTCTTCTCCTGGGTGACAAGTGATAGGACAAGAGGAAATGGCTTCAAGTTATGCCAGGCGAGGTTAGATTGGATATTAGGAAAATTTTTTCACTGAAAGGGTTATCAAACATTGGAATAGGCTGCCCAGGGAGGTGGTGGGTTCGCCATCCCTGGAGGTGTTTAAAAAAAGCGTAGACGTGGTACTTGGGGACATAGTTTAGAAGTGGTTTTGTCAGGGTAGGTTAATGGTTGGATTTGATGATCTTAAAGGTCTCTTCCAACCTCAACAGCTCTATGATTCTTAGACTTATATTGGCTCCTGTGAAGTGGACAGGCAAACAAAAGTGTTCCCTCTCCAGGATGAGCCAGTAACAGCCAACATTCCTGCAGCTCCACCAGGGCATTATGCTCTTCAGCAACGTCCTGTTTCCCCCTGCTTTTGTTCGACAGCTTTCTTAGCTATCTGGTCAAGCAGTCAGAAACACCTTGCTTGGCCTTTGGAGAGCTACCAGAAGTCCACTGCACAAGAAGGTAACTGGGTTCACCTTCCACATTGCTCTGTCCTCTCCTGGCATGGACTCAGTCTCCAAGAGAACCATAGCCGGGCCTGAAGGTCTACCTTCCCTCATATTTCTGTTTCCGTGAACCAAAACAGATGAGTTGAGGACATCCATCAGCATAAAAATCCTCTGATATAAAATTAACCCAAGGAGCTAAAATTGCAGTCTAACTGCAAGAGCTCCAGCTTGATTTCATCAACACCCCTTTGAATGGCAATTACATTGTGAACTGATCAGTACAAGCCTAAATCCTCTGTGTTTTCTTCTGATTAAATACTCATTGTGTAAACATCCATCTTCTTCTCAGTACTTCTACTTATCAATTTAATCAATTCCCCCATTTTTCACCTATCTGCTTTAGCCTGCATTTTGCCATCGTCATTTTTTTCAGGTACTGCAAATTTACAGAAGATCTTGTTCACTATAACTGCAAAGCAAAAAACACATCTTAGCCAGAATGTCTTCATACTCCTGCATTTCTATGCTTTAAAAAGAACATTTAAGTTGCCTGATATTCACAGGGATTGCCTTGAAACTTTGCGTACATTCCTTCTATGCTGGCGCTAAGGAGCAAGATTGCATTCAGGAAAATAGAGTATTTGATGCTGGTTTGAAAAATTCATTGCCTAACCTTGTATAAGTGGTCGACAACATCTCCCCTGAGATGGAAATATTTTGTTAGTGGAGTATTTTGAAGAACTGCCTTTGAACGTCAATTCAAAGAAAATATAAGAACAAGGATTCTTTTCATTTGCTGTTGGTTTTACTACATGCTTTTGATAAAAATGATTACGAAGAGGATATCTTTTAATTGTGTCCCTGGTAGTATTTGCCAAATGATCCTTTCTTCCTTTTTCTTTTTTAGCCTTTATAAAATGACATTTTTGCTTTTTCAGAAGGTTATGCAGCTTTATCCTCGCTTGTAGCAGTTTTTCTCAAATTATCTGTTTTCCTAAAGGCATTTTCTGTGTACAGTTTATCTGTAAAATTTCCCTGATAAATCTGGGGCCCTTAGGAGGGAAGGATTAAGCTCACTGCATTGCCTGCTGTCCTATCATTATTCTAAGGTATTGTCTGGCGGACAAGTTTCTAGCTGTGTTGGAGGGAGCTGCTGCATTTGGGGCTTGGCAGGGGGTGATATAATTAGCTATAAATAAGAAATGACAAAAAAAGTGTATTAATCAGGGTTTTGATATGGTATCAGCCATTCTGTAAATGTGACAGAGTTTGGTGACAGGGAGCACAGAGAGCCAAACTGAACTTTATAGCACTCTTTCATCTTTGCTTTCTCTGAGACATGGCTCCAGCTCGCTGCGCCTTGCAGACTTGTAAATTTTGGAACATTTGTTCCCAGAGGAGCATTAGCCTGTTATAACTGATAGATTCAAAGAAAATATAATTTACCCAGCTTGAAGAGATATCCTCAAAGTCACTTCCAACTGTGCCTCTCCTTTTTCTTACAAGTGAGCAGTGACAATGCGATAGTGGAATATCACAGTAAAACCGAGAGTTTTATTAGCAGTAGTTCCATAAAAATCAAAAGCAAACCTGTGCGTCTTCATATGTGTATCTCCCTGGGTCTTTGACATTTTGGCTTGTTTTCTCATAGCTGTGGGAATCCAGGTTGATAGCACTTTGGGCCCCAGGAGCTAGAAACTCTTGCCAGATTTCCTCCACTCTGGCAGTTACGTCCTGTAGAGGTTGTTTCTTGAGATCTTGGACAGCCAACCAAAACCTGTATTAGGCAAAAAATGAAATGGGAGAAAAAAGAAAAAGAGAGAAATCTAGGTAAGACTTTGTGGATAAGCCTGGGCAGAGTCCCAAAGCACAGACGTAGAGCCTAACCCCGCCTCTAGCTGAATTCACAGAAGGCTCTCCGTTTAGCATGCTTTCGGGGGAAGGTGTGAAACACTTCACACCAAACCCTTACGCTGTGGCTAAGATCAGAACAGTGTCTTTAAGAAGCGATACGCTCTTATTCAAACCACCCCTGCAGAAGTGTGACGTTGGGCATGCAAACAGGAAACCTCCAGAGCCGATGCAGCTGGAGGAGGGGAGCGGGCTCTGCCTCCCACAGCCCCACTGCAAGCCACTGGTCTCGCCTGCCGGCAGGATCGCTCACCCGCAGGGGATGCAAAATGTAGAACAAACTTAATGTTTGTATCATTTCCAGGGTGAAGTTGCAGCACTGGTGCTTGGAGAAATCTGCTGGGGTTTTTTTACCTTGTAAACTGACCAGAATTCAGATGGATGCCACGGGAAGAGATCAATATAGAACCTTGTTATGCCCGTACTCCAATTTTACAGGGATATTTTCTTGACTAGACCACACTTATGGACTAAAATAAGTTCATAAACATCAAGAACATAATCTCTTTGATGGCCAAGAGCATAATCCGCATCTCAATCTGTGAAACAAACATCCATGGAATGTTTCTGAAAGAGTACCGTGCCTTATCTTTTACCCTAGGGGGAAAAAAAGGGTATTTTCTTGGCGTTGCTGGTTTTGTTTTTCTTTGACAGAAATGTGCTCCTTCAGGTCATTAGTTCAGAAGATGCATGGCCCCAGTAGCCTTCGGTTTTGGCCAGCTCAGCCTTCTTGCAAGAAGATATTCCCCGCAGCCTCTGCCCTGAGTACCCAGGTCCTGCGACACAGCTGAACAGGTACAATATTGATCTGAAGGGAGCACAGAGGGCTACAGAACAAATAGGTACAGAAGAGACCTTTGCACAATAACCAACCTTTTTCTACCCCATGGCAAAGGAGCCCATGGCCCAGAGGTGACAAGGAGGGCAGGGCTCGCCTCGGCCATCCCTGCCACGCACCGCTCTCGCACACCCATGTCTGCTTGGCAGACCATGCAGTGGGGACAGTGTTTGTCTGGGTCACTGCTTGTTCAGGGCATCTGCAAGAGCCACGCAACTTAGAAAATCCTGTATTCCCCCCTTGTCATTATGGGAGACTACCAAATAAACCAGCTGAACTTTAACTGAAAGCCTGATTTCTCACCCCGAATGATTCAATGGTGCCAGTCTGCTGCCACTAAGACAAACGTTCCCCCATGGTAGAAGGAGGAAGATACAGTCTCTCCCAAACCAAAATCCTGTCGGCAGTGAGGAAGGGTGGAGGAGTCAGTGGCACAGTGACTCCTGCGCTGTTTTTGACCCTCGCTTCCTTACCAGCTGCAGGCTGTACCTAACCACCCCAGAAAAACTGGGGCTATCGTAATCAAATAAGGCTGCTAACCCATTTAGCCTGGTCCCCTACCTGCAATAGAGAAAAATAGCCGATTTAGGGGAAAAAAAAAAGACATCTGCACTGTGTGCAAGGCCAGCTTAAATCCTCCTTGCATGCCCCCTGTTGCTGCCCTGCCAGGCAGGCGTGGGGGATGAGGATGCTCCCTGCACCCCATGCGGGCAGGGGGTGTTTGCAGCTACGCATGTTTTGTCTCTTGCTCCACTGCTGCTAAACCAGCCCCATCTTGCGCTCTCCCCTGTTGCCACTGTCCCTCTCTCTCACCCAAATAACGTGCTTAATCTAACTGTGAAGCCTGTGAGAGACAGCAGGAGGCTGCATTGTTGTGCTGGGGACTGGGACCCCGTCCAGGCAGGACCGCTGCCTGACCCTATGAGTAAGTCGCAGGGTGACTGGCTGCCCTTTGCAGCGCTGCTCCAGCATTTGCAGGACTGCTGCACACACAGGGACCAATGCTGCGGCCCTGACTCGTGCAAGCCACTTTGTTATATTCCTTCATACAGTTTTCCCTGCTGCCTAGCAGGCTGTCTGTAAAACAGACTGGGGTATGCTCAGACACTACACCAGTACCTGCAGAGTCCCATACTGGTGGTGTTGACGCAGTGACGTTTGGTTTTATAAACTAAAATAGAGTATTTGGGGTTGGCGGAGGGGTATGCATGGTTGGCCCTTTTCCATCTCCAAGATGTTAAGTGTGCCTGATGTCCTGCCTTGTTATTTGAACCATAAGTGACATCCCCACTTATCACATGCACACAGAATGTAAAGGGTGGCACTCGCAGTGCAACAATCTGATGCCATATGTGGCTTTCTTTACTTCGAAAACACTTTATCATTCCATTTCAGACGGGATGGGAACATGTGAACGCAGAAAAGGCATAAAGAGAAAAGATGCTAATCATTCCAGAGTAGCTGGGACACTTCAGACAAGCACTTGGCTAGAGAGAACATTTTCTGCTGGCTTATCTTCTGCCCCTGGAGCCGGGGAGGCGGGCTGGGAAAGCATGCTCGTGAGAGAAGCGGGTGCACTGTGAAGTGACAGCTTGCCAGAACAGGAGCACCATCCATTTTAATAACCATTTGGCTCAATCTGAAAACCAACCAACCAGACCAACCTGACACTAACAAGAACAAGCTCTTTTTCCTGCAAGCAATTGTGAATTCATGCCCAAGGCTGGATGTCCTCTTCAAGGCAAAGGGGAGTTTTGTCTTGGTAAAAATTTCAAAGTTATTCACTATAGCTGGTATCTGAATATTGAGGAACATCAAAGAGGGGTACCCAGCCCTGCAGCCTTGACTCCAAGGCAAATTCTCTGCCATGAGGAATCATCCTGAAGCCAATGCATAAGCATGGCTTCCTATGGGATTTATACAGCATTTACAAGAGAGAAGCAGGTATTTCTGTCCAGGAAAAGAACAGCTATGCTATGGCTGTGCTGGAATTTGTGCTCAATTACAAGTGCAAATGTAATGCCTGAGTCAGTACTGCAATTTCTGAAGCACAAGCCCAGCTTCACACTCACAAGGAGTCAGGAGAAGATCCCGCATTGCCTCCCCCCTTTCTCTGGGAGGCACAGGGGCAAATCTCTGGTGGACACCTCTTGCACAGGGCAGGGGACGAAGGAGATGCCAGCATGTGTCCTCTCCACAGGTGCCCTATGAGCAGAGCAGGACTGGCATGGGGACTGTCAGCACCAAGGGAACAGCAGCATTGATCACAGGTTCTTTGCCCTTTACAAAACAGCATGTAGGATCTGGAGAAGGCTGATAATATGGTGTCCTAAACTGTTGTCAGAGGCATAAACCGTTCCAGCCTCATCCAGCATGTAATTAAGCTGCTGTCACTTGCAGGAGATATCCCGTAATGGTGCTTTATCCTACACAGCCCCCTCAAGGCATAGAGAGCTCCTGGGCCTCAGCATGTCTGCTCTGCCTCCCTGCAGGGCACTGCGGAGGCGCTCAGTCACTGCGGGCTGCTGCTGGCAGATGTCCCTCAGTGAAAAGACTGTGAGGGAAGGACAGGGGGGTACTTCTGAGGCATGCTGTAAAACAAAAATTAATTTTAAAACCTGACCAACAGGCAAAACATGGATGACTGCAGAGACTGAGAAGACGCTATCAACATAAGGACAGTGTTGCATCCCTGTCTTGGGGGAGGACACAATACCCTTGGCTTAAGAGTGAAATCAGCATGTGACACTCTGAGTTTGAAACGTGAGCACACTCCTCTCTCCTTGCCTCAGTAGCTCCACGTGAATACCTGGTGCACCTCCCATCTCACGTCTCTCACCAGTCACAATCTCATTCTCCCTTTCACCAAGAGAAAAAAACATCATTTTAACATCACGGTTGGGAGGAGAAATGAACGAAGGTAACAGGTATAAATCAACACGCGGTTCAGGCAGGGGAAACATTTACATCTTTGTGTTGCTTAACGGCCGGATCCTTGGTATGGTGAGCTTGGGGTGGCTGAGACCAGCAGAAACCTGTCCTCCGTGGGGCACGTCGGGGACAGATGGCCGCAGCGAGGCGGTGCGCTAAGGGCAGGGCAGAGCGCTGCTCCTTCACTAATGCAGCATTTCCAAGGAGACGGCAGTGCCGTTGAGACCCAGGGCAGGCTTCCCCCTGCCCAGCCGCCCCCCCCCTCACCGCCCCTTCCTCCTCGCTCCTCTCCCGAGCCGCCCACCCCACGACGTCCATCCTCCGAGCCTCTCTTTTCTACTGCCTTTCCCTAGTTAGGCGGCACCCGGTGGTTCGCCAGCGACTAAACAAGATGCCAGCTCGCCCCGCGGGCACGGAGAGATGCCGGCACCTCCCTCGGGCAACCTCCCATCCCGCCCGCGGCAGCCCCAACGCGGCTCCGCCAGCGCCGCGCTCTCGGCGGACGGGACCGGCACCGGGAGCGGCCGCGGCGCGGAGCTGCGGCGGCCCCTGCTGGCCAGGCGGGGAACAGCCCCGCCGCCCCCGACGGCTCACACACCCTCCCGGGCACTGCGCCCCTTCCAGCCCCCCCCAGCCCTCCACCGGGTCACCCACCCCCGGGCACTGCGCCCCTTGCAGCGCCCCGCCGGGTCACCCACCCCCGGGCACTGCCCCTCGCTCCGGTCACCAGGGAACGAGCGTGCGCAGAATACCGTCCCCGGCGTTCGGGTGGGTGGGCTTTGGGAGTCGTTAGAAACGTCCTCTGTAAACGCTTTTGATTCTAGAGAGGAGGGGGGACAGACGGACGGACGGACAGACGGACCCAGGGTGGGTTTTGCTTAACAGATCTGCTCTCCTCAACCTCCGAACTTTTCATTTCCCGATGAAAACTAAAGGGGGGGGGGGGGGGGGGGGGGGGGAGGGGAGAATATTTGGCAAGAAGTTTCAGCCATTAGGGGTCATCTAAGATATAAACACTTTCTGCAGGTAAAATTCTTTTCCGAATAACTTGATTTTTCAACATATGTTCACAATAACGCACAAAATGCCTGCATTCCTGCACTGCAAGCTTCACAGTGCATTCCCATAAAGCATCATGTGTTCTCTATTTAGGTCTATAAACAGGTGTGCAGTCTCCTTTCCCTTCGGGTAAAATTCCCATGTCCCATATTCCCACTTAGTTGTTTCTCTTTCCAGCTGACACTCTTTGAAGTTGGGGGGGAAAAAAAAAATAAAAATCAATCCATCAGTTAGATGAACATCTCAGCAATCTAGAGATGTCTCGGGAGATTTCCAGGTCATAAAAAATGTATAACAACTCTCTGTTGGCCTTTTTTTTTTTTTAATTGAAGCTTGCATTTTGTCTGCTGTATTTTGGGTACTTCAAAAATCAACAGAGTCAAAACAAATTGTAGATGAAAGATAGCAACAGAGAGGAGAAAGAAAAGAGAGCAAGAAAAAGAGTTAAAATAAAAACAGAGAAAAAAATACCCAACTGACTGGCTTTCCCGCTCTCACATAAATAATGGACAGCCAGTAAATAAATAAGTTACAGAGCTCAGCCGAGCCCAGGAGACTGGTGGACATGATCCTGCAAGTTTATTAGAACACAGAAACACAGCTGGAAGGAGACCTGGGAGGTCACTGAGTCTAGTCTGCTGCTATCTCCGGCAGTGCCTCATTTGAGACCCCCACCGGGACCAATTTTCCTCAGCTAGGAAGATATGGAAATACCCCACCACAATCAGCCCCATGGATTTGGGACTTGCACCACTGGGTGTAAGAGCAGAATTTTTTCCCCTTGCTATACCACTGAATTACATTCATTTCAAGGCATTCTCAACTGCACGCTGCACAAAATCTCTTTTCTAGCACTACGAGGAATTTCTGGGTTTTCCAGCATTCACATTCTCAGATCTGCCTTGAGGACAACACCAGGGCCTACAGGACTCCTGCCAGTGTTAATGAAGATCATACTGATGTTCCCGTCTGCAACAGTTCCCGCATCTTGACATAGTTACTGGGAGAAGAGTCCTTAAAAGATATCTGCAAATCTAATTTTTCTAGTGAGGTGCCAGATGCTGTGCCCTCACAAAGTTCCTTACAGCTTCCCAGGGTTTGGGTGGGATGCACCTCACTTAACCGTAGATGTCTACTGTGCAGACACTGTCATTTGAATCAGTCTCTCCAGGCTTATAGATGGTGGAGAGAGACAGGTGCTTAACAGTGTTAAGTTGCGTGCTTAACAGTGTTAAGTTAGGTGCTTTTAGTTTTGTCTCCACTTAAAGCTGAAATAAGTCCTTCCCTGGTGATTTTCACTGACTCCTTTTCAGCTTCTCTTCTCTCACTCTAAAGGGAGCCTGGATGATACAGGAGAAAGCATCTTAACTTAACTTAAATTTTGCTTTCATGTTTAAGCATCCAGCAGTTGCTTTCCCTTCTGCCACACACTCCTAATGATAATTCAGAAGCTTTCTGTGCCACACCTGACCCCGAGAGCCACCTTCTGCTCTCTAGCACCACTGCTAACAATCCATCCTATTCCAGTTTTCTTCGTGAATACTTGTGCCTTTATGTCCTGTTGTTATTTAAAGCTTTAAGCAGGCTTGCTAATACTGATCTGATATTAGATAATAATGATACCATGTAAGCCAATAATACCACGATAAAAATACCATAAGAACGATAGCAATGTTACCATATTAACTATAATGATACCAGTGTCTTCCAAAAAGGATGTGGGATTTAACCTTTCTATCCTGATTCGCAGCCTCCCTTTGCTACAAGACATCTCAAAACCAGAAGGAACGCACATCAGCAGGAGGAGCAGCTCTGACTGACCAAGGAAGTGCTTGCTTTCTAACAGTGAAACTTTCTCCGTATGCTTGAGTAGGACCAACGTGAGGGACACCCTCCAGTCACAAAACCTGCTGGATTTCGTTAGTGCAAACCCAGATATATTTCAGAAAAAAAACTCCCAACATTTGAGGAGTATTTCAATACAGTATATTAATTTTGTACTTCATCACTATAATTTAATTGCAAATAAGCACCACTGTATATAAGTGCAGTAAGCATGTACAAATTCAGTGCCTGTTCAGTGATAAACTGTCAAGCTCATTTGTGTAACTTAGTAACACTCCCTTGTTTATCTTACAAGTAACTTTCAGATTTTTAAAAATGACAAACATAAATGTGCATTGATTTTTCACTGTTTTGCTGCTGGCATGCTTTCTGTATTTTTCCTTGGACAGGAAACAATATGATAAATACAGTGGTGAGTTCCAATGTCATCTGAAGTCACTTTCTGGGATTTCCCTTTCAGATCTTGCAGGATAGCAGACTGCACCGAAGTGGCAATTGTTCACATGCTTTAGTAATGTATTTGGATTTTCTAAGTGAAAAAAATTAACGAAAAACAAACTTAAAGGCTGTGCAATCAAGTTCTTAGCTGGTGTAAACTGAGAACAACATAAAACCCGCACGCTCCCAGCAAAGGCACCAAACCTGACTGACCGCACGTTCAGTTGACAGCAGATTTCCTCACCCCTGGAGCAGGCACAGTTCTGCCAGTGAACCTGCAAGCTCTCTGGCCGTCTCTGCCAACCACCGCTGGGCCTACTGGAACGGGACTGCCCCCAAAGAAAGCTCGTGAACTGGTCCCTGTGCCCATCCATGTGCTGAGATGGCACCAGAGCACCACGATGAAGCCTCTGTAGTGTAATTCAGACTATGTGAAAACGTGGGGTTTACCGGGTACCACAAATATCTAGGGCAGTCACATTACCGCTGGATCCTTCTGTGCCTCCAGGACTAACAAGGGGAAGGAGGAGGTGAGGATCGTTGCAGATACCCGTGGAGTGCCTCTGACCTGCTGTACCTCACTTAAGGAGCGAGGTTAAGGACCCCACAAGAGCACAGACTGGCACCCTGACACCAACTCAAACCCTCGCCCTCAGCGCAGGCTGGTGGCTGCAGCCTGCCCTGCCGCCAACCACAAGTCATCCGCCCTACTGCTAACCACCGTCTTTCCTGCTTCTGCACAAATGGATGAACGCGGCAGTAAATTTGGCTGTTTGTCACGTGCAGATGACAGTCTGAGCCATAACCCCGCCCACCGAGTATCAACCTCTACCTGTTCAGGCTGCCTCTCCCGTTTCCTTTGGACTTTGCAGCACCAAGCAATGACGCTCGCATTTAAATGCCTGCAATCCTGAACCCTAATTCCAATGTTCGCCCGAGCCCTATTTCAAGCATAATCCTGGGAACCCCAGTTTCTCAGAGATCACTGTAGTATATTTGCTTCTGCTGTTACGGGACCTGTTGTGGCTTGGCTGTATCTGCAGGGTACAATACACTCGCTCTTCCATGGACCTCACCCTCTCCGCAGCAGGAAAGCTGCTTTCCCTAAAATGATCTTCAGGGTTAGGGCTGGAACTAGACTTAAGATTCAAGACAAGGATGATAACACCTATGGCTATATCCTGATTAATGCTAGGACAAACAGGGGACTTGCTGTGTAGGCAGAGCTGTGGGTTAGCTTAGGGTCTATGGAGGATATCTAGCTAGACCTCTCTTTCTCTGTCAGTGTGAGAAGATACCTGGTATCAATAAGGGAAAAATGGCTTTAATACATTAGTTCTCGGATGACTGAAGAATCCTAAGGCACTGAGTTTAGAACTCAGTTTTATAGCTGGAAGGGCTGAAGAGAGAGATGCATAATCTTTGAAGGACTGCTACCCCAGAATGAAGAATGCCGTTAGCACTTCCAATGTCTTTTCATCAATTCTGCAATGGCACTGTATCTTGGAGCAATGTGCTAGGGCCAGAGATTGGGTTTAGAACAGTGTGACTGACAAGGCCAGAGGTGCTGGATCTTCTAGGAAAGGTTTTGTCTTCACCTAGTGTTGGTTCACCAAACAAATGGCAACTTATTACTGCTGTCTATTCCTGCTGTAGTTGAAGTAGCAGACTTGTGCACAATAGATTTACAGACTCTCAGTCTGATGCAGGATCATGTGGGTGTCTACATGATGTCTCATAAGTTTTGTCTTCTTCAGAACATGAGAAGCCAGGTACTCAGAATCCCCACACAGAGAGAGTGCTATTAAGGTGAGAGTCAAGCTCTTGAATAGTTGGGACATGCCAAAATTAAAAGCAGCTGCTGCAAACCCGATTTGGTGAGTGCCAGTACTGCAACAGTTTTTATCCACATGATCACCATACCATGTTTCCCTCACACGACCCCTGCCACAAATACACATATGAATCTTATATATTGTTAGTGGGCTTAATAGCAATATGCCACGCATCATGACATTATTACAGCTTTGCAAGCCTTTGCATACGATACTGGACAACACTGGTTAAGTCTGCTAAATGCTGCTCCTGAGATTACTTACATAGTTCTAGTACAGGCATCTGTAGCAGTGCTATGGGCCAAATCCTGCCATTCTCAACTTTATTCAAATGGGTGTTTTTAGCAGTTCAAGACAGACCAAGCATTGCATTTCACGTACGCAAAAGAGTAGGATTAGCCCCATGCATTTAGTTCAAGCCAAAAAAGGTTTCACCTGAGGTTTTCTGAGCTGAATTCTGATTCCAGGAAACGAAGGAACTGGTCTCGTCCTACTGGGTCCTTCAGCACCTCATCCATGGAGAAACCCCATCTTTTCACACGCTGCTGACTAGGTTCTTTGCTGTTTGGAGAGGGAAAGGAAAAAACAGATGGAATGTGCATTTCTGCCTGCTGTCCGAGCAGCTGCTGCTGTTTCTGCTAAGCAGCAAAGGGAGGAAGATTATCAGATAAGGAGACGGTGTTTTTTTCCTCAAGATTTTGCAGAAATACAAGCTAGCAAATAACATACAAAAAGAAGCTATAAAGACTAGTGTCATCCCTAAAGCAACTGTACTATCTGGGTGCTATGTAGACTGCAAAATGTGATATACAGTGAATTATATGATTTTCAGAGTAATTTCTGGTAGGTTTCATGTAAAGGACAGCATACTATACTTGAATGGTTATTCATTATGCACTTCTTGTATATCTCCTCAAATATAGCTTGGGAATTTCTTATATGTCAAGGCAGAAATTTGCCAGCAGTGTTCCCTGGGCCACTGGTGCAGTCCAGAGCATCTCCTGGCATCCCACACAGTGCTGGCTGGTCACTTGGAACTGGCTTCAGATTTTCAGTTCCACATTTGCATTAAAAAAGCAGTTTCACTAAGAAGCAGTACAGGCAAGATTTCTAATAACGGTTACTGGTTTGTGGTCTTTCATTTCTCAGTGCCTCTGATTTTTGGATGCCTATGCCTCAGAAGACTAAAAAGCACCTCCCTCCTCCCCTCCACGATAATCAAACTCTTATTTTGGATCTCAGCTGGGACACTGAGATGCAGAGGCACCCAAAATCACTAACAACCTATCTGCTAAATTATTTCTTAATACAATCCCACTTACATAAGCTGTTGTTTGAACTGCCAGACATGTTGCAGAGATGCCTACGGGGAGAGGCAGTGCCTGGGAATCACAATGAGGATCCTACGAGACAGTCCGCATCAGAGCGTAATCTGGGCTCACAAAGTGTTTGAAAGCTTCTGGTGTGATGGCGTCATACTATGAGACAACCATTAAAGTACAGCTCAGCTGCTCACATTTGTGACAGTAGAGCCATTGTTAACAGTACATATCTATTAAACTACACGTCTCGTCATGTCCGCAGTGATTCCTAATCCTGGAGCCCTAGGGGACAGTGGCGATCTGTGCTGAAGACAAATAAGCCAAAGGGGTAAATAAAATGCCCGCTTTGATTTCCTCTTGGTGTAAAGACTAAGCAAAATTGATGGGCATGTCCTCACTCAAAGTGCAGGGCACTCGGAGTGGCTTCTCGTGTGCTCACTCAGGAGCCAGCAGTGTGGCGGACAAGGGCACAGATGCCAGCCTACCTGTTTTGTGAGCCACCCCCCCGGACACGGGGACGTGAAAACCATGTTTGTGCAGAGCTATGCATGAGCTAAGCTTGGAGAATTCCCTGCTGAATCCGGAGATCTGCAGCAGCTCTTCTTGGCACTGCACAATGTTCTAGCACAAACAGAAAGGCCAAAGTGCTGTCTAAAACCGAAGGCTTTCCGTGGCGTTTCCTGAGTGCCATGAAGGATGAACTGCAGTGGCACAGGGCTGTCCGTACTCAGCAGCTGGCCTTACCATTAGACGTGAGAAGCCCTTTGTTTTCCTGAGCGAGGGCTCTGCTCTCCTAACTGAGGAAACAGCTCTGCAGGCAACACAAGGGCTACCGCAGCTCTCGGGGATCATTTAATTATTCATGCAAGTTGCAACTAGATGCAGATGCAGTGAGTTCTCTTACAATAGAGAATAAAATGGAAATACAGAGCTGTCTGTTCTTCCGTCTCCCAACAATACAACTTTCTCTTTTTCATCAGCAGGAGAATCACCTTCCTTAACTCTGAAATCATAGAAGCCAAGCATTTATTTTAAATTCCTACAAAGGCTGTGACGTTAGGTTAATTGTATTCTTCAGAGACACGGACATCTTTTCTAGGATTTGCAGCTACCTCAACAGATGCAGAAATAATGGATGCCTGGATTACCTTGTGGGTGGGGGTTCCTCCAGAGAAGTATTTTGCAGGGACCGTACCTGGTTCTAGCCCTGCTAGGGAGGATACAGGAAACAAAGGAAACTGACTAAAAATGAAATCCAAAATATTGAAATTATGTGAAGAGGGGCAGAGATTAGGGAACTAACAGATTTCTGTGACTACCAGAGAAGCAGGTGAAAACATTGTTCACATCCCAGACCATATGGGTTTTAAACAGGGGAATAACTTGCCCTTTTCCTAGAACACTTAGACTGGTAGCATCTTAAACTTCACACTATTGTTCAAGAACAGACAGGATTAGATTTGGCATTCTCTTTCCAAAGATTTGCTAAAGTGAATTCCCACTTCAGATTTGGTGCTGAACAGCAGCAGCTAAACACTAGGAGAAGCCACGGAGCACTTGCACTATTTGGCCACAAGATGTGAGTGAATAGCAAAGGTGATACGTGGCACAGAGGTTTCATTCAAACCTACTGCCATAGTTGCTAGGCATAGAGGCAGGCAGGACAATTCTAGCCCCACTACAAGGGCTGTGGATAGCCCGTGATAGCGAGAGATGTAGACAGTGGCCAGACTTCCCTTGCACCAGCATCACATGGGCAAAAGACAATCTAAATTGCAGTGCTGTGCTTGTTCTTTTGGAGAAACTCTCTGAGGTGCAAGGCATTAGAAGTCCCTACAGTCATTCCTCCTCCTTCTCATTTATTAGACACCACAAAAGAGACAAGCCAAGCTTGTTCACTAACAGGTAAGGCTCAAACTCACTTTGTCAATCTACTATAATTCTGACCTGCCAAGTCTCATGCATTACATGTGAGCTACTCTCCTCTGGCTCCTGTGCCAAATCCACCTCCGCACAGCGGGAACGGCCACTGCCCTATAACCCATTCTCTTCTGCCAGCAGCATCTTTCATGGGATCCCAGGACAGAAGCAGGGCTGGAGCACTGCAGCTGGGGGAGGACCAGAGAACAGGCTCTCAAAGGTCAAGTGAGATGTCAGCCGTATCCTATATCTGTGGAATCTTATACCTGAGTCTGTGCATGTCCTTGACAGGCACGAGGACATCTGTTACCTGACTTACAGAGTACCACACATCAAGTCATGTGGAAGTGGAAGGGCTGAAAAATTCACAGAAGAAATAATAGAGCATAAGCTCCTGTTTAAACTTTAGCCACGTACTTGTATCTTGTAAAGTTACAGACATCCAACTCCCTATTCAAACAGGATGGTGGGAAGAGCACACAAACAAAATGGCAAGACAACTCTAACATTACTTAAAACCACCAATTCTTACCTCATTTCAATGTCCCACAACGCTGCATCATCGCTTATCCAGGGATTGGAAGGCTCAGCAGGAGTTATAAAGGGGTCATATTCCACATACTGCTCTGTGTAGGCTATTAAACTGACAGATACAAAAAAGAAAAGAAAAAAAAGAAAAAGGAAAAAAAAAAGCATCAGGGCCTGAATGCTCAGTCACACGTGAGAGAGGTACAGTTGTTTATGGTGGGTTTTTGTTTTGTGTGTGCTTCTTTTTATTTTTGTAGGGATCAGTTTCTCAGCAACCACAGGAGTCACTTTTCCCAGGCATGGTGCATATAAGGATTTCTCCGCAAACACCCACCAGCTCACTGCAGTATTTTCCTCAAGCTCACCTCTGTCGAGATATTCACAAAAAGCCCGATGAGGCAACAACTGGATTGCTACAGTAGGGCTTCCCCCAGAGAGCCATGGGATGACTATGAAGCACACACCCTCTTCATTTGTTGCATGTTGCTATTGCCTCTTGCCTTTTTGGTTTTTGCAGACTTCTGCACCCACTTAACTTCATGTATTATGAGCAACTCATCTAAATAGGGTCATGTGCTGTAGCTAAGAATATACTTAAATCTTTGGAGGATCACAGTCCTGAGCATCAAAGCTTCAGGCTACAGATCATTTTTTTTGTTATGTTGGTATAGCATTTAGTCTAATGGCACTATTGTAAAATACTTTAACAGTAGTTTATAATAATTAACCCAGAATGTAGTAAATGATATGCGTGTTGGAAAAACACCTGCCTTTTATACCGGCTTGCTTCATGACGAGTCAGATAAGATGTACAGCTTCTAAGCCTCACTGGGATGAGATTCAAAGAGCTTCCTGGGAAAAGGACTGTGTCTGCTTGCATAAGTGATTCAAGAATTCCACTGGGGTTGGGGCTAGGGGCGCATTTTTACAAAAGAAAGACAGCATATATGAAATAAATCAAAAGAAATTTGTCCTAGTCTATATTGGAAATACTCTAAGGCACTTTTTAATTTTTTTGCCTAGGTCTGCCAAGTAATTAACTAAGTTAATTGAGTCTCATCATACCGAACAACTAATCTACTTGCACTGTGATCGTCCATGCTAAACTTTACCTCTGGTCTTCCACACCTCAAAAAGGCAGGAGAATGAAAAGACCCTGTGAAACAAAGGGTCACAAAAGGCAGAAAGTTCCCCTGACCTGCTCTACAGTAATTATTTCTTTTTGTTTGTCCTAGCTCTTATCATGAGGCATTAAAATCATACACTTTTGTAACCACAGCAGGTTCCCATTGCCCCTCAGGGCAGTCAGGGCTGTCTCATCTCATTTCATTAATTACATTTCATGACTGCTGTGGGTCAAGGGGTGGAGGAGGGAGCAGCGTCCAATTTCAGAGAGCAGCAGCAATCCCTGAGACATCAATGAGAGACAGGGTTGGTTAAAAAACACCCCAACAAAAAGGATCAATCAGGAGATATCTGCTATGAAACTTGAATTGCTCCTAATAAAATAATAAGAAGGCATCAGAGGTGCTAGTACAAGTACTAGCAAAAATAAAAGGGGAAACCACTAAATTAAATGAAACAAGGGGGAATTGCTAGACACATTTTGCTGATTCAGTATAATGACAGCAGCAGAATCATTGCCTCATTGTCCAAAGGAGGCTACAGGTGAGTGACTCCTAAGGGAAAGCATTTCTGCCAAAATGCAAACCTGGACTTTTGGCCTTTCAGTCGATGTAACGTAGAACGATTCTGGTAGAAGAGGTGGTGGGAAAAGTTCACCAAAGGCTGCAGAGCTTGCCTTGAGAGCCCAGCTGCCTCACAATCCGGGGGCCCTGCTGAGGCTTCATAAAAACTTTGGGAAACTGAGAGGATAACACAGATTTGTGACACACTTTCATCTAGGGACCTGAGATCGCTTCTAGTAGGAAGATGCTCAGGTTTTCCCTAGCCGCTTCTGTGATGCCACACGTACCGGGATTGCACCCATAATGCAGTCAGGGAAAACAGTAGGTAGAATATATTGATAATTTTGCTCAACAGTTCTCAAATCTCACTGCCAAATCCTAAATCTGACAGTGTGCAGGTCCCAAGTGGGGAGAAAGCATGTGGAAAAAAGGAGGAGAAAACTGTTTCCAGGGTGCCTGGAGCAGCTGAGGGATGCTCCCACAGTTGGTGCAGATCTACTCCAGGAAGCGGAACGGGGAGGAGAGGAAGCAAATCTTTAGTAGCGGGCATTTATTTCACCAGAGTTGGGGGTTAATCTTTTGAGAGCCTTTTCGTTCCTCTTCTGCTGGACAAGGGCTATCCAATACAATAGCACGCATTCATGGAAAATGTGATTGGCGTATCACTATTAAAACAATTCCTATTACAGATTAGACAGCAGCTTGTTTGCCCCGTCACCCCCTGTCTTATTTCCTCCTTGTGACTTCCCTCGTCCTGCCTGAAAGTGCCTTTGCACTACACTCTAAAAATGGCAGGTGGTGCCGCTGTCAGGCTCGGCTGTTGAAAGGAGCGTGCCGAGAAGTCACCTCCAGCACTCCCGTCTGCCCCTCTGCCACTTAAACTACTCCCAAAAAGCGGGGCCCAGCCTGAAAAGTGACTTGCTAAGAAGAGCACTTCCTTAAGAAGCAGATTTGTTCCTGGCGTGTGCATTCAGCATGTTACATCGGGCTTTTGGGCCACACAGGTTTTTATTTCAGGCAATCGTTCGACTCAGGTCATCTACATTCATTCTTCCTCACCTATCCCCACCCCTGCCAAGCCACCGGGCTCATCAGCCACTCTACTTCCCTCCAGCTTGCTCCGTGGCCCTCCACATCCAGGCTGCACTTCCCACCACTCTCCACACCAAGCCCTGGAACCCTCCAGCAACGCTGCCACCCAAAGTCATCACGTAACCAAACACTTCTTCACAAGATACAGATATCACAACCATGATTTTTAGTCTTTATACTTGCAAAATGAAAATTTCAAAACAGAAGAAAAGAACTTTTTGATTGTTCTCATTTTGTTTACTTTTCTCCTGGTCATCAATTTGCACAGGTTTTGATTGCAATGTTTTCTTCTCCAATTTGGGACTAATTAAAAAAAAAAAAGAAAAAAGCTCAAAGCCCTTTCAAACCAGGAAAATTTTACTGAAAACTAATAGGTTTTTTTGGCATTGAAAATGTTACATTTATAATTTCAGTAGCTCCTTATGAGCTTGAACAACAGGTACGTTATGTGGACAGGATTCGATGTTCACAAGTGAATGAGTTTTACTGAGTCCATCTTATTGAATAAATACCTACCTAGAAAAATTTCAAGCAAAACAGACCTGCTTGCTTGTAAATTACCAGTCTGGAAATTATTACTGTCTTGGTATATTAAGGTCATTGTAAGTAAATTCAGTAGAAAATGACATTTTTTGGTAAAGCACAAACATATCTTCTTCATAAAAAAAGAACCAGAAAGCCCAAAACATAAATATGAATGTGCTAATTTCAATCATACAATATAGTGTACGCAGGATTTCAGGGAGCCTCTGAATATTTTCTATTTAATTGGATAAATTTTCATTTTAATTGTTAAACTTTATGAGCCAACAGGAACTTACTTTGGGGCTCTCGCCATTTAATTTGCCTAGTTTAGTACACGCATGCTAATTACAGATGCAACACTGCAAAGCACATTTCACAGGGTTTTTTAAATTTGCTTAAATAAAAATTCCTCTATTATTTCTCTACAAGGCACC
Source organism: Pluvialis apricaria (assembly GCA_017639485.1). Lineage (NCBI taxonomy): Eukaryota > Metazoa > Chordata > Aves > Charadriiformes > Charadriidae > Pluvialis > Pluvialis apricaria. The sequence continues at coordinate 41,285,785 of CM030012.1, read as the reverse complement.
AGCCCTTATGTCCCTCATGTTCAACACAGTTTTGCTTTAGAAGCGATGTTACCAAAGAGCATGCCAATCCCTGCATTTGTCTCAGTGATTCCCCTGCAAATGTGCATAACTTACAACTATCTAAGCAAAGGAGCTGTCATTCTCAATTAAATCTGAGCTTGGTCTTTACCTATTCATACTTTCCTACCAGAACTAAATATTCTGCAAGTCAAATTGTGCCTTGATTTGCCTCTGTGAGAAATCTACCTCTTAAAACACTGCCTCGAGTAGTCCAGGTACAACCTCAGTACTTCCCACAGGGTTTCATATGCACAAGTGGGAGCAGAAACTGGCCCTACAACCCCAGAACGAACACGGACACGAACACCACGTGCAACAAGATGCAAACGCAGCTCCTTCCCCAGAGCTGTGCCAGAGTAAGAGATGAGCACCCACTAAAGAAAAAAAAAAGAAAAGGTATTTTCAAAATGAAACAGGAATGACTTTTCTGTAAATAAACTCTAGGGTTGTGAAGGGGTGGGAAACAGAAGTACTGCAAGGGCTCTTTCTTTTGTGAATGATATTTCTTTTTGCTCTTACAGTACGACGGCATCCTCATTTTTCACCTCCTTTTTGCCAGTGGCAGAAAAGCAAGCGCAGAAGTGTCAGTTGTCAGCAGCCAGGCAGCACGGCCAGCCAAGGAGGGGGAAGGATCGATGCACAGAAGGGGGGGACCAGCCTTTGTGTGTTCCTGCCCGCCCTCTGTTTCTGGAAAGGCCAAACTGGAGACGAGGAAATCATGCAAATGGGGACACTCACCTTTCTGCTACTTTGGACATCTTTAAACAATGTCTCTCTATCTGCACGTTCAGAAAAGTTATCTGAGGAGAGAGACGACAAGGACATTTACAATCCAGGAGTTCTACAGCATGCATTGATCATATCCCAACACACTATTGATTTCTCTTTCCAAACAGCTTGAAAGTAACTTAGGAGGAAATGGGACCCTTCCCTAGGTATTAGAAGCAGCTTATTAACTGCTTCCAACAGGAGTCTCCATTTCTTATGGCAAAGACCCAGGGGAAGCTTCAGAAGACATAATTAAAAGCAGCAAAGGCACATATTTGGGGTCCAGGTTCCTAGACTACTCAGGGTGCAATGTGATCCCCTTTTACACCACACTCCTCTCTTCCATTTCTCTAACTGACTGGCATCACAAGACCAGTAACTGTTTTAAGGCACGTTTGCTCTCTGCCATGAACTAGTTCTTCACAGTACTCTGCAGCCTATGTACTCATGATGAGTACTTCACAGTACTCATCAGCCTATGATGGAAAAAGTTCAAGAAATTTACTGTTCAGGTTTAGCTCAGAAGACCACCCTAAAACCAGCTCCCTAAGAAACATGTTTAAAGGTGCCTTCACTAAAATGCTGACCCGGCGATTCCTGCACCCGGCGAGTGCTGCTTGTTATAGCAAAGTAATTTCAAGGGAGAGCTCCCTGTGCCAGGGTGAAGATGTGTGAGCTGGCTGGCCATTCCTTGGAGTGATTGCGCAAATGACTTTTTCCCAGTTCCCTAAAAGCTCTGACTGTACAATCTACAGTCATGCACCAAATGATGCCTTTCCTCACCGCCTATCTCCAGCCGGCGCCACAGTATGCTGGCTTCTTCCCTAGCCTTTGTCACTGCCCACTTTTCAGATTTCCTCAGTGATCTGGAAATTTATGTCTACTGGTCCACAGAGAGAGCAATACTAGATTCAAAAGTCAGTATTATCCAAAATACATATCACCATACAACTGCACTGCTCAATTAATATATAAATGTATCTTTAAATACTTACTACTTTACATAAAGTACGTGAGGATCAAGGACAGGTAACACATAAAATTGGTTTTGCTGATATCTCTGTAACTTTATATATGGGTTGGTTGTTTGGTTTTTTTTTTTTGCAAATAACAGTTGTCAGAAGAGTTGCCATATAGCCATCTACTTACTTGTTTACGAAAATCCTCTTTTGTAGTTTTGCGTACAGGTTGGGAGGGCACATGTACAGGGCTTTGGGGCTGAGACTCTTCTGTAACCCCGTATACTGACTGTGAGGAACCAATAAACAAACAGAAGAGATTTTTCTCTGTTACGCAATAAGGAAAAGTGCAGTATGCAAAACAGTAAGGTAACAAGCCAGCAATTTCCTTCTGCTTATATCCACACAGGTCAATAATCACTCAGCCTGGAGCAAAATTTACAGATCAGACTGTGCTTGCAGGCGCCTGCGCTTGGAAGGTCTGCAGGCACATTAAGAAAAGGATTTATTTTAAATGTCAAAAATGCAGCTGATAATTTTTAGAAGCTCCGAGGGCTATGTGTGTCAAGGCTTGCAAGATGAACACTGGGAATGGTCATTGTGGTGAACCAAGTGGAGAAAGAAAAGATGAGAACCTAACCCTATGCCGTTTTCTTCCACTTGGTTTAATGTCTTGTTGTGAAACTACATATTGAAGAAAGAGCTTAACCAGGTGTCGATGGGTCAAGTTCAAATGAACCTCTCAGAACTACAACCTGCAGATTGACTTGTATCCATTCATTTTCAGGACAGAGACCTCTACTGAAAGCAGTATCAGTTACCCTTTCATTTAGAGCTTTTGCTTTTTATTCAACATTCATAAAAGACATGTGAATAGCTCTGCTGCAATTTAACTTCCAATGGAAGTTCAGGAGTCTGGTGTGACCTCCAAAACTAATATATACACAGAAGAGCTCAAATTTGCTGGGAGTCAAAGGCACCCAGGCTGCTAACGATCCAGCCTTTGAAATGATTAAGGCAAGTAAACAGCTCTGAAAAATCTGTGCCCAAATAATTTCTGAAAACAAGACCTAGATACTTTTGCCAATTGCTTTTAATATTATGGGAAAGCAGAGCCAGTAGACATCTGGGACACAGAGCTCCTTATTGACCTTCTCAGCTATACCAGTCACCCAGCCTGTACCGCTCTGCTGGTAAAACAGGAATGTTAAATTCACAGATTAGAACAAACCAGAACTGATATTTGCAAAACACTTTTTTTGGTTCCTATTGGAAAGCTCTGATATACTGTAGGTGTCAAGCATGACTTGCATTTAAAAAAAACCAAACCAAACCCAGAAACTTAAACTGACCTTTTTCACCTTCTGTGGGTTTTTCATACGACGGCACTTTCTAATGTCCATTTCTGTGGTGTTCACACAGCCCGGCTGAAAACAGGTGGTAATCATATTACTCCTCTGTTTACAACCCACACGCTACCATACCTTTCTAAAATATACAATTAGATCTTGTCCAAAATTCTTTCCTGAAGTTTATCCCCCATCAATTACGCTTGCTAAACAAGAGAGTGCATATACCCAAAGTCGGCATCTCAGCATCAAATCCATTTGCTCATAACTTTGGCACCAAAAGGAAATCTCTCAGCTAAGAGGAGAGCTTTTTCTAGGAAGACTGAGCCAAACTGGGTAAGCGGCTTTTCTTTTGTATGCACAATAAATAATCTTCAAAACTTCACATTTATCATATATTTCCAAATCAACAGTTCCATGCATGCACATGCCTAGAATGTCTACGATAATCTTGTAAACACTGGGCTTGTTTTGAACCACGAGCAAAATCCAAGTGGTGACTTTCAAGGCAATGTCTTTGTGCGATACAGGGCACAGTGTTTACTAGTATTAGAACTTTCCTGTCAAAACCTGGAAAGTCTCATCATTCAAAAAGAGCTTTACCACAGGCCTGTGCACATCCCAGAATGCTCTTTCTTGGCTGTCCAAAATCTTTCTTTCTGTTTTATCCTTTTTCCTGTCGATTCTGAAAACAAAAGCATAGACATATGAGTCAACATACAACTAATGCTTTCTTCTTTGTTATCGTTCCTAGCTGGGGTTTTAACCCCATGACAGAAAAATTCAGAAATCCACTTTTTTTGTACAGAAAACTTTTTTCCACTTTTTTGTACAGCCTTCCCGCTTGCAAGGCCATGTGCCATGAACAAAATATCACTGATGTTTGCTCCAAATATGCATCAAAAGAGATTTTCCTATTAAGTGTGGAAATTTATTTTAATCTCTGCTTTTTCATCTGGTGAGGAAGACAACCTTTCCTGATACTGTTCCCAGACCCTGATTTGGCAGGCTGGGGAAATTCATGTTTGGCTTTGGCTCTGTCAGGAGACGCACCGGGACCTCTTCACTCCAGGTGAAGCTCTCGGCCGGTGCCAGATGGAGATCTACGTCAGGAGGTCCTGTTGCACCCCAGTGCCCCAGCAGCACTGCTGGTGTGACCACAGCCTGGGGAGGGGCAGCTGTCCCAGGCATTCGCAGCAGCAGCGGCACAGGCAGCACTTGGGGCCACCCTCCTTCGGGCTCTGTCTGCCCGCCCCGGTGTCGGCAGAGCGAGGGCTGACAGCACAGGTGACTGGAGCCGAGCTTGCCACATGGCCTCGTGCAAACCAGCGCTCACCCAAGAGACGTGCAACTGTGCCAGCACAACTGCAACCCGGTAATTTCAGCCCTGACGCAACCAGCGAATCGACTCACTCAAAGCACACACATCAAAGACTGCCAGGGGTTGTTCAAAGCAAGTCTTCCCCTATCTCTTGGCAGCATTGAGCAACGCATGTCTGGTGCCTCACTCCCGTGGCTCAGCTCTACACATGAGCACAGCAAAGTCACCACCGTCTCGGCAAGATCTACCTGCAGAGATATTGGATGAGGCACAGGAAAGGAGGAACCGCTTTCATCTCCAGAGCGGGATTGAAAAGCTGACAGTGTCCCTGTGCTGGGTTCCTGCACCACTGCCACCCGGGAGTATCAAAAGAGTGAGGGAAAAAACCCCATGTGAGCTGGGGTTTCTGACCATTAGGTTCTCCCCTCTCCCACCTTGCTTTTGGAGGGGCAGTGATCCTTGGCTAAGTCTGTGCTAGAAATGCACTAACGGGACAGAAAACACGGGACTGAAATGGAAGTTTCTGAACAACCCTCCCCATAAAAAGCCCGAGTCCTCCAAAGTTCGGTATCACTCTCTGAATATCCCCTCTGCAAGGCTGAGATGAGAAATCAAGCTCTGCTCAGGCTCTGTCCCCGCTGCCAGACAGCAGTCACTGCACTGCGCTGAGGAGCACACGCAGACACCCAGCCCAAAACCTCTTATTTCTGAGTGAGCCCTTCGTGCCTGGCCAAAGGTGAAGTCTTCTGCCAACCTCACACCACACAGTGCACACAAACTGGAGGGACTCTTTGGAGGCTCCATGAATTGTTTTCATGGGTGCTTTGTGCTGAACCCAAGTTCTCGGCTCAAATCCCCAAACTTACTGATAATCCAGTATTTCACATTTTAAACTATGAAGACACAACATAGTTAGATGCTCTGTGGCTGCAGCTTTTTGAGCCATTTAGGTACAGCAATGGAAATTCTGTGTGCAAATGAAGACATGGAAGGTGGTACAGAACTTGATAAGCAGGAGGAATTTTTTTTAGTTATTTTTGTTTGGTTTTCCTTTTTAGTTAATTCAGGGCTGTGGATTACACTGTAAATTCCAGCCCTGCCTTGTTGGAAACCTGAACATTGAACCATCACGTGAACTGGGAACCAAGAAGCTGACAGTAGCCAGCAAAAAAAGTTGATAGTGGCCAGTCCATGCTTACGTTTCAAAGAGAACGTAATGGAGAAAACATGAATAAGCAACAGTGATCCTGTAAAGAATCTGATATTTACATTTCTTTCTTAGGTAATAATTGTATGCTGTAGACAGAATGCAGAACTTTGTTTTGACTTAAGGTTTTGTGGTGGTTTTTTTTCATCTTGGCAATAAACTTTCAAGTAACTAAAAGTACAGTTGCTACCGTAACTTCTATTTTTCTCTTCCAAACAGAACACTGGCATTCTGGTCAGAAAAAAATCCCTTAATTACTTTGTAATTTAAAGGATAATTAATATATACTTAAATAGTGCATAATTACAATGTTATTAAGCAAAGAATTAATCAAAATTCCAAAGAGTTAATCAAAGATAGAGACATACCTCAGCCACACCCTCAAGAAATTATGTTCCTTAACTTTTTAGCATCTAATGCTGAAAGCGCAAATTCTTTCTAGTGGTACACAGTGTCAGTACTGGTGTTCTCATGCATTATCTTCACCAACCTTTCCATTTTATAGGTGACAACTACATGCATGAAACAGACATGTAGCGTTTTAGGCACTACTTTGTAGACACTAGTCTACAAACCCTGGACCATATCCATTTTGCAGCAATAATGAAAACATGTTCAAAATATTAAGAGGCTTCAAACTGTTGTCACAAGGGAAGATAAGAAAAAAACGTAGATTTCAATTATGAGAGAATAGGAAAACCCCAAATACTAAATCTGACTAAGTTTCATGTAACAGTACCCAATTTTCCACACTAATTTAGCAGCACAAGTCAGACTGTAGAGAGTAGAGGTACAATGGAGTCAAATGCGGATTGATATAAATGAGAAAACCAAATCCAGTCTACTCTAAATATCACCCTTATAATCGCTTTGAAGTGGCGGTACTTTTAAACTCAGAAATACTTTAAAAGCATAAAGTAACACAGACAGATGATTAAGTTCTGTTCTTTCCATTTATACAACACAAAAATACTACCCAAAAGTATAAGCAGAATGGACAAGCGAATTGCCCAAGCTCCCATGGTGAATCCAGGCTCAGGAACTCCTGACCAACATTTCCATGTACAGATAATTAAATCCATCTTTCAAATTCTGGCACAAACCTTCAGAACTGGCTCTCTATTGTTTCTAGTCTGCTGGTGATTAAAATTCACCAACACCTTCTGGGCTTAGTCCCAGTAAAGACTTTGACAGAGAAATTTTATCTTTACAGAATCCCCTTCCCCTCACAGCTCTAAATACTGGTGCAGTTTAGCGCTCCAGGATTACTCACTTCACTTGGGCCTCAGCTTGCATGAAGATGAATTCCCACTTTCTTGCAAACGCTCTCTGAAGTCTTGCTAAGTTTTCCTGACAAAGGCGAAAATAGTAAGAACAATTAATCCCTGTAATTAGAACTACTGCTCAAGAGCACAGTTATCATGCTGGTCATTTATTTTATTCCTTTTTTTAAGCTGGAAAACTCAAGACATGGAAGTCAGTGTTGGTTTCAGGTGAACTATCCTGCAGGCATACAAGGTTGTAACACATCTTTGCAGGCTGCAGCCAAGAGGGCCCTGTCAGGGAGAAGTAATGGAGTGCGATGAAGACTGCCTGAGCTCTACTATGAAAACAGTGATGGACTTGTTCCCAAAAGATAACACCGAGAAGCTTTGTGAAGCTGACGACTTTCATTTCTGATAGCAGATGGCTGCCACCTGCATGTTTCCCTCTCATCCCCACTTTCCCTTCCTCCCCCCACCACTCTCTTCTCTTCAGGCTTTTGCTAAGGTGCAAAGCCTGAGCATCCCGCACTTTGCTCAGTCCTGGTCACCGCCGACAGCATTATGCAGCTGCACAGCACTGCAGGCTGGGGATTGCCAGGATGATTCATAAAAGGAAATAGCTTGTTTGTCTGAACAATGAACATCGCTAACTGCAAAGACTGGGTCCAGATGCAGCCTTGCTCTGCATCTGAAGTAAGAGCCCTGGTCCGGACCCATTACAGAGAGCATCATCATCTGAACGTTTGGAGGTGGATGTGACTTCATCACAGCTCAAGGTCAAACTCAGGACACGGCCAGAATTTCAGGCTCAAATGGCACCCTGTAGTCACATATCCACAGCCACCCTGACAAGGAGGCCTAAGGAGACCATTAACCTGTCCTGCTTCTCCATTACAGCTGGTTCAACTGTTGCGAATTTCATTGAAATGAACGCTATTCATCCTACCACTGTTCTTTTTATACCTATTTCCTTTATTTCAAGAAAGTGCTTAAGTGCATGTATTTCAATGCTAGAAGAAATCTTCCTACTATTTACTTTAAACTCTTGTATAATACAAGGCATAAAGCTTGGCCGTCACCACCAAGTCCATGTAAGGGTTTCAGTCCATACACATGGAAAAGTTAAGCAAATGATTTACAGCTGTGCTGAACTGTGATGATTTCCTTAACTGTGGCTACAAGGAGGAACTACTTGTGATGATCTGCAAAACCAATTTTTTTTTGTGGGTTTCTTTTTTTTAATTTTATTTTAAATTATGTTCACATGTGCCCTCTGGAGTAAATATGCTGAAGCCAATGAAACATCACCAATTGAAGCAATATTTGAATCGTGCTTATGTTTGGCCAATTATAAACAAAATGGAATGCAATTATGCAAGCTTAATCATATCATCAAGACCCCTGCTCTACCACTATAAGGGGGGGGTTAGGGGTTGTCTATGAAAGCTGCAAGCAGAACCTAAAAATGAGAATATGCCCCCTGAGATGCTTTGTACAGATTCTCTTTGGAAACTCCAGGTCAGCGCTGATGCCCACAGAGAAGCATTCTCACACTACATCTCCAAAAACATGTACAAAATACACAGGGCTCCTTCCCACTTCTGTTTGCTTTCACTTGTGCTCAGCTTACATCTCCATTGCTGGATCTGCTTCAGCTCCCATAATGACTAGGAAGAGTCGGTGCCATTCTTATCTGATTGTCTCTAATTAAGAGAGCAAAGTTTGAATGCAAAAGCAATCTCTAATTGTGCAATGCAATATTCACAAGAAAAATGAGAGACTGCCAAGATCTAATTATTTGCCATCACTGGAGCATCGCTACTCTCAGTAGACAACGATGTGCAAAAGTACTTAGCCATAGCCTGGCTGCATGTGTGTGGGAGTGTGTGCGCTGCTGAACAGCCTTTTGTTGCTTTATGATAGATCTTTAGAGTACTTACAGTTAATTGGTTGGCTGTGAGCAATTTTAATGGTTTTAATAATGAAATCAACACTATGCAGAAGAGAAAACTCAGCAAAAGGATGTGTAAGTGCATGCAGATTATTATATTCCTTCCTTTATGCCTGTACTTCAATATTAGAACTCTTGGGAACTCTAGATGCATTTCCAGGGTGGACTAGCTAAGCAGCAATTTTTGCATGCTCTTCACTGAAAGGACCAAATGGCGTGTATATATACCCATGTGCACAAAAGTCCCAAAATGTGGAAGGTAAGGAAGAAGGAAAAAGCCCATTCTTGGGAAAAAACCCTAAAGTGTATTCGATATAAATGTTTTCTTGTAATAAACATGAACACAGAAGTCAACTAGAACCAGCTTTGTAAACAAACCCTCCAACAAAATTCAGCTGTTACACTGTTCAGGTAATAAACCAAAAAAAATGTCAATGTAATAGAAAGAAAAGTTCAGCTGGTCAGACCATTACACTGCTGGCATTCAGAGAAACTCACACCAGCCCTGCCCCTCCTGCCTCCGTTTTCCCACTCCTCTCCACCCAAACCCTGCACAATCTGAAGCCAAGGTTGGGGATATTTTTATGGATAATCATTTCATAACAGAAAATATGCCCTGAATAAGCATAAGCAATAGTTTTTATATGGTATATTGAAAACAGGCCAAGTCTAATATCTGCAAGCTTTCCTTTTAAGGTCTGTAACTAGATGGGTCATCAGCAATTTAATTGCCAATAATGCACCCGAAAGCTATTGTTTTTGCATGTTAATATCTGTTGTATAAACCAGGAACTGTTAACTGGAAAGAGGAAACCAATGTAAACTTCTGTGTAATTTTCCCAATCTCGGAGGGCTGGCTCTATAGCAGATGCTTTAATTTGAGATATGGCAAAGCCAGGGACGTTCCCCAGTCACGTTCCCGATGTTGTCTCCTTCATCAACCTCAACACAATTTTGACAACCGCAAAAAAGACACGGTAAAGGCTGACCCCAAGGCACAAAATGGCAGCATTCACTTGGCAAGCAAAGCTCTCCCCGCACCCCCCAGCTTTAAACTCTAGCAGCAGTGTACCTACGGCTTCATAATCCGCCAGCTCCAGCCTAGCTTTGTTCTGCATGGTCCGTTTGCAAAGATAGATGGCTAAGGGGAGAAACAGAATGGAAAACAATTACAGACAGATTATTAGTACGAGATCTTAAAAAAGAAAAAAGTGGTCCATGCGCTGGTTGTTCTCATCAGAAAGCAACATGAGGCAAGGAATGAGAGGGCTGAACACCCAGCTGACATTACCCACTGGTAATCTCAGCGGCCGTAAACATCTGGGACATCTCATTTAAAAGTGCTGAGAGTACATGCCAGGACCTAACAAGATGTCTGAGAAAGGCACAATTGCTTCTTGGGCTGGTAAAAGATTTCGCATTAGCAGCCTGTTCCCTTCAGCACTTTGAGAATATGCCTGCCAAAGTGAGCAGCCCTGCACTTCTTTTTCCCTTTTGTTTAAAAAAAAAATAATTTAAAAAAAAAAAATCAGGATATTGAAATGTAAACAGAAATACAGGCCAGATCTTAAAGGTATGATCTGAGCATTTTTTCATATGTGTCATCCATTTATTCTACACGTTTCAAATGGTTAAGAAAAGCCTTCTCACATTTCACCATAGGCAGGCACTGCAGAAACTGATGTGGTTTGGGATTCTGAGGGTCATGATGAGGCAGTGCACGACACCAAACCAGTCCCAGGCTGCCTGCTGGACTGCTAGCTCACCCCATTTCCATTACAAGCTGAAACACAAGGTCCCCAGCACACCCTGGGTGTACAGTCAGGTCTGAACTAGGTAAGAGAGGTCCAGTGCTGTGATTTTGGCATGGATCTTGATGTGAATTTTAGAGCTTCCTTGTGGTTTGCCCTCACTCATGCTGCACAACCCGGTACTTATTTTCCAACAGCATACCAAACTGGAGTGGAGCAGAAGGCAAATCATCATCTACGTAAAACTGCAATAAAGCTTTTTCAGAAAATTTCTGAGTTTCTTTGAAAACCATGGGGGTTTGGTTTCCTGATAAATACAATTTTCTGACACCTTCATAGATGTTTTCCATCGGAAAATTATTCTTCTATTTAAAAATATAGGTTAAAAAACGTGCTACTCACGTAATTCTATTCTATGCTATTCCTATGATTCTAACCTTCATATAACGCATGCTAACCAGAGCTGATCAGCTTACATATATTTATATTTATACATCTCATGAGCAATTTCATCTGTAAGCCATTTGCAACACCAAATAAAGTGAGTCAGTCATCTCACAGTATTTCTTCGTGCTAGGCAGTGACCTGCCATTAGCAAGTTAGTTCCTGTCCCATGAGTGGATCCATGCAAATAGAAAAAGTATGAAGAGCTGCTGGGATTCCAGTTTTATTTGGGTCTACTGCTAGTTTGGGATTAATTCCTGGGAAGACTCCATCTGTACAGACCTCTGATATGCAAAGACTGATTATAAGCATATGTTAGAGATTTCTGGGACGGATGAAAATCTGTCACTACAGGGCTTGGAGCTAATGCAATTGCAGCTTGTCCAGCTGTGGGTCAGCTCATACAGGGCTTTATTTAGAGGTGTCCTCTTCCACTCGGTGCCCTTGCAGCACAATAATCTTGACTGCAAAACCAGTTATTTATCAGGTACTACAGGAAAAAACAGAACTTCCCTCTTCTGATTGTTGTTCTGATATTTACAGAATACATATTTGGCACAGTTTAGGCAGTTATATATGGTGATTGTAAAATCTGGAAATCATTTTGCATATAACAAACAGCATCATGTTTTCTCCTAAGCAGTTCCCTCACTGGGATAAACACGTAATTCTACGCTAGCTTCCCTGCGGATAAGGGCTGCAAATGAACTATCGCATGGCAGGCACCATTGCAGGCTACTTCCCCACCCCAGCAAGTGATTTCCAGAATCCATAATGACGAGTAATTATTGCCCAAGAAAGAAAAAAAACCTGATTATTCAGGGAGGAGTTCTAAACTGATCTTAGATTATGAGACATTTCAAAAGAAGCACTTCCAGAAGCTCCTGTTGTATGAGCACACACATGGATTCACTTCCTCTTCCAATACCACACCAGGATGCAACAACCGATTTTATCATTTAACTGGGAAAGAAGTGCAGTTCTGGATCAGACGGCAACATTGCATGCAGACAGCTAAAGATAACAACACTGACATATTTTCTTTATGTATTATCACTGTCTGCAGGCACTCGCATGTTTAACACACCATGTTGCAGTTTATTAGCTCATAAACCATGCTCAGTCTTCTCTTTTTTTTACCAGCTGTCAGCTGGTAATCTTAAAAAAATGGGAAAAAGAAGTCTGATGTCATATATCAGAGAACTTTAACTATGGGTTGCCATCAGTTATATACTGGTTTATTGATCAGCCAGATGAGTGCCCAGATGAGGTAACTTTTTATTGATCAACATATCAGATTCAGCTACAGATCAGAGTATGTTCTCCCACAAAAGCAATACCGGTATTATTTAAGATTCCCAAGGAGCAATATTTTGCTTGCCATAAATCCTGACAAAATGAACAGAGCTATGGGAGAATGAAGGTAACGGTAGGTAAAACCCTGGCCCCACTGAACTCAATGACTACAGCTCCGTGGGCTTGAGATACCCTGGGATTTCACTTCACGTATTTGAGATGAGCACAAATCTGCCTCTGATGCTGCAATCTGACAAGAAACTCGTCTGATGAAGGATTTAGATGGCCAACAGCCATTATTTTACTGACAATTTTTTCCATTGCAAACTTTATGTACTAACTTTCTACAATGAAATAATTATACTCTCACCATAATCTGTGTTCTCTGGTTCCCAGCAGTTTGAAGGCCAAAAGTACGGTGCCTAAGAAACAAAATAGGCATTTTTGTAATTTAAGAGATGAAAAACAATTCAGATGCAGAAAAAAATTACAAGTACAAAAAGAAGAATCACAAATTCTATGTCCCAGTCTTTGCCCTCGGGGAAACACTGCCACAGATCTCAGTAAAAATGAGGAAACTTTTCCGGGAAGGTATCACCTTTAACGTTCCTCACTGCAGGCAAACAGAGATGCTGTAATACACACATCTCTTGAGGAGGATGTCCAGTGTCCCCATGACATTTTAGACACTGTTGCCATCTCATCTGAACGTGGACCTCTTACCCTCTATTGCCAGAATATCCTATTTCCCCTAGGAATTCGCAAACACCTGGAACATTAATATTATTTTTTTTTTTAATAGGAGCATGAGAAACCTCATGGCCTTTTATATATGCTACATACCACTTGCTTTTTTGAAGCAGCTACCAGTGTGGTTGACAACCTACAAAACAATTTACTTTTTAAATATAGCAGATGGCAGAGGTCAAAAGTCAGCTGATTAAAGTCGTTCTGAAAGCAGAAGTCCTGCTAAGCTTACTGCTTTTGTTTTCTCTCCAGGTCTGCATATTGCAGTTGCTACAATTAATTACAAGATACTACCTACATGTATCTGCATTTCAGTTTTAACATGAATGAAAAATAACGTCCCTGTGATCACACAAATTACAAAACATAGTTTTGTGTTACTGATGCAATGCCACAAATGTGCATAGGACATTACACACACAAAGACTATTCCTTGCACCAAAGTACAGTGAGAAACCATGGAGGTATCAAACAATACAGGGTTCAATGCTCCTCACTGATATATATCTTATGAACTTCACAAGATGATCAGCTACTGTTAAAGGAGGGACTGATGTTGAGGTAGAAAGTGGCAAGAAGAGATTAATGGAAAAGAAAAATTATTCCATCAGGTTATTTTTGCAGAAAACAGCTGAGGAGAACTGCTGCAGGAAATGACAACAGACAAAGAACAAGGAAAAGTTGTAGGAAAAGATAAGGGAAAGCAGACAAAAGTCAATAAGCAGTCAAGACAATTTGATGATATGATTTACACAGGCTTAAAATAACAAAAAGAAATTAAATTATACTCTGCTTTTGAAATCTAGCTCCTGAGAGCTGCACAGGACAACTTCTTATGGTGTCATTCTTTTAAAATAGAGAGAAATGCAACTAAATGGGCTATCAGTATTACCGCTGCTTCTGTCAAGTCTTGCATGACAGGAGGAAGAGGGCTTTCAGAAAAGCAAGAGAAGTGTCACGAAAAAATCTCAGACTAAATGATGCCAGGTAACCAGAAGGTGGGGAGAGATAAGGGGAGGTCTGTGATCTTCTGGGCTTCTTTGTTCACCATGCGATTAGTCTCATGTGATAACACAACACCACATTAGCTGTAGGACAGTGAGCATGAGCAGCAGCAACATCAGATGCAAAGAGAACAGGCTTTTCAAATGAAAACTAAATAAGAAAAAACAAATGTAAGGGAGGAACAGAAGGGTGAAGAGAAGAGAGGTCACAGGAAAGATAAGGGAGCTGCCTGGGATCATCTAACAGAAAAACACAAATTCAGCCAGCAGGATTAGGCAGTAGGATCCCAGGTTTGAACTTACTGCTTCTTTTAAAGTTATACAATCTGTCCAAAAGGATTTGTTGCAGCACACACACTCAGTTATCTAGAAGGTTGACAGCAGCAGTTTTTGGAAAGGGCATGGAACTCAAGTACAGGATGCTTTAAAAATTCAATGCATCTGGAGGCACAGGGACACTGAGGGATAGAGATGTCCCAGCTTAGGTGACTGCCAAGGTTATAAATCCTCTGTAAAAGAGCCAAAGCCTGAAGCTTGCCCCCTCTCACACCAATCTGTAACCAAGAGAGGATAAAAATTCGAATTTTCTGCTATGCCAGAGCTTGAATGTCCAACTCCAAAGTTTGCCCTGGTCCATTTTGCACAGGAGGGTGGCTACTCAATTCTGTGCCAGGATTAGAACCTGCAAGTCATTTTCTTTCTCCTGTACTTGTTCAAGTCTGAGTACGACAGTGTTGAAATCACACATCAAAAACAATCAAAGGACATATCAGTTCATTTATGTAAAAACCGTGGGTCAGAAAGTAGAGAAGAGCAGATCTTTATGAAGTGACTACATAATGTTCTAAAGCCTCTACGAAGATAGCCTCAATCCCTGGCTTCATAGACCTAATGGGCGCTTAGGGATAAAGAGCGGGTGATTTCAGCAGTGTTATTGCAGGGACAGTAGAAGGGGCCACAGGAAGGCAGAGGGCTCACCAACCTGGAAACGATAGAATGTCCCATCGTCTTTCAGGGTAAGGACGTGGTCTGAGATCGGAAAGACATAACCCTGTGCAGCGATAAGACTTCCCAAGTGTATTGCTTCCCCTGTAAAAGAGAAAAAACAGCAGGGATGTGTCAGGAACACGCACACTGCAGACTCCTCTGCTTTCAGCAGCAGCCCTGGCAACGACTCACACGAAGACCTGGTGCACACATGCCTCTCTGTACCCATACCGCATCCTGACGCCTTCCAACCAAACCACGCAAAGCAGGAGAGCAGAAATCAGCCTTACAATACAAATGAAACACTGCTCAAATGTTTAACCTGCTGGTTTTATGTGTACAAAATGTCACATACCAGTTCAGCTCCAGAGTCTGAAATTCAATTCAAAGCACATTATCCACCACAGGTGACAGCTGACAAGAAACCTGTTCCATCAGTGAACCCCCACTTGCCTCTATCCAATCCGACAAACACATGCAACATCGGGTCATTAGCAGCATGTTGATTCATAACGACAAATCCTGACACTGTAGCACTGCTATTTGTTAGAGGAAATGGTGCTGAGGTAAAAGGGAGCATGTATCCAACAACTGCCAGAGCCACCATCACAGAGGTACATCTGCACAGATTTTTCAACCAATGTCAGCTGTGAAAAGCTGCATCAGCTTTCTCAGAGTTGCAAAATACACATCAGCTGCTCATGTGCCCTCAGGCAGATAATAAAGCTACTGTCTACAGCTGAAATTCAGATTTGGGACTTGACTGGACTCATGAGAAGGGATGTGTGTGTAGGGACACACTGGGTAAGAGAACACTACCTCTATCTCTGCTTTTACATGGTGACAGTAGGCAGCAGAAACAAACTGGGAGGTGAGATGGTAGATTTTTTTCCCTTTTCAGAAAAGGAAAAGAAGCTTCTGGACCTGCAGATCTTTTCTTCCTCTTTTCCCAGTAGATCTTAACTGTGCCAAAACAGTTTTGGTTTCTCTGAAGAGTGAACTATTTGAACTGGACCCATAAAATGATCACTGTTTATGGCTGCTTATCCATTTATCTATCTGCTGTGATAAATTAGCATTCATCATCTGATCCCATGATGGTGTCTGTGTCATCCTTGGTGAGTACGTCCTGTCAGTCACGGCTACCTTTCTCCACATCATGAAAACCTGTCACTGCCTTTGCCTGCTGAATCACACACATCCACCAACTTTCTTTCTAAGGCTGGGAACAACCTTAAAATCAATCAGGTTTTCTTGGGTAGCAACAATTTCACAGACAGGCTACGACTCCTACAAATTGTTTTCTGTGTGTTGCAGTGTAAGGCATGAGACTTAATTAAGATGTTGACTCTTATCTCTTTCCTTCCTTCTTCCCTCCCAATGCTTAAATCAAGCTTGTTGTTCTACTGGCATTTTAGACCACAGCAAAATAGTACCTACTGTCTAATGGCACACGCAGCACAGATGGAGTAGCTGTTCCTCCCCCGCTGTGGTCACCTTACCTGGATCGTCAATGCTGAGGTTCTTCATAAGCCACTGCACAATATCAGCGCCTTAAAAAAGCAAAGAAAGCATTAAACACTGAGACCACAGGGTTTAAGAGCCCTAGAAAGAGATAACATTGAGACAGATACCATGGAGCTGACGTGAATTTTATTCCATTTTCCTTTTTATCTTCACTGAAGTTTCAGCATGTTTTTCCTTCTTGTGCCACACTGTAAATATACAGTTATTGACAGGTACAAAGTCCCAAGAAGGATTCCGTGTGATAGAAGCCTTAATATACTTTAAGTCAGGTATTACTCTAATAGTTCCATGTAACTTTTTCTCACCCAGTTGCTTCTCTCTCACCTCAGCATACACGGAGTTATGTTTCTGCAGGCACTATCTAGCAAGGAGACGAAGGAGCATTTACTGGCACCTTGCACCTGTAATATCAGAGGCAATAATCTAAAAGTACAGAACTGAGTTATCAGTCAAAAAAGGACAGAGGAAAGTCTCGCATATATCAAAG
Organism: Pluvialis apricaria; assembly: GCA_017639485.1. NCBI lineage: Eukaryota > Metazoa > Chordata > Aves > Charadriiformes > Charadriidae > Pluvialis > Pluvialis apricaria. The sequence goes on along the minus strand of CM030012.1, from coordinate 41,268,662 downwards.
ACAAGCAATGTCTCGGATAAGGACGTGGGATTCATTGTGCCTCTAACCAAGCCACTGTTGAGCTGTCACCTGCTAGTGATCACACCAGCAGCATGGTGGCCAGGAGGAGAGAAGTGAGTCTTTAAAGCCTATCAGGTATTTTAATAGGTTTTCAGGGCCCATCAAGTAGTACAAAGCCTGTTGCTATTCTTATAAACAGTGTAAAGATCTCTAGGATTGATCCTCTGCATGTATACAACCTCTCTGTTCCTCACATGGAAGTCACAGCAGTGGAAAACTTGTCGCTGTTCAGGAGGAGCTAAGGCCTTTTATCAAAGTACCACATGACAGGGCAGAAAAATTTAGTTAAACCCCATACTCGGAAAGTTAAGCTTAAAATGAAACATAATGGTATGTACAAGTCAGTTAACGTGACTTGTGCACAGTCAAAAGCAATCAGCAAAGGCACTTGGAGGCAATTTAGCAAGTCCATGCCAAGTTATGGCAGCTTGCAGTACAAGCTAACGATGCCATGTCTGGACGCAGACCTAACACCAAGCCCTTCCCAGCATACAGTCAATTTGAGAAATATTTGCATTCACCTACAGTAGCCTAATAGCCCGGTAATACCTAGTGCTACGCTTTGTGATGTATCAGTTGAAGACAGCATGCAAAAAGGAACTGATCAACTGTACGGTTCAGGCTTACTAAACAAACCCTGGAGGACTTTGCAAGGAGCACTTCTGAGTTCAGACGTGGTGGGTACTTCAAAAAACGACATACCCACACAGTGCCTGTTCCAGAAGAGGTCTGAGAAACATTTTGCTTTCCACAGGCCCAGAGCATCCCCATACCCTCAAACTTTAAATACAACGAAGGCCAGGAGTCACAAGTATGACGTGCCACAGAGAGAGAGAGACAACAGACACTGCTAGTGTCCCCGGTCCCTGCAATATCTTCAGGTCTCAGTCACTCTCCCATACAGGTGAAATTCCCACTAGAAATGTGGGTTCTACCCCATGCAGAAGGGGACGGTGGCTCCTGCTCCCCGTGACAATGCAAGTCAACCTATGACTCCACAAGGAGTGCCAGGAAACCCTCTTCAGTCAGGGTTCAGCGGCAAGGAGGAATATGGACCTGACCTCCCTCCACCCCACTCAAGGCAAGTGAAACAACTTACTTGTCCCCCACAGGTAATCAACAGAGATCAGGGAAGCCTCTGCATTTGCTTAAATACTGGGCAAACAGATGTGACCAACAAGCAGCAGCTGGGTATTGTCTTAATCTGCCTTGTAGGTATCAATGAACCAGATACGAGAGCACTGACCTCACAAGCTTGTATTCTCAGTTCTACAATCACTCTCCATACCTCCCAACTCTACCAAAGACCAATTTAAATTGCCGCTCTCCTACTTGGAAAGCTATTCCGGAACCCTTTTACTTTTCTTTTTTTTTTTTTTTTTAATAGATAGAACTCTTTTGTAACCTCCCAGCCTAAGTTTATTAAAATGCAATTTGTATGCATTTGATATCATACCTGTATTATCGTATAACAGAAAGAATAATTCTTTCTCCTTGATAGTTCCTCCTAAGTGTTTCTACAGAGGGCTGACGCATTGCCTCCCTACCTCCATTTCACTAAACCAACCAAACTCTTTTAGCCTCCTCTTAAGATGGCCTTTCCCTCTACTTTACCATTCAGCAACTTTTCAAATTTAAGTTCCATTTCTTTGCACTGGGGTCACCAGAACTGCTGGCAGTACCTTGCAGAACATCTAACCAATGCCTCCAGCAACGGTGCCAGCACTTTCCTGTCTACTGAAACCAGCTTGCCAGGTGAATCCTAGAGTCACACTGTTTTTCTGAGAACAGTACATTTATTCAGAAAAAAAGTGTCTGAGGGATCCAAAACTACCTGCTACATGAGAACCCATCTAGTGAACAGCGCTAGCTGAATAACATATGGGGAAAATGTTCAGAGCCAGCAACTGTTGCTTTTACAAATTTGTTTATAAAATATTTTTTTTATATAAACATGGATGTTCCTTTTTGCCTTTTACAAAACGAAAATATCCTAAAGATAGAACAAAACATTTGAGGTTAGAAAACCACTGAAGACTACTCAAACTGAAGTGCTTCTGTATTGTTAGAGACAAAACAAAACCTCACAAAATGCTGTCTTTGTTCAAACTAAACCAGAATCCTTCTTGGGTTTTCTGTTCATCCCCCAAAAGAAAAAGTCCACTATTTCTCCTGATTTTGGTCTCAGATTACAGGCTTGCAGTGATCTCTTAGGCATCTTATTGCCAAGTGATGTGACAGCTGATATCTGAAAATCACCTAGAGTAGCGCATCGCTTTGCTCAAGGGAGGCGAAGTGCATTCTGCGTGATCCCTCTCCAGATATCCAGGAATACTTAATGCAGGATTAAGTCCCACTCCATTTTCACACACAACGATCATGTCCCCAGCTCTACGTCTCTTTTGAGGAATCTATTCAATTTTCATGAAACTACAATGAAAAATTCAAGTAACACTGAAAGCTGCTTCCCCTGTCATTCTTCCCACTGCTATCAAGATTAAAAAAAGAAAGGTTTAAAGGGGCAAGTAAACTGAAGGCATCTACTCAACCAGAACTCCTGTGATCAACCACTCCAGAATATAAGCAGCACTTGAGATCAGGGATTTTAATTTGTCTCTGTTAAAAACATGAAGTCATTCCTGAATGTTGCCAAGAGCCTGCAAGATTTTATAGCTGTTCTCCAGTCGTCCTGAGGCAGACAGATTATCTTTCTGCTGAGTTTGCTGAACCATTATTTATCACCTGCCAAGACTGATTACTCACCCTCGGGACAATGACAAGTCTTTCCTTCCTCTGTTAATTACTGTCATCATTAATAGCCATGTCACTAATTAATATTCAATCATAATGAAAACTCTTTACTGCCATCTCCCACACCACCTTCAATTTTTAGGGTTACCCTCACACATTGGCTTTGCCTCTGCTTGTGGCTGTTTCTATCACTGCAACCTACTTTTGCCCACCTAGAAACAGCACTTACGGCCTTCCTCAGATGAGAAAATTCAGATTTATCCTTATAAGACACGGTGAAGACTTGCATAAATCTTTTACAAGACTCTACTCTGTCAGACCAAGACAGATGACTTTATCTGTACATTTTCCAGCAAACTTCATCTTAAAGTCTCCTGTAGGTTAAGCCTGATAGAAGGTCGTCGCATAACTTGCCTACCCAAAAAGATCTTTTCTGGCTGATTTTCAGATTCTACAGTTCACAAACTCTTTCAGAGGACACCCAAGGGAAACCTTTGACCCTGACATGTTTCCAGTGAACACTAATAGAGCATTTGAGATTTTCTGAAAACAAATAGTTGGGTGTGTTTTCATAATAGAAAATGCTGCTGGATCTGAGTAGAGGAATGGCTCCCATCTCTTCTGTGCTCCTCTCCATACATCTACATTTCCTCTGAGTCAGTATGCCCAGTTCAAGGATAGTCAACAGCCTGTGAACATCTATTTCCTCCTCACCTATAACGAAATATATCTTTTTGCTTTAGGCTCTTCTTTGAAGCTGAAGTAGATCAAGTTGCTTGATACCAAAATAGTTGTATTTTTATGCTCAAACAGATTCACAATGACCATCTATCTGGCTACCAGACTAGCAGTTTTACCTTTCTTGCTATTTTCTCCATTTTCTGTTCGGCCTCAGTGATCCCATAATAGTAGCTAGTGTTCTCAGAAGGCCATTGCCTGTCAACATGAAAAATGAGTGGCCAGCCATGAAAAGATAAATTAAAAAAAAAAGTTCACAAGGTGTGAGGCCATTGGCAAGATGCAGTTAATGAGGTGAGTCACCACCACTGTATTTGATATCTTTTCTACTCAACCTAAGCTGTTCTACCTCTCCCAGAAAATCCAGGACTCGCTTGGAAAACGTAGAGCCACCTATAATCAGATTTGCCCATCTTCCACGCACTGTGTGAAATGGTAAAGGCAGACAGAACACTGTGCTCTCCTCCAGCAGTTTCTAAAGATGTGCTGCTGGTTCTGGGCAATGGAGCCAGGGCCACCAGGATCTGCTTGTCATCCAGCAGACTGGGCATGTCCCTGACAAGGGGACATGTGTACAAACACACACGTAAAAAAAATGCAAGAGTATTCCTGAGACTTCAGCAAACACGTGCATCTTTGTGTTTCTTCTTAGCCCTGATAAGACAACTGCAATTTTTTGCTGAGTGCCCTGAGGTGGCCAAGCTGGTAAGCACTGTCTAGTGGAGCTTCATGGTGGTTTGGCATGGGACATCTCATGTTACCCAGGTGTGGCATCAGTGACCAAGGACTAAAATCTCTCCTTTCTCATGGGAGCTGCTGAGCTGAGTCCTGATCACTGGAGGCCACCCAGCAACTACAGCCAACAAGGTGTGATGCTTTGGATCTCAGATTGTTCACAGCCTCACGTCGCACTGAAATACGAACACTGAAGAAAGTAAGGTCTTAAAAAAAAATAATTAAAACCACTGTCTGATCATGTTATGAAAGAATTTGTCATATATACCTCTTGACAGGAACAGACATAAGATTGGTTGGTTATTTTCTCTTTTTCCAGTGTTAGTGTAACGCTAATATTTCCTGAAAATATTTTAATGATTTAAAAAAAACTATTAAATATTTTTGCATAGTAGATTTTGGTTTTTTTTTTTAATTTTACCAAAGGAACATGAAAAATATTAAACCTTCAGCTCTTTCCTAGACCTTATCTACACACTCCATGGGCAAACAAGCTATGTGCCTCGCCTCTGTTGTCAGTCATCTCCAAACTCAAGGTTCAGACAGTATTTTGATGAAAGGGTGAAAATGTGTTCTCCTTCCCGTCACTTCATTCTTGAAAACAGATGAACCCATTTTAGCAACAAATTTTCCAAACAATTTGCTCCTGAACTCAGACCAATCTTATAATATTTCTATCAGAGAATCAAGACTGGAAAAAAAAAATCACAAACAGTGAAAATTACTTATATGAATACACGCATAGGTGTATGTGCAGCCACTCACACTTTCTACCTTGCCAAACACCACAATCACACTATTGAATGGAAATAATGTGTTTTGGTCCCCCCAAACAGCACTGGGTCCTTGGTAAGTCTAGAACAAAAAGGTTAATTGATTATCCACACTTTTACCACTGGTTTTACAAAAATAAACAAATGAACATCACCCATGATAAAGGGCAAAACGATTTCATATAAAATTTCTCAAGACCTCCAGGACTCCCTGCTACTATGTACTTACAGAGAGCCCCCCACTAACTCCCACAGTGATTTCAGCTATGTTGGAAGTGTAGCCTCCTGCTCACAGGAGGGATTTAATGCAAAACGTCGGGGGTTTTTTGGTGGGGGTAGGGGGGGATAAATCTAAGTCTCTCCCTAGTATTCTGTTACAAATATTGGGGAAGCACTTTATAGAATTTGCCTACAATAAGCACATAAATAAATACCAATGCCAAGTAAAAAAAAAAAATCTCAGCAGTTGACTCGGAAAACGTGGTAATTGCAGCTCTCCTCCATCAGCATGTGGTAATTGCACCACTCAGTGTCAGCAAGGAGCATCATCAAGGCTACAACAGCTTAGAGCTTCTAGCAATAGCAATTTTCCTTTACATTATATTCACTTTAAATCTTGTTTGTGAATTATTAACAATCAGCAGCAGCAGGAGCGTTACCCCTTTTTGATCAAAGCCGCCAAAGTGTCTAAGGAGTCTTTTTGTTCATTGTAACTTTTGAGTGCTTGAATTTACAATTTACTTTTCTTGTAACAAAAAATTTGAAAACATAATACTTTGTGTGAAGAATGATGCTTGGTGGGAAGGTGGGAAGCAGCACATGGAGCTAAGTTGCGCGTGAGCATTCCAGGATGATAAAACAATGACAAGGACAGAATATTTGTAAATTTAATGGGTTTAAAATCTCTCATTCTCTGCTTTTTCCTGAAAACGGCGCGGGTTATTTATCACAGTGTTTGGGCTGATTCCAACCATTTCTTCATCCCTCCTGTCTCCTTTACTGTTATCTACAGAAAGCTCTTCAGTGTGATTGCCCATTTATACCAAATGTCACTAGTTCAGAGATGAGTCCCGTATAAATACTAACCACTGGGATTTGTACGTTGCTTTTCAGCTTAGGAAGCACACTGCACCTCTCTTGCATGAGGGTCCATTTCTGTGTAAGCAAAACTATCACAGATTTATCAAAAGACCATTAAGATTAACAACTCTGATGTTTGACTCATGCACATTCTTGTCCCTGATCACCACGCCCTGAAGCAAAATTAACAGCAAATCTATTCATAAATTCTTTCACAAAGGGGAGTAATGACCCAGACTCGCAGCTGCACTGTGAGGTGTTGACAGACACTTGCGGTGTTGGGAGAGTGACAGAAGACAACCTTCCAAGGAGAGACACAATGCCATGGGCTCCCGTAGTCAAGGTGGGGAAAGATGAGCAGCTGAGGGCATCAGCTCAGGGAACAGACCAGGCAGAGGGCAACACGCCAGAGTCGCAGAGCTGCTTCTGTGCTTAACTAGGAATTGAACAGGTATTTCTGGCAACTGGGTGTTAGCACACGTTGAAATAGCTTACAAAATAATGGGCTGCAAATTCACAATTTAACCATAAGCACTGCAGTGTAAATTTGATCTTTGTCTCCAATATGTATTTTACTCTTAACGCACACACACACACACACACACAATCTCTCCTGCCTGCATCTTAAATATAGATGGATGTGAAAGATAAAAACGGAGATTTGGATTTTCAAAAATCCAAATTCCTTGTGTACTTTCACCCTGATAATAGCTCCTTCTTCAGAACAGCTATTTGGAGGGACTTCTGTCTTCTCTTCAAATAGGCCAGGTTACCAAAGCACATGTGCCCTCTACAATGCATACCCGTACAGGAAGATTTTCATAAGGCAGGAATCAATAAGTGACCAAACAAGACAGTGCAGAGCTCCGTGTGGGCTAATTTACCCAGGTAACAAAGATAAATTAGATTGTAAGACATCACGGAGAGACTGGTTTTGTTACAATGCTGCCCACCTAAAAATAGTTCAGGTAGCTTTACAAGGTGCGAAAGCGAGTAGCAGAAGACACAGCCAAAGACAGAGTTCCGGCTTGCAATACCCTCCCATCAACACCACCTAAAAGCAGGCAGCCAGCACCGAGGAGCAGAAGGATGCCACTAGCCGAGAGCCCTGGATTTAAAATTATTGTTCTACAGTGGCATTAGGAAGGCTGAGCTAGCAAACCTCTTAATGGACACACAGTTAATCCCAGTGAGAGAGGTCTGCCAGCGCAGCTTAAACCAGGTCCTCAACTGGAAAAAAAGAGATACCAGCAAAAGGTCTTTTTCCAGTTGACCAGCACAGATATAAAGCATTTGGCAGTACGCCAGCCACAGCTTTGGACACAGCCGTGGCGCATCGGCCCAGCCCTCACACCTGATGGTCAGCGCCTTTGACTGCTTACACGCTGGCATTTGCTTGCACTGAGAGATGCCAAGCAGTGGTCTTACCACAGGAGCTAAACATTCCTCACCTCCCTTGGAAAACCTGAGCTGCTCTCAGGTCTGTGCTATCTACAGACAGGCCTGGCATCAATAAACATGCCGACAGACCCAAACACACGCACCCTCCAGAACCCAGAATACATCATAACTCCAGCTGTGCCATCCCCCCTGCCGTCGCTTCGCTTGGTTAGAGTTTGGCCTGCTCTAAATTAGAGACAACCTGTGCGACCTGTGCCTGAATCTTGTTCTCTCCTCAAATGCAACTCCGAACAAAACTGCTGTTATCACGAGTACGGGAGGAAATTGCAAAAACAAAACAAATTGACAATTCCACCCCTTTGCGTCATTCAAACCTGTACCCGTTCCTCCTCTACCACCCACAGAAGACGAGCACATTGCCTCGAGAGCCATTATAAAGGCATACAAAAGGTAGGAAAATTGTACCTTGCAGTCCCGGCCTCCCAGCAGCAACAGTTACAAGGTTTAGTAGTAGCATCAGAAGTTACCTCTTTCAACAAATTGCTAAGAATTTCGGATGTCTCAAGATGTACCTTTACACCTACAATTGATTACAAATTTATAGTTGCTTTTCAGGCTGCTCTGCCTTTGCGTCACTCAGACTACTGAAGTGGCTAGTATAGCTTAGCAGTTTGGCTGTCTGCCATATAGTAGTATTTAAATGCTTTTCCTCACGCTGTCAAAATGATTCAGCAACAAAACAGCAAGGGAAGCAACTCTGAGCACTGCTGGAATCGGGGCTTTTGAAGATTTCCGTGTCAGATCTTGTTAGGGCTGAAACATTTTTACTGCTATGCAACTCGTGCGCGCAGCCTTTAAATCAGAGGCAATCTTTCCGTCATTTCAATCATATATTAGTAGTTTTAAAAGCAAATTTTCTTCTTCAAAAAAAGAAGGAAGATTGATAAAACGTAGAGGGCAACTTGCGTATTTCATCATGCGACTATCAGGTCGCTTCACACTGCATCCTCATTCACCGAGCGAGTTTCAAAGGCTGTCACATCAAGGTCCTCCTCGCCCTCACCAGTGCTGTAACAGTTTCCCTGCAAAGGTGTAAATGTCACCGACTGGTGCAAGACAGTAAAGTGCTCTGAAAGCTGCAGCATTTTAACGATGTACGCGCAATATTTATTTACTAGGAGATCTGACCCTGTAGTCCTCACCTACGCCAGGTTGCCATGAATTTCTGCAGTAATTCTGTTTGCAGATTCACTTGATTTTTAAATCTCTGGCCACAACAGAACTCTCTTTCACAAGACTACGCACTTCCATGTTAACTGCGGCAAAATTATTGTCTGTTCTCTCTGTTACAGACGAGCATCATACAACTCTCTAAGAAACCAACTTCATCCTGACACATTCCTACTCTTTTCCCTCTTGTTCTTCAGGAAAGATTAAGCACCCCACTCAGTGTTTGCAGTGATGCAGTAACAGTCACGTTACCTGGAAAATGAAATAACCTGACATCTGTAGCTCTTTCGCCTCCAGGAGTTCATTGTCCTGAAAATGAAATAATCGGTATCGTACAGATTCCCCCCCCTCTTTCCCTGCTAGGCATTTCAATCATATATAACACAGAGTGTGCTGGAGTGCAGTTGGCCTCACTGGAGCTCTGTTCTGGTGCAGCAGTCAATCAGGGACAATTCTCCAGCCAGATTAAGGTTGCACATATAAATTCTTTTAGCCAAAGGTAACACCAGATGACTTATGACCATATAGCAACTGCTGACAACATACTTACTGCCACACTAAACAAAGAGACAGTATTGGCACTAATGCTAGATGCCATATTTTAAACGAGGATCCTTAAACCGTACGTAAAAGGTGCTTCTACTGGCCGGGAGCAGCTGACTTTACTGGCAATATCTCATTCCTGGATTTCAAATCTGGACAGAGATATATATCAGTGAGAATTTTAAATGAGCAGAACAATTTAATGACGACACTGGCATAATCAACCAGCATAAGTCTGTTAGCATTCATAACTAAGTAACAAGTTCAAAATAGGTAAATTATTTGTACTTTCTCACATCTGATGGATCTCACAGGGCTGTGCACAGTAACAGAAGCTGTAAAAACAACAATCAGCTTCTCTCAAATACCTACATATTAAAATTGCATTTCCTGTCTGGTAAATACTCCGAGTTCATTTCATCAAATAATCTCTGAAAGTAAGAAGCATTTTAAAAAGCTGAAAGCTGCATTAAACACGTACCATTTGGTTTAAATAACTGAATCTACTGTCAAAACACTATGTAGCTTATAACTACAAAATACCCATCTATATGAATTTTAGAAAGCATTTTTGTTTCCATACTAAACCAGAGAGAATCTAGTAAAGTATTTTCCTTCCTTTCTTTTTATTTTTTTCCCCTCCAAGAATTTGAAGACCAACATTTTATTTAACTCCTTTACATGTAAGTACGGGTTTGGACTTGGAAAAACTGACGGGCTTCTCTGAAGCAGCGATGATTTCAGACAACATCAAGCCCTGAACATGGGACGGCCTCAGAGCAGACACGGCTGTGTATTTGGTTGTTACCCAAGCAGAAGCACAAAGCATAGCCTCCATAAAGCCATTCATCATGCAGCGAGGGTCAGCCTTGCTCAAGGTAGCTCCTTGGAGAGCTTTGTGGTGCAACACCCGACAGCAGTGGGAGGAACCAGACAGTGCTGCTGCTTTCCTATTTCCCATCCAACAACACCTCGGTCTGGGGCCCAGCAGCTTCACTCACTTCTTTCTGGAAACCTCACGAGGGTGAGAGTAAGTTGGTGACTGTTGCCGTTGACTCTTGACAAAACCCAGTCTGGTGCGGCTCTCTCGAAATAGTGCCACCAGGCACATCAGCCACTTTGTGCACTCCGAACTCAGCTGCGTCCTGGCAAGAACAGCCTCAGACCTCACAACATTCCTCAGCAGGCACAGTCTGCCCGAGCAAATTTGCACAGAACAGCAAAATGCATTCTGGCACTATTAGTTTCAAAATAGGTAAAACTTAAAATCCTTTGTGTACACCAAAAGCTTCTTTTAAAGCCAGCAGCACTGCGTTCTGTAAGGTCTTGAGAAATATGTTAATTCATCAGATGTTTTGCCATGCTAAGGGAGAAAAGTATTAAAAGAGTTTCAGAGAACAGAGTTTCACAAGTGATCGGAGAAACTAGACCTATATGAATACTTTAAAAAACCTTCCTGTAAATATTAAAATTAAAAAATCAAAAAAGCAAACGCATTTCACTTGTACGTGCAAAACTTTTCTATTTGCTCTCCAGTAACAATAACTCTTTCACATTGATATTGTAATATCCTCAGGGTCCCGCCAGTAAGCGCTATGCAAATGCAGAGTTAGCATCCTGCCTCTGCATTTCATTACAGCAGTAAGCTGACTGACAGGGATGTCAGAGCAACAGGTTTTCAGCCAGAAGTGATGGAAAGCAAACGCTGGTTTTGCAGATGTGAGCGCATCTGCTGGAAACCTACGGTAAAAAGTCCCCGGCCCCGACCACAGATTTTATGGTAAATCAACACCTATTAAAATTAAAAGAAACTTTCCCAGGTTCTTAGAATCATAGAATCATTTAGGTTGGAAAAGAAAGAAATTTTCCCAGGATCTTAGAATCATTTAGGTCAGAAAAGAACGTTAAGATCATCGAGTCCAACCATAAACCAGCATTTGTCTTGAAACAAAGATTGTGCCACACATCCTACTACCGGGGAAAAATTTAAAAAAAAAATTTAAAAAGCCAAAAAAGACTCCAAACGAACCCCATAATCCTATGGCCACCAGCTGAATTACTCTACACTACCAATCTAGCGAAGCGTCTTCAAACACTTTCAGATCCCGTCCTCCTTTCAAAGACACACGGCTCCTGCCCCCGTGTCACCTTTTTGCCCATTCCCCCCCACCATCTCACCCCAAACCTGCGGGGGGGGGGGGCTGAGCTCACAGAGCACCATCGGCCCTGACCACTGCCTCCCTCCCGTGGGGAAGGAACCGCGCTGGGGCTGCCCCTGCCCCCGGGCTGGCGGCAGGGCGGGCAGGCAGGGGGCGGGCAGGCAGAGGGGCAGACAGGCAGGGGGCAGGCAGGGGGACAAGCAGCCCCCCCGACGGCCGGCAGGTGGCGGTGTTGCGCAGGGAATGGGAGGCAGCACGCGGGCGGGCGGGCAGCGCGCGGCGCCTGGTCCCGGCCCCGCTGCCCGGTCCGAGCCGGGCGGCAGCACGACGGGCGAGCTGGCGGGCAACCGCGGGCCACCGGCCCTGCTCGGGGTACAGCCCCGGCTCCGAGGGGGCCGGACCCGACGGCGGCTGAGCGGAGGCTGCTGGGGAGGCAGGTGGAGCCCGCAGCGGTTCGGAAAGCACCGCTCGTGATCTCGGGGTTGTCGCTAATTTTGCAGATAAGGTCAGAAAACAGACTCCGGGCAGAGAGGATGCAGGCACCGTCCTTTCCCCGCTCGGGGAGAAACATGGGAGAGAGCGGGACAAGGTCTCCACTGGAATCACTCACAGGGTACAAGAGACGTGAAAGGAAAAGGTCCCCAGAAATCAACACGTGGAATTACATCTTCACGGTAAAATACAACAGGTCACACCAGCAGGTTGTATCCGAGAACAGGTGGGGAAAGGTGGAAGGAGGAAAGGCCTTGTTCACCTTCCGTTTATTTTTTGCTTTCACCTCAGGACCACCCATTGCCAAGGCACACGCTCAGATGTGCAACACTCTTGGTTTTCCCTCAATGAGTCGTCAGCATCCCGCACCAACAGTCCCCGAGAAAGATGGTGACAGAGCGGACACGGCGCTCCGATCACCACACCATCCACCCAGGGAGAGCCGGAGCAGTGTTTGTCTCCCAGCCCAGCCCAGCCCAGCCAGCTCACCAGCCTACTCCCCCAGGGAAGTTAGGTACGTACGGAAATATTTGTAAGACCTAGTGGGAATGTTGAGCTTTTTCACTGCGCTATAGACCTTGCCTTTTATAAATGTACTCACTTCTGTTTTACTGGGGAGGGAAAGGGAAATCTTTATGTCTGTGGATCTCAGAAATGCAATCAGATAAAAAAAAAAAAAAGCCCGGACTCAAGAGGAAAAGATGGATGAACATCTGTAATCTGAACTACTTCTGTCCTCCCAGGGGAAAACAACCCACCCAAATCCGAACGGGTTAAAAGTTATGACCTTATGAATTGAACTGAATCACTTAAGAGAGGGGAAATCTAAGCAGGAAAAGATACAGAATGTCTTGAGAGGAACAACAATTTTGAAGAAAAAAGTGTTTTGAAAGTACCACAGCAAATTCACCTAAAGATTAGTACAATGGAAACAAGTAAAAGAAGTCAGTTCCAAAAGAGATCATGTTAAACCCAGGGGAAAAAAATGAGACAAAAGCCACTTCTGTCTAACAAAATGTTTTGTCACATAGAGAGGCAGGCACTAAAAATGAGATAAAAATACAGGAATGCATGGCTTTGTATACCCATACAATCCCTCCTCAGGAGCACAGGTCAGAGAGTGATTTGCTGAGTTGCTCATGTATAGTCCCCGCTGCAAGAACAAGCAGGAAAGCGATCTGTGGAAGAAGTGGGAGCAGAAACCCTGCTGTACAAATGCAGTACTCAGTGATGGTTAATCACAACAGCTGATCAAGCGTAACGATACTGAATAAATGTATAAATGTTATAAATACTACACAGATCTCAATACAAAATACTCTTCCAAAGGCCATATTAAAAAAAAAAATCACAAATCCAATCAACTCTGACATAGGAAAGGCCTCCCAAGTGGCCTTGTATTTTCCATGAAAATGCACCATTAGCAAGTCCCAAACCAAGAGTTATATTGGAAAAGAACTGTCTTCAGTGGGCTACTGGGAAGCCTTTACTGGATCTGTCCTCTGAGGACTGCTGGGTTAGGTATCCCCACCTCAAGAGATTCCAAAATGAAGTATAATCGAGAACCAACGCAGGCTCTTGTGCTACTTACAAAACTCAGTTGGCATTGACTGTTCTTCCCTTACTCTTTTCCCCATCAGGTGCACATTGTCAATATTTACTGATAAAAAGGGCGAGAGAGAGAGAATATCTATGCTTCAGCTAAAAGCAAAGGACAGGCAGGAACCTTGCAAAGCTTCTCCCAGACTACCCCTATGCCAAAACTCCCTGGGGGACCTCACAGAGATTGGGAGGGTTACTTATTTCTCCTCCTGGCCACTCGGCATTGTCAAGGAGGGTGCCAACAACAACTGCCACGCACAAGCAATTCTGAGAGAAATTTTCAGATAAAAATATTCTAGAAAGGCCAACTGCTTTTATTCTTTCTTTCCTCCTCCTCCTCCTCACAGTGATATATGTAGAATAACCCTGTGACCATACGTCAATATTCCTTGGTCAAAAACTTCAAATGAAGTTTCATCAGCCAACTGCAATCACACCGCCCCGCCAGAGCTGGCTGAGCCTTCTCCTCTCTTGCTGTGACCAGCATTTGGGGTGTCGTACCAACTGCACTGCTAATGGCACTGCCACAACTCTGCTGAAGCCAGCTGAAACCTGCTGTAGGTGTTCCTGCTATGGCAGGCGGGGTTGGACTAGATGATCTCTAGAGGTCCCTTCCAACCCTGATCATTCTGTGATTCTGTATACACGCTGACTCTGACAGACTTCAGTGGAAAGTACGTTCATATATTTCAGAGTAGCATTTGGACCATTTAGGTTTTGTAAGCATAATTTATTTTTGCATACCTGTCATTGGTTTCAGCGTCTATGTTCACATTCCTTGGGACTGGTTTTTTTACAGGCTTATCCTCTTGCTCCTTGTGCATCTTCTCCACTCATTTCTACTCTTTCTCCCTTCTAACTGCAAGGGAGGAACAATCCTGAGCTGGTGGAGGAGAGCGTGCACCTCTGCACATCTGCGTTTGCCTCTGTATGTGCAGCATAAGCTACTGCTAATCGCAGTATGAACAGGCTGAAGAGTTCATTTTGGAATAAAGCACTATGTTGGACAGAATCTGCTGAGCTTGTGAGAGACCACGATTGTAAACAGTGACCAGCCATGCTTTCACAGTATCACAGCATCATCAGGGTTGGAAGGGACCTCTGGAGATCATCTAAGTCCAACCCCCCTGCCACAGCAGGGACACCTACAGCAGTTGCACAGGACGGCGTCCAGGCGGGTTTTGAATGTCTCCAGTGTGGGAGACTCCACAGCCTCTCTGGGCAGCCTGTTCCAGTGCTCTGCCACCCTCAGAGTAAAGAAGACCCTCCTCATGTTAAGATGGAACTTCCTATGTTCAAGTTTGTGCCCATTACCTCTTGTCCTATCACTGGGCACCACTGAAAAAAGACTATTTCATCTACCTGGCACTCTTCCTTTAAGTATTTATAAGTGTTGATAAGATCCCCCCTCAGTCTTCTTTTCTCCAGACTAAAATAGACCCAAGTCCCTGAGCCTTTCCTCATAAGAAAGATGCTCCAATTCCCTAATCACCTTAGTAGCCCTTCGCTGGACCCTCTCCAGCAGTTCCCTGTCCTTCTTGAACTAGGGAGGCCAGAACTGGACACAGTTCTGAGCCTGAATGTAAGTCACAGACATAAAAGATGACAAAGTCCTTTTCTGCAACTCATTGTATCTGGACTTCTTCATCTAGTACACTGGAGCTTGGCCTCAGCGATGTCCAAGCTTCAGTTCCGGTCTGTTGCTGTACAGCTTTGGAAGGAACATATAACATTCCTGCAGGTCAATTATATGGCTGAAAAAAGCGTGAAAATAATATTCAGATGTCTCTCAGCAGGGTTGTAAAGATTAATGAATTGATGTTACCTAGCACTTTGAAAACATAAAACACCGTACAACTTCATAGTGCGTTGAATATTAATACTAGCTCCTGCCAGCGGAGTTCCCCAGTCCTACATTCCTGTGCAGAGTCTCTCCTCTGTAAACGCTCATTTCTGGTTTTACTTTCACAGACTGAAACCTGTCAGCACTTTGCAAATTTTGCTACCACTACGCCCAGAGCAAACCACATCAGGTCTCAAGGCAGGTAACTCAGAATATTGTTTCCAACCTGAGAGAACAAATTGAAAGGGCAATATTTACACTTTCTTGCCAGCTGTCTCAGGGTCTCAGAGACCACCTTGTGCACACACACCCAGTCTACAAGGCCATGCAAATTTGAAACCAAGATCCCTATCAAGTAACTTTATCTTGACAAGACTTTACTCAGTGTTTCTTCAGTACTGTCTAGCACTGGGCAGGTCCCTTTTGTAGGGCCCACAGATACTAAGCTCCTTCAGCCAAGGACCACATCCATTCTTCTTACAACATTGCACAGCTCCAATGCTCCGGTCTCAGACAATCAGCTCGCACAGTTTCAATCCATGACTGTGGCTACCCATGCTGCAAACTTTAAGCAAAGGCTGCCAGACTATGGCTAAACCAGCAATTTGCTGCCAGAAGCTGGTCTGATGAGAGGACCATAAAGGACCAACATTAAAGCAAGAGTTGATATTTGCTTCTGAAAGTCATGAGGGTCTTCTATGCATTTAAATTTGAAAACACAGAAAGAGACGTCACAGATGTGGAGATGATAGCCTTATGATAAAGTGCAGTACGGCATGACAAATCATTGACCCACTTCTTAAAGAAGCATCTCTCACACCAGTTTCATCTCATCCTCCTTCAATGCACCCTTCCAGTATCTAACATTGCAAGCCACAATTAGCGTCTCCAGCGTTCCCTCTATGTCCCCTTGAAAGTAAAAACCTTTCTTCAAATTACACCTACAAACCCCCAGAATGGTGGTCTAGCCAAATGACTGCCTTTCTGCCAGAGATGCTTTTGATATTGTGACTAACTCTCCTTAGATTTAGATCTGGACCTCACAAAAACCTGGCTTAACAGGAACAGCCGGTCTTGTGAGGCTCCCCTGAGGGTATCAGTAGATACATCAGTCAAAACCAGTATCACAGAAGCCTCCAGAAAAATACAGAAGAGGCCAACAGACTTGTGGCCTGAGTAGACCATAAACAGATCAAAGAAGCACAAACAATTTAAACAGTTTAACATGGTTAAATTGTTCTGCTCTTCCTCCAGCCCATAGTAAACAGAACTGTGGCCCCCAATCTAGACAGGGAAGTCAAGGGGGAACAGATTTATCCATTGTTTGAAACCTAAAGGAAAAATGGTAAGGATGTGCTTATTTCACGACCATTTCAGATGCCAGTGCACGGAAAACTGGCTGATTCAGAATATGCAATCAAGTCCAGGAAGCAGAGCAGTGACAGCAAAGCAGAAAAGCATATAGCAGGCTTAGCACGGGCAGCAAAAAAGCAGTTTTCAAGCATTTGCAGATGCTCAGGAGCTAGACAGTTGTTGGGGACGCCAATCTGATGCACTACTTGCAGGGATGGCCAGCATAACCCACCCTGAGGGACCCCCTTGCACAGGAGCTTCCAGGTCATCCGAATCCCTGACTGCAGAAGAAAGGGTGCCTCCACTGCTAGATTGCCATCGGAGCCAGCCAGCATGGGGAGGGAGGTGGGTACCATGGCAGGCCATGGGCATCTCCGCCTGCTAATTGCTCTTCCAACTCTTACACTTCTGAGGCTTATAAAACAGGGTCAGGAATTTGGCTGCCTCCAGCCTTTTGGCATGATTCTGTTACCCACTCCATAGCACCAGAGTTGCCTAGCTAGCCCAGGGAACGCTGTGACCTGTCACCACATCAAGCTGTCCAGCTGAGCTGGCTGGGTTAAGTTCTGGTATTAAGGAAGAATATAATTGCCCATCAATACAGACCAGTTGACCACTAATGAATTCCTCTCTGAGGAGACCGAGAGCTGCATACAAAACCCGTAACACCCCCTGCCAAAGCACATGCAAATGAAAACAGCCACACTGTTGATGGGGCTTAGTTGCTTAGTATTAAAATAATGTAAGAAAAGTTCATCTATAGCAACAACAAATAGAGGGGGTTATCATCTTGCTGTTATCCTTTTTACAGGAAGGCTATCAGCGGCTATCAGGAATGGAGATAAGTAGGTCCCCAGGTTGGCTTAGATTCAACTAGAATTTTTTTTTCCATTAAGATCTCTTCAATTTTATCATCTGGTTATTAAATGCACATTTTTGTCTTAAATCTATTTTAGAGTAATTATATGGATTATGTTTAGAACACTCCCTTTGATGAAACAAAATTGTTGGGTATTTGTATGCCGTCTGTAATTTGGTATTCTAAAGTAATAATTCTGAGAGCAAAACAATGCACCTCCTTGACTGCTTCTCATTTTCTTCTCTCTAGTTGTTTGCATCCCTTTGCTTCCCTGAATATACAAAGACAAGGACATTTCCCTTGGATTATTACTGGGCCATGGTAGCCTAAAAACCCTTCAAGCTCTTGAGAATTTCCCCAAGAGAGATTTGTTACATCTCTTGACTACAAAGGATGTCAACCCCAGATAAAATACCAACGCAACAAAAAGGTGTCCTACAGAGAACCCTTCTGTGTTTTTAAAAGATGACACTGGACACAAGTTTCAAAAATGCCAGAACAACTTAGACTCCTCTGTTCCATTTTCAAACTGAAAGGCCCTCAGGAGCCTACATCCTATCACCTTTCAACAAATATGTATTGACATAATCGTTAGAGCCATTTTTTTAACGGCAGACTTACTTTTTCAAAGGCACTTCAAGCGTTTCACCTAGTCACGCAGATATTAGAGAAGCCTGCCCTTTGCTTCAAGCATTCAGCTCTTTCTTGAGCTGGTATATAGTCCCAGATTAAATTCCAGAACTCATCAGGTTATTTCTTTTCCTTTTACAATTCAGCAGTCAGCATTTTTAAAAACAGATTAAGATTTCTGGGAAAACCTGGGCATATTTTTTTCTCTGTTTACACTTCAATGTATAATTATACATTTTAAAAACACCATCCACAGTGTGTAAACTGTATGAACTGTTTAGTTCATACACAGTAAAATAAACACCTATGTAATTCACATCAGTCTTTCAGTACTGCAAAGATTTCTTCTAAAATGATCAATGATATGTATCAAAATTGTCCCTTAAGGGTAACAGATAATTTCTTGCATGAAAGCCATCCCTAATACAACAATAAAGGGACAAAGCACTCTATAGTTCATATATTTGACTAACTGTAAGCCACACACTTTAGACCCTGGTGGACATTTGGGTTTTTTGGTACATTCCAGGCATATCTATACATACAAAATCTGAAAAAAAAATTAACAAGTTTTGCATCAAAATGCCACCATTCAGCATGATCCCAATCAAGCATAAAAGGCTAAAAAGCATCCTTGCAACAAGCACAGCCCAGAGATGAGAAGAGAAAACAGGGGTGATGAAAAGTGGCAAACAAGGTTAGTAGAGCAAAACAGGTCGAGGGTGCCCAGATAGGATGTGTTGGGATAAGGAAGGGAAAATAATTTCCTTGAACTACAGGAAAAGGTGAAGCCTTCAAGCATGCCTACACACTAAGGGTGAGATGTCCTGGCTGCTGAAGGTAACCAGTACAGGATCCTCCTGCACAGAGCAGTTGGTTCTCCATGGCACTAGCAGTACATTCAGCTACAAAATGCATGTTCTCAGCCAGCCTCTTCATCTTCACTTAAGTAACTAAGATGGTTATTTGACTGTCACTTATTAAATTAGTCAGGTTAGAAGCAAAGGACTACTTTAAATATCTACATGTTAACCTGAATGTTCTTTCGGTCAAACACTCAAATCCAGCTCTCTGGCAGCCCGTTTGTCTGTCACACACGCAAGGTAAAAAGTACATTATGTGTACGTTTGCAGGATTTTACATACACCAGTGTAAAATGCTGAAAAAGTTATAATCATATTCCAAAGTATTTTCTAGAAGGCTTTTTTATCTTTACTGTGAGGTAAAAACATTTGTCCTGCATTTCTGAAAAATAAAACCACAATCGAATCCAAACAGAATGGCAAAACATCTGACTGTGTCCCCCACTGAGTCCCTCCTAGCGGACAGCTGGAGACTGAGGAATGTACCACCAGAGTATTGCTATACATTGCTTTTTTTTTTTTTTCTTGTATGCTACCCTAGATAGCCACTACAGGATCCATGGCCTGACAGAATATTGGTGGACGTTGGTTTGACTCGGAGTGGGCATTACTTACTACATCCCTTAGAGCCTCCCTTTTGCAGTTCGTACCTGCTAACTTGCTCCACATTAGTTAAGAGTCTCACATCAGAGAAATCTTCTGTACATTCATGTCTAATTAGGTGAGACCAGTCCCTGCACCAGCTGCAGGTTACGAGGGAAAAGGCAGAAGCAGGAGGAAGGGACACAACTGGAAAGGACACGCCTTATCTTCTGTCTCTCCCAGCACCTACAGGGAGCTTGCGAAGGTACTGTCTTCACCATAATGGTTCCAAAGGCAGTTACATGTATGGGTGTCCACAGCAGCCTGGCTTCACAGGAAGCTATGCTTTTAAAAAAACTAGTATCCCAACACCAGCAGAGATCCTGCAGTCTCCCTTGTGACTGTCCTGCAGAAACCCACTGTGGGACAAGGCCTGAAAGGCAAGACTCCAAGGACTGTCCAATTGATAAACGGGGACGTGCTGGAACTTGTAGGCCGCAAACCTTGGGAGGACAAAGAGGGTAACAGAAAACTACCAACAGAATGTTGACTGATAAGCCATACCGAGATAAGATGTAACAAGTTGTAGAATGAAGGCTTAACTGCTGATTGTGGAAACGTACTTAAAGTGTCCTGTGTTTGTTACTAACCAATCAGGGGTGTCTGAATAGGCAGTGTTTAGCTTTAAGAACCAATCTGTTTGAAACACGCAGCTAATGAAAACATATATAAACGCGTGATTGTATACAATAAATCGACATTTTGCTTGCATCAAGCTGTGTCCTGTCTCTCAACTGCGGCAAATTGGTGACCCCAACGTGATACCAGGGCTCAAAAACCACCTATCTGCGTGGCCTGCTGCAAGTTCCACAGAACACTGAATGTGCTGCTGAAAGGAAGCAGGAGCCGGCCTGAAATCCCTCCGGAGTAGAGAGGTGAGCTGTGGGAAACATGGGGAATCAAGCGTCCTCCCCCGAGAGAGACATGTATGAGCTTATGAAAGCTCTCCTTCAAAAGCATAAAGAGAATGTTCCTGGGCACGATCTCAAGGTGATCCTTAAATGGGTACAGATGAAAATACCTGCCGTAACTGCATCTAGTATTTTTACGCGGGAACTTTGGGATGATGTGGGGGTGAAGCTATGGGATGCGGCAACGACGGGGAATGCCGAAGCACAGCGTATGCTCCCATGGTGGAGAAGCATTTTTGAGAAGCATTTTTGAGACTTTGAAAGCCCAGGAGAAAAGTCACAAAGAGAGGAGAAGAAAGGGAAGAAAACTCTCCTGCAGTACCTCCATTGCCGTCGGAGGACCAAAAACCCCCCAAGCCCTTGGAGGTCTGTGCCGCGGGTTACCCCCCAGAGGAGGACCCCTTTGATCCGGGGCTGGTGGACCCTGAAAAAGAGCCAGATCTATACCCTCCTGACCCACACGATGTGTGGGCTAACATAAGGCGCCAAGCCTTGAAAGAAGGAGACCTGGATATTGCTAAACTGATAGTGGCCCCCGTGATTTATCAGGGTCGGGGGGCACAGTGGGAGGCCTTATCTTTTCCAGTAATTAAAGAACTGCGTCATACCGTCACTGAGCACGGGCTTTTCTCCCCTTATTTTGTGAGCCTGTTATCTTCTGTATTTGACACATATGTTATGACTCCTCATGATTTAAAGTCTCTAGCGCAGCTGTTACTGACTCCGACTCAATATTCGTTATGGGAATCGCATTGGAGGGGGCGGCTTCAGGCACTCCTCCTCACCTATGTGGGTCACGGCAACGCAGCTGTGGCTGCGCTGACCATAGAACATCTTACTGGTACAGGTCAGCACTCTGACCCGGTAGCCCAAGCTCGGGATATCCCTCGGAAGGCTCTTGAAGCAGTCCGCAAAGAAGCAAAAAAGGCTTTTCTTAAAATCCCTGACTCACAGAAGCCACAGAAAGCCTTTACAACTATTACTCAAGGACCCCGCGAGCCCTACATACAATTTGTTGACAGACTAAAACAGGCTTTAGAACGTCAGATAGACAATACGGAAGCGCGGGAAATACTGTTATTGAAATTGGCTGTTGAAAATGCTAATGTGGATTGCAAAAAGCTATTGAAATCTTGCAAAAAGCTATTGAAATCTCTCCCTAATCCAAACCCCACATTGATTGAAATGGTAGAAGCCTGCAATAGAATCGGCTCTGTGGATCACCAATTTGAGGCTATGGCTGCTGCCTTTGCAGCCATGCGCAGTCCGTCAGCCATGGGAAATTGTTATGGCTGTGGCAAGCCAGGTCATTTAAAAAAGAACTGCCTGGCTATGAATACAGGGGCTAGGCACCAAGCCGCTGGGATTTGCCCTAGATGCCGAAAAGGGCATCATTATGCTAATCAATGTTGGTCTAAGTATGATTTCCAGGGTCAACCAATACAGGGAAACCGGTCGCGGAGCATGGGGCAGCGACGCGCGCAGACACAAGTACCGCAGTCGACATTCCAACCCCCACGGAGAGAAGCAGCAGTGCCTCAAGTCTTCGTCCAGCAACAGCCGGTAGCGCCAGATTGGACCTGGCAACCTCCCACACAGTAACGTTACTCGATCCCTCGGTTCACTTATTATCAACAAATATCTCGGGACCCTTACCCCCTAGAACACAAGTGCTATTGTTAGGAAGATCATCTACAACATTGTCAGGACTCTTTGTATTACCAGGGGTCATTGACTCTGACAGTACTGATGAAATTAAGATTATGGCATAGACCCTGTTTCCTCCTTGCACAATACCGAAAGGTAGCTGTATAGCGCAATTAATATTGATTCCAGCGGGGATGGACTCCCCCGTTCCCAGCCAATCTCATCAAAGGCAGGGAGGGTTTGGATCTACAGGGAACCCCCAAATTTTATGGGTGCAATCTATCTCTCAAAAGCGACCCGTATGTCAATGTACCCTTATCCGCGGAGAACAGCAAGTAGTGTTAAGTGGGATTATTGATACTGGAGCTGATGTTACGGTAATCTCTCAGGCTAAATGGCCCCCGCAATGGCCTCTGGCTAACATTTCCCAAGCATTGGCTGGAATTGGAGGAACTGGTAGCAGCCACCAAAGTTTGGAATTAATCCAAATCTGAGGTCCGAGGGGCATATAGCCTCTGTTAAACCCTTTGTGTTACCTGTTCCTATGATTCTGTGGGGGCGTGATGTGCTGTCTCAGTGGGGAATATCCATTCGGACCCATTTTTAGATGGGGCCATTGAAGTGTGCGACACCCTACCCTACTAGCACCGCTGGAAAAGCTTCGCGCCCTCCAAGAACTAGTTATGGAGCAGCTAACAAAAGGGCATATCATGCCTTCCACTAGTCCTTGGAATTCTCCTGTTTTTGTTATTAAGAAACAAACTGGCAAGTGGCGCTTGCTCCATGACCTCAGGAAAATTAATGACGCTATGGAAGATATGGGAGCCCTCCAACCAGGACTCCCGTCCCCCACTATGATTCCTCGACATTGGCATTTGACTGTTATTGATCTCAAAGACTGTTTTTTTTAATATTCCACTGCACCCAGATGATGCTCCTAAATTTGCTTTTTCAGTCCCAAGCGTCAACATGCAAGCTCCATTGCAAAGATACCAGTGGGTTGTGCTGCTGCAAGGAATGAAGAACAGTCCTACAATCTGTCAGTGGTATGTAGCTAAAATACTTAGCCCTGCTAGGACCGCGATGTCTAGCGCTCTATTGTACCATTATATGAATGACATCCTAGTGGCCACACAACATCACAAGGTCATGGAGGAAGCTGTAGCCCTTGTCACGGCTGCTGTTAATTCGGCAGGCCTCTGTATTGCACCGGAGAAAATTAAAAAAATACCACCATGGAAGTACTTAGGTTGGCGCATAAGGGCTCAAACTATAGTTCCCCAGCCCTTACAGATACAGATGGACATAAAAAATTTGCATGATGTGCAGAAATTGCTAGGAACAATCAATTGGATCTGACCGCTGTTAGGAATTTCTAATGCGGACTTAAGTCCTTTATTTGAACTGCTTAAAGGGAATACTGACTTATGTTCCCCCGCAGTCTTCGCCCTGAGGCCATTGACTCTTTGCAAAAGGTTGCTACAGCAATCACTCACAGACAAGTACACCGATGGGCTCCTGAATTACCTTTTTATTTGATTATTCTGAATCCCACTCAACAGCCTCATGCTCTAATATTTCAATGGGACTCTCAGAAATCAGACCCACTGTTGATTATCGAATGGTTTTTTTTATCAAATCAATCGACAAAAAACATTTCGACACAGCATGAGATGTTTGCCTTCTTGGTAATTAAAGCCAGGCAATGCTTGTTAACATTATCAGGAGTAGATTTTGCTTGTATTTGTTTACCTGTGACGAATATGTATTTACAATGGCTTTATCAGCAGTCAGACGCCTTTACTATGGCATTGGCAGACTACACAGATCAACTCACATCCCACCCATCTTCGCATAAATTGCTTAATGTTGACTTTCACTTAATATCCAGGCCAAAGAGGAGCGATCAGCCATTACAAGCTTTTACTGTGTTTACGGATGGGTCTGGAAAATCGTGCAAATCAGTCATTTTATGGTGGGACGACCAGCGTGGACGATGGGACTCGGACATAGAGACTCTTCCTGGTTCTCCCCAGATAGTGGAACTGACTGCGGTTGTTCGAGTTTTTCGAAGGTGGTCTGCACCACTTAATCTTGTTACTGATTCAGCTTATGTTGCAGGGATTGTAGAACGAGCTGAAGCATCTGTATTATGTAATGTCTCACATTTTGAACAATTTGCTTTATTACAAGAACTTATCTTTCTCTTGGACTCTCGCCCTCACCCCTATTTTGTTATGCATGTCAGGGCACACACCTCTTTACCTGGCTTTATTGCAGAAGGGAATCGACGAGCTGATATGCTGACATTACCAGTACAAGTATTGCCAGACCGCGTAGCACAGGCTAAACTAAGCCATTCTTTCTTTCATCAGAATGCTGGAGGTCTCAAACAGCAGTTTGGGCTTACCTCCCAACAAGCATCTAATATTATCGCCGTATGTCCTGATTGCCAAAGGCATTCTTTCCCGTCGATAGCAGGAGGGGTAAATCCTAGAGGACTACACAGCTTACAATTATGGCAAACAGACGTTACGCATTATCCAGACTTTAGTAAATTAAAATATGTCCATTCCTCTATTGACACCTTTTCAGGTGCTTTGTTTTCCGCTTGTCACACAGGGGAGAAGGCGCGTGACGTTCGCGAGCATTTGATGCATGCTTTTGCCACCTTGGGCATACCCTCTCAAATAAAAACGGACAATGGTCCCACATATGTCTCAACCGCAACAAAGGACTTTATTGACTCATGGGGTATATCCCACACTACCGGCATTCCTCATTCCCCTACAGGTCAATCTCTGATTGAACGCTCCCATCAGTCTTTGAAGCGCTTACTGCAACAACAAAAAGGGGGAATGGGGACTTCCACACCTGAGGAACGACTAAAGAAAGCTTTGTATGTTTTTAATTTTTTGAATTGTTCTTTAATAGATAATAACCCTCCGATAGTTCGGCATTTTAATGCGAATGCTTCACTTGAAGCACGAATTAAAGCTCCGGTGCTGGTTCGTGATCCAGAGACAGGTAAGATCATGGGACCATATCCTCTTGTTACATGGGGAAGAGGTTATGCTTGTGTCTCCACAGAAAAAGGCCCCAGGTGGATACCAGCGAAGAATGTACGACCCTTCCGTGAATCCCTACCACAATCATCTGGTGAGGACTCTGATCATCCTCCGGATCATCCCCTTGATCAGCAAACAACATCGTCTTTCTCATAGGGCAAAGCGTGGCGTCCATGCATATACCCCAGATTGTAATGATAACGTGGAGTTTTG
This sequence comes from Pluvialis apricaria, assembly GCA_017639485.1. Lineage (NCBI taxonomy): Eukaryota > Metazoa > Chordata > Aves > Charadriiformes > Charadriidae > Pluvialis > Pluvialis apricaria. Next base: position 41,243,069 of record CM030012.1, on the reverse strand, counting down.
GTCTTTTAGTCAACACTTTACTGCCTCTCTTTTGTTACCTGGAGTTGCCGCTGGGAGAGCATTAGCGACTTTAGATAAGCTTGGCTGCTGGCTTGCTAAACAAACGAACGCTACTAGTAATGCATTGTCTGGTCTTTTATTAGATGTAGATAGTGTTCGCCATGCTACATTGCAAAATAGGGCCGCTATAGATTTTTTGCTTTTAGCGCAAGGCCATGGCTGTGAGGGTTTTGAAGGCATGTGTTGTATGAATCTCTCTAACCACTTGGAATCAGTTCATGCCAATATTCAACAGCTTAAAGCTGGAGTCTTTAAACTTCGACAAGACAATAGCTGGGATTGGTTAGATAAACTTTTTGGAGGATGGTGGCTGTCAGGATGGTTAAGGAGTTTGGTGAAGATGATTGTATATGCCTTGGCCGTTTTTGTTTTCTTATTACTCTTTTTGCCCTGTTTGTTGCAAGGTCTACAAAAGTTGGTAGTACGCTCTGTGAAGAAGGTTCTTTTTACGCAACAGGAAGGGGGAGATGTGGGACAAGGCCTGAAAGGCAAGACTCCAAGGACTGTCCAATTGATAAACGGGGACGTGCTGGAACTTGTAGGCCGCAAACCTTGGGAGGACAAAGAGGGTAACAGAAAACTACCAACAGAATGTTGACTGATGAGCCATACCTAGATAAGATGTAACAAAAGTTGTGGAATGAAGGCTTAACTGCTGATTGTGGAAACGTACTTAAAGTGTCCTGTGTTTGTTACTAACCAATCAGGGGTTGCTGAATAGGCAGTGTTTAGCTTTAAGAACCAATCTGTTTGAAACACGCAGCTAATGAAAACATATATAAACATGTGATTGTATACAATAAATCGACATTTTGCTTGCATCAAGCTGTGTCCCATCTTTCAATCGCGGCAACCCACCTCAGAACAGAGAGCTTGCAGCTAATTCCCTAAATAGATACAGCGCGGCCCCTCTAGACTGCAAAGCCCCTTCAGCAAGTTCTCACCCAAAATAAGGTATTGCACATCATCATCACTACTACAGCCCTATCTGGCAGGTTTAATTATTTGCAGACAATAGGTTGTACATTATCCTGTGCCCCCATAACATACCATGAAATTACCGTCTTCAACACCAAAAGCTTAACCTATAAAGCTCAATAATAAAAAAGATAAGTTTATGTGACAAAAAAATGCAGCTGCCATTCATGTGAATGTGCAAGTCTATATAGGTTCTCATTAGAGGTAGGACAGAGGAATTCATTAATACCACTCACGAAATAAAGTTTGCTGTGCAATGAGACAAAACAGGATGAACTCTGCAATCGACTCCCTCCCTTCACCAAGAGAGGCAGAAACAGGCTCTGAGACTCCGGCGGGCTGATCAAGCACTGCCAAGTGACACAGCTGAAGAGCAGATGCTACCTTCCTTTAATTTAGTAAAGCCAGCAAGGTGGCTTAACAGAACCGTGCAGACACAACACAAACCAGCTGTGGGTTTTACCTCTCGCTGTGGCAGCATATTAATCCATCTCTTAGTACCACCTGTGAAGGACACCCCTCCTGTTCTACAGGGCAAACCTCTAGGTCCATATTAATGATCGCTGTTACCCAGAGGTAGCCTGAAGTGAAAATATGTAATTGCAGGTGACCATAACAATCAAGATGTGATGGGTTTTCAACCTCCCCTCACATACCACCCCCCAAGCTCCCATTCTTATGTGCTGTCTCACCACACATGCCTACTTTGATCCCTGAGAAACGTGGACTATTTTAATCTGCAGGTATTTTTTAATTGCAGATGAATTTTTAATTTTTTTTTAATTTCTTCCCAGGATCCTGCTTGCCATGTCCTCCATCCTTCTTGCAGCCATAGTGAGGAAAGAGACATGGTCTTGTACCTAGGTCTTCATGTCCACCTGTGCTACAGCATTCTTGTCTCACACTAGGCAAGTCACCTACTCTTTATTTTTAGAGATATAATAAAACCTCAGAAGGGTGCTGTCAGGCTGCACAATTTAGCAATGTAAGAGACAGAAAGCCCATATGAAACCACAGACAAGGAGCTCAGCTGCTTGCATCTGACCCATCTTAAACTTCTTCATTGGTAAGTTAGGGTGATTAATACACATTTTCGTTCCTGGGAAATAAAAAGGCACCAGAAACACGCAAAGGCTTTCTGAAAGCACCACTCTAATAATCACCAATGTACCTGGTATGCAGGTTGTCAGAGGCTGCTCCGAGCACAAGAAATGGCAGAGAAGAAAGCGTGAAGCCGGAAGGAGAAAGAGGACACCAGAAAGCGGTGGGGATTAATGGTACCAAGCGCAGAATGAAACGCTTGTGGGCTTGAAGCAAACTGCAGTGGATGAGGCTGCGAAGAACCTGCCAGTCGGGGGAGGCACCACACACAAATGCAAAAAGAGCACATGGGGACTGAAGGGTGAACTAGCAGGAGGAGCAGGATTTCTTTTTTCTTTTTTTTTTTTTTTAAAAAAAAGCATTTTTAAAAGGTGCTAGTAAGGTGCACAGATGCAAGTCTCTACCAAAGTACCCCTAAAATGGGCAACCCCACTTCCATGAACAGACTAGCCCAGGAAAGAGGAGTGGGTGGTGGCAAAACCAGAAGGCTTTTTTCAAGATCTCTTATTTTGACAGCATAGGTCCTAACAGAGTGAACCCTACTGTAACAACAGTAGTCGCAGACTGACAAACCTCCAGGCTGACAATGTACATGCAAAGCTTTTCTTCCTTGGTCTGGTACTCTGTGCCTCGGCGTGACTTTTGCAGCGCTCACATAATCTGCTTTTATAGTGTTGGTACTATTTTGAGTCGCATAATGTAAATCTCTGTTTCAGACAACGCTTCATGGCCTGAGACTATTTAGAAGAAAATTCAGGCAACCCATCTCTGAATCTATCCAAACTGGTAACAAATCCTTTTACTGCTGAAGAGAGATAATGAAAGGGAATTTAATCTTGACATTTCTGGATTAAACAGTTGACAGGCAAGGACTAGAGGACTTGGTGGCACAGAAGGCAGCTGTTGCCAGAGCTGTGCCTAAATTGACAGAGTCTAGACATTATGAATGAGAGCTCAGCAGAGCTAGAGAAGCTCGTCACAGCAGCGGTGGGAATCCAAATTTTAATGATTCAATTAAAGAATGCCAAGGCCAGTGGAAAACAGTGAGCTATTTCTACCTCCGTGTCCTTCCAACTGCCCTCACGCTACCGTGGGTGTAATTACATAAGACACACAATCCTGTAATGGAAGGTGGAATTATTTAAGGAAAACAGCTGGCAAATTTAGAGCTAAGTAGGAGCACAGAAACGTCAGTGCTGAACCGAGAGTGTGTCAAACATGACCCAGATACCTAATTAGAAGTTATGCTCAAATCTAACTCACACAGGGCTCAAGAAACAGGCTGACGGAATACAGCAGAGAGGCTGCAAGAGATACGTTCTTGAGCTTTATTGCCCTGATTACATTAGATAATGTTCTGAAGTCTCCACGCCTTCCCAGCTTCAATTTCACAATGCTGACAGATTTGCCAGGGAAGAGGAGGGGAGAGCAGCATTACAGAATAATGATGCAAAGAGCCTCATCTGTGAGCTTTGAGGGGAGCATCAAGGTTGCCGGAGAGCTTCCCCCAGCACAGAGAGGTGGGAGCTCACTTGGCTTCACATCTGTCCCCAGCTGACCTGCTCTGAGCCAGCACCTGGCCCTGGGGACGATGCTCTCCTGCGCAGTGTTGGCTATGGTAACCCCTCTGCCTCAAGCACCCCAGCCTAACGGGCCCCTGTGTCCCCAGAAAGTATACTTGAGGAAAGAAAGGAGGAGGAATCCACAAAACCTGAATGCCACTCTGTCTTGAGTTTATTTACATTCACACACAGAACAAGCATCTGCAGCAGAGTCTCAAGCCACCAAAAGGATTAACAGTATAAAGGAATGTAACACATTAATTAAGAATGGCTCTGTGAAAGCTAACTATAATCAGTAAAAATATTACTTTCTTAAGTTACAGCACTCTGCAAGAAGCAAGCTCTGGCTATGTTTATTTTACTTTTTCCTTATGCTATTCTTCACCAAGGCAGAGAAATACATTCCTTTGTGTTTTTAAGTATCCACATACAGAGGAATACTCTCATGGATCTCTGCTCAGCTGTCTTGTACAGACAAAAAATAATCAGAGGAACGCACAGAGATCTTCAGTTATCTGAATGAGTAAGATGGTCCCCACGGGACAGCCCATACAAGTTAACGGGGAAGAACAGTCTGCAAAGAAAGACGATAACATGCCAATATGCTCTCTCATTGGAGCCAAGACACCCAATAATGTTTGTAGACTAGGTATGTTTCTTAACGTGGTGCTCAAGGCCTATTGCTGACAACAGGAGCAAAAAGCTGAAAAGGGAACAAATGAGCAGTACGTCATTAACAGAGATGGTGCTGAGATAGGCTAACATACTACGTAAAAAGCAGAAACTCATTAATTTGTTTACGTATCATGGATAAAGACAAAGGTAACAGAGTGCTCACCAGACTCTTTCTTGATGGGCATCTCCCTATTGGCAATTTGCACCCAGGAGGAAAACGGGTAATACGGGGGGGTCAGTGTGGTGCTCCCCCTCTGAGGGGGAAGGTGGCTGTGGAGCAGGACCAGGGAGGTTACGTTACCCCAGCACTTGGCACTAGCACAGCGGTTAATGGAAAACTTCAGACAGTTCTGGTGCTCACTCTTCGAAAAGGTTGTTAGAAACTTGGGAAAGGGTCCAGGGGAGAAACACAAGAGGAATTAAAGGCCTGGGGAAAGTGCTTTGTAGTCAGACGTGCCTTCGGGGACACAATATATTAGCCTCACAAACAGAAAGTGAAGTGGCCGTTTCACTGCAGTAACAAGTATCTTTTTGGGGAGAACTAATATCTTCATTGTCAACCATAACACCAGATTCAATACCAGAAGATGATTGTGACAAAGTCGGACCAGAAACAAGGAATAACTTTTGGGCATGTTACTACTTTAAGGGTGACAGTAACCTTTTTAAAGGTTACAGCAGGTTTTTTTATGCCAGGCATTTTTTAAATTGGATACTTTCCTGCAAGATCTACACTTGTAAAGAGGATTTGGGGCAGGGAAACTGTACGTAAGGAGACTGAACCAAAGGACCACCGCAACCTCTTAACTGCACAGGTCAGCACAATGGGCAGAAGTCTCCATCCCTCCTCTGCTCACCAACCATCAGCCCTCTCCTCCCGGGAACACGCGCTGCTGCACTTAACGGTTCAAGGACATACAGCAAGACTTGTGAGCCTTTACACCTGTGTTGTTTATTGCTGAGCACATGGCTGCAGTGTTTAAGCTGATTCCCGCCAGCTCCCACTGGGCACAACACGGTGCCCAGACAACCAAACTTGTGGCAAAGCAAGTTTCTGAAATCAGTAAACAAAGGCATACTGTCAAGCTCATTTTAAAAGTTTTTTTTCTTGTCTTTTTAGTTGCTGGTTTGGTTGGTTTGGTTTTTTTACAGTTTCAAGTTGTTGCTTTCAACTTCTAGGCACGTGTCATCTCTAAGTACATCTCACAGCTCTCCAAGAAAGCAAGCCACTGTGTCAGGGACCCGACATTCTTTGGAGCTCCAAAATCAATTCTTCCTACTTAAAAAATAAATAAATAAATCCATAATGCAATATCCATGTAGCAGTGACGTAAATGATGAATAAAAGATGCTACAATGCAAAATTATAAATCACTTTTTAACAGATTTAGTCTTATGAGTGTTTTTTTGTACTTGAGAAAATAAATAAACTTTGATGAATACGCCACTGCCAATTCATTAGCTTCAGCAATAACAGCCTCGAACAGCCTTGTAATTGAAATTTTATCATAATACATTTATTGCTTTTCTGTGGCTACTACTGTTCCCTTAGAAAGCTCAGCTGTCACTGTGTTTGGTAGGATAAAAATGTAGACAGCATTCAACAAAGTAACACTGGACATTTGGCAAATATCTCATTTGTTAAAAAGTGTGGTTTTCAGCCAGTCTAACCTATTCAGGAAACAGGAATGAAAGTTACTGAATACTTAGGGCAAAGGTAAAACATCAAGAGAAACAAAACCAAAAACCCATCAGAAATTATTCACTCGGATGAATCTGACAACGATTTTGGCATCAACCAGCAAACAATCATGTTTCAAAAAAAAAAAAATCCCTAAAGAAAAAGGAGACAATCTTACCCACAATAAAAATAGGTACAAAAATAACAGAATAAGACTTTCTATGCAATACAACACAAACCCCTACAATAATTGTATGTAAAACCTTCCACTGCTACAGACTTACATTACTTTTCTTATCAATGTTCTTTTTTTGTGTGAGTATAATTAGCATTTTACATAAACCAACTTCAAGTTTCTTGTGTGTTTTATTACTCATTTCTAGGTAAGAGTTAATCTGCAATCCTGGCCATTTTGTGAAGGTATCTCCATGCAGAAAATTCTTATTGTGCAAGTGACCTTGTAGTGCAGTAGGATCCTGAGACTCACTTCTTGCAAAGCATGCAGTCATCAAATAGGAATTAACTGAACGAAGACCTAATTGCTTAGTTTTATTTCTCTGCAGGACCAAAATATAATTTTCTTCCCTGCATGTGGTAGTGAATCATACATCAAAAATATCCAAGCTCATCAATTCACACCATACTCAAAACAAATCCATGGGAAACCAGCATGCAATTTTGAGAGATTTATACACACAGGAGAAAAAAAAAAGTTAAAGAAAACATGTAAATGTGTATTATTTATAACGATAGGTATGTATGAAAAGCCTGAAAGCTCTTTCATTTTCCTGTTTGCCATTTCTGATGGAAGGTTCTAAAGCCAAATCTATGGCAGTCTCAGGTGCTACGTAGTGCAAATATACAACAGACCAAAGAGCTGAGTTTTTCTACTGGAACAGGCAGAATAAAACAAGTTATTCATCAACCAGTCAGGGTATCCACACAAACCAGGTAATACAGTTTGTCCACTCTAGCACTATGCCAACTCCCTTCAGCTACAGCATCTTCTGGAGATATACTCTCACTGTCCCCAGAGCAGCTTTTAGCAACACTGATTTCTGACTGGTGTGCTATTTATGGCTGGTAAAAATAAGATGATGCACTATGTAATTCTTTGTACTGTTTAAAGTCAACAAACCAAAACCAACCCTTCCTTTCCACCCCACCCCAAGAAGTACATTAATGTAATTTCAATGTTATATACAATCATACATAGAAGAATCATTCACCTATCAAACTTAATGTAAGTGTAAAAGAATAGAAAATGATTCATGAGACTGGATTTACAGTTACTAAAGTTAACTTCTGCATTTCATTAGAACAACCCATTGGTTAAAGTCAGGAAATTTAAACTCCAGAACAAACTGTTGTGTTTTGCAATATAAGCCCTTTAATTAAAATGCAAGTAAGAATCTGCTCAATAAATAATACTCTGAAAATTACTTAACTAAAAAAGCCAAAGAACGATAAATAAGAATGAACAGAATATATGCATGGAATAATGAGGCAGATGTATTCACCGACTAATGAGAGGGGTTTATTTTTCTAATGGCTGGAACAGCACTGAGTTAAAGCAACAGATTCAAAGCAACAGTTGCCAAACCATGCTCAAAGATTTGCTCTTTCACTTCGCTGTTGATTACCATTGGGCACGTACATACCACTGCTTTTGCAGTACCTCAAGGTAAAAATGGTTTGTCTGAGGGTCAGATCTCCACATACGCCTCAGTGGGTATGTGGCTTCTCAGGCACAGCGGGAGCAAAGCTGCTCTGCTGTGTATTTGATGCTGAGCAGCCCACAGGAGTGTTGGAGGCAGGGCAGAAACAAAGCAAGAGGTGCGAAAAAACAAAACTGTTGGTAGAGCCTTCACCATGCAACGCCCAGGTTGCTGTGAAGTGAAGACAGGAGAGGTGAAGTATTGCAGCTTGAGTGCAGTCTGCTCAACGCTCACATCCAAAAATCAAAGCCATGCAGCACTTCTAATTAATCTCTGCTCTTTTGCTGTGTCATTCAGATCTGGAAACAAACTTTTGTAATAATGCTGCGCTTTTGAAGATGCAAGATGAATGCAGAAAGGCATTAATCATTCATTCCTATGAATTTCTACAGGCATTGAAATATTGTTGACTTTTCTTTTTAATGCTTTATTCATTAGCCACAATATTCCATCAGCTAAATGCTGTGTTTCAGAATAAAACTGCAGTCAGCAACAAGAATGCTCTTAATATGTAACGTTTTTTGTTATTGTGGCTGAATTACCAATTCATCTAAACACTAGAGTTCAGCAGGTAATTTATCATCAAATCTGTCTCTATTCCAGCATTTAGTCTCTACTGAAAGACTGAAAAGGTCTAAAAGCAATTATTGGAGGGGGGAAAGAAAATTAAACCATTTTTAATAGACTTGCTTTGTTCTAAGCTCATAGCTTTCATTTTATGCTTTCCAGCCCAGTAATATTTATGCTCATATTCTTCAATAAGAGAAATTATAGTTTTGTGTTGTTCTAATTTCTGCCCTGGTGGCTGGAAGGTCATCTTGGTTTTATTTTCCCTTTTGACAACATCTCTGGTGACGTGGAAGAGCAGACAAGTCACTGCAGAAAGATAAAGCTGGGCCATTTGGTGATTTTGATGATTTTTCATTGTATTTTCATTGCATTTTTATTGCCCACAGGAATATCCACATAGCATGATTATTTAAGCTTCTGATTTATCATAGCTTCACTTGACGGATGCAGAGGTTCAAATCCAGCAAGGACAAATAGGACCAGGAAGAACCTTCACAATTCTAATGTAAGGAAATTAAATTCCTCATAATATTCAGGGCTCTCAGATAGTACTTGAGAGGCCATTTTACTGACTGAATACTAAAGTCTCAGGATGTGTTTCATAAGCGTTCTGCAGTGGCCTAAGCCAAGTTTTAATGCACCCACTGCTGTGATGTGCTTTTCATATGGTGTTTTCCACCTCAGGTATGACTGCTTTCAAGTGCTGTCATATGAAAGTAGTACTTGGTTATGTAAGATGTCCAATTTTGGTAATTTTAAAAGTGATGCTTAATTTCATTTAACCATTTAGGACTTATCCCGTAATGTGCATGCACATTTTTAAGGGATGCATAAGCTTCACGTGATGTAGGAGCACGCTAGTGCAGAGACGAGCAGCCCCAAAGGGAACCGAGAACTATGAACGAGACACACAGAAGTGGCATCACCAGCCAGCTATGAAAACCATCCTTCCTCTCAAAACTCAGACTAGCTGTGGAGCCATGCATACCCCAATATTTGGGCTGGGTTCATGCCACACGGCTAGGAAGGACCACTACAAAATGCACCACACAAGCTACAGCTGAGCTGGGAGAGCACAATACCAACGCAGCACGGTTTGTGATGAAGATGAAGCTGCACGAACTGAACTATAGCTCAGTTGCGGCAGAGGGCAGTGATACCCAAACACTAGCAGTCCCCATTTACACAGCACCTATAAGTGTAGAAGCCTGTCCTTGTTTATTTCTAGCATACAATGCTTACTGCTCTTAGGCTTATTCTTAAGAAAAATACACATAAAGAGTGTGCAATTTAAGTGTACACATGTGCACATGCACAGAGAGATATATTGAATATTCACTGTTTAAAATATTAATTCTGGTGGCTCTTATTTCTTTGACAACCATATCCTATTCAATTAATCTGCTATCCCCCTTGTCCTCTGAAAATGAAATCCTTTAACATCTTAACAACAAGCAAAGAATTGCTACACTTCAGAGAGCTGTGTTTTGTCTTTCCCTCCCCCATCCCTCTCACCCTTTGAAAGGCAGGAAGCTGGATGCACTTAAAGAGAAAAGGGAGGCAGGAGGGAGCGGTAGATGAAGACAGCATAACTCTTCGGCTCCTTAACTGGGTTAATTTGTCTCCTGGCATAGGAATAGAGACCTTAAGAGAAAGCTACAGGAAAAAAAAAAAAAAAAAATTGCAAGGCATACACTACTTGTGTAATAGTTGACATGCCTAATGCTATGTGATTCACAGCAGCTCTGAAATACTAGATTAAAAGGTATAACAACCTTCTTATTGAGGGAAGGATGGATTACATTTCCACTGGGTGCAATTTGAAGAAGAGATGCATAAAAGAAAAAAATATAAGTTGTGATGAAGCAGCCCAGTCTTGTCTTGAATTAGTTTAAATACAACTTGCTCAGAGCAACTGATTTTTGATGAGAAATAAATGGAGTTGTATGCTCAACCAGCATTTGCAAGCCAGTTTCCAACACGCAATTGCACAACACTGTTGAATTTATTGTGTAGCATCTGCTGTACATAAATGTGGAAAACCACCAGAAATTACACATATCTCTCTATATAAACATGTGTAAATTTTAACCTAAGAGCATGTTCTTTGTATCATTTATAAACCACTAAACACCCAAAAGTATTTGGATATTGACCTAAGTTTTGGCAAAAATTTTTTTCTTGTTTTGCTTGTTTTTAATTAAATGGGCTCACTCATGTTTAAGCAAGAGATTGCACTTGGTTTAGATTTGGGATTATATACATCTACTAACTTTGCCTGAAACACAGTCAATACTGCATTTCAAGTCTCCTGTTTCTCAAAGCAAAACTGCAAAGGACAGACAAAATAAAAGAAAATAAAAGAAAAAGAGCTGGGCTAGAAGTTCAGACCCAGACACTCATTTTGACAAATGTTCCAGGTCTTCAGGTTCAGAGACTGGTGCTATCCCAGATCCAGGGACAGGTGGTTTAGATCTAGAATGAAACTACGCAAACATTCTGGGAAATCTGTATCAGGCTCAGTCCTCCAGTTAAAATCTTATGGTCAGACGACACAAGCAGCTGGACAGACCAGGGGAATCCTAATCCTCGTACAGCAACTTATGAAGTTACTTGGTCCCAATGAAAGCCGTTTCTGTAAGGCACTGAGGCAAGTTCTACCCCTGAAAAACGCATTAAGAAAGTGAACATTGAGGCAAAGTGCTCAGCCCTGCAGACAACTCTCCAGGCCCTGCTAGGTGATGGGTGCTGGCTCTTGTCAGAATCGCCAGTCCTAGTCCTGCTCCCCGCACCACCGACTTCTTTGTACAGTTCCTCTGAACGGGGACCTTTCAAACCCTCGAGATGAGGAACCTGCTCTTCTCCCTTGCACCTCTGGTATGAGGTGCCTCATGACACATGACAGACTCATGACAGAGAGGTGGCATCTCTGGATGAGAGATGTGTTTGATATTCTCTGTAAGGAAAGGGCAATGAATCTCCAGATTGTTCAGCCTGGAGAAGAGAAGGCTCCCCAGACACCTTAGGCCTTCCAGTACCTAAAGGGGGCCTACATGAAAGACAGAGAAGGACTCTTTATCAGGGAGTGTAGTGATAGGACAAGGGGTAACTGTTTTAAACTGGAAGAGGGTAGATTTAGATTGGGTATTAGGAACAAATTCTTTACTCCGAGGGTGGCAAGGGACTGGAACAGGTTGCCCAGGGAAGTTGTGGATAGCTCAATCCCTGGAAATGTTCCAGACCAGGTTGGATGGGGCTTTGAGCAACCTGGTCTAGTGGAAGGTGTCCCTGCCCATGGCAGGGGGGTTGGAACTTTAAGGTCCCTTCCAACTGTAACCATTCTATGATTCTATGAATACCCTCAGACTGGCACCGCGGGAGTTTATTTTGCAATGGGTGTATGAAGTCGTCCAGCAGAACTTGGCTGTCCCAAACTATGCTGTCAGGGAACACTATCAATAATAAATTCTCTTTCCCAGCACTATGGGATTTCCATACTCCAGCATTTTCTTTGAGTGAGTGACATTCTGATGTGTTCTGGGACAACTCTGTACGCGTTTGCCAAGACACATGCTGGCTTCTTCAGACAGAGACACATGGCAGTTTAAACTTGGTTTAGATCATGAGTCTCGAGTAACGACGGGCCATCTGGCACATTTCAGTAATACTGGCACTTTCTGCTCAGAGACATCTGGGACTTAAGACAGACAGGGCAGGTCAGGAGTGAAATGCACTGGCAGGGCTGTGTGGACGAAGTTTGCATGGCAGCACTGAACCCAAGTGGTACAGCCGGGACATCACCCAGCAATCCGTTCACAGCCACACAGGCAGCTTTGGGAGCAGAGCAAGAAGACAAGCAAGCATTGGGGTAAGGGTCAGGAGCAGCGTGCGAGTGAGGTGCCAGCTAGGGGATGGCTGCTGGAAGGAGCAGGTATCACTCAAAATGGAGCTGTGGGGACAAATCAGCTTGAAGTCAGGGGGTTATGGGTGAGAATGAAGCTGTATGAAAACCTCTTGGGAGGAGGGCAGAATGGTGCATGCCTCCCTTGGGTTGCAGTAGCAAAGATGCTGGTACACAAGATCGGACAGTACATACAACCAGGAGAAATACAGAACGAGGGTGGGGGGCAGATTGGGGAGCACAAAGGAGGCTTTTTGCACTGGAAAGCTCAGCTGCTGCAGCACTGACTTCTTTCGGCAATATCGTATAGGGCCAAGTCTGAATCAGCTGGAGAAGAAAGTATATGCATTTGGTCCTCCTACCAAACAGGAGGTTAGTTTTACAATGCAATTGTACAGAAATAAAATAGATTAGGAAGCCAGTTTTGTTGCTGGTTAATATAATGAGGTGTTCTTACAGCAGTCTGATGACTGGGAAACCAGAGGATTGCCAATTCATTTACAGAAACAAAATCATTACTGCGGAAATTGTTTTCTCACTAAGAGAGAAATGTGCAACTCCACTGGCAGTGACTGCCATCGTGTGCATTGGCTGACAATCCAGTCTGTGCATGCATCACAGCACTACTCAATACCTGCCATCAGTTTTTCATCCCATACTCTAAGTTTACCACAGGATAATGTCAGATAACCTGCACACAGATGCCACACAGACTAGTTTCATCTTACTTTCATTCTCTGTAGCTTGCCCACAAAAGTGAAGACTTAACCAAGAAAATGAACGGTGTGATGTGTCCTCCTTTGACTGACCTACTTTGAGCCAAAAGCCAGGGAGGAGGATACACAAATCTATATCTAATGCTGATTAAAACGTGCCTTTGGCAGAGCATCCCCACACAGGCTCATCATACATTACAGAAGTTTTTTTTCATCCTTTTCCCAGATTCCTGTTATCAAGAGAGGACCATGAATGATAACTCCCTGAGGCTCCTTCTCCTCGTGTTACACAATGCCTCATTCACAACTTAGGCATCAGGACAGATGAAAGCAAAACAGAGATGAGCGGTTCGTTCCCTGGTATTCAAACTTTAGATCAAACACCCACTTTGCTGTACTATAAACAGAGCTGCCTGTTTAGAGCACCAAGGCGCTGCTGTAATGTTTCTTTTTCTTTAAGATTTTACATTTCTCCTGTGAGAAGCAATTACAATAGAAGTGTCAAGCAAAAATAAACCCCTGTTAATCACAGTCACTGTGAGCCTGCCAAGTAAATCACGTCTGTGTTGCTGTTCCATTTTTCAGGTAGAAATAAAAAGTGTGTGAGAATGCCAGAGTCTAGAAATTAAGCTCTTCCCAAGAGGGGGTCCAAAGTTTTTGAAAATATAAGCTCTTCTCTTGTGTTCATGACATTGAGTGAAATTATACAAGCACTAAACCTGGGTATCCGATGATCATAAGAATAATTCAGGCTGGAAGGATTCTCTGGAGGTCATCTAGTCCAACCTCCATCCAAAGCAAGGCCAAATGCAGAGTTAGGTCAGATTGCTCAGTTCAGCTGGGCTCAGGAGTTTCTGAACAGCTCCAAACACTGGTTCCACAGCCTCTCCAGGCCACCTGGCCCGTGCTCAGCTGCTCGACCATAAACAAACTTTCTTCCTAAATCTAGTTAGGATTTCTTTTCCTGCAACTTGTGTACATTGTCTTTTGCGCTTCCATCATGTGCTTCTGAGAAAGGATCTGACCCTGTCTTCTCTATAGCATCTCATTCTCTTCAGATTTGCCTTCTCCAGACTGAACAAACCCAGTAGCCTCAGCTTCCATTCAAACATAGGTAACTCCTGCCTCTTCAAGTGCTCCAGCTCTTTACCCATCTATCACAAGTACTGAAACCACATATAAATTTCTTTTGGTTTTGGTCTACAAATAGGCAGAGTTCTATGCATCTGAAAGGAGAAATGAGAAGCAGAGAAAACTTTGGGCTCTCAGCTGAGCTATTATTTTCCCCAGACTTTTCAAACTCAGAGGCTTCATGCACTGCCCAGTGCATCACAAGGGAGCTGCCTTCAAATCCCTTCACCTGAAGGGAATGGTACTGAGCTTGTTCCCCTCCAAATCTGAGAATTTTCTGTGAGCTTTGGAGGAAGTTTTTGTACTTATTTTATCTTCATCTTTTCACTATTCCCTGTGCTGTGAAAAAACAGCCATTTCGAGGTGATGTAATTGCAGCAGAGCGCAAGGGGGCAGTTTTCATTGCACCTTGGAGCTACCAACCAGGGTGGTACCTGAGGACAAGTATAATCAGTTCAGAGATGCCATGAGGTCTCCCGTCTCCTTCTTCTTTTGAGTAACAGATGGTGGCTTGATCAATGGCTTAATCAATGCCTTGAATATTAACAGACATATCAGAAACCTGTTTTAGCAGAGTCAATCTTAAGACATCCAGTCCATGTATTGCAGATTTGAGCTTATGGAATGAGTTTTCAAATCAGACAAATGGTTATTTTCCCCAGGAACCTTCAATAACAGTTAGCTCATACCTGATCCAGCCATAACCTGCAATTTAGTAACACAATTTTCACATCTCATTCTAGATTCATGTTTCTTTTCCACTGTAAAACCCTAATCCTGCAACTGCCAGTTACACTGACTCACCACCCTGAAATCAATTTCAGACAGAAGAGCCTGTTGCTCAATAAAAAAGGATTAACTCGACTGAGCCTCATTTAAGTAAAAACTTCATTCCAATTGCCATATTCCCTGCCTATCCCCAAGGACCCTGTAGATTTGTATTCCATTCCTGTAGCTTAAGTTGGACATTTTTTCTGTTACAAGGATATCAAATCACATTCCTGAATCAATCAACACAACCTCAAACTCTGCTCAATCCAACCATTTTCACAGTAAAGATATTTCTGAAGTGCTTCAGCTTAGATACGCTCTGCTGCAGGGACTCCCTTTTGCAATGGTTTGATGCCAGCTGCATTGCCAGCATCCCTGTTGACAAGAGATATTTCCCCATTATTTTACAACAGTATAAAGACTCCAAGAGCAAGAAAGGCCCCTTTGAACTGCCAGTCTTGTCTCAGTTATTGGTGTGCTGCCTATATGCAACAACACAGCTTTTACATTTTTAGTGATCATCTGAATTTTACTGCAGTGAAGTCACAGCCACCGAGAACGAAGCTCTTCACTTTTCAGAACAGGAGAAGAAACTTCTCTAAACAGACTCATCAGTGTGTGTATCTGGTCTGATTTGGAAAGATACATTTTTTTTCTGTCCTGCAAAGTATTTACTTTACAGAGACATGCAACATCATAAATTATAAGTCACAAGAGCAGTTGAGTATCTTGTACAACAATCTGCTGGTGGAGAGAGGGAAAACAGTAGTTTTGTGCCACCATAGTGAATGCTACTATCAAGTTAGAGAAAACAGGTACCAGAAACCTCCAAATCCTCCAAGCAATTTACATCACCCTGAATAAACTCATCATCTATCAACAGCAGATTTCTTTGTTGCACTGGAAGATATTTTGTCTGGAAAAACGTGTAGGAAGTTTTGTACTCTGACTCACAGTTTCTGCACCATCCACACTTTCCTACATATAGCTTTAATAAAGCAGCACACATAGAATCATAGAATGGTTTGGGTTGGAAGGGACCTCGAAGATCATCGAGTTCCAACCCCCCTACCATAGGCAGGGACACCTCCCACTAGACCAGGTTGCCCAAGGCCACGTCCAGCCTGGCCATGAACACCTCCAGGGACGGGGCTTCAACAGCCTCTCTGGGCAACCTGTTCCAGTGCCTTACACCCTTAAAGTGAAAAACTTCTTCCTAATGTTTAATCTAAACCTGCCCTCTTCCAGCTTAAAGCCATTCCCCCTCGTCCTATCACTACATGCCCTAGTAAAAAGTCCTTCCCCTGCTCTCCTGTAGGCCCCCTGTAGGTACTGGAAGGCCGCAATAAGATCTCCCCGGAGCCTTCTCTTCTCCAGGCTGAACAGTCCCAACTCTTTCAGCCTCTCTTCATAGGAGAGGTGCTCCAGCCTCGGATCATCCTCATGGCTCTCCTCTGGACACGGTATTTCACATTCCTCTACCTGTCAAAGTCCAGTAAGAGTACTGGGTACGAGTGAGAAAACAGTTTCAACTTTCTTTCCCGAGCTCTTCTCTTGAGATTGTCCTATCCCCATCACAGGGAATGAGTCTGACTGGTGATACTGTGATAGCCACAAAACCTATGTAATATTTTTGAATAACTCACCCCAAAGAAATATAAACACTTGCTTACTTAAAAAGAATTAAGAAATCTTGGTTCAATACTTCACCTCCTAACAACAAAGTGCAGGAAAAATAAGCAGAGGGGGGCATTTTTTTCCTACGTTCCCTCTTTTTCATGGCTTTAGTAGTGTGTTTGCTTAGAGCCAACGAATACCAGCTCATGCTGGCTTCCCTGCTAACCAGGGTCCTTACCGGTGACGACGCTGGGGATTTTGGACAGAAAGCTCTTGACAGTGCGAATGGGAACTCCACCTGTTTTGTCATCCTGCATTCTTGTAATGATGTCTTCAATCTGTCAAAAGGAAGGAAAGACTTAGTGGTTTATACAAAATGGTGACTGTACTGTTTATATACCGTGAGTACTTTGAAGCCCTGCTGGTAGGAAGGGCTTCAAATATACCATGAGTATTACTGCACAAACACAGACCTAGAGACGCAGCTACTGCCTCCCAAATTTAAACCCTGAGACTAGAAACCACAAGACAACATAGACCAGCTTGGAAGATGGTGGTCAGATGCTGACAATCCAAATGCAACTGTGCTTATTTTTGATGACCTGGGATGACAGAAAGGCACTTGGTCCACATGTGAATTTGGTCAGACTCTATACTGCAACCAGTTTAAGGAGCTTCCCATCCAGTCCACTTTCCCCTCTTCTCCCATATTCATTTGAATCCTCAATACTGCGACCTTGGGAGGGCTTTCATTTTCCAAAGGGTCCCAGACAGTGACCAATGGCCTATGGCTTGAAAAGAGCATGAGACAGAACAACTGCAGAATAATTTCCCATCTCATGCTGTAGGTAGGGGTGGTACATGTCCATCATCGTTGTACAAAGTAAACAACCAAGAGTAAAATAATCGTAGAGAAAAACTCATTAGATTTTCACAGCCAAGCTAAATTTATGTCACAGGCACATACATAATCCATCACATACAGGAAAATATACAATCATCTTCAAAAGCCATACTAACCAGAGGATCTGATTACTGGGGGAAGGAGCTTAATCTTCCTCCCATTTACTCTAAATTGGGAAGGGATTTTTGCTTCTTTTGAGGCTACTCCCCCTGCATTTACTTGAAGGCAACACCAGGCAGAACAAAAAGCACAGTGCAGAAACTCAGTATCTCCAAAAACTCCCTTCAAGTTAATAAGGTCTCAGAAGCCCAACAAAAATAAACATGAAGTTATTGGCTCTGTTAGCTCGAGCAGTTGACAGCACAGCCCTGCCTGCTGCTGGTGACAGGGGGCTGAGGCTGATGGCATCCAGACAGGGAGCACAGCTCTGATGTTACCTAAAGATCTTCCCCTCACAGATGCTACAAAACACAGCCTCAGCAGATAGGTTACATGGTGGGAGCATGGCCCCTCTCTCTCCTAAAGGCAGCCCAAGAGCTCAAACAGCTCTCTTCAACTTTGGAAAGCCTGCTTCGTTTAGATGTGCAAGTGAGTTTCTTTCACACACTTAACACCTACATTTCAAAACAAGTTTAATTTCAAGTTTTCCCGAGGCGGTAAGACAATCTCCCTGCCAACTTCAGACACTGAATTTGATCACTGTGTTTTTAACCTCAGGCTAACACTTAACTGAACTGTTTGCACCTTGTTTATATATTATTTTTAAGTTGACACATGCCCTGAACAAATTCTTAGCAGGAATGAAGTCACAAAGATGAAAATATCCAGAGACATTGAATAGATTATGTGAGGGTTGAGTACCTACGGTTAATTTGTAATAGAAAAATGCTACTTTTCCCCCAATCCAAACACTATGAAAATTAATACCACCTTTTCCCCTTTACCTGAACTTTATGCAAGGTTGTTGGCTGATCAAAACAGTTTCTTCCAGTCTGAGGATACCTGGAGGAGTAACTGCTCCTCACAGGCCAGACAAGAAGCATTTCACAGCATCCCATGGTGTTGAGAGGAGCCTGACAGCATCACTCATCGCAAACCCAGAACTACAAGGCTACAGATCTGTGACACCAGACCTGCCAGGGGGACAGGACAGCTTGGTTGCCTGCAAAGGGTGGACCAAGAAGGTCACCCAAGCTAAGAACCACTTCAACGAGTCAATGAAAAAGCCTCTCCATGACCAACTAGTTATATGCCTTTATCTGTATGCACTTGCAGCTGGCATCAGAGAGATTTTGTCCAGCGTATCAGGAGGAAACTACTCTGGAACATGTTTTGAGTCCCATGTCTCCAGGAACACTTAAGGGCTTTAAAAACTGCAATGATCGTTTTTGGTAAAACTGTTTTCTCTTTTTCTATTTCAATTAAAAGTTCAGAATGAAAAACAAGCCAAAATAATTGTTTTGATGCAGGAAAATAAGCTTACTCTTTTGCTCACTATAAACTAAAGGAACACCAGACATGATTTATGTCATTATCACCCCAAGAAAAGTTCAACTTCAAGCAAAATAAACCTTTAATTATATTAAAAGCAAAATATATTGTTTTTACCTAAACTATCCCCATTTCAAGCAATCAAGCAAGGCACTGGTGTCTCAAATGGGGCCATTAATTTGGGTTTCAGTCACAATTATAAAAGCCTACTGCAATTTTGAATAAAAATAAAAAAACCCCTGCCCTAGAGATAACTCCTTCCCAAAAGGCTGCTTCTTCCTCTTCTCTTCCAACCTGACTACTAGCCCTTTCTGCTCTCCTTGTTTGAGTGTTGGATGTTTCTTCTCTCCTTCACTTTCTACTCAGATGCCACATCTCCTTCCTTCCCCGTCCTCTCATTTGATCCAAACACGACTACATACATCATCCTCCTACGGCATGCCAGCATTTGCAGTCTGCTGCCCGAGAGCCCCATGGGTTTACAGCCTCTGGTTGTACATAGTCTTTCCATTCCCAACATGCTTTCTTGTGCTCTCCAGCAAATTTCTGCACTGCTCAAAGGGGACAGCATAGCATACTCAAAGAAACATTTGATGAGCATTTTATCCTTTCTTGAAGTTATAATCAAGGTTGAAATAAAATACTAAAAAACTATATTTAGCAACCTACATCAAGTTTTTGTTCGGTCCACTACAAAGAAGATCTGACCCCTTGTACCAGCCTTTGTATTTTGCATCCACTCAACATTTGCAGATACTACCACCCTGGATCTAAATTCCTGCCTAGCTGTGGAAATGTTTCATGAAATAAATGATACAGTGACAAAGTGGGGAAAAAAAATAAATCATTATTACAGCTTCAAGCATGGAGAAAAGCAAAGAGGGAACATCAAGCGTGAAGGTCACTTTCATCGAAGCTTTTCATCTTAACTTTTAAGAGAGTTACCTAGATGCTTCACTGCTAGTGATCCTTCCTTCAATTTCTGCATGTCATTGTTATGGTTTGAAGAACCCACAACATTTTATTGTTGTTCAGACAATTATTCTATAGTCTGATGACCCCTCCCTAGCTGGGAAGGGGAATTGGCAAAACCAAGGAAACCCAAGAGTTGAAATATAAACAGATGTAATAGAATAAGACTAAATAATTAACATTAATAATACTAAAGAACCAGTATTGATCCTGACACCAGTATAAAATATACAAGGATTATATTCTGCCAATTCTATCAGTCAGAAGCTGTGCACTCCCAGCAGTGGACAGCAAATGCCAGACACTGCGAGCGCTATGGCTTCTGGAGGAAGGGAAGGCCTTGGGGGTCTGGCATCAGGGGAAGAAGTTCTCAGGATGGCAGCCATCAAGGAAGAGAGAGAACTCCTCAGCAGACTTTCTAATTTACATTGAATGTGACGTTCATGGTATGAAATAATCCTGTTGGCCAGCTTGGGTCAAGTGCCTGGGTCTCGCTCCTCCTCATCCCCACTTGGCTAGCTCAAAAACACCAAGACCTTGCAACCCACATACCACAGCTGGCTGTAGAGTAAATATTTTCACAAATTCAGACACTAGAGTCTTCTAAAAAGGAACTTTACTGCAAAGTAAAATTACTGAAAGAAATTAGTCCTGTTTTGCTCAAACCAGGAGAGTCATTAAATATCCTTTAGGTTTCCCTGCCTGGCACACAGGGAATGAGAGTCCTTGGATAATTCATTTCATCCCGCTAGGAGGCAGGAACTAGTAAAACTAAGTGTTCCTCATATTTATCACTCCTAAATGAGTGAGCTTCAGTGAACTTTCCTGTGCAACAAAAGTAGCAGTAAGAACAGGCAACGTTGTTCGTGGTTGTTTTTTATTTTTGCCTCTATTATGGGGGTCACTGCTACTTCAATCTGGTCTGATTTTGCATCAGTAAAGGGAACTGTTACTCTTGCCTCCGAGTGGATTCTGAGTCAGTATCTCCCTGAGAAAGCCAGAGCAATTTATGTATCTGCTGTCACTGCTAGCTACTCACTGTAACGTATGCCTAACAAACCAGATCTGCCTTCCCTCCTGACTGGTTGCTGACAACTCTGCTCCCTGCATTTGTCCAGAATGATTTTATTTCACATTACCCCACTTTCAATGCACTGAAAAGGGCTTTTGGCCTCAGGAGCACGTTATCAGTGGAGACAGGACTCTGCATCAGGTAGTTTCTAATAGTTTACCAACATATTCTGTTACACAGAATGTGCTGGGGATTTAATGTATACATGGGATTTGCTGGTATTCATTAGACCTCCTTTTCCACTATCAGCACTTTTGTTGGCCTAAGGAGGGTGAAGGCATGAAGTAGAAGACCTTGAATTTCTGCCAGAGCTGAAATGTCTATCACTGGGAGATGAGAAGTTCCTTTTCTGAGGCAGGGGAAAATGAAATATTACATTTGTTGCTGTATTATAATAATTAAGTCGTAATACAGCAACAAATGTAATGATCACAGCCTGGCAACTTCGGGTCAGTGCCACACAGCATCCATAGTGTTCTCATTAAAGGGGGAAAACAAGTCTTAGCAGTAGTTTTTCTTTCTCCGAGCACCAAAATAAAGCAGCTGCCCAGACCGCAACATGTTAGTGCGCACAGCCTTGCTGAGCCCTGGAAGCACCCTGCTCACGGTCAAGGCTGACCTTGGAGGCGACATGCTGAGGGAAGAGCAAGTAACACATGAAAAAGAAAAGCTAACAGCTCCCAGCTCGCACGACCCCATGCCTGGGCA
This sequence comes from Pluvialis apricaria, assembly GCA_017639485.1. Taxonomy (NCBI): domain Eukaryota; kingdom Metazoa; phylum Chordata; class Aves; order Charadriiformes; family Charadriidae; genus Pluvialis; species Pluvialis apricaria. Next base: position 41,221,441 of record CM030012.1, on the reverse strand, counting down.
CCAACAACAGCTTACTGGAGCTCCCCAGCCAAACATGTTTAATTGCGACTGAGCGATTACCACACAATGATGTCAGAGGCCACCACGGTCCCATTTTGCCAGCTCAGTTTTCTGAGCTAGTGAAGGAAACCGTGCTTGTTTCATATTCTAGCCTCCAAGTTAGCTGCACATAGTCCCTTGGAGCCTGCAGGAAAGGTCCCACTACCTATTTCTGAATATTTCAGTACACGCCAGGTTCCTGTCTGATTACTCGCAGCAGGTACCCTACTCTTGGGGATTCCTGTCACCAGCTAACCTGTGGCTGGAGAGTCTCTAAGCATCGTTCATCAGTGCCAACACTAATCGTATGGGGTTGAACAGACAGCTCTGTGCAACGCCAAATATCCTCGTTGCCCCGGCAGATGAGAGCTCTCATGAATATCGGTGGAGCTGGATGATACATGGAGGAAAGGATCAGCCTGTTGTCAGCTAGCGTGATGGCAGCAATTATAAATACATTTGATCTTTTACTCTTGACTGAAGCATAAGTTTAAAATAGATCATTTCCCACCTTGCCAACCCCTACGGGTCCCACAAGCGCCTCTGACTGGCTCTCTGACACCACCAGCACGCCTGTGCCGTCTGCACCGGCTGACTCCTGCCACGCAGCCCCACACACACACACACAGACACGGAAAGTTAATTTGACAAGAAGCCTGAAGCCAACTTGCTTCACCAGTCCAGACAATTTCACTCTGCTCAAACACATGAAGAGGAGCTGGGGGTGTGGTGGGGAGAAGGGGCTAATACACCTCCCTTTGGCACCCTCGAGGGAAAAAGGACAACCTTGCCTCCAAGACAGGGCTGGAAAGCAGCGGAGCAGCACCACCAGGGAATTACTGCATGACCTTCAGCAAACAGCTTCATCTGTCTCTGTCCACGTCTCCTCTCCCGTATAACAGAGATACTACTGAATCACACAGGGGCAGTGCAACTTAATTCAAAGATCTCAGAGAAGGACTCGGGAGTGCCTCGGATAGTGGATGCTACACGACTATGAAAGATATGCTCCCCATCTCTGACAACCTTTCACAATCCCAACCCAATGGCAACAAAACCAAAGCATGGCAGAGCACCGACCCATCAGCCAGCAGGGCCATTTGGCTGCTTCCTACATGACTGATTTCTGACAACTGCTGAGGGCAGGGGCACTGATGGAACTTGTCCTCTTCCCAACGGAGCTTTTATCTCTGCTTCTTTTTAAATTTCAGAGCTCGTTTCAGATAAAGGCAGAGTATTCCATATCGCTCCCTCCTGCTCAAGTGTGTTCCAGGAAAAAAAGAAAATAACAACTGTGTTCTTCAGATGTTTATTGGGAAGTGGAAACAGAGCTAATAATGTCACCTTGAGACTGGTAACATGCTTTAGCATTTATATATCTCCACTGTGAACAGAATGGGAAGCTACCAGTGAAGCAACAATCACAAGGTCACTTGTCACGACTATCCGTATACTGAACTAATACAGCCAGAGCTTCACAAAGTGAGCATCCACTTGGCAAGTCATCACAGGTTTCATCACATCAATTGAATTAACCAAAACAATGCTTAGGGAAAAACTGCGACACTTCTCATTCAGCTACTGCGGTGCAACACCAGAGTCTGGGGAGTACCAGGCAGCAGCAGCTTTCTGAGCAGACCATGCCTCCCGTAACACAGCCTACGCTACCAGCTCGGCACTGCACCCCTGGCTCGGCCTGGTCTGCGTTGTAAGAAAACGTAGTCACAGAAAACGGGAGCTGGAACTATCCCCCTCAGGCAGTATATACACAGTTGGGAAACAGGGTTTAATATTCCACAGAAAAAACCCCAAAGCTTAGCAAATTAATTCAGCAAACAGAGATCCTCCAAATGAGCTGAACTAATGCAATTTTCTCCCTCCCCAAAATCAAGCTTTTTAGCCCATCAGTGTCAACAGTTAGAAGCAAGAGACATCAATGCGTCAGTGTTATGCAAACTCAATTTTTCATTAAAAACATTTTGACAGACAACTCCCGATGAGCTCAAATTCTACATGAGCTATAATTGCTTAAAAGAGGAGGCTATTTTGGCATGTTAGAAAACTGTGTAAAATGCTAAAAGTGAACTCTTGTTTAGTGATTGTCCAACTGTAATTATGGTAGCAAAAGCTTGGGATTTTTGCATTTTACAGCATAACAGAAGTTTCTTGTGAATGGAGCGGTGCATTTTTTTCCCCAATGCTTTCTACAGTTATGGTAAAGATGCCATGTATATACATGTAACTAGCTTAAGAGATATTACACCACTTAGAGCACGGCTGCTCTAATTAGAAATCTTCTCAGGTTAGCTGCAAATTAGACCAAATATTTACTTTGCTCTGTAAGCAGAAGTGTTAAGCTTTTTACGACTGTAGGAAAGTATAAATATCCAGTGAAGATGATATGAATTTTAACTAAAGCACTCCAATGGAAACTAAATGGCTGTAGAATTATCACTGAGGTGTGAAGCAAGTCATGTTTCAGTGAAAGAAATTATACCATTACTGCCATACAGTATATATTGAACAGGGATGACTTTTGTACGACTTATGAACTATGCAAACACATATGCAAACCTATGTACAGATACACGCATAAGCGCAGATTGTTTCCGTCAGGAAAACTGTAGGGTGGAATCACCTATCAGCTGTTTCTCAGTGTGCAATCCAAATTGGAGGAACCACTTTGGAGTAAAAAAGGAAGTTCAGTCCCTCTGTCCCCTAAACAGTGCTGCTAAGGGAGCCACTGGTGCTGACAGCATCTGGGCTGTTGGTATCTGTCAACTAGTGACAGCACTGAGCCTCCCATACCATTTTACACAGGTCACCAGTCACCCAGTACTAACTACTTCTGACTGTGCCATCCTCAGCAAGATTTGAATGGATAATCCTGAAGGGCTCTGCACCGACTACCTGCAGATAGAAGACCGAATCAAAACGAAGCAGCAGCATGGGTTGAAATATGAAGGAATAAAGTTATAATAGGAAATCTAGACCTGCACTTACATTAATATATTCACCACAGTCCCCTTATGTCAATAACCAAGAGGGGGTGGGGGGGTGGGGGGAGGGGCACAAGAGCATGTGGGGTTTTTTTGACAAGCTTTTACTGAAGTCACCAGCTGCAGGGACTGACAGCATCCTGCTGCCTCCCTCCAGCCAGGGTCTGACACACGAGTTGCCGTGGAAACGGTAGAGATTTTCTTTTCTGTTGCATCATTGCACCTAATGTAAAACCATGCAGGTCTCCAGATTGCTCATACAGTGATGAATGAGAACGAGTGGAGCAGATGTGCCTACCACAGCCCGCATGGGGATTATTGCAGGAGTAAACTCTGTACATGACATGGCAGAGCTCCTTTGCGTGCCCGCTCCCAGGTGGGCATGCACATTCGGGTCCCTTGCTGCCTCCACTGCAGGGGGGCACCAGGGTGAAGCCCATTAACCCAACCTCAGGAATACCCAGAAGCAAAGCTGTGACCCAGCGGCCATCTAAAATAACACCGTGCAAAGTGCTTGAATTGGCAAGTGCCAAAACTAAGAGTTCAGTTCAACAGCTTTGATTTTGCAAGTGCTTCTTTTGAGGGTTAGCTCCCACACCCTGAATTTCACTTTGAGTTCTGGCCATCCGCTAACCATTCTCACACAAGACAAAATTACGCTGAAACCTGTTTTTATACTGGAACAATTGAGAAAGTTTCAGGAATCTTCAATCCTCCAACAACACTGGGCAAAGTCTCCAATTTGTAGCATGATTTGAGGCCAGTTTTTCAAGTCTGATTGGAAGCAGCACGTAAGAGTTTTAGTATTACACTAGATTACATGAAGTAATCAATAATCATAGCCTGTGGCAGCATATGCATGACCTGGTGTGAGAAAGCAGCACCTCTCTCTCCCATGATGCTCCACTGCAGTTTGATAAACCACAGCACTTGCAGAGGAAGTTCGTTTTCTTCTGAAGCACCAAATATGAGGCATTTCCAGATGGAAAAATGCCAGACTTCTGTGGGTCACCAATCTGTTCCCACACAGGAACGTGCAGCTCCCCAAACCTTGATAAAAACAAAGAGCTGGTTATGAACTGTACCCAAACCACTTCAAACCAAATCCCACCAACCCAAGCAGACTCCCATTTGCACCTTCCCAAAGCTGGGAATTGGATAATAATCTCAAGGCTCATAGTTCCTCTCTGGAGCTGGAAACACAGAGCTGCCACCTCCCACCCCACTTGCCTTGAACGCAAGGCTGCGGAGGACAGGACTACCCAGCCATCTCCTTCACAGCACCACAGGCATGTGAAAATGAGCCTTCCCATGCAACGGGGTGGAAAAAGCCATTCCTGGGTCTCGCAGAAAATAAATTATTTTAAACAATGCTGAGCAGGTGTAAAAAGACAAGGTGTTCCTCATCAGTGGAGTCCCCCCGTGATTACAACATGCAGCAACTGCTAAATAATTAAATCTGAAGTATTTCATTAAATATATTATTTATTGACATGAAATACAGAGACATAAATATTAAGCAGATAAGAAGTAGGGATGGAGTTGGTGGATGCCTGATCAGGGTTTTGGCATTGCTACTGCTATCTTTAAAAGTCTGAGTAATGATGAGCAGGGACTGCCATTGTATCACCTCAAACACTCAGAGGACAGTGTCATTCTCCAGTTCTCTTTTTTTTTTTAAAGCAAAACAGATTTTCTACCCCACTAGCAGATCTTTACCAGGGAGCAAACTCTGCAGTTGAAGAAAAAATAAATTTAAAAAAGAAGTCTGCTGCATTCCTGACCATATTCTGCATACAGAGGAAGAAAACAGAAAGTAACTCCCATTTAAAGTGACTATTTTCTGTTTAAAACTGCAAAGCCTAAATATGCACCTGGGTTTAGGCACCATGCCTGAGGGATCTGTGTCCATACCTTCGTGAAAGGTATTTGTAGTGAAAAGAAGGACACGGGAATCATGAGACAAGACTTTTACACTGCAGACTTCTTGTTTCAATCTGAGCTTCCACAAAGCGCTACCAACTGCGGGCAAAAATCAGGTAAAACTATGTAGCACGAACTTTAGAATATTATGATATCATAAGAAATGCAGTTTTCTGTTCATTTTGCAAAGCTTCATAAACATGTTCCTAACTTCTCCCACAGTAATGAACTACTTGGAGCCGTTCAGAAAATAGTTCATAAGCTATTTCCACTATGAGATGCAGAAATTTGGTTTTGTTGTTCCTTGCAGGAAAGCTGTATCACAGGCAGTGAATCTCTACCACTACCTTCCCTAACGAATTGATAAGGGAAACTATCCAACCTATCCCTTCTTTCTATTTTTGGTAGCTGATGGGCTCCTGTGGCTCAGCTAAAATAAATTATGCAGAAATATATATATACACACACACCCCAAATGTTTCTCTTCAAAACAACAAAGAAGTGGGGCATTCCTCTGTGTATATAATACTGTGGCACATAATACAGTGTGACAGGTCATTTCATGCATCATTTAACTCTTTGTGCTGCAAAGTGCCATACCACAATAAAGATTAGATACACCCCTCTCACCCCCAAATGCTGTGAAGTAGATGCAAAGCAGAGCAGTTTGTAAGTTACAGGAAAAAAAGGAAACCCTGTTCACCGCCACCAAAAGGTTGTATTTTGTTTCTCTCCCTCTCCACGTGATAGTGTCACCTTGCAATTATTTTTTTTTCACCCTCACATAAAACTAAAAAAATTACTTAAAATTATAAAGGCAAAGACACATAAAAAACCCAGATTTTTCACTCAGGATTTAAAGGTGTCACTGCAAAAGAAAATGTTATTTTCATTTGAAATTCAGAACAGACGGAAGAGGCTTTGTGAAGATTTCTTTGTTGGAGGGGTTAAAGAATGTTGATTTGAATTTTATTTTTTTTAATACCTCTACGAAATGTGTCTTTTCTCCATATTGCTTTTTAATGCCTTTTAAATACATGTACCAAAAATTTGATAATTTTATGCCCACAAAAATCTACGAGATTACCAGTGTTGGAAACTGAAGACCTCAGTTTAGCCCATGAAGAGACAAAGCTGAAGCGTTTAGCCCTGCAAGACTTTCTGTACCTGCGCTGGGAAAAAGTGTTCCAGACAAGAGGCAGTGATGGGCAGAGCCAGTCTGCCCACCCACACTATGTCTAAACACTCTGCGAAGTACAGATGCCATTTTTTTACTGAAGTGATAAGGTTTGGGCATTTAGCAATTACTGAAAAAACATTTTTCAAGTGCTCTACTTCACACTCTGATGTGTTAGTGAGCAGCAATAAAATCAAAAGTATTAGAAAAAATTTAGAATAAATCTGAGCATTAATCAAACCAAATCTGATACTGTATGACTAAAACGATCTTAATTTAGGAACTCATTTATTCAAATATGCTAAGTTATGCTGATAGGCCAGTTTGCATAACATAGGAGTCCCAGAGCCTCTTTAGCTGAGCCTCTCAATTGCTTTGGCCCTTGACTTTGATAGTAACTATTGCTAGAATCAAAAAACCCAAACCTCACAGATTGCTAAATGGAAGGCAGGAATTAAAATGCACATGTGATTCTCATAACATCACCATCATTACTGGATTCATTAACATTTTCATGAACTGCAACTACCATTTATTTTTTTAAGACTGACTGGTGCGTTCCCTTCGGCAAAGCACATGTTGCAAATCAAACAGTAGTTACAACTTCTGCCGCAACTCAATTACGGTCCTCACCAAGGGTGAAGTTATTTACTTCAACACCAATTTTATGATTTATTCAGTGGTTCTACTACTGTTAGCTCAGTACTTTGGTAGCACCGATAGTGTCAATTTACTAAGAGGAATACCTAAAACAATTTACAACACCACTTTGGAAAAAGAATAATTTTCCTTGTTCACATAAAAAGAAATATCAAATTCTTTTTCCCCCAACAAAGTTTTCCTTCTTCTAATAATGAATCAAAGAACACACCATTTGTGGTAAACTCGTGGCAGTTAATAGAAGTGATGCCATGTCTGCTTTGCTTTCAAATCTTAGCATCAAACTGCTGTTTGATTCAACTCTGGCATTTAATGTCTAATGCCCGACTGGGGCTCTGCTGTTCCTTTTAACCCTCTATTTTACAATACATACTGAAATCTTTCCAAAAAGAGCCAGAGGTACCCCAGCTCTGCACAACACAAGTGCACTTTGGTGGAGCAGAAACAGCTACAGCTTCTGTGAACCCTGCACAGAGACACCAATTTTAAAAACTTCTACCTCTTGACACCTAACCAGTATTTTTCTTAATTTGGAGGGCAAGTAGAGGAAGAGTTACCTATAGAATGAAAGCTAAAAATCCTACAAAGAAAGATACTGTTTACTTGTGGTAGATTATTGCTATCTTCTCTACAGGGGACTGTGTAAGAGACAACCAGAGACACCGCTTGCGACACAGAATTACCCAGCAAGAACACGAGGTGCTCCCGCCTGCCTCTCCTGCCAGCAGTCAACACAAAAGCGTGGTTCCGGCCCTGTAATTCTAACTTGCTGTTTTATTCACCGAGGCAGGACAGCACAGAATAAAAGGAGCAGACACTGCATCCTGTGGCTATGGCTCGGTGGCTGTTTCAACAGGTGAACATACCAAATGAGAGCGAGCTACCTCCAGACCATGAAATAGCTACTCCTACCCTTGTTTTTAAGATCACTGTCACATGTTATCTGTATATATACACACAATTTTGTTTTGTTTTTTCTTCTAAGTGCACAAAAATATTAGCTCAAAAACATAAATAGTAAATAATCCTTTTGCACAACGTGGGTAATTTTTTCTCATAGATTTCATGTCGGATTCAATTTATGTTTTCATGGTATGCAAGAAGAACATACAGCACAGGTAACACCACCATAAACATATTACATCTTATTACACATAACAACATGGTCTTGACTTCCACTCGACCTTACTTTCCAAAGCAATGGTTTCTGCACTAGTATACTTGTGCTTATAGAATATGGTTTCATTTAAAAAAAAGTTAACGGCCTATACGTCTCAGTTGTGTAAGCCTACAAAAATGGTTAGCCAGAACACCTTTTCCACCACATTTTTAACTGCGTGATGCCAAAAGATGGAACTGTTAAATATACAACCGTGTTGCAAAAGTGGATTTTTTCAAATTGTCAGATGTCAGCTGAGAGACAGATGGGGTATTTGTTCATAGGTCATATCTATCTAATCTACTGAAACAGAGCAACATACTCAGCAGCACACATAAACAACATGAGTTTTAAGCGCAGAAATTACAATATAAATCAGATACCACATTAAAATTATTCATTTCCTCATTCCAAGATGGAATGGAAGCAACTCGACAGACAGATGGGGAATACATTTAATGGTTTTAGAGGTACACTGGGATTACTGTTTTATGATGTTTTAAATTATTTTCCTGTTCCATCTTTCTATAAACACACTTATGACCCCCAGAGAGACAACTTTCACTTTTAGATACAAAGGAGTTACATATTAGCAGGCCTGACTTGTACCTCTAGGCTGTTAAATCTTATTAGTGTTCAAGTCTGACGCTAGTACTTAATGGTAAATTATTACCAAAAGAGGACAAGGGGTTTTCACTTTGCTATAAAATTATCTTCCTACCAGCTAAGGTCATTAATGAAAGTCACTGAAGTATTGAAATATCCACTATTGAGGCAGATTCAAAGTCTCACTGTTCCATAATTTTATTTTTCTAAGAAATTATCTCCTAAGTTTTTTCTCTGTCTGACTGCAAAGCAACATAGCTATCTCCAAAACAGAATTAAAAGCTATCTAACACACTTTCCAGCAACTCATCTTTCAGTGGGCTTTTTGTAACAATATAGGTCTGTCTATAAATGGACAGAAACAAAAGTACGATAATAATTCTTGTTGGTAAAAACAAACCTTGCAAAAAAAAGTTTCTGTAGAACTTCATTTCAGAAGAATAATATCTATTTTACCCATAACTCTACCCTAAAATAAAACTATCCAGTTCTGCAGCAGTGGGTTATTTTGTTGGGTTTGGTCTGCGTTTTTTTTGTTTGTTTTGTTTTTTGTGGGGTGGTGGGTTTTTTTTATTTGTTTTAGTTTTTTACTCACACAGTAAGTAAAAAAAAACCCCAACAACAAAACAACCCAAAAAACTTACTCCAGAGTATTTTCTCCTTCACGTTCCTCCCTCCTTGGCAGCCTCTTGTGCCCTTCACCCACCTTGGCTTGCTCCTCCATCCAGCTGCCAGTTCTTGCCCCTGAGCCCCCATGACCTCCCTCCCTCATTTGTGCAGGCTGTCCCAGGACTTGAGCACATGCAGCTCTAAAGGAGTAAGTGCTATATGCATTGAAATACAGTGCCACATTTAAGTCTTAAACGTCTTCACCTTTCCACACATCAGAACCAGACAAGCAGCTCAGCAACCTTCAATCTGAAACCTTTCCCAGGGAAGGAGAAGAGGATGGTAACCATAAGCCCTTTCAGATCGAAAGCCAAACGTAGTAGCTCACACCAGCACTGCAGTGGGTGACTGCTTCCTCCTGGATTGCTAACGCTCAGGTTGAAGATGGTGCTACGACAGCAAATGGTAGATAAAATGTTTCTGCAGCACTGAAAGCATGGGCACTTGACCATCAGTTGAAGGCAAGAGAGGAGCCTCGGGCTGCCTGTGTCCAAGACTGCACAGCAGCGGAGAGAAAGGAATGGCTGTGCCCTAAGCTCCACGTTGCCATACAGACTCCGACTGTTGATTATGTTTGGGAAGCTTATGATGCTATTAGTCTTTGTCTATTAGCAGAGGAGATTAGCACAGATAAATAATCAAAACATTTTGTCTTATTGTTTGTCCCTTATGTTAGTTGAACTCCATAATTAGATGTTTGCTGTTAAAATATCCTAATGATAAACTTCGGGGGGGCTTTGATTTTTAATCTGCTAGCAGAGAGCAGATAAAGATGTTTAAGCTAAAACCTAGCTCTGATGAACATTTTTCATTGTGATCAGCTCCTGAACCTAAAAATTTATTCATGTTTTTCAGGTAGTTTGAGGAACAAGCTTTGCAGTAAGCTTCAGTAACTATTCAGAGCAATTCAGTAACTCTCGTCGTCTGCCACTCGCTTTCTACAATCTAAGAGCAGTTTCTTGCTCTGACGTGATGCCAGTTTTTCTGTAAGACAGGGAAAGACCAAATGTGGATCCTTCCATTAATGCACGAATACTGTAGCTTGCATAAAGCTAAGAATACTTATTTGAAATAAAATACGTCTCTAAAGACAGGTGCACACACTTCCCACCCATGTGAACACACTTGACTAATGAAACATATATGCATGTGCACATGTGTACACCATAAAACCAAACCCAAACAACTTCAGATATGAATGAATGTGAGTAAACGGAATTATTTTTTTTTAGAGTCTACCATGTTTGAATGCTATGTCTATTCACATTTCCACAGCCATGATTAAATGCAGAGGGTACACAATGAACTTCCACTTCTTCTCTTTACGATTTTTAAAACAGAGCATTCCTTTAAAAGTGACATTTTATGTCCTATATAAATGTGACTAAATGAGAAACTTAAGAAACCCCTGAAATAAGTAGTACCGACAGATTTTTCTCTATTTATTTTACTCTAAGTCAAACAAAAGTGAGTGAGCATTAAGTACCAAATCCTGCTAACAACTTCATAAAAAAAAAAACCCCAACACTGGTGAAAAATCAACAGGAATCAGACAGTTAACCCCCATCTAACATGTCTTTTGACACCAGTTGTCTGAAGTGCGAACGCAGGAAACAAGAGACTCATAAATCTGTAATTTAAACAGGGTGGTGGGGGTGGAAAACCCTTATACCTGCAGTCAGCTCAGCAAGACACAGCTCTGCATTTCTTACCCAGCCCGTCAGTAAGGTATTAGAAAGAAAATTAGTAACAACTGAATAACTGGATAAAGAAGAAAAAAAAAAGATTCTCTACAAGTCTTCTTCAGTTTCTGTGCCAGTATCAAGTGGTCCCCATTAGTGCTAGGAAGTATGCATGAAAAGAAACAAGACCTGACAGCCTGGAGATCAGCAGCGTGGGCTCCACGCTGGTCTCTGCACCTGCTTCGGCTCAGCGGTGCACAAGGGCTCTGCAGGAGCGGGGTGAGGGAGGATGGTGGAAGGCCATCAATAATACATGTCTGAACAGCCAGAGGGAAGAAGGGAACTGCACGCTCCATGGTGATTTCAAAGCTGGTGTTCTCGAGAGCATTCAAGGCCATTTCTGTGAGCATAGCCTCCCTGTATTTACAGGTGTCTTCCAGTACATAAATGAGCTTCTGGAAAGGGCTTAGTCTAAGCTGCATCCCAGACCCAAGCAGCTCTCCAACACACTTGCAGAGAGATGGGACAGTCTCTACTAGAAATTCAACACCAGTTCTTCTCCCTTCACATTCAGGGCTTGAGTTCCTATGCAGGGAGGTCTGACTGCATTCTCACATTTGACACTTATCAGAATTTGGCTCCTGATGTGTATCAGGCAACTAATGCTGCAAAAGCTTTCCAAAAGCCAAACAATCCACAGGTCTCTATTCTCTGTTGCTTATAGTCCTTATTTGGACAAAAGATTCACCACCAGCTTCCACAAATCATTTGTCTAGTCATTTCTGTTGCTATCCTCCATCCTGACACATCGCTCTGTGGAGTCAGCAGCAGCCTTTTTGATTTTCCTGGGACTAATGCACTTCAACATACCTGAGAGCAAAGCTTTGTAGCACATAACCCCAGTACTGTCAAGTCTCTGAAGTTCAAGTCATCCTGGAGGTTTAACGCTCATTTTCCTGGTATTTACTGTTTCCTGTCCCATCTAGATTTCTGTCCTTCCCACTACCCTGTTGCCAGCAACAAATGACTGGCCACAAGCATTTTGCCTTTGCTTCCAGATGTACCAAGAGTAGTTTGGATCCTCTTACTTCAGTATGTACCGCCCCTCGTCACAGTTTCCTGGGCTTTGGGGAAAGTTACTTCTCACCTTTCTGCATTTTTACCTCTGAGCGCCTCAGTCTCCTCATCTGCTTTGTCAACCTGCTCCCCACCATGCATTTGCTCCTCTGAAAGCACGAGAACATGTCACTTCCTAGTCCCAAGCTTGGAGAACTCTCCTGTGGGGTACCACACAAGTACGGGATGGAGAGTGCTCCAAAAAGCTTACTCAGTCTTGCTAGCTGTGTTTGATTCTCTGTCTGAAGCTCAGTTTTCCCCACTTTGGAACCCACTGGTCCACATTTGTTGGGAAGAAGAGATACCAGATACAATCACAATTCTACAGGTTCTACAAAAACAAGTGATTATGTATTAGAAAGACCAAGTTCACCTCTCATGTCAGTGCCACAGCTGCAGGAATTGCTGCAGTGAGCACTCAACACCCATTTGCCCGGAGACACCCCACACACAACTGAGACCTTACATATGACCCATTATATGGGAAGAGCTCCTGCTAAAACTTGCAGTCAACTTGGAGATGCAAACCTGAGAGAAGCTGTGTTTCTGTTGCTCACCGAACTACCTGACAGACCTGCCTTTCTTGTCTTAGCAGTCCTACAGTGCACCCAGCTCAAGATCAGCACCAGTTACGTGCTTCCATCCCAGTTCAGGGCTATTTGTTCTTGCCCCTTCACTGGAGTATGCCGCCCTCTCTGAGGTACCAACACAATTAGTTGTGAATCAGGAGACAGAAAAAAAAACTTCTACCTGGTTGTAGTGCACCAAGTTGGAAGTCAATTACTTCTAAACACATCAGTTCAGGAGCTGGGGGGGACGGGTAGAGGAGGGCAAATTCTTGAACTGAAAAACAGTCTAGAGTTCATTATTTAAAACATATTCAGTTAGCTGTGAAGAAATTCACAGAAAGCTTGTCCTCAATTTCAGACAATAGTGAAAGTTATGTTGTTTTCAGTAAGAACAGTAACTACTTCATTTCTCAATCACAGAAAAAAAAAGTACTAATACCCTATTATCATCTTGATAGGCTAAGTACCACTGAGTACCACCAAGTTAATGTTGGCTTATCATTAAGCACACTGTACTAGAAACTTCAAACACTGCAGGAATCCATGTTTGTTACTAAATATCTACTGAAATAGGAATACCCATTCACATAGTATAAATAGAGGTGTACCCTCTCCCCTCCTACTTTCCACACCATCATTTCATATGGCAAATTTAAGAATAAGTGACAATGAATTTTGGACATCTCCAAATAACTTCAGTAGAAGCTGGGGTTCTTTCCTGTTTTTAGAAATTTAGAAGCACTGAAAGATACTATAACTGAGCAGTTCTTTCTAATTCTGTGTGGGTTTTCACGTTCATGGGAGTTTCAACAGGAATTTGGCCATGAAGGCTTTCTTTATAAGATACTATAAAATATTTTAAGAAATTATTCCTTTACTATTTGAAAAAATAACTCAATGATGAGTCTCTGATTTTCCATATTGTTTACATTCACAGCTGCAAATAATTATTTTCTTATCATTTTCATCAACAAGTTTATTAAAGTTTGTTTATGAGCATTTCTATTAAGTGTAATAATTCATACCACTGGAGTTGTGTACGTAGTTTGTTCACTCCTCCCAGCTCTTGTTCCTACATATGTTTCTCTTAGGCACACAGCAAACTGCAGAAAACTTCTGCATCAATTTATTGATGACATACTGACAAACTATTAAGTAGATATTTAGAGTATGTTGAGTATTACCCAGCTAAATATAACAGTTTAAAGGACCTGTGACGAGTAGGAGGCAGGGATACGTTCATGCAAAACCACCAAACTAGACTGGCTGCCACTGCCAGTGACCACACTTTCGCTGATGAAAGTCTTTGAGCGAACAACTATTGCTATACGCTGTGGACATGGAAATACAGAAATGAATTATCCATAAGTAGTATTACTCTGAATTGCTTTTGGCTTTTTCTTTACTACAGCCTTCCCCAGATCTTGTGTGTTATTTAAAGATACTTTAATGACGTTTCACTCATTTAAAAATGCTACGTGTAACCTTGTGCATTTGCCTCATCTGAATGATGCTAAAGGCAGCTCTTGGCATGCCCTACTTGCCGAGCTCAAAACAAACAGGTCTTTTAGTGATGTACACATGGGGGTTCGCTGCTGTATAGCTCTGTCCAAAGCTTAAATGGAAATATATGAAAAAGCTTCTTTTTAGATCAAGTCCTCTGTTTTGTTCCTCTAGGAACTGAAAACCACACTAGAATAAAATACCCTCCTCTCTCCTCCTTTGAGGTCCCAGTAAGACACCTGGCTGTGTTTTACAGCAGCTGCAGATGCAGATGAGCTGTGTGCTGCCTGGGAATGGGATGCTGGAAGAGACATTGCTTCCCAGAAACCTGGGCCAATATTTTTAAAAGCCTGCACTTAGACTCTGATACTTGTATTCCTGTCCTCGTTGTTGTTGCTTTACCTGCTAATTCTTTATCAGCATTTCTGCCTGCAGAGAACAAAATGAGAAATCCCTCCCTTTCCTGTAGTGCATCCAGCCAGCCTCGGTGGCTGAGGTCAGGTGGGGATAGAGCCCCAGCTCCCCTGCCAGCACTCTCCCGTGGCCTGCGCTGCCCTCCAAAGCAGGGCAAAACGGGGCTGTCCAAGCAGCATCTGGACTTGAGACACTGTCTTAAAAGTGCACTGTTGAGGGATCAATCTTATGCTCAGTCTTCTTGCACGGGGTCAGGTCACAATCTGGGCTCTTAAACCAGCAGCAGCCCTTCTACAAGTTTTTCTCAATACGGATATCAAGGAATTGTAAAAACGTGCAACTCGGATGTTTTTCTCTTTTTAAACAAATAGAAATTTAGGGAGAGTTGATGTTCTGTCTTTTCAGCTTTATCCGTCTGCATAATTTTTACAATAACTTGTGACTACAGAAGTTACAGGATGCTGTTTTGTATAGGCTTCTGCTGCTTACATTGCACTACATCACATTTATGAATTTGGGCTATCGTCACTAAAGTATAAGCAAGCTACAAATACAAAAGCAACTGCTATTACTATTAGCACTGGGAGTCCAAAACTTAGTCCAGGGACATTTTTAATTGCAATTGACATGAACCTTGGATTTTTGCTCTAATTAACTGAATGAGAAACGAGCATAAAACTGTATTTTGGGAGAGTTGCCTTATAAACCTGTTGCCAGCTAGGTAAGAAATAATAAGTGACCTTCACAGCTGGGTGAGGAGTTACAGAAAAGCAAACCTCAAGAAAATAGAGCCCCACTGACTCAGACACAGGTCAGGGAATTTAACCCACCATGTGCTCCAAGTCACAGAGAGCAATCAGAGATGAAGATAATTGCTTGCTCATCTTTTCTTGGATTTTAAAGGTGCTTCGCTAAGCCAATTAAAATTGAATACCCAATCATCACTTGAATAAACAATTAAAAGCTGGAGCAGGCCCTGGGTTCTCCCTGTCCCCACTCCCCCCTTGCCCCAGCCAGCCTCGGGGAGGAGACAGGCCACCAACTGCTCCAGCAGCTCCCCAAGACTGGTGGCTTTTGCCAGTGAGCATTTCCAGCTTCTTCACAAAAAGAAAAGCATACCCATTTCTGGGTAAGGGCAAGGCAGCCCCCATTTCTTACCACAGGCAAACTGGGGACAGGCTATGTCACATCCTTGTCCCTGTTCAAACCTGCTGCATGGCTTAATGCGGAAGAATTGAGTGAGACTCGACCATGCATGTGGGACAGCTAATGGAAACAGATGCAGCTGCCTGCACAGACACAGCAAGTAAAACGGCTTTCACCTAACCAAGCAAAGTATCTTTAATTAGAAACACACCTCCATGAGAGTCTTCAAAAGGAAAATTCAATTTGCACCTAACTTGAAGGCTTTTCACATTGCTTAATTAGTAGCAGCCATCCTAGCTAATGAAAACTAAATACCTTCTTCACATGCTCTTACTTGGGAGGTCATGAGGCGCAGCTGCACATGCAATCAGGCTTTCACAAGAGCACTCTGGGGACAGAAACAGTGAGGAAACCTGGAGTTCACCAAGGGCTTCGGATATTGGCGCCTCCACCTGTGGGAGTGATAGGAGCTGTAAACTCCCCCCAGCAAAGTCTACAGAAACAAATCTGTACTCACACTGCAGTTCACACACTGACGTCTTAGTGCAAACATAATTTCAGAATAGCTTTAAAGGTATTATGTTGGGCTGTGAAGGCGTGCAGCTAAGGCTTAGAGCACATATTCTTTCCAGCTCTTGCACAGAGGGTAACATCCAGAGTAACAGCATCTGAGCCACTCTAGCAAGGTTCCCCTCAAGCTCATCCCTAGCATCCTCATCTTGTCACAGCCTGCAGTGGACATGTGCAAACACAGGCATTTTAGTTTGTGTATCTTCTGTTCCTTGGCTAGATCTGACCTCCAGCACTGATAAGTGTTTCTCAGGAGGGTACCAGTTTACCAGCTAAATCCTTAGCTCTCCTCTTTTCAAGCTGTTAATCTACTTGCAATCAGACTGCAACAGTTATGGCTGTTAGTATGTCTCTTATTGTACAGGTGACTTTGGAAACACCAGCCTGTAAGCACTGAGTCATGGCAGTCAGTTAACATTAGTTCCTAAATGGCATAAACCCCAAATTTAGCAACTTGAAAGCCTCAGAAGGCCGGGTAGATCAAACTAGAGCAAATGTGTCTGCAGCGTGGGACCCTTCCCCTCAGTTCTCCCTTAGGAGAAAGCCCACCAGCTGAGAGCAGGCTCAAAGAAAAACCCCAAACCATGGCACATATCTAGGATCTTCTTGTCTCACATATGGCACATCCTTCCTGCACAGTGATTGGAAAAAGAAATGCCTCACTGCTCTCAGTGCCTCAGCCTCCTTTAGAGCCTCCTGTCACTTGAGCTTCCTTTGAGCTATTCAACTTCAGCAATTTTCTTTTTTTATTGAGAGATAATCCGTCCAGTTCATCAAAAAAGCCTGTGCTAGCAAAAACCAAGCATTTCACTTAGAGACCCCATTTCAGAGGATTTTCTTGTGTTCTTTGGCTGCTTACTTTCTTGGCCCATGGGGGATGTACAGACCACCTCTGGCAACAGTTTGGCAGCACTGCAAAATCTTTGACAGCATTTTGAAAAGTAACTGATTAACTGACTACAGCAACACTGCAACATGCTGGTCACATCACTTCCCTGGCAGCCCAGATGAAAAAGATGCTGTATTTTGTTCTTGTTATGCTTTGGTTTCCCCTTGTTTTTATTTTCATCACTACTACTCCATACCTGTCACCTTCCCACTCAAAACAGATTTTTACTTTAAGTACTCATTTACTACAGTGAGAGCATAGTATGCAATTAAATATGCATATGCATTATATTATCCCGAACACTCTTGTATTATTCAGCACCTACATAACAGGCATTTCCTCATTCAAAGCAGCATCTGAAAGCTGCATACTTATTTTAAATGAGACCTCAAACTATTTAGATGTACATCAAAACATCAAAGGCTACTATCCAACTATGGTCCATTTGACAATAGCTTGTATTTAAACTACTTAAAAGCCTAACGAAAAATTGTAGAGTTAGAAGGTACTTTTTTTAAGTGCAATACACATTTCCATAAAATAATTGATAGTTAAAAAAACCTCACCTTCCTGTGGCAGCAGTGGCCTAAGAAAGCATATTTGTTGGCTCTGTTATTACTAGCAATATTCACTATAACAGAGTAAAGAAAATAAAGCTCTTGTTCTCTGCTGGAATTTCACCCAGTTTCTCAGTGAGACTTGGAAAGCCCGGAGCAAGCCCATGCATTTGCTGGCAGACGAAAGCCAACCGAGTCTACCAGGATTCCTCTTGTCCTACGGTTACAACAACTGAACCATAAGTATGTAACAGGGATTTCTCAAAGTCTCAGAGCACAAGACAAAAAACCATACCAGATTTACTCTGGACTGTTCAACAGCACCTTCTCCTTCCTCGGCACTGTTTTCCCTGTAATTGGTCAATATGTTACCTTCATCCATTTTCAGGGCTACAGCACCAAGAAGCACACTACAGACCATAAATAACAGCACAAACACACAAGTGTACTACTCAAGGAGTGCTATGTTGCTTCATTTTGTTATCAGCATAAATTTCAGCATTGCAATTTCCCTGGACACCTTTTATCACAAGTACAGTGCTCTGTCATTCCTGATTATAATTCTGTAACTTTAAGAGATATGTGTACATTTAAGCTAATTCAGGCTAATAAGACCAGGTTATACCTATTTTTCCTTTCTATGTTAATCTATGTTGCGTCCTCTGCCACAGTACTGCAGACCTGGATGTCAGCGGAGTGATTTATGACCAGCGATAAGCTGTGCTGCAGATCAGATCCGAGTTACGCCAGCAGATCAGTTTGGAAGCCTGAGCTGGAATAAATACGCGGCACAAGAAGGGAGGCACGCCGTCAGAGCTGTGCACGTGTATGCATCTGCTTATATGCCTGGTCATGGCCATGGTGGGGAGGAGGTCCAAGACTGAAATAGCACAAGTAATTACTTAAAAAAAAAAATAATCAGGATTAAGATACATTAGCAGAGCTGGGAAAGAAACTTTGCACATAGGCTGGCTTCATCATGTCTGACTCAGAGCTCTTAGTCACATTTGTATGAATAACATTCATCAAACACTCAAATGCAACTGTTTGTGAACAGCATCGGTATGACTGGGCTGATTCAAAAAGTGTAAAGCAACTCTCCCCTCTCCAAGTAATTTCAGGACAAATGCAGTGTTTGCAAAACCTGCAGTGGGCTTCAGTTTCAGACACTGCAAGATGGATACAGAGAGATATTATAAAACACATTATAGTTCTTTAACTGTTGCCCTGAAATAAAAATAAACGGTGGAGGGAGGTGCAGCGAATGGTGCGGCAGAGGCCCAGACTGTTCTGCACAGCACGCTCCTCTCTGATCTATTATTCTCCAAAATCACCCACAGCACCTTTTCTACTGATCAGTAAAATTTGCATTTACTAATGAGCCCCAGACACACATCAGCAGTGAACAGAAAAGACCCCACTGGGAAGTAACCAAATGAAAAGGGTATGGTGAGAGCAAGGTGCGTGCTGGCAATGGCAAAGGTGGCAAGGGCTGCTCTGGGAGCCCACCACCGTGGCTTCAGGCAAGGCTGCAGGCAACCAGGGAGCAGAGGTGGGAGGCCAGGCTCTCCACAGGGTGAGGAACAGTAGGTGCTGGAGCTGTGGTATGGGCCTAGATACTGAACCATCAGTCCTGATAATCCCTCAGACTCATTGAGGGAGCTGCTGAGACTTCCCTTTGTTCCCACGCATCGCTCTGGAGGCAAGCTGTCTGTCAGTGTTAAAAAGCACTGTTAAATTTTTTGATCAGGGATGAGGCTCTTCAGGCAAACGCTGCTCAGTCCCGGTGACTTCTCATGTGCGACCCCACCTGCCTTGGCTCCTCCAGACTTCTACCGCTGACAAAGCCTTACCTTCTTTTCTCTGAAAGGTAACCCCAAGGCAGGAGACTCCTCCTCACCTTAAAAATAGATAACTTGTCAAATCCTCCAGTCCCGCAGTTACTGTGCACTATGAATCTGAAGTGACAGCTTTGCTCTGCCCCACACATGAATACCTGACACAGGATTTTTGTTTAATTTTTAACCATTAGACCAGGATTCAGCTTGGCTCCGCAAGATCTTAGCAGGAGGTGATGGAAGGACAAGCAAGCGTCTGAAAAACTTATACCTGCGATCTTTTTAATGATGACAACACTCATCCACGTAGCTTCTTTAAGTAACAAGAACTAAGATATTTTACAATAGCTACTGTACAAGATGATTCCAGGGGATACTGCTACTATGGAGTAATCAGTCCCATAGGATTAGAAGCAGTTTGCGAGCCTAATGCCTTAACATCTAAGAATTATTTATCATCATGATAACCATATTTTCTCTAATGTATTATTACTCATATGTTAACGGCACCCTCACAGCATTTAAAAGCCTGTCACGCCCAGCACCACACTGCTGTTTATTTCCTTTATATATACCACTTGCTGTCATCAGTGTCTCTTCTCAAGCCTTTTAGCTGTTGACCCAATTTAATGCCTTGCTGGAGATTGTCTTTCTAGCTGTAATTACAGTAAAAAAGGCCTTCACAAATGCATTTCTCCAGTGCCCACAGCATCTGTTAACTCTTTTCTCAGTGTATGTGCTTGCCTGCTACACATGTTCCAAGAAGATACACAATTGGTAGCATAAATCCTGTGTCTTCCTGGTACAATTTACCTCAGAATAAATATCCTACTAACGAATACCCAGCTAAGGTTGTTGCTGGCAGTTTGCAGTGCTATACTTGCTTAGAAAATAAGCTGGACATCATAGCAATTTGTAGTGTGTTACCCACAACACTGCAATCCAGCTTTACCTCGGTGGCGATTACAGCATGGCCATCAGTAAATTTAACCCAATTTGGTCACCCTTTCTCTGACAGCTTGACACTAAGATCGCAACAAGCCCTATCTACAACACGATAAATGGCAACATACGTTAGAATAAAACAGCTCGTACACTACACTCATTAGCAATCTCTAAGATTACTTTAGCTGAATGACCTTCAGGTATAGCCTTTCTAACTCTATAAAGTAATATGTTTGGGGGTTATTTTAATTTTCTTGTGATTTCCCAGGATTCTTCCCTTTCTGCAACTCAGATCTACGTTAGAAATAGATAATAATGCCGACAACTTGCTGGACGATCCCAGTAAGTGATCATTCATAGTATCAGATCAGGCATCCCCAAATATTATAGAGTCAAATAAACATGCCACTACTATTTCTTTATCGCCCACTACCCCCTACAGAAGAAACATGTTTTGAGGGGAAAAGAAAAATGCATTGAAGGTGTGTTTGTGGATCTTCTCTTCTTGCGCTCTGTGTAGTTGTAGGGAGGGACATCATCCACTCTGCCTCTCTCCAAGGAAAAGTATTTCCCTGCCCATACAAACATACCGGAGCTTAGAAAATGATTTGCCATCACAGTCAGCCTTAGGATTTCTAAAGCTGGGGCACTGAGCCAATGGGACCGTGCTGTCCCATGCAGATACCAGACATCAGCTTTGAATGCAGAATGTGCATGTCCAGCCAGGCTCATGCATCTCACGTATGGGACAGGCTCATTTCACACATAAGCAGGCAATTGACAGAAGTGTGTCAATCCCAACACCAGGTGAAGGTATCCTTTGACACCAGGACACCCAGAATAGAAGGATGCAGAACCTCCTTCACATCTATGTTTGTTAATCAGATCTGTATATGTAACATTCCAAGAAAGTTTACTGCTTCCTAACTTGAGAGAGATGAAGGAAAGGGAACAGGGCTAGATGCCAGCAGGGAGGAATGAGAACTAATCAGCCTTGCCAGTCCCCGCAGTACGTGACACTAGAGAGCAAAGCTTTGACTGAAGTGTTCTCTGCCATTTATTAACTAATGCTGTTTTTTAGGATGGGGTTGCAAAGTGATGAAGCACTGTCAAGTAAGAAACAAATACTACAAATGAAAACTCGAAAGACAGAAAGCTTGTACCAGTCTTGCACTAGCTCTTGCGTTTACCCCAAACTCAAAAATCTTCTCTACAAAATAATTAATAAGGAGATGAAAGTGGTTACGACAATACAGACCCATTAGAATCAGTGGAAAAAAAGGAAAAAAACTAAAAAACCTACCAGTCACAGGTAGGCAAATGCTTCCTTCTGACACAATCTTTGTTAATACTAAAAACTGTTAACTCTGAAGCAAGAACCATTCATTTACTTTGTAGGTAGCACACAGGGTCTCCAGCCACACTTGCCATATGCATGGAGAGGTATAAATACCACCCAAGGACAATTGAGTGAGTGTAGCTCATTTAGCATTTGTTGACCTATCCAGATACAGCTTTGCAATGCTAGTTAAATTCCATTATATTTAGCACTACATATACTAGTTATATAGCATCAGACTGACAAGACACAGATTATTCAACCTGAAAAGGAGTATTGGTAGAATCAGCTTCATTTTCTCAGACTTGACAGGGGGTAGAAAAGACTCATTGTACCCTTCTTCCTCTTTCACGTGAGGAAAAGGGACTGCTTGGGGAAACAAATGTTCAAAACTTAGAATCAAGGGACAAAATCCTTAAAGTACATTATTACTGTATTTCTCCACAACTTCCTCTCATCCTACTGTCTTATTTTGCTTTTAAATGCATGCATTGTTTTTTCTTTTAAATTGAGCTGTAACCTTTTTGGGTCAAGCACAATCTTACTCTATTCGCATACAACTAGGGCAGCAGACACTATAGTCTATATAACATAATTCAGTTTCTTGAAGCTGGTGAATTCAATATAGCAGGTTGCTACATCTGGAGATGTAGTAATTCCATGTGACAGTGATGAGCAATCATAGTAGGCTCTCCTGCAGCCTACGCATTTGGTAGGTGATCCTGTTTAAATGTTAGACATAATACACACAGGATTGATTGAAAGAGCACTCCATGGTAACACCCAAGACTACACAGGAAACACCTCCTTAGATGAGAACTAGAGATGCCCCTTAACCCTCTTTCTTGAAGAAAAAAAAAAAGAAGTCCTAAAAGAAATGAGAGGGAAGAGGGAAATGGAAGAGACCCTTCAGCAGTCAACAAAAGAGGGGCAGAGACCAGAGATGATCTCCACTCAGTTGCTTGTGGAAAGAGGGAGCAGTCATTGTCATACAGCCTACAAAGCATTGTAGTGTTGTTCTTTGTGATGACCCAAGAGCTGGTATGCATGGTCAAAACATCCTGGCTATGTCTCTCCAGCATCTCAACACCAGGACTTAGCAGCTCTCCAAGTCACTAGCAAGAGTTATTAAGCTGCTTTCAGGCACTACAGAAAGCAAGTACTACTATTCAATAAAATTTGCGGCTGTGCAATCTTATACAATGCAACAGGTTAATCAAATCTCATGCTTCAAGGCATAATACAATTGCCTACAAGATGAAGAAAGCACTTCTTGCCCATAGTACTTTACGAACAGTTGTTCTTATCTTTCTCCAAAACAGGAAGAGAAATAGGTGTTACAAATACATCCAAATCATACAGATTATGACAAGTCATATGCAGGATGCTAATTTGCACCAAAGAATTACCAGAATCTTTTTTATCACTTCTACTTGCTTTCTGTAGTAAAAAGAGATAGTTGGAAAAGGCTGAAGTTCTATGAATTTTTAACAGAAAATTGGTAGAAAAATGTTCAGTCTCTGCCTTCTCTATTTTTAACATACACTTAACCTGAGTTCATTCACAGCCTGTTGATTAAAACTATTTACATGCAGGTTTTGTTTCACTTCACATTAAAAGATTATTTGTAGCTATGGCACAGCTAAAAAATATCCTCCTCTGCTAAATGAACAAGCATGGAATAAAAACCACTAAAATAAAGTTATTTTAAGCAGATATTTTCTTGAACTAAGGCAATATTGGCTAACTTTCATTTGTGACTTCCCCCCCCCCAAGTGGCTAAGCTAGAATTTTTCTTTTTTAATCTCTATCCTTTTGCAATAGGCCCGAGTTCCAAAAAACCAAGGAGAATACAGTTAATGACTATTTGTTTCAAGCAATTTGCTCACCACCATGCAGGAACTCTGTGGCAGAGGCAGAAAGCAACTACATGGGCTACCATCATCCTGCCTTCTCCTCCTGCCCATTAACCTTGTCCTCTACGTGTCTGCTGCCCTCTGCAACAAGTTGGGCAGGGCCTTACGGGTGAACTGCTAAGTTGTGAGAAACTCCACAGAGCAGGGACACATGTGGTGGAAAAGGCGCAGCTACAGGCAGAGGTAGGATTGTGGAGATGGACGACGTTTAATATCCAAGAGCTCAGGAGGAAAAGCACTGAGATGAAAAGCCATCAGTCTCTTCAGGAGACAAATGAAGTTGAAATACCACAACTGAGCAACACAGAGGACCAGCCCCTTCCAGGGGGCTGCAAAGCCTGTCTGGTCCCCACCTGCTGACAACTGCCCAGCTCACCACATGCCTCCCAAGTTCTACCCATCTGCCTTGTGTATTGCCTAATAAACAACTGCTTTATGCTTTAACGTTGTGAATCTCCTGCTTGCAGAGTCCTTGTGCCCAGCAAAATGTACCTCAACAAGCTGACCCAGAAAGAAATGGTTACAGGGTTGCTGTAGAAAATTTAAGCCTGAAGAGTATGGGAATGGTTCCAACAATAATATCTCCACACACAAACGACAACTAAATATCTATTTTTTGCAAATCTGTTTGCAAAGGAAAGAGTGGAAGAATCTAAAGTTACAAGGATCCTGAAGATTTATCAGATTTACATAATAGTTAACAGATAAAATCCATATGGAAAATACTGCCTGAAGAATGAACTTTACTTCTCAAACATAATATGAATAATATATGACGTGAAAGTGGGGCAGAAAAATATACCTGTTTTTTCTTTATGGCAATATCACTGCACAGATGGCAAGAGGCTGGCTCTTATTAGCCACAGTAACAATATTCCATCATTCACACAATAATCTAAAATTCTAAGAGCAAGACTTTAATGCCAACATGGTGTTACTACCCATGGTTATTACCTAAATTGCCAGCCAACCTGTAACGTGATCACTTTAGCTTTGCAGAAAAAAAACCCAGACAGTGGAGAATACATACTGGATAGAGTTGTTCCAAGCTGCTTAGTAGCACCATGTCATACAAACTGTCAAAAGGTTTGCATGGATAAATCAAATTTATGACCAGTAATGAAATTCCTAAAAAAAAAAAAAACAAGAATAACTTGTCAAACTGGCCTAGAGGATTTTCATGGTGGGATGCTAAGGTTGTGGTGTTCTCCAGTTCCTCTCCACTCACTGATCTGAGCGACTGAAATGAGGGTTTGGGAAAAGCAGTTCTCATGAATACCCGACTTTTGCTTGTACCCTGATCAAAATTGAGAAAAGTTTCCCATGTTAGGTACAAGGTGCTAATTAATAGCATTAATGTAAGATTATTTTTTTTTTACTGTAGATAATTTTGGACCCAATTCTGCAAGGTTCTCACGTATGGAATGATAAATTGCAGAGTAACACCACAATTGCAAAGAGGACAAGAGAACATGTGAAAGCAATTCACAGCCACTTCAAAGCCTCACCCCAGAACAAGAGGTGTATGGGGCCTTTGTAGATACTGGAACCCTGTCCAATGGCTTCTATTAGACGGATGCAGGAGGACCCAGAAAAAAGTATAAAGTTACATTTGGTACAGGCTCAGGAATCATGTTTAAACTCCCAGGGCTCAACTCTGGGCACTACCACGGCTTGCTCAAAAAAAAAAAAAACATTCAAGCATTATCATAAGCTGATCTTAACCCAAGTTCACATCTGGTTCCAAACATTCACCTGACCATTTTACCTTCTATCCATTTTTGGTGGAATGGCTAAATATGACTGTTTAAATTAACTGAAAGACAATAATTAAGCTGTTTTCTGGCTCCTTCCATAAAACAGAAGGCAATCTTGGAAAATGATGGAAGAAAAACTTACTGTTAACATATTATTTCTTCTTTCTTTCTAGAAGGAGAAGATGCTTTTCCCAACACATTGATATTTTTTTTTTCCCCACCCCCTTAAAATGCATTTAAAGCAGATTTTAATTTGAAACACTGAGGTAAAACCCCTGGTGACCTTTCAAATTCAGGAAGAGGCAAGTGCAATGATTGATGCAAGTCCAATCCATCATCCTCCTCATTTTTCTAAACATAGCATGAAATGCCATTGAATTTTTTTTTCAGTTGCAACCCTAGTACACATTTCTGGGAAGCTGAAGTTCTGAGTTCCTTCCCTCTGCAGTCATATAGGAAGCTTTTCCATTTAAATCCAGGCATTTTCTTCTGAAAAAAAGGTGCAGAACTGGCAGCTAAGCAGAGTCCAAGACAGCAGAGAACATTTTTTAAAGTCTGCCGATACTGAAACCTGTGAGAGACACTTTCAGGTTTTTTACTTTCTGGAAAGCGAGCACTTCTAAGAATTCCTTCTTTACCTGTCGAAGCTCCCAGATCACATCTCTTGGGGACAGCTGGCATTTTAAGGCTCTTTTTCTTCTGAGTTTCTGAAATGAGGTCATTCTTTTTACTATTGTTACCTTTTAGCAGAGTAAAGTTTCTTTTATCAAAACCTCATCTTCTCACAATATGCTTCAGAGAAAACTTTCCATCGGCTTTTTTTCAGTTTAGATTTTGTAGAGAAACTTGCACGACTACTGAAAATGTTTCCAAATATAGTTGCTATATTAAAAAAATCCATTATTATCTGAGTTATTGTGCTTTGAATCAATGTATATTTTCCTCTGGAGCTCAATGTTTTAAAAAAAGTACCTAGCAGAGCAAGCTCCTTGTACAATCAGCCCTGTTCTCATTAGACTTAGCTGGTGCCACATTTCAGAAAGCTGCTGAAATAGTAGGAATGATTCTGACGACATTCACGCTGCATCACTAGTATTTTATTGACTTCACCAAACTACTCCAAACTCACTTCAGCATAAGTAAGCTAAAATTCAGGGCGCATGCACCAAGTGGAAACAGGGATACCTGGGCTTACTCTGCACTGAGGTTTCCGGGATTTTTATCTAAAGTCAGCTGTGCATGAACCTGCAGCACTATGTTGTGCCGAACAGGGAGTAACCCCTGCAGCGCTGCACCATGTCCTGCTGCCTCAGCTCCCCGCTTGTGGGTGGATGCCCAACCCTTGCTCTAACATGGGGGAATGTCTACAGTACATGTCCACTGTCACTATACTGATTAAATATCACAGGATCCAATTCAGCAGCATTCGAATCCTATTTCTTGTTGATCAAAACCTGTTGGTTTTACTGGAATTAGTTCAGATTTGGACAAGCCTAAAGCAGCAATGAATCAGACAAAGTGCTTTTGAACTCCAATTCTGCAAAAGACCAAGCTCTACCATTCCTTGTTTTCAAAACATGTTTGGTTGTGGGATTTTTATTTTTTTTTTAAAAGAAGATTTTCAGTTCCTTACAACTGAAAGACTTAATTATTCTGCTGGGTAAATTAGGAACACGTACTGGTTTGCCTACTGCACAATCCCTTCAAAGAACTGTAAAATATTTTCCAGTCCTTCAAAACAAGTGAGCAATTTCAAGATGTCAAGTTGAATTTGGCATGAAAATAAAATTAAGAAATCGCCTTTTACTTTCATCACATCACTGTACTGAGGATGCCCACTGCAAATATTCTTCCCAAATAAAAAAAAACAGGCAATGGAACAGTAACCGGCA
Organism: Pluvialis apricaria; assembly: GCA_017639485.1. Lineage (NCBI taxonomy): Eukaryota > Metazoa > Chordata > Aves > Charadriiformes > Charadriidae > Pluvialis > Pluvialis apricaria. Next base: position 41,194,076 of record CM030012.1, on the reverse strand, counting down.
ATTTCTTCCTTGTGTGTAACTGTGGCCTCCCAGCAAATAATTTTCCAGCTGGCAGCTGGTCTGCTCATACCATTTTCTTCCCATTAGTCCTGGTTTAACTTTTGAGATATCAGGGACATGGCTGCTACATTGATTAGATCTTCCAGTTCCTAGCTGATGGATGACCCACCAGGGCACAGCGTCAGCCCATCCACCACCACTCAGGTGAGGCCAGGCATCCTGATAGGAGAACTTGAAGGAGAAACGTGAGACTTCTGCACTGGGTGGTTCTCCAGGGAGAACAGACTCTGATCTAAGTAAGAAGCAACAGAAAAGTAAGTTTCTCCATCTCCAAATTGCACGCTGTTCACGTTTTACAGTTCTTGGTAGTCTCCACAAAATCCTGCTCTGACTTTGTGGGGATGCAAAGAGGAATAAGTTAGACTGTTAAGACTTAGGACCGAATGTACACTAGGAGGCAGATGTCTGGTAAGAGTCTATGCATGGACTATATGATTTCAGAAACCATCTAACAGAATTATGTACTGTATCTTGCACATGGCAGGCCGAACCATGGAAAAACATTTACAGCTATACCATGAGCCATGAGAAATTAACACAGTTATTTTTGAGTTGTGACACTTGCCAACACTTTACTGAAGAGCAGGAACCTTTTGATGGAAACGGTACCTGTTTCAGATGACCACAGCAAAACATGGCTTGGGAGCAACACCACTCTGCTCCAGATGAGCTCTAAAAAGGAGCTGGGAGCTTTCCAAACTGGATATCAGGCCATAAATATGCCCATATGTTATTCAGTCTAATTCGTCTAGAATAAAAACAACCATGTAAGTGACAACAGGGACCAGATTACCTTTTCCACCTAACTGTTTCCTGCAGAGGAGAAAGGAGGCAAGCACAGAGACCAGAGACTTTAGAAGGATCAGATTAAATGCTGCCATGCAATGTTTGAGTAGCTGGGGAGTCAGGTGGGACTGGCCACAGGGCAGCACGAGCCAAGCACTGCCTCATTCCTCCCAGAGAGGTACAGGAGACTGCCACACTGCCATAGCCCACAAGGTCTTCTCCATTTCAGACCTGGATGAAGAAGGGGGACTCACGGTTGACTCCTCCTCCTGTGTACAACACAAAATGCAAGAACACAAAACCAGCAGTGCTGGGTCAGACCAGAAATCCACCTAGTACTGCACCTTGCCTAAAACACTGGTCCATAGCACATGTCTAGAAAAAAAGCACAAAGACTAGGCAATTGCAAAATAGTTCTAAATCTATTTCTGTGCATTAACTGTGGCTCCTGGACATTTTGTTTGCTACTCAGGCTTGAGGGAAAATAATTAAAAAAAGCCTCCTTTCCACTGACTGCAGAACATCATATTTACAGGTACAGACTTGACAGAGCAAGCATCATCCTTGGTCCCACTGTCCCTTGTAAGGCAGTAATGTTACAGCTGATAATTTCATGCCACTTCAAAGTTAAGGTATGCCTTCCAGCACTCAGATGAGTTCATAAGCTACTTCGACAAATGAAAAAGAATGAGCAGAGGAGAGAGTGAATCACCCGCCCATGGGTATGAGAAAAGTCAGCAAGAAAGTTAAAAGCAAATCCATAGCTTCAGAGTTTTGATTCTGCTTCAAAACCAGTCTATCCTTATTTTTACATTTCACACGTGAAGCCTTCAAAAAAAGCTAGAAAAACTAAAAACTGTTCTTCATAGAATCATAGAGTGGTTTAGGTTGCAAGGGTCCTTAAAGATCACCTAGTTTCAACCCCCCTGCCACAGGCAGGGACACCTCTCACTAGACCAGGTTGCTCAAAGAAAGCCCCATCCAGCCTGGCCTTGAATACTTCCAGGGACGGGGCATCCTTCACATTATGCCTGAAAGTGCCATTTTCATGGCTGTAGAGACAATGACATTACAGATGGTGACAAAAATCAAGGTAATGGTTTGTGAAGTAGTGTGAGTACACCCCGTTTAACTATCCATTGACGACAAAGTCATCATTAAGGTTTTCATTCAGAGAAGCATGGAAGCACATACCTATACCATTCCTATTAAGTAGAGCATTTAAGTGTACACACTTAAATTAACTTTAGGCATCTGCTTTAGGAATCACTTATTTTGGGAGCTAGGTGTATATCTACTGCCCTTTCAAAGATGGATGGTTTGCGGATGAAGGAAATAATTCAGAGTCTTTCAGGAATAATACCATCCCACCATACAAGCAAACTGGGCAGGGCCTTAAGCCAAACCAGCAGAGGGACCCCAAATGCTGCACACTCCGGCTGCCACCCAGCAGAAGCAAAGTTATTCATATGCTAACACAGCCATGAGAGCTCCCTGCTTTTAAACTGCAGCACCTTCCAGCGAGGGTGCAGCATGCCTGCTTCTGCTAGAACATCCTAGAAAGATGCACCATTCTTACTTGCCTCATGGTCTACCATAGACATATGGATATTTCTGTCTACATATGTCACATTTCTTAAATTAATTTTTAAAGGACAAATACATTAAACATAGTGTGTTTGTACAGCCTAATCTAGCTGATTTCTATTTTCCAACTTTGCTACTTCATTCACATTATGCCTGTCTTCTATTACACCATATAATCTAATGTTCACAGTATGCACAATGATGAAGAACACCTGAAAGGAAGACATGTAAGGACCCAATCCACAACTTTGCTATCTTCATATTTTATATATATAGCCTTTTGGTAGCACATTTGTACTGTTTTCTCACTGTATATATTGGTTTGGAGGTGGGGGTTGTTGCCATTGATACAGGTTTTTCTGGCACAAAAAAACCTACAAGTGGGAGTTTCTCCCCCACTGCCTGAGAATTTCTTCTGCTGAAGTGTTTTGGAAAAGCTACAGTGGGTTTCCCATGAGTTTTCTGGCAGCCTACATAAATCCCTTTTCAGCATCTTGAACTGAATTTGCATGTGAAAACAGATTACCCTAAGACAATTACAACGTCAACTGATTAAGAAACTCCCGCACTGTCTAGGGTTGTGGAATTTATTTAAAAAGGACAATGAGGACTTTGTGGACAAGTGAACACACTTGAAAGACTTTAGAAAGCTTGAAAATTTGCTTTTTTCTTACAGTATCGCATTCTGTGGGAGAGAGCTATTGGCTTCTCCATAAGTTAAATTCACTCAACCACAAACCATTTCTTTCCTGCTGGACTGCCCATAGCAAAGTTTCACACACTCTTTCCACAAGAGTGCATCTGTACCCATTCCTCCCGAGAATGCAAGCACTCGACAGATACTCCACAGAGTGGTAAAGGCAGGAGAGCCATATGAGAAGAGCGCATGGAGTCAGAGAAACCCTCCACCGAGTCAGACCAATAGTAACTCTGCACTCACTTTATCCACTGCCTTCATGACTCCGTAAAACATGACCAACGCTCCTTCAGCCTCCTCTCCAAACTGAGGCATCTCAGCCATTTCAGCATTTCCTCCTAAGATGGCTGCTCTATGTCCTTAATTATTTGAGTTGCCCTTCTCTGTATGTTCTTGAACTCCACCATGTCCTCCTTGAGATGTGGACACCAGAAACATTAGCTTCCATAGACTTCATATCAGGGGCTAAAGTATTTGCTGGGCTCCCTAATGTAATCTCTGTCAAAAATCTGTCATTTCCTCCAGCTTTGTGTCCTCCTCAAAGATAATCTGCTGCTGACACCCATTGTCAACAGTGAGGGTAGTTTAACAGGGAGTAAACATGATCTAGTGAAAATACTCTCAAGGCCACATTGCATGCAGCTGGATTTCATAAACTGCAAATGGGTTATATCCTCCTCCACCCCCAGAAAAATAAAGGAAACAGTAGAAAAAGAAGTGGGTTTTTTTCTTTGCATGGAAGCAAACCCAGCAAATTTGTCACAGATGTTACCTGCAGAGCTCCCCCATTTTCCTGGAGACAAAGGATGAACTCAAGGGGTTCGGAACCATAAAGCGGGAAGTTCACTCTACTAATGTTTATGTGGAGAAAGGAAAGTACAACATTTTTGTATTTTTAGACCAGAAACACAAGGCCATAACTTATTATGTCAAGCACTAATGTAGGTTTGGGGAGGGGAAAAAAAGTAGGTTCTGGCTTAATTTGGAAACACATTGGATGAATCCAAAAGCAGGTCTGTGCTTCTGTGATTTATAATAGGATATTGTAATAGCTGGATAGAAGTAGATTTATATGGCTTGTATGTAATTTAGATCCAAAAAGAGAGGCAGTGTCTCTTATAATGAGCCTTAGCTGTGAGGTATGTCCCCTATTCTCTTGCTTGTCAGGCATTTCAATTATCTCCCTTGTACTTTGTTATAAATAAAGCTGCAAGGAGATGTTCTCATCCAGGCTGTCTGGAAAAAACAAGGGCTCAAAGGAGCCAAGATTCACTGGTATAATAACTGGGTTTTAACTCTGAACTACTGAAATTGGTGATTATATTCATACACAGAAAAAAACCAAAGTGTTTTACTACCACAAAAGCACAGTTGTATTTATCCCACCAGTGATACTCAACAATCATGGCTATCTCTTGATTTGAAATGCAGAAAACTCTAAGACATCCTCAGTTTCCAACAGCTGGCTTTCTGACCAAGCGAAGTTCAGCCTTACTCTCAAAAGCATGTAATTTCAGACACTGACAACTGTGCTACTTTCTGAATCACACAGTTGTACTAATACTGACCTCATTCTACAACCTTTTTCCTTCTTCTGTCACAGGCAACATCTCTCAAGACTATTATACGACTAAAAAATTTTATAGCATTCATAACAGAATATATCTGTTTTATGCTTCGTGTGGTACTCTGTACCTAGATATGATAGCACCACTTATATATTACCAAATTAAACTGGTTCTATTTTGCTGCTTTGCAAATACATTTCCTGGCAAGTCAAAAGCTTTTTAAAGAGAAGATTGCTTTCCTGAATATTAAGTTCAACCTACAGTAACAGGAACATTCTCCAGTCTTTTCTCACATACCTACTTGCAGGCAGCCTTTGCTAAGACTTATCTTTTGCTTGTTAAAACTCTTTCTAGCTTAAATAAGCTACAGCTTCAAAATATTAACTACAATTACAAAATACAGAGTTTGAAAGTCAATTCTTGAACTGAGAAGACTACTATTTTCTCACCTGCACATCCATCCAGACCATTGAGATCCCAAGAAACACAACACAAAACAGCAGCTTGTGCACAGACCACACCAAAGAAAGGTGAGGGGAAGGAGGGGAGAGGAGTAAATACCCAGTCTTAACCACACCCAGAAACAGGGCAGCCTCACTTACCTACATTGATTTCACCTGAGCAGTTGCTTTCCAGGAGCTTTCCTCAAGATGATGTCTATAAGTAGCCAACCAAGAACCACAAAATACAGATAATTTTAAACTGGGCAGACAGTTGCCTCTACCTTTAAAATGTCTAAATTGCAATCCTGAAAGGTACAAAACAATTTTACACTACCAGGGGGCACCTTCTGTTTTCATCTCTTGAAATTCAAAGAACTAATTAACAACATTTTGTTTTTCTGTGACTGGAAGGTAGACTAAACTTAACCTAATTCCTCTGCTACAGAAGGTGACAGCATTTGAAGGCACCACCACCACCATTTTCTTATTCTCAGTTACTTACACTTCTGGACCTACAAGTTACTGGTAGTATAAGGAAGCACATACTGCTCCACTACTAATTTGTTTCAAATTCAAACTAAGAATTAAATCCCCCATGGTAACCTCAGACATCACACAGCACTTTACCAAATACATATCTTCCCAACAAGGAGACAGTTCTTGGATCCACTGTGTACTTTTCATCTGACATTGCTATGTTTACAAAATTTAATTACCCTTCCATGACAAGATGGGAACTGCTATGTTAATAACCCGTACTGCTCCGCTATAGTGTCTTTAGGACCACAATAATGGTCTGGCCGGTTACTGTGTTTTTCCACCCTGCGGGTGGTTAAGCACTGGAGGAGAATGTTCCCACAAAGCTGAGAATTATCTATCCAAAGGGTGTCCTGAAGTGGCAAATAGCCAAGTTAAGGCCAGGCCAGGTCCCAAAAAAGGGGCTTTTTGGAAAATGGCCTCATTAGAACACCTGTGTGGATGCTGGTAGACACCTCACAAAAAGGGTGCAATGTGGTTTGTGGTTGTAAAAGTACTTTTCAAAAGTGCTACTGTTCTCAGAAATTATATTTTGCCTTAAAAAGGCTGCCAAACCACTGGTTATTATTGGCACTCAACAAATAACATAAATAGTAACTACCATGGAAGCGACCTGGATTTATCAGTTCATCAGCCATGCTGGTAACCTGTCTCCTAAACTGGCTGCTACGTGAAAAAAGGTAACTTCAGTCCAGCACAATGTTTATACATGTACATAATATTGCTAATTATGTGATTGCCCTGCTAGAAGAGGGAGGAAAGTAGAGCTCCCTCATACTTTATTGAGTTTGGAGCACACTTTGGAGTTGTGCTAAGCTATGAAACGATAGGGACAGTGAAGGGATGTGAATGAATTGGTTGTACTTGCAAGAGATCCGCTGAAACGTACCATGTACTTCCTAGCTTAGCACCGGTAACGAGCAAGCACATATACATACACACACACAACCCTTCCAGGAAGGGATATAGATGCATTTTATAAGGATGAAGGTGTGCCCCTCTTTAAAGAATGCTTTGCAAGGAGGGTGGGAAGCAGAGGTTTTGCCATTATTCTACTTGAAAGCATTTGCCTAAAAACATTTTAATTGCTTACCAGCTACAAGTAAATGTATTGCAAGCGGACATAAATATAGATTCATTTTGAGGCAATTGGCGTGATTACTTTACTTAAGTGATGAAAATTACTATGTAAACCAAAGTCATAAACTGAGTGAAGTGATTAACTCCCAAACCACCATCCAAGCATTAAAATCTCCAAATTGGTAGTAAAACACTTTTATGTTCAAGTAAATATCTCTTCTTTCTACTGATGCTTAAACCTAGGAATTCTTGGTGGAAATTGTTGCCACTGGAACTATTTATCAACATAATTAATAATGAAAACAACCGCAAAAACAACTGCTAATGATTATGCTATAAATTTAATTAACAGCAATGGAAAAAGTGACATTTTAATTGACTCAAGTGTCATACCCAAGTGTAATACAGGACAGTCAGGCAACCATGGGACTCTATTAATCCATGTGATAATAGAAAAACTGTAAGCGGGAGGGTAAGGGAAGACATATATTTTTGCAAATCATATAAATACCAGGAATGTCATCTATAGTATTACTAATTTTTCTGTGGTCACTATAAAGAGCTGAAGGCAAGTTAAAGTTTGATTAGGTGCTGGGAAGACCCGTACACAAAATACTTCATAACAGTATAAAGTATAGCAGTAATCTGACAGATGCTGTAATCTCCCCAAACAAACTTGTCCTGAAAGGGAAGTAACGGAACTGTAAGAGCAAAGAGCCACACATGGTAGAATTTGTTAGTGCCACTAAAGCTGCATTTATGTAATTTAAAAGATTCAGAAAATTAGTGCAGAAGAAATACAAGTGAGAGTGAGGAAATGGTTTCTATCTGTAATAAATGTAGGTAGGATGCATTTGCCTGGAGAGAGGTCAGAAGAATAAAGCAGCCCTGGAAACCGGAACTTCCCAATCCCAAACCAGTTTAGCTCCTGGAGCAGCAGGGAAAACATCTTTCAGCACCACCTAGAATTTCCATTTACTGCTTTAGATTTCCCCCTTGTGACACTGACCTTAGCTTTGCATACAAGAATAGGAACCACTTTGCTAAATTTAATCTGGTTTTGTTTAAACTCGTTTGATGATATTATTGCTTTCAGGTAACTAGCAGCACTCTGTGAGCAATGTATCTCCATAATAAAGGGCTGAGAATTCAGCAGCACATCTGCTGCTGCTGTCGGATTTTACATTGTGCTTACCACTGCACAGAATTGCTGATGTCATTATTTTTAAAATGGTTTTTTTTGCACAAATTGGACTGCAAAGCAGCATAGTATATTGCCATGCTCCACGGCTGGCATGATTTGAGGAGCAGTCTTGGCCTCAGTGCCGCAAGCTGGGGTGGGAAGCTCAGTTCTACCCCCTTGGGAGTACTGTCCCCAGAGCACCTCCCTGAAGGCAGCACAGAGCGGCAGGAGTCTCCCAAGCCTTCTGGGGTCCCTGCAATGGCTTCAGCACACGCAGCACTCTTACGGCATGTGCAGTGGCTCTGCTGGTGCGGTAACCCTGCACCTGCCCTTCTCAGCTTTCTCCTACCTCCACCGGCCCCTCCAGGACTCGACCGGCTTCACAGTGGAAAAACGCAGTTATTAACTCCGATCATATTTCTAGATGTGAGTCTGGAAAGACAAGGCTATGAGGGAAACGAACACAAAACACAACCTGAGTGTCCACTGAGGAAGAGGCCACTCCCTGGCTGGTTCCACCACCCGTCACCAGGATCTCTTCCATCACCCCAAGCCTCACCGACCTGCACTGCAGAGAGTGGCTGCATGCTTCCTGAGCTCTGCCTGCTCCTCTCCATCCTTACATTCCTCAAGATGGATACAAGTTTTGGATACAAGTGCAAACACCTGTGGCTGCTCTGCCTGGGACTCGGCAGCTGGGGTTTGAGTTGTGATGTCCCCTGCCCGGCACGCCACCAGCCAGGAACATGCGCTGCATAAATACCAGGGATGAGCTTTTACTCAGAGTCCTTACTGAAGCTGCTGCTCCACCCCATCTCCAGTGCTCCTTCTGTTAAGGACTACCAATACATTCATAGTAAATATGGCACAACACTTGGTTATGCAGACTTTCTGTGAAACTCATGATTTGGGGTTTGGTACCATGATCCCGCAGACCAGGGGCTGGGTACCAGGTTACTCCCACTGCCTCGTCCAGCTTTCTGCCCTCTGAGGCAGGAAATTTTTGCTCAGGTTCCTCGCACCTGGTTTTCTATCTTGCGAATCCTCAACTCTTTAATTATAAGGAAGTTGGTAATTATAGAATTAAAGTTTAAACATTTAAATTATTTCTCGACAGTGGTTCGTTTGCTTATTTAAACCAGGTGCCTGATATGTGCCTTCCAGCTACCCAGCAAGCCTGACTCGCAGTGCTGAAGAAAGGGACCTGTTTCAAGGATTTTTTTCTTGTGATATTCTGAATCATCACAACATCTATTCTTGAAGAACAGATAGCTATTTGCTGCCTTGACACAAAACAGAGGTGGTTACTGTGTATCTGTATGAAGCAGGCTCAGGTAAGCGATTTTTTTCTGGATTCCCCTTCTGGGAATTGGGTGCGTTGGTAATCCTTTTAATGCTCTCAGTTACTCCAGTGACTGACATGTTACAAAAACCATATAATACCCATAAACATCTTTGAGAAAGAGCTAAGTGAGCCACTATGAACACTGAGCAAGGATTTGTCAATTTTATACTTCCAGAATTAGAAAAATTCTGATGTTTTGATACAAAGAAGGGGTGTCTGACTGAAGAATAACAGTTCTCACAACAGTTTAATTTCTTATACACTCTCAGTTGCCAAAATATTATTATACCTTCTGACACAACATTACGTTTCAGTGTGTTTGGTGGAAGAGCACATTACTTCACCAAATGCAAGCACCTCATCAGAGGGAGAAGTTATTAGATCTGTGTCTATATCTCTTTTAATGTAACTACGGACACTAAGGCACTTCAGAAAAAATCCTGAGGGGGCAAAGAAACCTGAAAACAAAAATGACTGAAGCATAACTAGGTATATACAAGAGAGAAAACACTGCCATTTAAACATAATATGGTCAGAAATATTTCAGTGCTTTCCTGTTATTTGAAACAATTTGCATTATCTTTGTAAGGACGCAATAGTGATGATGAGCAAGGTTATCAGACACAGTTTATGTGATATAATATTTTAGAATTAATATTCTAATTTTACATAATTAAATCTCTTTTAGCAGACCAGAAAGAAAGATACATATCAAATAGTTGGCTAAAACAACTTTTTAAACTTTCTCTGATTTCCAGAGCAATTTCCACAGAATTAAAATGAATGCAAGAAAACATTCACAGTTAAATTCAAATACCAGAAAATGTGAGGCTGTTAAATGATTCTTTCTTTTGCTACCAAACATAAGTAAACAATGCTTCCAAATTAGCAAGTCAATGTTTGGATCAAAATTGCAAAAATTTGTTCTACTGTGAAACCATTTAAAAAAAAACAAAACAAAACAAACAAACATAAATAAAAATAAGAAATTGTTGTTCCCAGCCATTTGTTAAGTTTGTACTTCCAAAACATAAGATGAAGTTAGTCAGAGGACAACTTGGTAGCCCTCTTATGCAAAATTTCACCAGACTCAGTGAGATTGCCTTGACAGGATCCATGCAAACATCTTCCAGCTTTGCTCTGCAGTCCCCTGTCTCTTTTCATCTGCATTTTCTTTGAATCTGGGGATTCAAGAAATTCCAAATCTGAATGCAACCATCTGCCATGGACTTGGTCATGTCAGCCTTTTCTCAGTGCCATCATCTGATCACTCCGATGCTCTGTGAGTTTAATGCGAACAAGACAAGTCTAGATAGTTTTAAAGATGTTCACTCTACAAATGACCACTCTGGGTGGAGAAGGTCTGAGTTAAAGGCCATGACATCCACAGCTTGATAACTAAATAATGAGTGGTCATGATGACATGGCCCTCCAATCCACAACCCCCTGATAAAATTCAGTTGCTTTCAGGTTTCAGTTCAAACACCTAAATCTATACACCCACCCGACTGTGAATCTGCTTCCTTACATAAACACAAACCAGGATTCAACACGTCAAACTCCAGACCTCAGGACCTGGATACTGTACATATTTTTAGAAGTGAAAGATCCAATATCAATGAATTTACTTTCCCTCAGTAAGCAGAAAATCTGTTCCATGCTGAATAAAATTTGCCTTTCAAACCACCTAATTTAGCTGAACCACCCTCCTGACCCACTCTGTGTAAAGCAACTGGCATGTAGATCAGAGACTCATCCGCAACGGCAGCCGCCACGCACATCGCACTTGCAAGTGGTCAGTAAATGGCCCACCAGGCACAGCAGCTGTTTGTACTTGGCCAGCGTGCTTGTATATAATTTATTCACATGTATATGTACATCGGTAAAAACCTGACTGTGTGTGCAGGCAGAAATACTGGGAGTAGTTAGTGTCTTGTGGGAGCACCGATGCTAACACCACCAACCGCCCATGACACAGCCCCGACTCGAAGCAGCAGACCTTCTCTCACTTCCCCAGCCACGGGGGAGTTGTGCTCTGCACTCGTCGCAAGAGAAGATTGTTCGCAGGTGGCACTGCCTGCTACAAGACCTTTTTTTTTTTTTAACCCCCCCCCTGCAATTCTTGGACTCTGTATTTTAGAAGGCTCTTCTGAGCAAGAAGAAGCAGCATGAAGGATAGTGGTTGGGGTTCTGAAATCTTTAGTCACTACTGTCCTCAGAAAAATGATTGTGAACATGTTAAGCTGCTGAACACAGGCTGGCCACTGCGGGCTTCAGGCTTGGTATTTCTTTTCTGGCAATCTCTCATGGGAAGGCAGGAGAAATATTCTCAAGTAATGCGCCTCCTCCCATGTCACTGGCATATCACTGGCATACTTCTGTGGTTTAGACAGTAAAAAATGCGGTTGGAGCTGTGAGTCAGGCACTAGCCAGCTACCACTGAAAGCCCAAGCTGCATGAGCGTGGCACAGCCACTGTGCTACCAGTGCTACCAGGTATTGCTGGTGATCAGCAATGGCTCACAAATTTGGAAGACTCCAGGAGGCAGGAGAGCCCAGCGCCTGAGGCATTTGTGAACAGCTGGGAAGAGCCCAGAGTTGCAGTGCCCTCCAGCAGTCCCAGAGCATCAGCTCCTCCAGCATTAGCTAGACTCTGGCGGGGCAGAGACTGAGAAAGGGAATTTGAGTCCTGCCAACTTCAACTGCCTCAACTCTGTCCTCAGTATGCCTGAGGCATCCTTCTCCTTGTTGCATGTCTATAAGACAGCACTCCTGTTCATGCCTATAAGAAATAATCATAGCTGCTTACGTGTTGCCATCATCACACCCAACAACTTTGTAGTCAAAATAATGACACATCTGGAAAATACAGAAGCTCCTGATCTTGCTACATTCAATTTAAAGACATATATTGGGACTGACCTTGGTAGCGCTGCCACACACAGATTGATGGACAGACACAAGAAAGCGGTTGACAACCCTTCTTTATGGTGTGAGTGCTTCCTGTCCTGTGGTCTCTCTACAGTAACTGTGGCCAAGCTGATTTAGCCAGGTGAGACTGTTGAAAAGGATCGCTCCTAGGCTCGTAGCCAGCACTGGCCTCCTCAGGAAAATTCTGATGCGCAGCATCTCTCTTACGAATATCATTGAGAATAACACTAACACTCTCTTTCTCTCTCCGTCCTCCCTCCTTTCTCCCCCCTAATCCTCCCCAACAAACCCTAGAGCAAGAGCTCACCAGGCTGCAGTAGGAGATGAGTTGTTTAAAAGTATCTGTCTGTACCTTTGGCAGGGGACGGAGAAATAAAAAGAATCCCTGCCTACAGAGCGAACTACATCTCCAGAGGAACAGGAGCTGCCCTGCAGTAACTTGGATTATCTCCTTTCCCGAACTGAGGTCTGACACCACCAGAAGATGCTGTCAGATCCTACTTCCAAAGTGCACACACTGAGTGAGTACTCTCAAGTGATTCAACCCAGTAAAAATTACTCTACAATTTATTATAAAGGGAGCATTTTACACAAGAGGAATGCTGCCACTCTGCAGCTGGTGTAATTTGATTTCAGGAAGTCCCTTCTTACTGATCTTAGTTTTAAATTAAACCAAGTTTTGCAAATATTTCTTGCTTTAAGTATTTCCTGCCCTCACCGCACCTTTCCTTCATTTCCCTGAGCAGGATGGGTATACTCTTCAAGTAAGTAAGAGTCTCTTGAAGGAAGGAAATGCATTAAGAGTTGATACATAACACGAGGACATCTGAATAGAATTTTTCAGAACTCTCCACTGCCCAAGCCTCCTGGTAGTACAGGGCTGTCCCCCACCTGTATCCCCCTCTTCCAGTCCATCCACCACAGAAACCAGAAAAAGCAACAAACGCTCTCACGCCATCTTGAAAATAATAAGCAAGCCCTATCTACACTATCTACACTGATTGCACAATCCTAGCACAGTAATTAGCATAACATTTTCTAGCAAAAAGCAAACCTTCTCACCAATAGCTATATGCGAACAGTTTCCAGAGCTGGCAGCTCAGAAAAAAAAAAACCCACCATGTCCCCTTCAAAGCTGGGGAAAAATACACTTTAATTATAAAAATGTACAAGGAAATGCTCAGTAAATGACTTACCGAACTGCTGTGGTTCTTTTGTATTACACCTATTTAGTAGTCAGATGTGGCTTCTGGGTTTGGAAGACTCAAGGAGAAAGGGAAATTTATGTTACAATATATCTGTGGACATGAACCTAAACCACAGAATATACTCAGTGGAATTTCCCTTTCATAAACACCACTTATTACTTATAGCAATAATTCAACCTATAAAGCAAAATATTAGTCTCTGAAGGTTATTTCTTAGTTGCAGTTACGATTTCAGTCAAAAGCCCAGAGCTTTGCCTGGAAGATAACTAGAGGCGAGGGGACCCACAAAGCCACGTTACTTATGTGAACTGTCAAAATGTGAGACACAAGACAATTTGCTTCTATTCATATTTCTTATTTAGGACTTTTGCTTTTCTATAGCTCTAGAATCAGTGATTATGTAGGCATAACAATTCAGATGAGATTTTTCTAAGCTGACCCTGACACAAGTTTAGCAAGACCGCATTATTTTAAACATTGTTCTTTAAATGTGGCATCTGCCCTCCAAAAGGCTTTGCAGATAACAGGCTACAGGAAATGTTTTCTCCCATTCAGTTTCTCACTCGATATATTAAAATATAAAACCTAAACTACAGTGTAAAGATAAAGAAGCAACTTTATAAAGCACGGGAGGAATTTAAATAAACTCATTACACGAATCATTGTATTAGGCTTAGAGAGGCCAATCTTTTGTTTAAAGGAAAGGAGATTTATATTTAGTGAATGGTGAAGATAGGGAAAGCGGAAAAGATTTGCTGTTACAGACAACACACAGAGTTATTAAACAAATTGTAACTGTGCAAAAAGCTGCAAAGAAAGCCCTCAGCCTTCATCTCCAGAGGTACAGCAACCCCACAACGAAGCTAAAAGCTTCTGCAGCCCAAAGCAGCAGAGCTGGCCTCATCCTCTCTTTGCCCCTCTCCGGCTGGGGGCCACCTCACACAAAGCTCATCCTTGCTGTGTTTCCCCAGGGAAGCCGGTGGCTCCCTCCAGCACCTGAAGACTGAGACCACTGCTAGATCCATTTCTCTCCTTTATGCCCTCTGGTTTCTTTACACGCAGACGTACACCTGTCCCCACGGAGCCAGCCATACACGTGTGGATGCCGCAGCAATTCCCCCTCTGACTGCGCATGCCAGCTTCCTGCTCCTGGGGCAGACAGGCTGAATTTACGAGCTAACTGCTGAAATAGGGACAGAAGGTTACTGTGAATTGGGATAAAAGACAATGGTATTTTTATTCAGGCTACCATTAGGGTGGGACTCTGAGCATTGATAGGTGGCACTTTCCCCCCAAAGTGGACTTTTCCCTCGTTGCTCCTCCTGTGTCACAACAACAAGGGTGAGAAATCCACCAAATCTGACACTCGGCTCAGAGCTGTCTTCAAGCTTATAATTTCTTGCAGTCCCCTGCAACCAAACCATTCTTATTCATAGCAGCCGTTAATTATCGTTTCCTTATCATCAGGGTTACATGCAAACTGATTTGCACGTCTGTAAGCCTCATGTTGGTCTTTGTTACTTCATTTGTTAGTGACTAATTTAAAATGTTTCATTAAGCCTGAAACAAAAGAACTGAGGCAGGAGGTTAAACAATCACTGTGGGATTCCTCCACTCTGTGACTACTGTTGGTATTTGAAGAGGACAGAAAATCCTTTGGACGCTGCGGATGTAGTCGGACAGCCCAGCCTCTCCCCCACACTGAATTTACAACTTCCAGTTGTAGCCTTCACAGTCCGACACCCCTTCAATCCCTCTGCATGACGGAATTGCTCTTCAAAAGGAAGGCACATATTCCTGCTCAATATAACAGTATATGCTACATTATCTTCTGTCTGAGCAGGGCCACACACTGACTTTATGTGCAGACTGCTGTCTTGGCTAAAACCTGAAGCAAGATGTGATTTGTTTGCAAGGAACAGCATGGCTTTGGCATCTTATGTCCTTCAAAAATCTAGATAATTTCATAGACGCCATCCCCAGGCACCCTTGAGCCATGGCTCTCATGTTACCTATCCCAGATGCTTCAACTTCATACTCTATTAATAAAAGCTGTTTTGTAGCTTTCATTTTATACTTCTACAAACCTCCATCGTCTATGCAAGTGCATTTGCCTGAGTACAGGGGCATGGAAAGATGGCAGGAGATCCTCCCTCTGTTGCTGAGTCATCTGTTGTTTATTGAGTAACCTTTTCTTCTGGGGAAGGACTGGGCAAGCAGTCATGCAAAGGGGAAGACAGACCTCTCTCTTCTCATTATTATTTTGTTTCTGGGTTATGGCAAGGCAAGTACTTGACCTGATAAAGTCCTGTCCGCTACTTGCTGAAATGCTAAGGACGTGACCTGAAACCATACAGTCTTTTAAAAATCTCCCCCCTTGTCAGTCTGTTATTTGGCACCTATGTCAGGTTGTCGGAAGAGTACCCGCCATGGTAGGTTTGCAATGGCTGCTGCCATGGGCCCAGCATACGCAGTATACTATACACACCACCAAGGGCACCGGTAGCTGCCTGTGCCAATGCATTAGTCTAAGTGTCTTTCTGTTTGCTGTGGCTCTGCTCGTTCCTCTCTCTTTTTCTTTTTCTTTTTTTTTCCTAAGACAGTACCTCTTCTCTCCTGGAACAGGCATCAACTTCCACAACCATGCATCTGGAAAATGAATATTTAACGAAACTTAATGAAAACTTCCTGCTCTAAAAAGCGTTTCCAAACCCAACAAGCTACATCACCGATCATTTTCAACCCATGCAGATGTCCAAGTAATCAGTCAAGGGCCTACAGAGTGGCATTAAAATGCTGATATCAAATGAGTCACAGTTGCTTTCCATTTACAATTTGCTCTATAAATTACATGTTTTCTTTAACTTACCTAGAGAGGTATGATATACAACTAGAGCTAGTAAATCAGAATTTTATTGTTAACTCAATATTAGGATTAGAATTTTGGATTAAGGAGGCCAAGTGCACTTGCCCTATAAAGATGTTTTCTTTTTCCAGTCTTAGGTAGACACCATGCTATGGGAAAAGACTTATGCACCTCAAAGGCATTAAGCTTCTTTGATTCAGCACATGTACTCCTTTTAGTAAAGGAAGGACTGTAAATTTACAGATATTAGTATTTTCTACCAAAGTACATACTTAAATTCACCAAAAAGAAAAACTGTAACTAACAGAAATCCTGACTACAGCAGAACTGCCTGTAAAAAGTGCTTAGGATTTTGTTGTTCCCTTCTTTTGCCTGTTTCTGTTCTGCTTAGAAATCAGAAACATCTCCATATTACTACAGTGTGATCTGTAACTTTCCAATTTAAAAAAGCTGAAAAATCTGAAGAATAACTGTAGATGTTCTTTTCTGAAATTGGCGGTCATGTTTATGTTCCACTATTAGTGCAGTTATTTCTAAGCACCTTCTCTATCTCATCACAACAATAATCGAAAAAAGGTTTATGTTGGAAGCAAAGATTTGTTTCTCCTAGAAATCCATTATCTGCTCTGTTTCCTGTCATTTACCTTTTCCCACAGCATTGCAGAGCTGTGGAATCTGAATGTTCATACAGATTGCCAATATTTTCACCATTTTTAACAAGTCATAAGGTCAACCCGTTTCAGAGGAGATAGGAAAAAAGGCAGAAAAAACTTCTGAGAATTTATTCACCTCCCATTTCACATTGGTTAGTATTCTCTTTTTCTTCTGCTTGGACTGCCTGAAAATAAAACCTTAGCCACAGATAATCTGTTTTGAAATGTTTTAAAAAAAATGAAAACGCAGGAAAGTTTAATACAATGAAACAAAATTATTTCTGCAATAACAGGACCTATCCTGAGAAATTGTGACTTAGCGCTGGTCAGAATTTCACAGAACTCTCCCAGCCTCCACTCATGTTGAGCTCAGCAATGAGAGCAATCTCATTTGCTGGCATTATAATTTGCTACGGTATTAGCACAAGATTCACCTGCCTTTACTACTGTTACTGTACCTTTTTCCTAGACTCTGGGTAAGACCCTCCATGAACCTTCACCAGTGGAAGGACAGTGGTCAGGCTTGTGGGACAAGGTGAACCCAGGTTATAAATGCTGCCTGGGGTTGGTCTCTTAATCACAAAAGCACTTCTAAACACCTACTTGTAGGGTTTCCAGGAGACACCTCAGGAAAGGGAGCGACAAGAGGTCAAAGTCAATGAAGAACTCAGGAAGCAAATACTTTTTCCTTTCTGTCCCTCCTCAGATGTGTGGGATAAATGAAACTCCCACGGGAGACTGCTCCTATAGACTTTCCTCCAGCCAAGAACTGCTCTCTTGAAGAGAGCCCTTCAAGATAGAGTATTTAAGCCTGGTTATACAGCATACATTGTACACTGATGTGTGCTGCTTTCCAGCTGCCTTCTTTCATAAAATGCAATAGAACAATAACAAAAGAATAAGATATTTATGCAATAGGAAAGCTTAAATTAGTGTTTCTTTAAGGGAAGCAAAATGTGAAAACTCTTGTCTGCTGGTTTGCCAACAACATTGATCTCCCTTACAGACGTTTTATACCAAGGATAATAATGTAGTTTCAATAGAACTACTGTTGATTTCTACCAGTAGGGCAGTGGAACCAGCCCTGCCAAGGGCCCAGCCTCAACAATGACCTTGATCTGTCACTGACCTTGACTCTCAAGCTGGGAGAGCGACAGACTAACGCTGAAGCCAGCAACTGGCACTACAGCCGAGGAATTCAAAGTGCTTTATTTGTTTCCTGTCCCTGTTAATTTTCAGTGAACAAAGAAAGGGAATTTATGCTACCACTACAGGCCAAGAGAGGCAGTTCTAATAACATCAAGTTGTTTTTTTAATTAATATGATTAAAATGTATTTTCTATCTAAAAAGAAATTGAATATTCAGACTTTAATAACTGGAAGATAGGGAAAGGAGAATGCATGCTCTAAAAGCCTTCCAGGAAGCCCTTGACAGCTTACTGAACTTCGTTTCCTTCAAAACCATTTCCTTGCTATTACTAGAATTGCTATGCCATGATACAGTATCCATGCAGATGGACATCTCCCTGCCCACCTCTATGCAATGCCTCTTTCTCAACCAGATGTCAGATTTCTGTGGACTCATGACTTTCTGTACAATGTTGCTTGCAGGTGATGAAAAACCAACTCTAGTGGCCCTTATAAGGTCCAAAATGCATTTAAAGATTAAAGAATGTCAGGGCTTTCCCATTTTCAGGACAAGACATAAAAGTAATTTTTCTTTGAATTACCTGTATCCAAAGTCACAGTTTAACACACACACACACACACACACACAAATTCATACAAACACACACCATTAAGGATTTCCTCCCCCTCCGAAGGCAGAGAAAAGCAAGGACGGAAGTCAGCAGGTACTGTTACGACTGGCAGTAGCAATGCTGCAGCACTAATGCAGGTAGTTGTTACTCCACCCTTTTCCTGGTCCTTAGAAAAAGGAACGTAATGACTAACAGTTGCTTTTTAAACACTTGCAAGGTAATTCAGCCACAACCATAGCAAATGCTATAGGTAGAGGTGCAGTTCTTAGAATCATAGAATGGTTTAGGTTGGAAGGGACCTTGAAGATCATCGAGTTGCAACCCCCCTGCCATAGGCAGGGACACCTCCCACCAGACCAGGTTGCCCAAGGCCACGTCCAGCCTGGCCTTGAACACCTCCAGGGACAGGGCTTCAACAACCTCTCTGGGCAACCTGTTCCAGTGCCTTACCACCCTCAAAGTGAAAAACTTCTTCCTAATGTTTAATCTAAACCTGCCCTCTTCCAGCTTAAAGCCATTCCCCCTCATCCTATCACTACATGCCCTAGTAAAAAGTCCTTCCCCTGCTCTCCTGTAGGCCCCCTTTAGGTACTGGAAGGCCACAATAAGATCTCCTCGGAGCCTTCTCTTCTCCAGGCTGAACAGCCCCAACTCTCTCAGCCTCTCCTCATAGGAGAGGTGCTCCAGCCCTCGGATCATCCTCGTGGCTCTCCTTCTGACATGCTCCAGCAGGTCCATGTCCTTCTTATGTTAGGGACTCCAGAGCTGGATGCAGTACTCCAGGTGGGGTTTCACGAGAGCGGAGTAGAGGGGCAGAATCACCTCCCTTGACCTGCTGGCCACACATCTTTTGATGCAGCCCAGGATACGGTTGACCTTCTGGGCTGCGATCGCACATTGCTGGCTCATGTTGAGCTTCTCGTCCATCAGCACACCCAGGTCCTTCTCCACTGGGCTGCTCTCCAGCCATTCCCCGCCCAGCTTGTATTTGTACTTGGGATTGTCCCGACCCAGATGTAGGACCTTGCACTTGGCCTTGTTGAACTGCATGAGGTTGGCTTGGGCCCACCTCTCCAGCCTGTCCACGTCCCTCTGCATGGCATCCCTCCCCTCCAGCGTGTCTGCCTCACCAAACAGCTTGGTATCATCAGCAAACTTGCTGAGGGTGCACTCCACCCCACTGTCCATGTCGCCAACAAAGATGTTGAATAGTATAGGTCCCAGTACCGACCCCTGAGGAACGCCACTCGTCACTGCTCTCCACTTGGACACCGAGCCGTTGACCGCAACTCTTTGAGTGCGACCGTCCAGCCAGTTCTTTATCCACCGGGTGGTCCATTTATCGAATCCATGTCTCTTCAGTTTAGAGACCAGGATATCGTGTGGGACAGTGTCAAACGCTTTGCACAAGTCCAGGTAGATGACATCAGTAGATCTTCCCTTGTCCACTGCCGCTGTAACCCCTTCATAGAAGGCCACCAAATTTGTCAGGCATGACTTGCCCTTGGTGAAGCCATGTTGGCTCTCACCAATCACCTCCTTGTTTTCTATGTGCCTCAGCAGAGTTTCCAGGAGGATCTGCTCCATGATCTTGCCAGGCATAGAGGTGAGACTGACTGGCCTGTAGTTCCCCGGGTCTTCCTTATTTCCCTTTTTGAAAATAGGGGTTATGTTTCCCCTTTTTCAGTCGGCAGGAACCTCGCTAGACCGCCACGACTTCTCAAATATGATTAGCATGCCTGCATACCTGACTTTTGCTATCACAGTGGGGCACAGAGAAGTTAAGTGCTTTACCCATCCTCACAGAGGGAATCAGTGTTACAGGTAAGAGTAAAAAAACGGGAGTACTGGCCTGTACCTATAATCACTGAGAGTACTCCCATGTCTTTATTCCCTGCATCTCCACTGTGCTTACATATTCAGAAGTCCTTTCATTTCCCCATTATCAGCTACCCCTCTAACAGTGACACCATTTAAATCAATAGCAAATTATTAAAAAATATTCTCACTGATTCATTTTCCTTAATGAGACAATCAGTCTTATTCAGAGCAGTATGCCCAAGCTAAATAAATGCACACTTATTGACTACAACCAAATCATGGCATACATCGTGGACAGATTTATTTTCTTACAGATTCTTCTTATAAATAAAAAAGCAGTTGTAACTTTTCTTAATCAGGTATGACTGCTTCTGTCACTGTGTTAAGCTGCATGGTGCACACGGAGATACAGTTTTCAGTGCTCTCATTAGGATGCTTGCAGGTAAGTCTGGCTGGTAACTCCAGACCTTATAGCAACTGCAGGGCATAAAAGGCTGTTCTGAGTGGTTTATCGGCTTTCTGAGAACGTTTCTTAATCTACATGACCCACCACACAGTGGAAACTGCATTTATGCAGAATGAAAATATAACTCTCCACCTCAGGAAGCAATTTCGTGACAGCAAAGAGGCATCCCTCAGAGAGCAGAAAATTCATTAAGCAGTTCAGATTTTAAAACAAGATTACAACTCATCATGGCAAGTTTTCTTGGGGGCGGCATCCTTTGGCAGGGAAGGGAGAAAGAACTGGGAGGTCACATAAGACTCTGTTGTTCGGCTAAATCGAGGAACGTGATCTATTGGGCAACTTACAGTCCATGTTCAGATTAGTGCTAACCATACCCAATATTTTACTAGGTCTAGGTACGCAGAGCAGGGCAGGAAGAATACCTGGCACCCTTTTCTAGGGCTTGTAGCTGGGAGGTGTGCTGGGGAATGGGTATTGTGCCATGCCATTCTGGAAGTCAGCATCTGCTTTAGAGGATTCTTTATCCTTGAAAAAGAGCAAGAAGATGGGTTTTCACACTGCTCCAGCCTCTCAGCACAACTACACTAAACAGAGTCATAACAAAATTAAGGTGTGGAAGCTACAAAAAGAGCCTTTCCCCAAAACCCAGCTTATGTACTCAGCCAAGCCTCAGCACCAGCGACGTGGTTCACTCTCCTGGGGAGTCTTTGCACATGGGCAAAGAGCTTCCCACCAGGGCACTTCAGTGGCTGTGGAAATGGGAAATATGCAGTTAATCTTGACTGGCAAATGGCAATACTTTGCCTAACTGAAGTCTGATAAAGCCTGAGCTCGCCTTACACTTTCCCCATTGTAATACGACCATATGGACAGAAGGATTTTTCTCTTTTTAATTCCCTTCAATTTCATCTCAGCACACCTTTCCCTAACAAGCATTTTTCCTCTTTTGATCCTGTTGTGTCTCCATACCTGCAGGACCGTTCTGCCCCTCATACTTTTAGGTAGAAGTAAGTTAAGCCTAAATGATACCTCGTGCTGTACAGCAAGATCAGTAGCTGCATATTAAATGAAGCCAACCTCCTCCATGAACTATATTCCTATGAGCCAATTTGGTCAAGTTCATGAAGTTAAGTCAAGTTCACAAAAAACACAGACGTGGGATGAAAGGCATTCAAGAGCCAGAACTGTAGCAGTGGCTGATCACAACCTGTGCAGAGCCAAGTGAGCCAGATAGGGATCAGGAACTGACAATTTATCTTTTTTTTTAAAGGAAAGCATGTGAGGAAAATAGGAGATCTACCTCCCAAATTAAGCATCTAACATCTTTGCGAGATGAAACAATGCCATTACATCACCTTCTCAGCCTGGACTCTCAGCACTCTTCGGTGTCAAGGTAAAGACCACACATTTCAGAAATTTCAGCTGTAAACCAGTCAATCTTCACATGTTAATAAACATATTTAGTACTAACGACAGGAGATGGATTGACAGCTCTGGAACCCTTTATCTATTTACCAAAAAAGGCACAACATTAATGTAGACTTCCCTTGTGAGTCACGGTCCTGCTGCTAAATGTCTCAAAAACAATGTGCTGATGAAGTCCACAGATGAGCGGGCAAAATCCTTATCATTGACTAGGCAAGACTTACAGGCAGTCATCACTCCACACTTTAAGATAACTCAAATATTTCTTATCCTATGGATTTTGCAAAGGCTGTTGTACTTCAGACAGCACAGTACATGCAGTTTATGACGTGATGCTTCTATAAACAAATCAGAGTCTGCTTTAGAATGAAAATTTGGGGAAGGTGGTGGAGATAGATTGTTTTATTTTGTGTGCTGTAAAAGACTGATTTAATAAGGTTAATTTCATTCAAACCCCTCTGCTTTTTTATGGGATTTTTCTTTTTTTTAAAAAAAAAAACCTCATCCTTACAAATAGCACCTCTTTACCCATGAAATAAATGAAACCAGAGTATTCCTATCATACTTTTGGAATTTTTTTCTTTTTACCAACCTTTTAAACAAATTTAAATATCAATCTAGTTGTTAGGTAATGATGACAGGATATTTACCTTTCTATGGTGTTTGAAATCCACAAGACTGTATGCTGCAGTGGGAACTGCATCCTGAACTCTTGAGGGAAAACATGCAGTGAAATGAAGTCCTGTTACCGATTCATTTGGGTTCAATGGACTGAATTCAGAGCATCAGCTATTTAAAGCAGGACTGTTTTATAACCCTTGATAATAATAGTTTGTCCAGCAAACTAGAGTAGCTAAATGAGACACAGACGTTTAGGTTTCATCCTGATGGCAATTCTGAGTGCCAGAAGAGATGATAAAATAAGTATTTGTGTAGTTGCAGATGATATGGAAAAGGCAAGCGTAGCCCTCAGAGCCTGGTGCTGGTAGCACACATAGACTGCGAGAACGGGTATCTCCGTACTTTGATCTCCAGTGCCACGAGAAGTTGGACTGAAATAATTCACAGGGCTACAGACGATTCATGCTCACACACTAAATATAATTTCTTTCAGTAGGAAGCATTTGTTTAACATCAGGCCAATGAGCTGCTTCTGAAATTTTCCACACAGAAGATTAAATCCCCGACTAATTCATCATTTTCCAGTTTTCCACTGCCCCCACACCACAGGCTCCCCTCATTAGGATGAAGGTACTGAATGTCTTTTACAGGTGGGGAAATTTGCATGAGCTATTCCACTTTTCAGTGAACCATATAGATAGAATTGCCTAATTGAAGTAGCATTAACAATACAGTAGCACTTTCCATTTCCAGAGCATTTCATTGTTGCAGAAATCAAAACACTTCACGAAGATATAGGTTACAAAATTCCTACCACTGTATTGGTCTGAGAATAAACAAACATATTTCTGATCAAATGCTATGGTGTTTTTAGGCTGACTTCCACCAGTCTTGCTTTTCTGACCTCTGAGTAAAAGGGGTCTTTGTTTCTTCATTTCACTCAAGTAAAGGGAATGCAGTGTATTAGTGGAGCACGAATTACCTAGTAATCTACTGCTAAAGCGTGATAGTGAGCTCAGGCATCTCTGATACCCCAAGTGTACTGCATATGAGTGACATTTAGAGTTAGTCACAAACTGGGAGTGTAAAGATGACCCATTGGCTTCTGAGAAGGAGGATAAAAGCGGCAAGAACACCACTGACTGCGTGGATGAGAATCACAGAACCACGGAACAGCCCAGAATTGGAAGGGATCTGGAAAGATCATCCATTCTGGAGGCTTTAAAGAACAATTTAGACAAGCTTCTGTCAAAATTTGTTGAACTGATTTGATTTTGGAGTTTGCTAAGTCTTGGTGACCTTCCCCTTGCTCAATTTCCTATGTTCCAGCAAGCGAAGGGAAGCAGTGGGGTAGTAACAAGAACGTATAAACAGGGAGATGCTCCTGCAGCTACTAACTGGTAGAGAACAGCATCAATGGCCACATTTCCCTGCACTGCAGCTTCGGTCAAGGACAAGCTTTTGCTCTGTGTTTATGCTGTGCTTAGCACAAAAGGCTCTTAGTCCACTACTGCTCTTCTCAGTGGTACACAAGCTCAAACTTCAAGCAGATGACACACTATCCTGATTTTCCCTTTTTTTCTACCCTCACAGTCCCTTCCTCTATCTCCTACCCCATAACAGAGTTGTACTGCTTCCTTACCACATTTATTTGCTTGAGTGTTTTATACACGTCTCCCTACCCTTCAGATGCTTGCACCTTTGAATCGTGAAGTCTCCAACTCACGATTTGTGCAAAATTCTCAGTACAGTCAAACCACACTTAATTAGGATCTTTAAAGGTTATCATAATTTTTATTCCTGTTATTACTACTAATAATTAAACATAATGGATTATTTTCTCAGTTGTCCCACTGACAAGTCATTTACATGCACACTGCTTCTGCCAATTACAAAATAAGGAAAATAATTCCGCCTTATCATTACAAAGCACTTCCCTTGCACCAAAATCTCAAAAGAGGAAAACAGTTGGCTTGCAACTCAGTGGTAATCCCTTCCACAAAAGAACAAAGGAGTATGAAGAGAGAAGAAAACTCTTCTCCCTTGGTTTTCACTCCTTTGACATTACCAGAAGCTTTTCAATATCTGGTCTTAAGCATGTGCCTGCAGAACACGTGCATGTTTGAACAATGCACTTACACCTGTACGAAGAATTACTTTGGCAGGGGTCCTTCAAAGTCCCCTGTTCTTCACAGATACCGATGGAAAGGATGAAATTAAGATTCTGATTGTTTTGAGTGACAACAGCAAGTGCAACAGAACACTAATTGTATAAGGAAATTTTAAAGGTGCCAAGTACGGTATACTGGAAATCACCTTTAAAAAACAAAACACACTGAATGTGTAACATCCGTATTTTGAGCCAATTCCTCCCTAGTATATTTTAAACAAGGAAGTCTTATCTGTAAGTAAGTCCTGCAATCACAACTGGAAGTGAGCGGGCAGCACTCACCCCAGAGAAGCAGCACAGTAGCTTGGGAGATTCTGCACAGTTCTCCCTAGCTCTAAAGGCGAGACCTCCGGGCTGTGTCGCTGCCTCCCAAGGGGAACAGCAGAAGCCATGATGCATTCAGGACAAAACTACAGAAAATACAGGGAAACGACCACAGGGAACAGAACACACGGGCTTGAGGGGACTTGGTGAGATGGCTTAGTGGATTTGTCTCATTTTTAATTTCTGGGATTCTGAACCATTGCGTGACTGTATACAGAAGCTTTGCTTTTCTCTTCATGTCCTGCAGCACTATGTACAGTACAAAAAAGAAATCATACCATGTCTGATTAGAGTGGCTTACAGCATACATTAATAAATGCTGCCACGGCAGGCAAGTACTTTTTTTCACATCAACCTATCACCATAAAAGTGACCTGGGAAAGACCTGGAATGGTCTGATGCGCTGCTGAGTAGTTTTTATTCTAGCCAAATGGAGAATGTGAGAAAAAAAGCAATATAACTTTAAAGAGAGAATGAGAGAGAGCCCAGAATACACAGATAAACAGCCACTCTGTTGGCAGATGGTAGTAATGAACAGTGAAGCACTGGAGTTTCTAATTTCCCTTTCAATTAACAAAAGGAATAAACGCCACCACAAGCAGCTCTCTGCCCTCAGCCCCATTTCCATTGGCCTGCGCTGTATGACGTTTCACTGAACAACCCAACACTCCATACAAATAAGGGATCTGAATGCTTAGTCAGGGGATGGCTTCGCAATATTCAAGGCAAAAGCCTACCTTCCTCATCAAGGCTGCATCTGCAGCTGACGCACCAACGGCTATCGCAGTGTCCTCCCCACCCACTGAACTCATGCCTGTGAAGTGCGTTGGTTATCTTTGACATTTCCATCTCTTCAGGTGTTCATTAATTTAAAAACCACTTACAGTTATGCAGCTATATATGTGCTTCACCCTCCACCAAGCTTGGATCTATGTCAAGAAACAGACTTATTTCACCTTACAGAAAACCACACAGGAAATTATTCAAAAATATCAATGCAACTAAGATTTTTTAAATCACACCAGAAAAACATAGAGATGGACTAATCTAAGAGCACAAAAAAAGAGGCAACCAGTTAAGTAAGTTACTCCATTCATTTCACATTCATTTCACTCCATTTTTGACATTCACAGTTAAAAAAAAAGCACACAAAAACAACAAAAAAAAGTGTAGCACATCTTCCAGCAGACTGATTGCTTTTGCCTGATGAATACCTGTGAATCAAAGTGCACGGACTACTGCCCAGAACTGATGTGAAATGATTCTTTGAATGTGTTCACCTTCCTTCTCCAACTCCCTAAAATGCTCCTATCCTTTTTTTATTGCTGCTACCAACGATGGACATTTTTTGACAAAAGGATTAAAAATAATGGCATGGGGCCTAATACTTCTTTTCACTGCATCAGTTTTCAGCACATTAATTGCACTGACTTTGCACAAATATCCCACCTTTTGAACACAGTCACTAAAACAGGCCCGTAAGTTCTGTTGCTATCTTGCTTTTGCATTATGTTATTTGACTTAAACCAAGGAACTGGTATGAATACCACTATGGACAGAAGAGAAGGCAGCACAGACCAGTGACAGTAATAGACAGCCATCGGTTAGGCATTTCTAATGTTAACAGCACTTAACCGATGTGCAAGAGTAAGTGTGACAAAAGTCTGTATGTTTTATGTTCTGCTGTTACGAAGCAATGAGTGAGAATTTCGCACAAAACATGGAGCTCCTACCTTCTCTTGCTGAAGCCCAGTTGTCCAACCAAGACTCGTTTGTAGATGTGCATATACACACATACACACAAGACCACATGTAATTTTCCTTCTTTATTGATACACTTCCAATTATTTTATCTTCTGCTGTGTCTTCTTGTGGAGCAATGACCAAAATACTGTATTTTCACTCCTCATATTTCTCCTCCACTGTATTTCCTCAAGCAATAGCTATTACTTAAGTGACAGCTTTTACTGTTATCACCCCAAGGAATCCCAAGGGTTCAGGTGTTGGCTTACAGTCTATAGCTCTGATCATAGGCAACTTGGCTGAGCGAATAGCCTGCTTCCAAATCCTGAACATACAGAGAGTCCCATAATACTTAACATTTTGCATAAAGAACAGAATAAGGTTTCTCTGGCTTCATTTGAGACATATGAAGAAACATACAGTACCCGAATTAAGTGAGAGCTCCTAGACCTGCATACAAGCAATGCTGATGGCAGATGGACAAGAAAATCAGAGTACTTTATCTTTTTTAACTAAGGCATAAAATATTATGGAGTCAATTTTATTACTGACAATAATACACACCTTAAAAAAACCAAAAAGGCAACTTCATTTCGCTTCCAGATCCTAGACTGAATATGAGAATCTGACAGGTAAAAACATTATCTTATGGATGGGCACACTGATAAGAAAATATTGAGGGGGGGAAAAAAGATAAAACCATGCTGTGTCATTTTTTAATGTTTAATTTAACACATGGAAGGAGCAGACCTGAAGGTACTTATGCAAGATGTCGATTAAGGAAAATACACAGGCTCTAAGACCCACTCTAGTCCCAGACCAAGAACTATCATCATCTAGGGTTTGCCCCGCTGTCCTTTCCTTTTCTTTGCTATTACTGATTTGTGCTGGCTCTCAGCTAAAATGGGTTCCAAGCCAAATACTTACATCTTCTGTTTAACAAAATTATTCGCACAACCTTGCGTTCTTTGACCGCTCATTGCTCTCCTGCAGCACTTCCTATTGCCAGCTGGGTTGCTCCCTGCATCTTAGCAGCCCCTGTTGATAACTGACCACCTAGGATCAGCCTTTCTGACTCAGGCTACAAGGGACAAGCTACCACAGTGTCTTCCTGGGGCACAGTGAAGGCATATGCCTGCAACAGGGGAGAGCAGTGAACAAATGATGGAAGGCTGGGAGAAATACCTCTTAGCTTTGCTGTGGCAGCCTTTTCCACAAGCCCCCAGCCATGACATGTAAAAGGGATGGAGAGACACACAAACTGGCACCCAGTAAGAGCAGTGATGGGGGACCACACTGCTGGATGACAACATTTCACCAGTATTTCTATGCTAGAACACGGCAAAGAGACGCATGTAAATGTATCCAATTTTACAGGCAAGTATTTAATGAAACCAGCAGGAGTCCATGATCTTACTTTTGAAGCCCTACTATCCACTGTCTACCCCCTATCATTCATCTGGTGTTTTGCCTAAACACTGCAGTAAGTGCAGGATTTACCTGTTACGAACAGAACTTTAATCTGAGCCACACCGCCTTTCCAGATGCTTGTAAAACAACAAATACATGCATGCATCAGCAACAACGGCTCACCTCCAACCCCACATGGCTGGAAGGGAGCTCGCTCTTTCCCCTCTCATGCAGGAGAAGGACTCCTCAGAGAAATGTGAAAATGCATCACCTCTATCTTAATTTCCACATCAGAAAAAAGAACTAGTATACGGAGCAATACCTGACATGTCTTATTGTCATGGTTCGGATTAGGGAGCATTGGATATAAGGTGAAATATGTTCCCTCTTGCTCTTGGAAAAAGGGTGATCAGCCCTTCCAGCAACTGTTGGTACCATTAAGAAGAAAAGGTCTGCTTGCTAACTGCCAGGCAGCTGAGTAGGCTAAATAAACACTGACACTATGACAGACTTCACTGAGTAACACTGGCAAATGCATGAATTTACATCTGTATTTAAACCTGAGTGCAAACTGAAACATTGCTATTACCAGGAAAATAAAAAGCCTAAATGCAATGATAATACCCTACACTTGGCAAATGGAAAAAGGGGCAGATGGATTTTTCTATTTACTTGGCAAGTGGACATTATACTTCTTGACACTGGCTGTAAACCAAGTGAAAAAAATAATAATTGGATAAGTAGCGATTTTAAGCAAGACTGCTGCATTAAAGGACACACGCTGAGCAAGTGATGGATTTCATTGCTAAAAAGATTGGAGGCTTTTAATGGATTGTTAAAATGCTATTACGAAAATGGTTTAGAGGTCCACCCTCTAGAGAGATGTAAGGGCATTACTTCCTACATACCAATTTGATCCTCAAGGGTGTGCACATATGTGCATATAGTACTTTAATATGGTGGTGATTTGCTATGATGAACATAGTGTATGTCTACTAAAAAGCAATAAAAGCCTATTCAGTACCTCACGTGAAATGAGTTGGTACTCTCAGACGTCTTTAGTTATACCTACATGGATATGACTTTAAATAATTGAGTTAGATTTCAGTCTTGGAATGGGATCACACACCACAAAACTATGTCCAAAACTGATATCCTGCCTTGCACGGCGCCGTAAGGCATTAGATGTTAACAATCCACTTTCTTTCCCATCTTCCATCTCTACAGAAAAGTGCTACCAAGCCTTGCTGATGAGCCTTCCTGATGATCTTTTAGAACAGAAAAGATTATATAGACGTATAAAATTTAAAGATTAGAAACTTCTAGAAAAAAAAATGTGCATTTACTACCTGCGTGACTGGGAGAAGCTCCAACTCAGTGCCAGGCATCTGGTTTCGGTTGCTAGCCCATATTCCCAAAGGGGTTGGTCAGAAGTGCCAGGTGCAAGACATCAGACGACTTCTTGTGGATACAAGTTATTTTTAGCAGCACTTTTAAGTTCAAGAATAGTGATATGTTTCTGAATCTATCTCCATGTTTGGTACTCTGATTGTCAGCCTCTGCAGGGTGGTGAAATATGGAGTGGTCTAAACATACTCACATCTCCTCTGCCACCCCTTGAAGTAGTCACAGTCAAGTAACAAAGGAAGGACAGTCTGGGGAAAGCTGGTTTCGCTCAGCAAAAAAGCAAATTTATTTCCCCATTAGACTACTCAGACCTTGTACTAGTCAAAATTGTGGGGTTTTTTTCCTGAACATCAAGTTTTGTTCTAGTTTCAGGTTTTTCATCACCCTCATCATTACCACGTCTCCCATTTCAAAAGGAGACTCCCCCAATGGCTGTGGTCCTACTGAGTCAGGACAGGACATTGGCTTTTTTCATAACTTATCAAATGTGTTAAAATTAGCGTAGAGGTATGTAATCCGCATAGTCATGCAGATAACTCTCTCCTTGAGAGAGTTATTTTCAGATAATTTTTCCTGAGGAAGCAATGCTTATGTGGTAGTATGGTCTACATATCAGTCTGTGTCTGTTCATCTGTCTTCCAGACCTCCTACTCTTCAATCAATTGGCCAATTTCAACCCAGTTAAGCAGACTGATAGAGTCCAAAAAATGCCATGTTTATAGATGTGTTTGGAAAATACAAATGATCAGGTGCAAGAGTTTGGAAACCCCATTAGTGCCACACTAAGGGAAAGACAGTGAGGGGAGCGCAAAACTTAGCATCATCGGACAATTACCATCAAAGTAAGTTCTGTGGGTTTTGTCTCATCATCTTTAAATCATCATCTTTAAAGAGGGATCATAATTTCAAATAGCACAGCAAAATCTAACCACAACCATACATCACAGGTATTCAACCCAAGTAATGACAACTGATGCCCCTTTTCCTTTTTCCCTACCATTGTAAGGTAATGTTTTCCTACTACCCATAAAGTATTCACCTTATTCTGAGTCTTAATAGCTCCATCTCATCAATGACACGGGAATTACATAAAGCTGCACAAGAATAAAATTAGATTCCACCTGTGCAACAGAAGACATCTGGAAGCCAGGACCTTGACAAAAAATCAGGAAAATATTCTAGCAACAGAAACTTGCACTGTCAGTGAGGATACAAGTAAAGTTTGCTGTTTATTCTTCCTCTGTCCTAAAGGTGGAAGGTAAAAAGAACTAGTGTCATCTGCCAAAGCTAGTCCTAACTTCTCAAGACCACCTTGTGGTCACTAGCCTGTCAGTGAAGAGGGCATAATTTGCAACAGCAACCAGTATCAGGAGGCTCTCCAGCGGGCAAAATACATTACCCAGGCAAAGACCAGCAGCGCTAGCTGTCTGCAGGTGGAGATTACAGGAAACAGGGACTGCTCTGACTGCTTGGCAGCTTCACATAACACTTTCTGACAGCAGACTTACTCCCTCTGCCAAGCTCTGCAGAAACAGGGTGTCAGGAGTTTGCAGAGCAAGGTTACAAAATAAAAGAGCAAAACAAAACCAGCCGTCTTCAGTTGCTGCTCTGGTTTGTGGTTTCATCCTCCCATGACATTGCTTCACCAAGTCTTCCTCTTCAAAAAAATATACATTTCAAAATATATATTTAAACACCACCGTTTTTATTAATATGGCAATTATAGTCATGCTTGCTTAAAAGAGCATGGATTCAAAATTCACAGGAATTTGCTGTTCAGAAAATTCACAATTCATAGGTACTGAACTTTATGCAACAGAGTTGTTATCACCAGCTGGGAATGCTAAGTTGCACTGTTAAGACCCAAACTTGAAATTTCATGAAACAGTTTTCTTTCAAAAAATGCAAGTCAAAATAAAAACTATTTCTCCAAAACATGTTTAATTCAATGAAAAAGATAGCTACAATCTCAAACTAAAGGAACAAGCATTTGTTCCTGTTTTGTCATTTTTCTTCATCTCTAACTTCTTGGGTTTTCAGTAGTTTAGACTTCTGTTAGGTTTGAAACTTCTTATACAGTGGTTCAAAACCTGTCTCATAGCAAGTATCTTATACAATCCTAGCAGAAATAAGGAGAAATTTAACAAATAACAGGATCTTCCCCTTCTGGGATGTATAAAAATGTTATAAATTAGTTCCAGTAATTACTTTTTGATATTTTACTAAATTGCAAGAAAATCTAAAATAAAAATAAAATATTGTGTATTACTGTGCTGAGAGCTCAGTTTAACCCCTAGTGTTAAAAGAATACAACAGGCCACATGAAAAGAATTTATATAATTACATGTAAAATTATTTTAACCATGACATGGTTATGACTCTAATAGTCTGAGACAGAATGCTAACGGTTTACGTATCCAAAATAGCTACAGGATCTGTGATTTTTCTGGACTGCAACTGAAAGAGGAGAGCCACGAGGATGATCCGAGGGCTGGAGCACCTCTCCTATGAGGAGAGGCTGAAAGAGTTGGGACTGTTCAGCCTGGAGAAGAGAAGGCTCCGGGGAGATCTTATTGCGGCCTTCCAGTACCTAAAGGGGGCCTACAGGAGAGCTGGGGAAGGACTTTTTACTAGGGCATGTAGTGATAGGATGAGGGGGAATGGCTTTAAGCTGGAAGAGGGCAGGTTTAGATTAAACATTTGGAAGAAGTTTTTCACTTTAAGGGTGGTAAGGCACTGGAACAGGTTGCCCAGAGAGGTTGTTGAAGCTCCATCCCTGGAGGTGTTCAAGGCCAGGCTGGACATGGCCTTGGGCAACCTGGTCTGGTGGGAGGTGTCCCTGCCTATGGCAGGGGGGTTGCAACTCGATGATCTTCAAGGTCCTTTCCAACCTAAACCATTCTATGATTCTATGATTCTATGAAATTCTCACTACAGTCTTGCACAGTTTTATATTTTTCATATTTCTTTCAGCAGCTATCACTCAAAAGCTTTCCAACTTTTCTTCAATTTTCAGAAAGTTCTGTTCCTTCAACAAGAGTTAATTTTAGAACCCTCTGATAAATATTCCTGCACAAGGACAGGCTACCTGCAATGATCTGTAAAACAACGTCTAAATTTAGGCTCTTACATTTCATTTTATTTATTTTTTTATCCTGAGACAGCAGCTTGCAAAGTCCAATGCTTCATCTTAGTTTGACTTTGTACAGCAAGACAGCAAAACTATTTGAACCACAATTTTATATATGCACTGTGTTTACCTATTTTGGTTATTATCTGAGAATTTTAAGATTCAACTATTTAAAGTTAACTATTCACTAGTTTAGCGCAAGTACATAAGAGAATAACCGTTCTGTAAGGCATGAGCCTAAAGAGTTTACTTGTGCACTTAAAAACGAGAATTTCATGGAAAACAGAAGCATGTGAATTTAACGCAGGAGATGAGTATGTGTGTGAGGTGCCATCTGTGGGAATGACTGGATGGTGACAGTGACCTGAGACGAAATCGTAGCTAGTTACTGGAAGATTTACTATTGGAGTTAAAGGCAACAGAGTTTGTCCCTGGAGTATGAAAAACATTTCAAAGAAACTTGAGAAGTAGTGCTGCAGGCATGGAAACCAAAAGAGGTGCCAACATGGCTCATGGGAGGTCCTGGTAGCGACTGTCCCTGGGCTCTTCCCTTCCTACCTCTGCACACTCAGTGACTACTACTGTTATATTTAATTTAGCCTACTGGGACACCGAGTACTGCCAGATCGGGGCTGTAGACAGCTGCCCTGGTTTCTACTTGCTTATACCAGCTCCGGGAGATCCTGCTTTTAGATAGGAGCAGAGTAATTCAGACTGGGGAGAGACCTGTGGAGGACGTCTGGTCCAGCTCTGCTCTCAGAGCAGGGCTAACCTCAAAGGCAGATCAGGTTTGAAAATCTCCAAGGACAGAGCTTGCAGAAGCTAACTACGTGCCTGTTCCAGTGCTGAACTACTCACACCTTTGTACGTGTGTTTCCTGTACTGCATAAAAAAAAGATCTAAGTCCCGTTTACAAAGTTACAGACAATAAAATATTTATACTTGCCAGATACTTTTTGGGCTAAATGGATAAAAAGTCACCAAAGATCAAGAATGCCGTGTAAGTACAAATAATTCACTCTTAGCCACTTGTTTTTGAAGGCTTTCTACATGTATTTTTCTGATACGATGATATTGCAGCACATCTCAGCAAAAGAAAACTATTAAAATAGCCTCATCTCTGCTCCCCTATGCTTTCAGCTCTGCCTCACTTTTCTTCCATAAAAACACTGCCATAAAAATAAGCACAGGTTTGATTTGTGACCTATAGCCCACCACAAACATCTTAGGGTGCTGCAGAAAGCAACTGATACTCAGATGACCCCGAGCTGATACACAGAGAGATACTTAAAAGCACTGCAGTTTGCTGAATCCGGTCCTCCTCACCAGCAAACACAATTGTTTTAAGGGTGCAGAAACAGAGCCAGGAAAGAAAAGAAACTGAGGACACTCAAGCAACTGCTCAATGACCTTGAAAAAGGCAGAAAATCAAAATTGAGGGGCAAAATATGGTGAGGATCCTAGCTGCAAACCTTGAACTCCTAATGGGTTTTATATATGATCCTCCCATGAGGAAGAGAATGCAGGCTGAAAAAATACAGAGCTGATCTCATGCTGAAAGGTGGGATGCCCTTTGGGGACTTTCAGTAGTTCGCAAAGATTACACAGTCATGCTCAGGACATCTTTGTTAGGAGTGACACAGACAAAGTGGCCAAATCCTTGGTGTACAAGACAACGAATCAAGAGAAAATAGAAAGTAGGCACAAAATTCCCATTTAGTTTTAGTCTGTTGATATTAACATAATATCATTTTGTGGGTTTAACTTACGCAAAATATTTTGTACATTTCAATACACTGTCGATATATCTAATTCTAGCTCCACATTATACAATATTGCTATGCTTTTTTTTTCCCCCTCTCCAAACGAAAGCATGACTCATTTTATATTCCATGGACATACAAATGGAAATTGCCTTCTATCATAACAGCTAGTAGACTTTTGTAAAGGAAATAATAGAGCCTGTTTTCAAATGAATACATCCACAGAACTGATCCTTCCCACTCCAACCACGCTACTGTCTGGGCTCCCTGGTAATGCTCACTGTTCTACAGCTGTTTAACGGCTTCAGAAATACTTATCACTATTATACCCAAGCTGAGGTACAGAAGAAGATAGGAGTGATGGGGGCAAAAGGTATCTCCCACTCACTTCTCTTGCTGACCTTCATTCTCCTAGAGCTAGAAATGCCTACATCCCCGATGAAGGTTCTCAAATTATCTCTGCCTCTTTAGGAGCCACAAAAGAGCTGGAATGTTGCACATGGTCCAGGGAAGGTCCCCATGGGATGCACAGGGAGCCTGGGATGTCTTCCTGAAACGTGGAGAGCAGTATGAACTGTCTTCCCATCTCATGTCCAACACAGGGCAAGGTGCAAATACCCACCGCCTCCCTGCACACCAGAATTCCTGCCAGGCATCATCTTCTGCCCAAACACAGCTCTGATCCCAAGGCAAGGTACATAGCAATCGTATACGGGGTCACACCGGTGCTTCTTCTTGCCCATTAACGTTTTCTGACTGTGATCATCACTAGATTCTTTGGGGGAAAGAGCTGAGCTCCCACAAATAAAGTTCTATGCAGAAGCAGCTCAAAATAAACAGGGCTGGAGGTTTCACTGAATGTTTGGTTAAAAGCCCGTTCTGGCAAATAAAAAGCAGACCTGCCTCTTTGTAGGCAGATTTCTTCTACTGTACAGCACAGTACAACAACTGCTGAGACTATCATAAAAAAAATTTCTAATTGACAGTGTCAACTTCCTCTCTTACTTTATAGATCGCCAAATGAACATATGTACATGTATATGTATGCACTTGTATGTGTATTCATATATATGTATAGATACATAAATACAGACATACACAAATGTTTTGATCTGAGTTAGGTTGGAATATTGTTTTAAAACATTACCTGACAGAAAGGTCTCAGGATATTTATCATCCAATTCTTTTGACAGGCATGTGGATTTCCCCAACTATTTGTGCAGTTTCACTTATGTCATGTCCTACACCTTATACTGGTAGAAGAAAAAGCTAAAAGCAAAGACCTGCAACGGTCCTGGGACTGTCTGTTCCTCAGACCGCAAACTTGTTAGCACTTTTTCTGAGAAACATTTTGCTGATACACACTTAAATGAAATGTCTATGAAATGAGAGCCCCTAAAGGACCCACATAGCTTCCCAAAAGGATCATTACGAGGAAATGGAAACCTGTGCTGATCTGCGTGTAGAAAGGAGGATGAATGCTTTGTGAGACATTACAGAAAGTGGTAAGGCTTCATTTCCAAATCAGGCCAAAACGGATGGCAACGACTTCATTAACATCTTATTCATGCAAAGCATCCAGCAGCATATGCAGGACATGGTATGTAACGCTGGCCTCATTCCGAGATCCGTGTTATGAAAGATTATCTCCTTATGTCCCTTCACTATGATATGAACTGTTAGCAGACTTGCAGTGAACTTTTGCTGCTATCTCAAAGCAAGCCACAGCGGCTCTTCTTTTAGCTCTCAAAGGACATTCAGGTTTACTAATTGCTTTTCAAAAGGCCAGTTTGCTCCTGATCAAAAATTGCTAATAGAAAAGAACATAATCACATACTACTTCCCTCACGGTCATCTGAGTAATGTTATCATCTCACTAATTTTATTCAACAAATATGAAACACAAGCAGTTTATGCACCTATACAACTTCGATTATCACCAACAACCTGTATATATTGTGGATTTCTAAGCCGCCTTGTTCACTTTTATCATTTGCTTATATTAAGGGAGCTGCTTTGTGTACAAGCTTTCAGTTTTGGGGTGATTTCTGGAAGAACAAGAACTATTTAAAGGCACAAGAGAGATCACCTGGCAAAGGCAGATTAAAAATTAACAAAAGAAGTTTGGCCCAACATGACCCTGAAAACAGGCCTCACATAATGGACCATCCCTTAGGATGAAACCAAATGGTTCATAAATGCAGAATTGAAAATACAGAAATAGAATTGAAGCAAGAAAAGAACTAGAACAATTTAAGAAATTTTGCTAATGGTGGGGTCTGTTAGCTCCAAAATCTGTTCCAACTGGCTGCTTGATGAATGGGGTTTGCAGATGACAAGGACGTGTTGCTTCCCCTTTCTCCACTTTAAACACAAAAGTCAGCAACCCACCTCCACTCCAAATGCTTTCCTGAAAATCCTCACTAGAGGATTAACTCCAGCTATTGTTACAATCCATTTCATAGCAACTTCCCTTGCCTGACTTTTGGAAGTCATCACAGACCAAATCACTATGTCCTGCCAACTGAAGAGTACAAATTGTGTACAGTAAATTTCACAAAATCACAGAATTTGTGAATGTGTAATCTAACTCCACTGTTAAAAGTCGGTCCTCAGCTCTTCTCCACCATGCTGTTTCCTTGGACCAATGCACTGATTTCTACAGGAACAATACAAAGAGAGTTGCTGTTAATATAACTGGAGAACACTTCTGCAAGTGTTCCTGTGTACATGATGGCAAAAAATTTTGAAATATCACAACTGAAATGGAAGGATTTGAAAGTCCCAAAGCTGGCTTTGCCAAGCTGATGTAGAGTGCAATTGATACACACTTTTACTGAGCTGTTGTGCTAGTTACAGAGAAATTTTGCAGTTCATGAATATTATGTACATTTCTTCCTAAGCCACAATTCTTATGTTGTTTTAATTTGCTTTGAAGAACTTCATAGGATTACAGGAACGTTCAGGTAGGAAGGGACCTCAGGAAGCCTCTGGTCCAATCCGCTCCTGAAGCCAGGCTTAGCTGTGAGGTAAGACCAGGTTACTTAGGGCTTTGTCCCATCGAGTCACAAAAACCAACGATGGACATGGCATGATCTCTCTGGGCAACCTGTTCCCTTCCTGACTGTCCTCATGGGGAAAAAGATTTTAGCAAAAGTCTGAGAAACACTATTTCTTATATGAAAGCTGTATCAAGAAGGCATTTGTGTAGATCCGGTTTATGATACCTGGCTTTCTCTTCATTTATTTACCTGTTAGCTGCTCTCCACAGTGTAGTTTCACTATTAAGGAGCTCTGCCAGGTGAAAATGAGGTCAGGCTCTGCTGACAAACACATGGCTGAAACGGTCCTGCGCTCCAGCCAGAAACAGGTCATCTCAGAACACCTCCCCATTTTTAGCTCAGCTAAAATGAAACAAAAGTTTTTCAGCATTCCAAAGGCTGTTCCTACTTAGCACATTTAAAACCAGTAGGCAAGCCGGGAAGGAAAGAGGCAGTTAACATGAAATTTGAGGCAAGCTCTCCCAAGTGAAAGGTGGGCCTGTGCTGGCTGTGAAATCCACTTTCTTTCCTGGAAGCTGGTGGATCAGGAGTACCTGTATGTTCAGTCACCAAACACATGCTTAACTCCACACGGTAGTTTTAAGTTGCAATGTTATCACGACTGTAGTTCATTGATGGGGTGGTTTTTTTCCTCCACCAAATACTAGAGCACAGACCCTGTGCCAAGATGAGTGAATGCATCACACAACGGGGCTTAACATCTGTATTGAGGACAATGACTTCAATCATCTCCACAATGGTGGGCTTAACATTCCCATCCTGCTCCCTTTTCCAGACAGCCCATAAAGGAAAACTTTACCCCAAACACCTGATTAGTTACAGTCGCTGATTTCATACTACAGACTTTAGGCAAAAGTTACCCTACTTGTAATCCAGAATAACTCTAGCCGGTAGCGTTCTTTTAATGTAATTTCATAGAAACATGTCTAAAAACCACTTGGACTTAAGCTGGGGTGCATCACTGAGTGTATATAAGCATTCAAAAGATCCAACAGCTCAGAGAAAGGCCTTTTACAGCAGTGAATATTATCCTTGATTATTACTGAGCACCAGCATATGCTCTCAAACATCAGACTGGCACCAATCCTGCAGTCTGCTGAAATGATATCTCTGCGTTAAGCAGCACTATCACTCAAGCGCAAGACACAGCATATTAGTTAACCAGGCTTCTGGTCTTCCTGCACATACTTGTTCAGGAGCAAAATGTGTCCCAAATGGCACCTGTTGCCTCTCTTCCCGGATAAGGTTAGGAGCAAGTGTTTCTTTCAATGGAAGGAGAAAGGGAAAGAAATGAGCCCATAGATTGTTCCCCCTGTCAGCATTTGTGCCACAGATACTGGGGAACTTATCAGAGACAAAGCCCTAGTTCAAGCCAGCAACTTTTTATTCCCTCAAGAGAGCACATGTTGGCATCTACGGTATTTACAACTCAGCAGATCATGGTGGGGATAACGCAAGGCTTTTCCACAAGAGAAAAGAAGGCATAAATGTGTTGTGGGAGTTGCTTGCTACACCAGTAGCACTGGGCATTTGTCCCATTAAGAGCTAAAGGAGGGGAATGTCAGGTCAAGAAATGACTCCTTACAGCACAGCTTAAAAAAAAAAAGCAGAGTAATATTTCATTAATAACATTTTAGATAAAATGCATTCATTATCTTGCTTCTCACTATTGACACTGCAGTTATGTGTTCAGCAAACTCATAATAAAGCCTACAGTTTCAGAGGTACGTAACTCGGCCATAAACTACAGTTTCCCAGCCCTTATTTTTGTATACAGGCCATTAACTTGGTAACAAGTTAAAACATTTCCTTTTTAAATTTGACCATGTTTTGGCAAAATGCATGAGAATCATAAGCTCTTTTGTTCTGCGTATCATGAAAGCATGTATAAAAGCCCTTTTTTTGCAAGCTTATAATCAGTTCGTCAGCCATTGCTCTGGTAAGGGCTCCTGGGAGGGCAGGGAGTGTAAAATCAATCAGGATTCTTCACAGTGCCTGTAGTGAAAATTCCTGCCATCTCTATGAACTCCCCGAGCTTTTAGTTTTCTTTGTTGTGTTTTTCATAAATCATTATATACTTTGCAAAGGCAAAGAACTGAAACACGCAGAGCTTACACCTAGGCAGAGTGGGGGTGAAGAAGGAAGGAACGCGCTCTCTGCATCACTGCAAAGGCCATATATTTCAGACTGTTTATTGTCGTTACGCTCTGTTTTTATTTTTAATTGTTTTACTCTTTCGTTAGATAGCCTTTAAACTATCTTTTTCCCTCCAGGATTATAAATTGACGTACTACTTACATGTCAATGGTGACTTGCATATTGTGCCTTTGGCAGGAACCGTACTCAGTAATGTTTCCTCAATAAATGAATGATAAAACACTGCTGTTACTGAATAACATAAAAATGCAGTTTATTACCAATCTTACTGCCTGCAACTATTCCTGTTAGTACGGTAATGGTAATTTACAGACCTGTGCTGCCAGTTATAGGCCAGATCACTGGCCCACTAATAAGCCAAATATACAAGAAACTCCACAGATGATTATGACTTCATGCTTTGATCTAGGCTAGACCCAAACGCACAGTTCAGACATACAAGATGAGACAGTTCTGAGGGCAGAAGCAATTCAGATAGATCCAGACCCCAAAATAAATGCACAGAAGGAAACATCAGGGATAGTGCAAATACTGCCATAGCACAACATTTTCATCTGCACATTTTACATTCGATGGTATTAACATCGTAACTTTCCATTTCAAATGTTTAACCTTTTCTCATCTATAACTTTGTTTCTGTGCTTCTGCTTACATGCATGCATAAATGTAGGAGGATGGATGTTGGGGTTCACCTGTCTTCATTTCCCTGACCTAGTCTAACACAACTGCAGGAAATGCAGCCGTTGCCGTGGCTCTTACACTCCTGTGCAAACATTTTGAGAGACCCACAGACGTGAGGTGACAACTTCCATTAGATTGCTATGGCATTTGGTTGCTTCACGCATCCCTGTTCCTTTCAAAACTCCAGTTCTTCTGACTAAGATGAGCAAACAGCCATCTCGCCAGGAAGGGAAAAGGCTGAGACCACTGCTCTGTTCAGTGGCTGCACTGGGCAGCAGAACAGCTCCACTGGAAAACATCACAAACTTTCAAATGGTATGTGTGATTGCATTTTGCCTGCCTTATGACTTTTGAAGACAAATAGATATAGATTACTTGAAAGGTAAACTGGAAAAATTTCTAAAGGTCCTGACAACACAAAAGGCCACTATATTTTCCTTCTCTTTATGCTTGCAACTCTATATGCATCAGCACCTCCTCAGGTCTTGGACTTCACCTTTATCAAGACCTTCCTTTCCTCTCTTGATTACAGCTCACCTCTCAGATTTCAGCTCGCTGCACGCATAAACATCCTGTCCTTCTTCCTTTTGCACAGAAGCACGACCATGTTGCACAAGTCTCAAACAACTTCTGAGTCACACACTGATTTCAGGCTCTAGCTCACGACAATTTCTACATTCAGCATCTCGAGTCTCTCTGCTCTCCATTTTGATTTAACATTTGCTTCTTGTTGGCCCATTCAGTTAATCTTGTTGCTGCTAAATAAAGTAGCCTTTCTCTCTGCAAATCCTGCCATCTGGAACAGACTTCTACTTATGTTTCAGCAAATCACTTGCTTTTAAAAATCTGGAAGCGTATCTTGCCTCCTCTTATTGAAACTGAATTCCTTTCTTTATCACTGAGAAAGTGATACCACTGCACATAGGTCTGGTTTGTCCCTTATACCCAAATGTACTCCTAAACCGCTGTCATGAACCAACCTCTTCAAAATTACAGACACACAATGCAAAACCCAGACCGTTGAGACTGGGTTCACCTCTTTTTTTTTTTTAAACAGACCATATGACAAAACCATGAGGCATCTGGGGATACAGTTTGCATGAAAGCTTTTAAACAAAATAAAGCTGTCTTACTCTCTTAACTGGCCAGTATTGCGTGTTCTTGGAATTACTTGTGATGAAACAAACAGCCTCCAAGTAAACAGCAAAAGTCAGTTATTTGTGTCGTCTACTTTGAAAACATTTGCTTGAAATAGAGCAATTAGTAATTTGTCAAACAAATGGTGACAGCTGATAACTGCTGCTGATATACTGCCTGGCATTACTCTCATGTTTTAGAATCAAAAAATAGACAGTAATGTACATATATTTCAACACTTTGTGCATTACTAGCTACCTCTTTCAAGACTCAATATGCTATCAGAATTTTAACTGAACAGCCCTTGCTTTTTTAACATCATTACTCTGTAAACATGGCATTATAATAATTCAGAATATAGCGTTAGCCCCAGCTGTTACACAAAAAACAACATAACCTTAGGATGGCAATGAAAGATACAGACGAAGGTCTATGGTCTAGACTCTCAGGTGGTGAAGTCTGTGTGTATTATGCCAAAAATTTTTACTTGGAGTCATAAGCTGAAGAGCTAATTTCAAAGAGAGTATCCAGTGCCCTAATGAGTTAGGAATTGAGAGCCGAGAAACATGTCTGACACAGGTATGACCAGCTGTCAAAGTACAGCAGCTTTAAACAAGCGATGGAAAGGTATGAGGTACTAAGCGCTCCTCCTAGGTCCCAGAGAAAATGCTTTTATCATACGCTGTTGTTCTCCAGTTGATCTGGCCTTCAACTAGGGTATGACTTCAAATCATTGCCATGGAGATAGATCCATGTGTGAGTTACCACACTGCACAGCTCCAGTAAGACAAAAAGAAACAACCATAATAATAAAAAAGAGATGGCACCACCTCCTGCCCCAGGTGTGGGGGTGCACAGCACAGTCAGCAGTCAGATTTTTTCTGGAGAGCTGCTCCATCCTGGCTGGCCTTGCTTGGTGACCTCGTCAAGGGCAAGAGCCTCGTGCCAGCATGTGTGGCTCTGGCTGAGATCTGATGCAGGACTGCAGAAGCCTTCCAGCTCTTTTCATGGGGTCTTCAGGGCAGGCTGAACTTGTTTTTATCTTCTGTGCTTTTAAAAACGGCATTCATTTTATGAAGTTAAAATATTAACTTGATTTCCCTTGCAGTTATGGTACTATAACAATGGCTAAGACACTATATTCAGAGATGTATTTTCTACTTCAGTTTTTCTTATTTTCTTACATTTTTATCTTATATCTGTACATCACAGAATGTACGAATCACTTGGCAGAATATGACTATCTCCAGTCTCAAGCACAGGAACTAGAAGTAGGAAAGTAAAACTCAAAGTTTCTTTTCTGCTATAGATGTGAGACATAATTTAGGAGAATGCCAATGGAATAAAGCTGTTACTCTTACCCTTCGGACACACAAAATTCATCATTACAACTTACAATTAGAGAAAGAATCTGAAGGCAATATACATGTTAAGATGGAAAATTCTTTGTGGGACCAACAGGGAAAAAAATATAGCATTGGCTTAAAGCTAATCACAGCCTGAAATCTGAGAGAGAGAACAGTACATAGGAGGGCAGCAAAATAATTGAATAGTCCTGGTACAGGACTCTTGTAGAGGAGTACAGGACAGCACAGTAAGTTTTATTAACACCTGATCTACAGCACTGCCTATAGGATACGTAAAAACCTATACTGCAGTGAATACTTTTTGGGTAGGCATGTAACTCTTAGTGCAATTGCCTTTGGAAATCTCAGCCTGGAACAGGCTACAAAATGCAAACATTAAGCCTTCTCTAGAAATCCTCATACAATGTATGTGCAAACAATATTACATGTGTTTTGCCTTGATTCTAAATTTCTTTGATATCACAAGAAGATCTCTTCCCCTAAGGATATGGGGATTATAGCTCTATGTTTGGCATGTTTGTATTTGCTTTAGAAATTAACCTGAAAAATAGATTCCAGGTCCTTTTTACGAAGAAAGTAACTTTTACATCACTGTTTATAGAGAAAATGTTGCCACTAACGGAGACTCAGAAACTATCCTTCCACACGCTTGTAAGTACTACCCTGACCCATTACACAGCTATTCTTCATAAGGAAGGAAAATCCAGCTCCTTGACTTCATCTCTACACTGGAAGTAGTAGTCCTTAATCAGATGTAAAATGGGCAAAGGAATGAATTAATGTCACTCGAACTGCGCAGAGCAAGAGAAATGAATTAACATGATGAGTATTTGCTGCTCTCAAGGCAGCAAATTTCAAACTGGCTGAATACAAATAAAAAGACAACGCATTACAAAAGATGGCTGATTGGTTATTCTTGACTGCCAAAAAGCTGTTCGGGATGCGCAGAGAGAAAATTTCTGCAGCCAGAAAAAACGGTTTCTGATGCCGATAAGAAGAGAGGAAAGGAATCACTCCCCCCCCTCCCCCCCCCCAGAAGCTTAAAATTACCTAAAGGTTCTGGTGTTAAAAACAAAGAAGAAATCACATTGAATCCAATTAAAGACAGATTCAATTAGTCAGTTGCATGTATTTATTGATGAAAAAGATGCTGTTTGGTGACTTGGGAATTACCTTAAAATGCATATTTTAAAATATGTTGCTTGAACTGTCTGGTATTCTTGCTTATGCTTCTTCCCAAAGATCAGAATAATAGAGTTTAAGTTTGGGTTTTGTTCATGTGCTGCATATAAAAGGTTATTTCAATAACTTCA
Source organism: Pluvialis apricaria (assembly GCA_017639485.1). NCBI lineage: Eukaryota > Metazoa > Chordata > Aves > Charadriiformes > Charadriidae > Pluvialis > Pluvialis apricaria. Next base: position 41,149,376 of record CM030012.1, on the reverse strand, counting down.
TTGAAAAGACGCTGCAGCCTTTCTGTTAGGAACACATCTGAGGAGAGCAATTTCTTTTGGTTTAGCCAAAGATAATGAAAAGTCATTCTTTTTTTATCTATTTGGAAGAAACACCACTAATTTTACTGGAGTCTTCTACCCACAATGCAGTAGCAGAAGCTGCCTGACAGTGGCTCTACATCCGATTTTGAAAACCTTGTACAAAGAGGAGACAAGAAGAAAATGGGAAGAATACTGCAACCCCAGAAATAGCTAGAATCTCTGGATTTAAACCTTGCATCCCTTCCTACCAAAGCCTGAAGAAAACCACAGATATCTCCTTTGAGCCTCGTTATTTCTACGCTTCTCCGTACAAAGGAGAGGTGGAAATATTTAGGCAGTCACATAACTTTAGGACACCAACATACCTTATGCAGGGCACCTCAACCGCAAAAGCATGTTCTTGGCAACTTCAGCAGTGATGGTACACTTGGTGATTAAATGGAGCGGGATCCCAAGCAGTGCCAACTCACTTGGGCTAAGTGCAGCATGACGGTGCCCAGACCTGTCGTGACTCGGGGCAGAACGGTGAACTCAGCCTTGCAGCAATCCGATTCTGACAAACAATGTCTTCAAAGCACATAAATAAACTTTGCTAATAATACAACATGTATTTATAATGCATCCTTCCTCCAGGAATCACAAAGCGCTTTATGAATATTAATGCATTCTCTGTAACAGACTTCTTGTTTAGCAATCCCAGGGTTGATATCCCAGTACAACTGGCAAACAGCATTTCACTTGAATGAGAGGTACTTCAGTGGCATCATGACTTGCTGGTTTAACATAACTACTCTGTCTTCCTTCAAACTAGCATTTAGACACAATCCCTATGCTTTTTGAAAGAATAAAACAGCTGAAGTCTCATCTTAGGCTTAAAGGCTGTTGACTAGGTTGAATGAAAAGGCTATTTCACTAGAATTTATAACAGCTGGGAATAAGAGTTATCTCACAGTAACATCTGGGAACACATGAATACCCTTGGATCTCATCCTGTTCTTTCAGTGGTAATATTCAACTGAAGCTGTAAGGCTATAAATTCGAGTAGAATAATTGGACTGTATTGCCAAACATGTTTATTCTCGGAAGGCCACCTCAGCTTTAAAGCTAAAGGGACATTTGCATCATGATTTATTGAAATCATAGTTCATTTCAGCAGTGGTAAAGACTCCAGAACTATTGGGACACTGGGTTGGTTGCTATTGCCCGTTTTTATACCCAGAAGATACAATTTGCCCTCAGTTTTTCTTCTTCATGCCTAAAGAGTGTCTGATCTAAACAAAGTGGTTTTTTTTCCATCATCTCATTGAGAGGTGTGTTTTCTAGCCAGCCAACCACAGGCACAAAAGCCATCATTTTCTTTACGACCAACACTTTAATGACCTTGAAAAAACCTGCAACAGCAGCCTGTGGGAAGTCTGGGGAGATCAAAGAAACAATTCAAGTTTGTATTCATTTGAGTGCTATCCTATGTCTAACACTGTCTGAAGTGATGCTACAAGAACTGCATATTACTACTACGCTCAGCAAGCACAGTGACAGAGCTGCAGAGGCCAGTAAACAAAAAGCACTGTGCTGCACTGAGTGCTCTACCTCTGTCATAAAATTGCCAGAAATCCCCAGAGAACAAAAATTATATTGTGTACATCTAGCTAAGTTTCTATCCACAACCTCAAATGAGCTAAAAACATTATACCAATGCGTATTTGAGATAGACTGGGGGTGGGGAGGCTGTAGATACCACTTCACCTATCAATCAAACTAAATTACTTCCAGGGTGGTACTACATGGAGTGCTGTTATGCAGCTGCTTAACATTAGATTTGGAGAACACCCTAAGTCATTTAAAGTGCCAGGAGATTTTAGGAAATTAATACGAAACTGAAGCCAGGCCCACCTGTAGATTTAAAACTTCCTGATTTACAAAGCTTCTTCACTGAGAGCTGGTATCCAAGCCAGTACCCAAGCCCCCAGCTTTACCAAGACCTCAGCTTGATGTTTCAGGCGGGAGATTCAGCCTTTTGCAACAACAGGCTGTGGCCCAGCCAGGCTACCCTGTCTGAAGAGAGGAGGAAAGAGAAGCCAGGCATGTTGATACATCTTGACACTGCTTGCTTTAGAAAGTTAGCAATAAGTAATAACTAACTATCTAGCACTTATATTGCTCGGGGAATTTTTGTCTACTTCGGCCTCCTCACACAGGACAGCAGACAAGCACCGAGGCGAATTGCAGGAAGCTGGGGAGGACCCCTGAGGTGCAACTCAGGATTACATGGGTCCTCTCGTGGAAAATAACTAAAATCCATGACTGGGGATAAGGACGTCCAGCCAGAAGTGTCCATTCACTAGTGCAGGGACAGAGAGGCTGCACTTTGCTCGGCGCAACCAGCTTTGTAATAGTCAAACAGTGCTTCAAAAGCGTATCTGGAATGATTCCCAGATTGTACATTTGATCCTTTAATTTAAAACTCCGAGAATGAGGCCGGACACAGAAGCAATGAGAAGGATTAAAGACTAGCTTCCTTCTCCCTCTCCAGTGCTGTCAGAAGACAGAGAGTCACGTACATCTTTTCTTAATTACTGAGCTACAGCCCACATCTCCATTTTTTCTTGTCCCACTTCCCCCAGCGTCCCCTCCCAAACCTGTCTGCTATTACCTGGCAAATACAAGACCAACCTTTCCTCTGATAGATGTGTGCGGCTGTCAGTATGCAGCAGGAAAAGAAGGTGCAGTTTCCATTTTCTATGACAGATCCCGTAACTTTTGCTGTGCTAGGTAGTTACACAATTCACTGCCCTTCCTGGAAAGGAAGTTAATTCACCCAATTAAAACAGGAGGCGAATCAACGATGCTGTTTTCACAACTGAAATACATCCAAGACACTGAAATGAGCATCCTTACTGTCACACTGAAGAGATGTCTGTGCCACTTCTCATGTTTAGGACACAGAGGGATGCATTCTCAACGATTTCAGTCAGTTTACCAGGTCCCTCCCTTGTTACCGGAGAGAGACAGGCTGCTCCAAGGGGAAATTTAGGACAACTAAAGTTAATCTCTTTCTCTGAATTGCCCTTTCTAGGAACCCTATGTGTCCTTGTTGACAGGCAAAGTAATATCCGTCACCCAAGTCTCAAGGTATCCCTTGTAGATATTCCTTGGAGAAAGGCTACAGTATTTGTGATTTTCTATGTAACACCCAGAGGAGTTTGTTTTGCCATATTTCAGGCCTCCCAAAATATTAAGAGCCTATTTTAACACTGTGTTTTGAAAACTATTCATGCTGAAATTTCTAAAATAGTCTGTGAATCCACTGGACATTTTTTTGGAGTAAGAACATAAAAAAGACTAGTACTCCAATGAAAACAACTGAGGATTATAAAATAACCAAGCATTGAAAAAAAGAGTGGACAAGACCAAATAAGAGGTTCAATGTCAAACATGCTTGGCAAAAGTGCACATGATCTCGTAGCTATTATAGCTGAAATGGTTGTTTAGATGGTGACTGTCTGCGGTCTTCAGGAGCAGAACACACATTCTCTAGCCCTGAAGCTTCTTCCTAGCAAAATGAAACCTGTAATTCAATTATCACCAGAGATAAGCAATGTGGTGCATCCCATCTAGCACAGGGTAGCTTATATGATTCATAATAGCTTAGAAAACTAGCTGTAGATGTTTTGATGTCTCCAGAAACAAGTGTCCTAATACAAGCGTCCTGTTTCCTAATGCACTAGATGCACAGCACTGATGTACAGAACCTCCAAGCAAAATTATCCCAATGTATTTAAAACATGCCCACATACGGATATGTCAGCAAATCCAGACTCCTTAGCCTCCTCATTTTCAGCACCATGTCAATTTTAAATGATTCTGGCTGGGCGAGATGGCAGGTTGCTGAAAACACTGTCAGCAAGTGGCAGGCTGACTCCATTAAAATACTCAATATTGCTAACATTTGTTCAACAGGACTTAAAAATGCCTCCCCCGAGAAATCAAATTCGTAAGGTTCTCCCTCATGCTGTCCCCAGCATGAATAGCTCACAGATTTCAATCCACACAAGCGCCGGGTTTAAGTGCTCCCCTGACCATGGGTCATTTTGTATTCGGGGTTCAAACAAAAATAAAATTATAACTGGAAGAATGACTGGAACCGCAGAGGATATCACTTTGACCATTAGTCAAAAATCTGTATAAGTTCACGCAGAATACAGGGGATACTGGTGTGTGCAGCTTTGTAGTGATATCCACGGCAAAGCTATGGGTGGGGAGGGTGGGAAGAGGTGTCCCAGGTTTTAATGAAAGGCGTTTGCTGAGCTATGGCAATGTCAGACTTTCTTGCATTAAAAGCATTTTTAAAGGCTCAGAATTGCTCTGCCAAGTCCACAGACGGCTGAAGGAGATTATGCCCCTCCGGAGACTGGGGTCTGTGTTTGAATTTCATTTGGCTTCAAAGTACAGAAGTACAAAGTACAAAACTATTTTCCTGATGCTGGTAAAAACCCAACAAAAACCATGTATATTGTAAAAACAATAATTCTGAAATTAACAACTGTGAGTATTTAAGAACACCTTATCCCATCTCCAAAGCCAGAAAGGGTCCACTGTGGAGCCTTGGAAGAGTCAGAGGTGGACCACTGAACTATTCCTGCCTTGATCTCCACTTCCTAATACTCTCTGAGATCAAATGAAACCCCAAATCCTCTATTTGGTTCCACCACGTGAAGCTTTATGGCCTGTGACATGTACCAGCTTGAACAGACAATGCTAATGGCCCAGCTTTTAAACCTACGTATTTGAGCTTGAAAACTGCACAAGGCAACCGTTCCATCATCTCACAGGGAGTGTGACTTTGGGCTCACTAAAACCCTCAGAGGCGGCGTCCTCACTACTCATGCCAGCTGCAGGAACATAATGCCTAATTTATCTCTGTATCATTAGATCAATACTGTTAGCAAGTACTTCAAGCAAGTCCGACTGTAGCTTGGTAAGAGTTCAAGCATACACTATCTTTCTTCATCCAAAGCATTTTGCATTCTGCTAGTGTTTAGGCTAGACTCAAATACTTAGCTCTTCAGTGCAACTGCTCTATTTCTGCATGATAAGACCTCCTTGAAGAAGGAAAGCAATTAACCTCCGTGGAACCTGTGGAACATATAAATCTTCCACACTTTCCTGTTGAATTTATATACAAGTTGTAAATGGCCAAGTCACAATAAGAAACTTATGAGGAAGGTGACTTCTTTTTTTCCAGAATTAATCTGTTCAATATGTATGTGAATGTCTGAATAGAGTCTCATCAGACAGCAAAGAGAACAAACACAGTGTATGTCATTTACATGGTCATTTACATTACATACATTCTACAGGTAAAGAATAAAATTAACCTGCAAAAGGCAGATCATCCACATAGTACCTCACCTGAAGATTTCCAACTTTGGAAGGCTGGAGCTTTTTTCCTCCCTTACTTTTTTAAGATTTTGATAGCATGACCACTTTCACAATGACTGAATTGTTCTGTACACATTTCATCCTAATTTACTTGCTGAAGGGTGGATCCAATGGTGCAAGAAATAATCCCATTTTCTCGTGAATCTGTTTTTCTGAGCAAATATCCAAGGAAGGTTATCAAATACTTCAAAATAGTTTGGTTTGTAATTTTGGGGCAAATCTGTAAATAGGTAGATTCATATGTACATTACAGAATATATAGATTTGCTGGATTAAGTCAAGCTTATCTGAAATACTGATAAAAACAAGCTGTACAGCAGCACAACATCAATACACAGGAGAAATGAAATGATAATGGATCAGCTATCAACACCACCATCTAAGAGAACAGACCTCTGAAGCAAAACCTCTGTGATGAGTAAACAAGCTCCATTCATCTTCACACTCAAGTATGAGTAATTTCCCAAGCAATGGTGAGATGTTAAGTCATTGCTGCTGAAGCCTCCATCACACCTACCATCATTCCACAACTCTCCCCTTCTAACCAGGAAAAAGGGCCCTGCAGTTAGCATCCCAGTTTGTTCTTCATCCATAACATCTTCTCAACCTGCCATTTTGCTCAGAAACAAGAAACTTCTTACTGGTGCTGTAAAAAGAAAAATATTTCATTCTGGAACAGACAAAGAAATCTCATTACCCATTTGTGAAGCAGAGCTAGAGCTGTCCCATCTTAATGACCTTTAAAACAAATCCCAAGAAAGACTTGTTTATTTATAAGCTATCCTGAATTCCCTGAACACCTACAATGAATAAGAGCCAGGAAACATTTACATGAATTACAGTTTTACTAATTTATGGGTTTATACAAGCTTTGAATAGTTTACTAGTTACTAGCAAGAAGTTAGCTACTCACTACCTGGCAGTAGCTCTGTGCACATGACCCTGCCCCAAAACAGCATCCCACCTGGCAGTGCCCTCCTACCACCCAGTAACATCCTCCCCAAAGCCTCCATCATCTCACCTCTTTGGCCCCCAAAATATGCATCATACCCTGCTGATCCCTCTGGGCCTACCTGGGCTTCTCAATCCACTGCCCCCATCTCTTAAAGCCCTTTAGCCCCAAATACTTCCTAATCAAGATAGCCCCACACCTCTAGCCCCCTCTCAGATCTCTCCATCCTTGGCCTCTTGCAGTTCACCATATAGCCAGTCAAGCCCACCCTCCCCTTGACCTTCTCTGCAGCAGTTTTAGGGTGGTTCAAAAAGGCAGAGCCAGGCTGCTGCTATGAAAAACCCACCAGGGCACAACTTGGAGAGCAGAAAACAAGTCTGGAAGAAACCCCAGGCTGTACAGCAGCGCTGTCTGAAAAGCAGTCTCCATTGACCCAAGCTGCTGCAGCCTGGACAGTCAGATTAGGAACAAAGAAGAAGGTGCAGAGCTGCAGATATAATTGGAGGCATTACACTTGCAAGACCAGAAGCTGGAATATAACTAATGCATCTAAGAAAGCTGATACATGTCCTAGAGGCAGCTTATACCCTATTCTACCCCTAAGCGAAAAAGCAGGCAGTACCAGGGAAGGAATGATCATAGCCACCCGCTCTTCTTTATCCTGATAGACCCTTTTTTTTCCATAGGGCACCTTTGCTGGCCTAAGAGTCTCCCCCTGCTCTATAGCCTGAGGATTAGAGAACAGGCAGGCAGTTTACACAAATGCCTTAATTTGACATCAGCAGTAAGTCTCCTTAGTTTCAGCACCTTTTATTACCTTCGTCTTTTTTTTTTTTTCTTTCGTTCTCTTCAGTTCTGCTGAATTCTTTTCTTAATGGCAATCAGCAAATAATTAAAAGCAATTATTAGAAGAGAAAGAGGAACATCTGGAAAATGGTATGCATCATACCAAACAAGCTTTACAACAGATTCCTGCATTACTCATCTTGATTTATTTGAATATAGTTCATCAGACAAGTATATTTTATTCTGTATCTAGGCCAAAGTTTTAACATGATGTACTGAGATAGCTAGCTAGCTAGGTACTCATCAAACCTCGAAAATAAAATTGGTGAAATCATGCCAAATGCAACTGAGTCAGATGAAGCTGGAACAAAAAACTGCACAGTGGCAGAGTGCTGTTCATGTTCTTCTGAGTCACACATCACAAAAGGTATTTAAAATATAATGAGACTTCATGCATTTGGAAGACGGAAGGCAGTCAGGTTTTTTAAATTATGCCAGCTTTGTAACAGAGACGCAAGGAGAATTGACTGCGTTTCCTGACCAGCGAACTTTCTGTCTCAGTAATTAAAGCCTCTTGTATTACTGTAAAATAAATGTGATCTAATTTCAGGAGCTTTCAAAAGCAGCTGGTTGAGTTTACAGGATAAAGCATATAGAAGATACATAGAAACCCTCACCCATGAGCAATACTCCCAGAAAATTGGAGCCCCAAGAGAGATGTGTACATAGAGACTCTAGTGATAATAGTATCTGGAGGTAAATGGTTGGATATACTGAAGGCAAAGTATTAAATGCAAACACATTTCTCTTCCTCTCTGAGAGTGAAGGAAGATTTAGCATTTCACAGAGGCAGTTCCTTCATTTCTGTTGCTGAAGCTCTGCCAGCGGACACTTTGGAAAAGATGTGCCAAACAGGGGAATCAGAGTGCACTGCACCTCCCAAGCTCACCACCTCCCACCACCCCTGCAGCCCCAGGGCTGCCTCTCCTCCAAAGGACCTTCTTCTCCCAAAGCACTGCCACTCAGGTACACCAGTGTTCATATCAACTTGTCCTCACAGCCAGTCTATGCAAACAAACCAATACCCCAGGACACTCATCTGGGGGTAGCATCAGAAACAGAAAAAAATTTTAAACTAGAATCATAGGTCTATCCAGCCCACAGATCAACAAGAGAATTCTAGTTTGATACAATACAGTATAATAGTGATAGTAAAATAGTAGAGTTATTTCTTCAACAGCTGAAAACTGTGATGAGAAGCACTACAGTGCCCACCCTTTTAGCCTTCTGGATACTTGAGTCTGTATACTTGTTTGGACTAAAATGTCAGTAAGTTACTCTCTTTCTCCAGGAGAAATTGGAAAATTAGTTTTAGCCCCAAACAAATACTCTGGTACATGACAAGCATCGTTAGCCAGTCATGCCAGCAGAGAATTTAAAAAAAAACACAGCATCACCAAGTATTTCTCATCAGCTTGAAATAAAACTCTCAAAGGAGTTGCAGTGTTTTAACCATCCTAATTCTCTAGTGCCCCACACTTCTCCATCTTGTGAGATGTGACTTGTATATCTATGCATTTGGAAAGCGAAACGCTACTCTGTTCCCCAAGTATGCATAATTTTTCTTGGGTAAGACAGTGGTAGAGGTTTCAATCCAGATTGTTTACAAAGTAAGGAAATGTAATTCTACCAAACCCCTCCTGCTACTGTTGGCAGGCCTTTTTGTTAGCTGTCGCCAGCTACGCTAGCCATCAAGCAAACATTTCTGATCCAGACTGAGTTTAGGAGAAAATTTCAGAACAGCTTTCTTTTTGCTGTTGATCATGACTGCCTTTCCCAGAGTAACTCATCACTTGCAGCCCAGCATAGCTCTCATCAGGAGAAGCGCACTGGACAACTTGAAGTCTCAGGGAAAAGAAATCTTCCTGCCAGTGAATAAGTGCTGTCGTTTTCCATACATTGCTCTGCTCCACTCTAATTACAGCTCTCTTGTGCAAGAGACCTGGCTGAATTCTGAGGAATAGACAAAAAAACCCAATTGAGCACTGCTTACTAATATTTACTCAGAGCTAACAGCAACTTCATTCAGTGGCATTTGCTTCCCAGCAAGAACATGTTGCACAGATACAACTTCACAAATGAACTTGCAGGAACACTCTTCCACGTGCAGGTAAATCAGACAGGTAAAAGTCCGATGGCGCGAAGCACAGCCTGATCTCTGCAGGCTTCTTCTGCATCCGTGAAAAAGTGATTAATGGCATGAACTGCTTTCCATCACCAACTTTTATGCAAACACACACTTCACACTTTTTAAATCAGGGTAAGCAAAGTCATATAATTCCTACTTTACAAATGGGAAACAGAAATGGGAGCAGTGATTTATTCACAGAAGTTAAGGCAGGGAGACAGTCCAGCACTGTTTAAAGCCTGTCTCCACCCCTAAGCAGGAAATAATAACCTGTAATGCGCAACAAGGGCTGTTCCTCCCTCTCTCTAAACAACAAACATTCCAAGCACAAGCTAAAATTCGTCCCTCCGAAGTATTAAAATAAAATTTATGGAGACAGGCAGTGAAATATACCTGTGAAGGAAGCTAGCTCACTAACTATTGTAAAATAAAAAACAGAGCCCATCTCCTGTTACAGCAAGCCCAATATTTCACAAACCTCCAACACTGTTTGATGGAGCATCCAGAATTGCACTATTTATTTACTATGGTAGGGGGAAGCATAAACAAACTCTGCCTGTAAAGCACTTTCAGCAAAATTACATGTTTTGTTTGAAAACATGGAGCTTGATTCCCTGTGACCTGGTATCTTCTGCAGTCATTTACATCAGCATGAACTGTATCAATGGTGTAAAGAACCACTACTTTGATGTAGCAGCATTTTATCTACATGACATGGTCATGTGCGTGGCTGTAAATGTCCCAAATGGTGCAAGCCTCTTGTGTTTTGGAAGAAACAGTACAGTCAATCTGCTGGGCAAGGCACAGGCATACATATTAAAAAAAAAAAAACAAACACAAACCAAAAAAACACAAACCCAAAACCCATTTACATTAAAAATATGCCCATATATTAGAAAGAAAGTTTGGATGGGAAGAAGACAGCTAGAGTGGGCTGTCAGTCTTTATTAATACTGTTTTACAAGTTCACAAATATACTTTACACATGGAAACACTATTGAAAGAACCTTACATTATAAGATCGTGCAAGTTTAAAGCTTCAAAGAGATGTCAGAATTATAGTTGCTGCAGCAGCCTTAATCCAGCTATCAAGCATACTTTCGAATACAAACTTTAAATGCTCAAATAGGCTTTTTCTACAGCGTCGTTCCCTCAATCAGTGCATAGAAACTATAATTTCTATAGCTACTAGACAACTATTAAGTGTGACCACTTTCTCATCATACTTCCACATTTAGCTGCAGGTCTTGCATACTGCACACTATTCACATTCTGCTGAGAAGCCTGAAGTATTAATTTCCTGCTGACTGTGCCTGTGTTACCGTCACAACTGAACCCAAATGCTTCACAAATATTAAGTTATTTTTTGCACTGTCATCCATGTTTTACATATTCATAGCTCATGTACAGAGAGATCAAGGTCAAAAATACATCCACTGACTTTCAGGAGCCCCAGCTGAAAAGCATATGACATGATCTTCTCTTTGGTTTACGGATGACTTCATTTGTAGTTACAGTGCTTAACCTTTCTGCAAACCAGGACCCAAGTTTCATCCAGTAAAAGAGGACCTTATGATTACTAAGGAGCAAAACGTTGGGTTTAAGCCCCTTCAGGAAAATGCTGCAACAGGCAGAAACGGGACGCAGTTCTCCAGGGCAGCCCTCACTTGCCTGAACTGTATCATTTCTTCCCGCAGTCTCACGCTTCAGTCACTGTGCTCTTTTCAGCTGCTGAAGCAAATAAAGTAAGTGCAACAGCCTCTGTTCTGTACTAGAAATGAGACCAAAGTATTGTGGAAAATTCGCAGTGCAATCATCCAGTTAGAAAGACTGCATCACAATTTAGAAACGACAGGGGGGGAAAGCAGGGTCATGGAGATACCCTTCCTTCTGGCATTTCATAGTTCTGCGAGCCTTTGTAGCCTTAATAATATTTTTTGCAGCTATCATATTACCTGCATAACAATCTAGGAAGTTCCGTGGATTTTTTTAACAGAGCAATTTTTTAAAAAGCCCAAAGATTTCATCACATGGCATAAAATTAATACCCAATTCTGTTTTAAATCTTGTGCTAACTGCAGTGGAGTTAGCCTTTTCCTATACACCGCAGGGGAACCCAGGGAGTTTAGGAACGAAGCAGCCTTCATCCTCAATGCTGGTTTTAGAGTGAGATTCAGCATTGGAGCACAGGGCTGCAGAAGTAGGGACAGTGATGCTCAGTCTAGTGAAATCTTAGTTATTAAATTCAAAGAATTTAAAGCATACTGCATGAATTTCCACCTAGATGACACAAAGACTAAAACATTAGCTAAAAGTCATATTCTTCCTCCAAAGCACAGGATTGCCAGAGTTCTTCAAAGGAAAGTTCATTAAAATATTTACATGGGGAAGAGAAGATATTCTTTAATTCTGTTTCAAAAATGAGCCATCTGTTCAGACCCATAATCTGAACCCACAGAAAACTTCAGCCTAAACAGTTAAAGTGTGACAAAAATTACAAGCAGCTGCAAACAGGGTCTTAGTAATTAGGCAACAAGGATAACAGCATATTAATGTTTTCCAGCCCATAATGTGCTTATACTCTGTTGCTTCTTCAGTCTCTTCGGATACATCTTTTGTAACTACAGTTAGCCCTGCTTTGAGCAGGAAACAGGACTTGATGACTTCTGGAGGTCCCTTCCGACCTGACTCTCCAAGGAGAGCTTCCGATACACAGCTCTTTTCACGTAGAGACCAATCCTGCTTTTTTCATGAGACCAAGCGACATCGGCACAAACTCAAGTATTGTAAGCAGTGACTCCAAACTCTCAGCATGAGAAGCCATCAAATAAAACATTTACAGGCTTGAGCTCATTGATGCCATCAATTTCCCAAAACATGTCTTTTCACTGTAGGCAATTCTAGACAGGAAACTTTGTGTTCATTTCTTAAGTACCACCTTGCTAGCCAGTAACTAGGGGTAAAAGTAACTCATCAAGCTTTTATGATCTCTCTGCGTCCTGAATTACTGCCTGAGAAAAACAGAACTGTCTAGGATCTCAGTCAATTTACTCAAAAGAAAAAGCAATCCAGGAGGTACCAGATTTACTATTTCACTGCTGTTTTGCTGAACCCACTTAAGCTGCAATGAGGTTTGCCAATTTGTCATTTGGTTCCCTGTATACTTGGGGGCAAGGTGCACTTATTCTGTATGTAACTGCATCCTTAAGCTTGACTGAAATGTGCTTTTCATCCGACATCCTGTAGAGAATTTAAACTTAGCTGCTTTCATTAATACAAGCGCCTATGCAGCCAGAATTTCAGATCAAGCCCTCAAAGCGTTGGGGATCATTATTCTCTCCTTGGGCTTGCTATAAACAAGCAGATCATGAGGAGAAGGAGGATGGAAGGAAGAGGGATGGAAAAGAAGAGGAAGAGGAGTTAATTTAAATATGTCTTCCCCATATAAAAAGGCCTTTCTGTGCTCTAAAATATGTTGCCAGATCTAGAGTTTATCTACAGTGTGAGCTGGACTCTTCAAGTTATTTGCAGAAGATTAAATATATTAAGAACTCCTGATTTTTAGCTTTGAGGATACAGTACATTTTCTGTAAATCAATAAGATAACAGAACTAGGGAAGCAATGCTCTTCCAACCAACAACACTCTTCAGTTATAAGAGATGGATTTTTTGATATTATATATATTGACGAGGGGAAGTCAGGTACAGAGTTAGGAGAACAGTGAGAGTGCATTCTGAATAGATGCATTTTGAATCAGGACTGCTGTTCACCTCACTCGCTTTATTACCAGAATCTTAAACTATGCCTCATTACTGCAATTCTCTTCTTTTAATGTTTTCGCATACTGGCAAGAGTGAAACCAACTAAAACTCTAATATTTGGAATACCATGGACTGCATCCTCCCCCAATACTATTAACTCTTTCCAAACAGATAAATATTTAATTAGAGCAATGCAAGTGAGAGGGTGGGAGAGCGAATATCCCATAAGGAAAAATTTGGAGATGATGAATGAAGATGAAAAAGGCAGAGTGAGGACGCACATTTCAAAAGAAAGGCTGCACATGTCAAGGGCAGAATGCTCTTAGGAGGACAAATTCAAATGAAGAAAGTGGACCTGAAATAAGGGACTGACAAGCATAATGGGATATCAAAGCAACAGGACTTGGCTTAACATAGAAATGCTGGGTTCTGAGTGCTATTACTCATTAAACGTAACTTGCAAAGACGGAAAGCACAGTCACTGCTAGGCAAAGGAGAAGTTGCAAGGCAAGGGTGAAGGACACTTTGGAAAAAAGGCAGAGGCAGATATCATAAGAACAATAAAGGATGATGACATGCTATACAGCAGCTCTCAGTAATCTAGCAAGGCTTTTCCAGGGTAGGGGAAGAAGAAAAATGTATATCCTAAAATCACCTGTATTCCAAAACAAAACAGCAGAGAAGCCATGCACGAACAACAGTAAGGAAAAATCCAGCTCTAATCTGTCTGACAGGAAGCGGAGAGATTCTTGCCTGAGGAATAATGCTCTGGGCCTTATCATAATGAATTTCTCTGTTTAGCATCAGAAGAAAGCTTGTCTTTCTGTGGTTCTTTACCACTGTTGCATGACTAATGCTTTCAAGCACTGTTAAAACAAGCTACAGGACAGGCATCCTTTCTACTTCTTCATATTCATCATGCAACATGTACTGTTCTCATTTGGAAGTTGAGTTTCAGAAGGTGTTTGAATTGACCTTAAGCATCCAGTGTGCAGTATGTGCAGCATGTAGGATTTATACAAAGCACTTGCACTCCAATGTTTCTCTATTTCACACAACTGAAACACCAACTACTGCCCTCTTCCATCATTCCTCTTACTTAAACCTCCACATCTTCTTTCAGTGTCATCCCAGAGGCACAGAAAGCATTACAGAAATGATAATTCCCAACGAGAAAGTGGTACCTTTCTGCATTACCCAATTTTCTCTCTCTGCTATCTGAAAACTTCAAGCACACTCAAAGTACACGCAAGGGAGCAAACAGGAAGTCTTAGGTGTGTTAAAGGACGGATGACTGGTAAATGCAATACAAAGAGTTGGACATCGTGGCTCCACCTTGCACCACAGCCCCGCTGCTGGGCAAAGCAGCCCGTCACGAAGTCAGTCACGGCTTCTCCCTTCAGGCATTCCAAGCAACATCCATTCCTGGATAGTACTCACTATCGGCATGAACGCACAAGCCTTCTGTTCCTCTCCTTCGCCCCTCTCCCCCTCACCCAGATATTGCTTCTTAGTAAAAGTTCTACTTGAATTTTGTAGACTTCCCTGCAAGCAACAGGGACCAACAGTGGTACCTTTGGTGATATGGCCGGATTAACGCAGCAAGCCACTGGCTTCTTAGAGACATCTGAGTGGCCTTGCCAGCAGGATCAAGTTGCCCCGTCTTTGCTCTCAGTCAGCAGAGAGCTTGCTTAGAAAGACTGATGAAAGGGCAAATGTAGTCAAGTGTCCCTTGCTCTAGAGTACCAGCAATTGCTCGCAAATCTTCAGCACGGATTAGTCAATCACCAAGAATTCAACAGGGTCAGGTGTCAAGCTCTAGAAACACAGCTCTGGGAGAGAGGATAATATAGGATGAGGTCTCCCTTCAGAGCTACTTGCAGAAGCACAGGAGGTACCTGTTCGGCTTCCCAGTTAGGAACTGGTGGCTGGGGCAGGGCTGGGTGGGAGGGACGGAGCTGACAGGTAGTGGTTGTAGCTGGTCAGTGCAGTGCAGAAAGCAGAGCAGTAAGACTGCCAGCCCACTGCAGCAGTGGAA
Organism: Pluvialis apricaria; assembly: GCA_017639485.1. NCBI lineage: Eukaryota > Metazoa > Chordata > Aves > Charadriiformes > Charadriidae > Pluvialis > Pluvialis apricaria. The sequence continues at coordinate 41,134,166 of CM030012.1, read as the reverse complement.
AGGCAGGCTTGCTGCCTCCTGTCTCATCCCAGGGCTCCGGGCTCTCTGAGTTTGCTGGTTTATGTTGAATGAGAAATGAAAAAACAGAGCTGGGGAGGAAAAAGCAGCAGAAGGTTTTAAGAGACAACTGATGTTCCCTCCCCTCTATGGGGAAAGCTGTCTTCCAGTTTGGAAAGCTGAAAGGCAATGAAAGACACCAGTGTCAAAGGGGACTACAGTTGCCAATTTCTTTGTGTGAAGTCTGGCAAATGTTTATGCTTCTCACTTTGAGGTCAGTGACAACTGTGCTTTACTTCAGATGTCTTCAAGAAATAGACTAGATGAAACAGCATCTGTAAACTATTGCACAAGTTTCAATTCTCAGCTTTGGCCCATGCTAGGGAAAAAAACATTTAAAATTGCCCTGGACCAGCTGTGCTGTAACATGTTAGGTTTTGTACCCACAAGAACACATACAAAGAGTGAATAATGCCACAGCATTTTAAATGAACCAAAATGTAAGTCTGGAAGGAACAAAAAAACACAGTTCCAAAGAGCGGATGCTGCCATGCAGCCATAGCATATGCCATGTACGACACACAGCCTTGCTGTGTTTTAGTAACTACATTTGTATTAATACAGACATGAAAACCACAGAAACCAGTGTCACACTGCCTGTCAAAGCCTCTGTTATACAACAAGGTCGGGATCTCTGCCTAGTATTTGCAGATCTGTCAAATCCCATGCATCTGACACAAGACAGAGAGTTGGCTCCCCTCACATCCGTCTGCAGCGCAGCCTGGACCTCATGCAATTAAATCCTGGCTCCTGCTCCAAGGCCCCATGCCACAGTCAATCACGTACCCCGGCTCAGGGGGCAACGCATTACCATAGAAGAAAGATGCCAGGTCTGCATTTACACAGCACCTTATACAGGGCCCAGTGCTCAGGCTAAAGAAATAATCAGACAGAAATAATCGAGGGACGTAAGACCGAAAAACGGGTTCAGCTGCTGCATGCCAGAGTCCCCTCTATCCCTTCTTGCAGCGAATACCTACCTGCACGGTAAGGATAGGAAAGTCGTCAGAAAAGCCTTACTTTAGAAACGGTGCTCAAGTATTTGTACCATTAGCCCAGCAGGTTGCCAGCTTCTATTGTTTCTTCTCATCTTAGCCCGATTCACACAGCTGATCACTTGAAAGCAATTAATCAGTGTCCTAAATTCCACTCACCAATGAGCCCTTGTGCACAGTTGTCTTAAGAGGAAAAAATTGAACTTTTTAATTAAGTTTTTTCATCAAAAATCCGGTCCTGCTGATAACGGTCAGGAAGGTATGCAAAAGTAATTACTCACACAATCTGTTTTTCACACACTTGCCACTCTCTTCTGGGGCATCTAGCCTTCCTAGTCCAATTCATTAGCACCCGTGCCGTGCCCACACTGCCTCAGGAACAGCATGCCCCTATTTTCCTTCCCTCAGATTAAATGCTTCAGTACATTCACAGGTCAAGAATCTGGACGCCTTCCCCCTTTCCACAATTGCATAAATACATCTACATTTGTTGCCTGTTTGCAGGAGGAATCCAAGCCACACACCTCCCTGGTGAGCTTAATTAGCATGTCAGACAAAAACCAGGGGGGAGAAAATTTATTAAGAAGTTATTTTCAAAATTGCAGCCACCTGCTAGACAGTGAAACTCTTTAGCCTTTCCTCAAACAAGGAGGGACTGCTGGGCTCAGATCAACCTTCACCTCTCGTCTGCTAAAAAAGGTACAGCACCAGTCAGTTAGCACTAACTCAAATGTGAAATTTTGTGACTTAGGGGAAAAAACCCAAAGGCAACATGGCTACCTACACCACAGTTACATGTGGCCTAGGCCCTTCAGGGGAGACAGCAAAGATCTATAACAACTCTCGCATTTTATGATGACCATTTAACTTTCAGTATTTCCTACAGCAGATGACGGGCTTCTCAGTTTATTATTTTTGTCACAGAACACTATATTGTATGGTTTACTGTATAACCTGTGCTGTTCACCATTGTCAAAAAGAAAGCAAGTTAAATCATCAGGGCAATCTATTTGCACTTCAGCTGGTTTGATTTCATTGCTTGCAATAAAACCACTTCCCTGTCAGGGAAATGGTAAGCAGGGTGCTCAGGTGTTCCCCCCACTACTCAGCATGCAGGGAAATCTACAGGGGAAAGCAAGACTGCCTTCAGCCCGTTTAGGAAGTAAAAACCACATCCACCCCCTCTCTGGGGAGGAAGGGCTGCCATAGGAAATCTGCTGTAGGAAATCTTCAGCTCTTTCACCAATCTCTGACTTCCTTTATATGCAAAGGCTGTGTCAAGAACCAGCAAATTATGCAGCAAGGTAAGAGTCCTCACAAATAAATCCAAGGCATACTACCACTCTGGTTATCGATACCTGCACTGAAACAATCCTTCACCAACTGAAAACTGAAGTGCCCACCTGTCAGCCTGAATTGCTTCTCCTTCTTATCCCACAAGCAACCCACAGGATCAGACTGGTGGCACTGCAAGGTTGCATGCGCACATATCCATCATGCAAAGGTAATTCAGAAAACAGCAGCAGATCCTGCTTATGAAATCATGGTCTTAAGATCTGCATCAATGTTCCTACCCGGCTCCTCAAGCCAGGCAGCCAGGGAGCCAGTGTAATACTGTCACATAAGGACAAAATTTCCCAGTCCTTGAATATTTCAAAAGAGAGATTGCAAAGTTGCTTATGACGTCTCAAACATGAGAGGAAATAAGCAAGTTATATGACGGATGGAAGCAAATTGTTTTTCCCTCAAATCCTTTTGAACTTTTCCTGAACAATCCCTACATCCTGCTTCACTAGACCTATATGAAGCACCTGTGAGACGACCAGAAATCCTACCACTGTGTTTTTAGCCTTGAATTTGGAAGAAAGCTTCTGGACAGAAAATATCGAAAACCTCCATTTCCCCAGCTGTTGCTTCTCCTCTAAACTGCTCACCTGATGTTGCTTCTGCTGACAAATCTGGGCACTGTCTCCACAAACATACCTTAACACCCAGCAAATTGGCCGCTGTTGTGATAGCTTGCTGTGTTAGACCTCAGCAGTGTAACAGGAGGCAACATAACCTACTACCACCAAGAAGGGACTCCATGTGTCGTCACATTTTCAGACTCTGGAGTCTGAAGGTTCCTGTAATGAAACTTATTCCTGGAAACCTATGCAAGTAGTCCAATTTTAGGGGAAAAACAAGTGGCAGCTGCCTCTCCACAGTTCAAAGCCAATTCAGGTAGAAAGCCTTCAACCAGTACCTTTAAGAAAGTCAGGCTATTCATTCAATTGCCTGACTTCAGGCATTGACATTTGAAAATTTGATCTTAGCTTTTATGAAACACAATCTTTATGGCAAAGATCATAAAAAAATAATGGAGCAGCTAGAGTTGGGGTTGCCACCCCAAAGTTTCATCCTGTTTGTATTTCATGTACTGAAAAAATTCTCAGGCTTTTACTCAAACCCCATTTTCAGAATTTCTTTTTGGAGGTACAGTACTCCTTGTCTGTTTTGTTTAAGCTTTCAGACTTCCTGATATCGGAGGAGAATCTGCAAATTTGAAGTCAATAAGGTGGCTATTAATACATTATTAACATTGAGTTAATGACTCAGCATTCATCTGCTGTATATATTTCTCTAACCAGAGAGACTGAGATTAAATGCTAATTATACAAATGCTACAGTTTCCTACATAAAATATTCTGTAGATTATGGGTCTGTATGCATTGCTAGATCTGAAAAAAGATTAATCCCTTTAGGGTAAAAGTAAAGGAAGGATGAAAAACTCCTGACCTACTTTTTCCTTCTAAACTTGAAAGCAGTATTTTTACAGTACCCTTATCTTCCTCTTCCCAAAATACACAGAAAATCATATATCCTTGACTGTGTCGCTTGATTTTTAAAAATACAGTTGACTTTTCATCTTTGTCTAGAGTTACTTTCAGGAAAGCCTAGTTCACTGATGATGATTATTTTTATTTTATAGACTCCGAATATGTTCCCTGACCCTTAAGCCCCCCAGCACATTTGTGACTCTCCAAAGAGATTTATTCCACAAACTCATAAATCCATCCACCGACAAATAGCTTCAGGGCCATCTTTTGTTTGGTTTTTACCATGTGATTTTTGCCCTTTCTGTCTAATTTAAACAATTTCCTAAATGTTTATGTTTCTCTTGGACATAGCTTCACCCTTGTTTGCTACATGTTACGTTTTATGTGTTTATAAGGTTTTTTTACCTTGCCTTTCTTTGACAACTCAGAAGCAGTTATCCAAGATCCTAGTAAGTTTTCAAAATCCCAATTTAAACAATTAAAGATACCTAAGTGCTCAGCAGTCTCATAAGCACAATTCTACCACAAGTTGTTGCTATTTAATGAACTGCTGATTAGAGAGTGCTTTTTCCCTCTGCCTCTCTCTCTAATAGTCCCTGGATGGCCTTCACATACAATTTCCTTTCCTGTAATTCAAAGCAGATGGTCAGGCACTGCTACACTGTGAGTGTGCGTGTGAGCACACATATACACATGTATTTGTGTGACAGATATCAAAGATACATACAGATAAAAATTAATGTAAATCAAAGATAGGGAAGACTATTCTATGTAGGCTGTTGATGAGACAACAGTGCAGCACGAAGAAACGACGATTGTTTATAGCTATCCATGGATCCAAAAAGCAAAAAACAAACAAGAGCACTGATGGACATAAGAGAGCATTTTGGGGCTGCATCATCTGTACATAAAACAGGATCTTCTATTTTCATCCCCACTACTTCAGTAGTTCCCAGATGTATGCTCCATCTCCAAAAATACGTGATTAAACACAACAGCACCACTTGGGAGGGAGGGCGCACTAGCAGGAAGCCACCAGTCCATGCCAGGATCACTACTAGTGCTCCGTTTCTCCTAACATCTTTAGATGCTTCTTAGCCTCTAAAGCAGCCCTCTGTCAGGCAGCAGGCATGGCTGTGAGGTGGCCATTCCTGCGAGCAAGGGCAGAGGCCCACGCCTCAGCTGCTCATCTACACTCCTCCTTCCTGTACGGAGCAAAACGGGGTCAGATGGAGCATCCCTTAAACGTGCCTCTTTCTCTCCATTGACTATACAGGAATGCAAGAGAAACACAATAAAATTGTTAAATAAAAGTGGGACTATTCAAACACCTGCCACATAGATGCTTAAAGTTGGATGAGACGCACTACCTTGTGTGTCATGGTTCCCTTCCCCTCTAACAGAGCACTTATTTGTACATTAGGGAAATCTGACAAGTCCTTTGAAGCCCTTGGATGAGCCACTGCGCCACAGAACAGCTTGTTGAGGGCATGCACTTTTCCTGCCGCACGCTCTGTAGTGGGTGTTGCGTTCAAGTCATTTGCCTTCAACCTTTCCCCGGGAATGGATAATCATATGGCAACTCAACTAACATCTGTGCAGCTCTGGACAGACTTCTGCACCACTTCCAGCAAGTGGCTCTCCAGATAACCAACCCTTCCCCAGGCTCCTGAATCATTTTATGACCAGGTCAGATAAATGCAATTTGCTTTATTCTATGGATATATAAAAAACTGCTGCACTTTCATTCAAGATGTTTCATTTGTCAAGCTCAAAAATACTTCATGTCTTCAGCAGATGAGGGGAAGAGGAATAGAAAATTAAAAACACTAAGTGTAAATAGAGATTTTTATCATTGCTGTTCAGCAGGAAAAGAAAATTCTGTTGTGAACTGATTCAAGTGACTTAATTCATTAGGTAATATCCCATCTTCTGCACAGAGTAGCAGGAGCCTGAGTGACAGCTCTGTGTAGCTGTGCAAATGTTATAACCACCCACTCCTCTTGCTGCCAAATTCAAGTCTCTTAGGCAAGGATATTTCTCATCAAGTGGCAAATCAAACACCAACTCTACAGAGAAACCTGAAATGGGGGCACTGACAAAACTGAAAGGCAGCAACTTTGAAAACAGATAATGCAATACTCCGTAGAAGAACAGAGAGTTAACCAGGGGAAATCACTGCCAGAGGAAATCATTCAGGCAAATAAATTAGAGGGATTTAAGTGGTTTCAACATTTCTAAGAACATGACTAATATTTGCATTTGAATTGTAGTGGACTCCATTTAAAAGAAACAATTTTTAAACCAATGAAACTTTAAATTGTACCCACAGTAGCTTTATTGAAAAGCAGAGCATTCAGCCACGGGGAAAGGACCGACTTCAGAGGATGTGGGATGCAGCCCTGCACCATCACCTGGCTATGCCGCATAGACACCAGTGGTGGCTGCAGAACAGTAAATACATGAATGCCAGTAGATATACCCTACTCTGCTCCAGTATTGAAAAATGCAGAGAGTACTTCTGCTTCAGAAACTTAATTGCTTTTATGTGATTACATGAATGACTGTGCTGAGCTGTGGATACTTGCACATTCAGCATCTTGGTATAGGAATATGCAAAATAGGAATTCAGAGTAGAAGCCGCTTTTTCCTTTTATTTTGCAATCTGTATAGCAGGGATAGCAATCTTCTATCCCATGACATAGTATGTGGATTTATCAGTACTCATAAATTGGTTTGAGAATTCACCTGCAAAAGAGAGGGCGATGAGAGGGCATTCAGCTCTTACGGGCAAAACAAGAACGGGCAAGTTTAAAATCAGCAAAAATAACTCCCACAGAGAAACTCCAACAGTGGCAATACTGTATGCCTTGATTAGCCCTCCAGAGAAACCAGAGCTACAGGCAGGACACTGACCTAACTAGATTCTACTTACGATCATTCTGAACATGGATTGGAGAAACTGCACAAGGACAGCATACTTGCACAGCAGAGTACCAAACTGCAATTTTATTCAACAAGAAACAAACGTTGAATTTTTTAAGAATCTGGATATTAATCATAGATTTGAGAGAGGCTTATGCAAATGAAAAGATACAGCTGAGCATATGTCCTTGTATTTAGCAGCTGCCCCTGAAGCCAAAAGTCCTGATCAAAAGTCCGAATCCCTCCACTGAAAAGCACAGGCAGGGAGACCTGCATTACTGTGCCCCAGTATTGCAGCAATGCAGGGCAGCAAAAGACCTACAAGTTCGACTGCTGTTTAAGATCTCCTATTCTGGTCAGCTATTTGGCAGTCCCACTGCCAGAAATGTCTGCTCACGTGTGATCTTGTGCAGACAGACGGTACTGTTCTGAATCCTTCACAGTTCTGTGGGCTGTGAAATATTGAGCTTATTATGAAAATGAAGGCACTACCACCACATCCACACAACTACACGTTGCTATTCTCTGTATGCCGTAGCTTAGCAATCTCAGCGTAGCTCCTCTACTCCCATCAAATTCTGACCACTTGAAATTCTTTTGTACCCATGTATGGAGGAAGACTGGGGAGGGAGGTGTGTTCTGGATGGTTCACCTCCCATTATTAGTTTGCCTGTGGAACTGGTGTGTGTTTTAGGGTATACAGAAGACATACAGACCAAATATTAGAACAAGTGCACCTGTGCAGAAGGCTTTTCTTTATGTTGGTTGTACTATAAAGGGAAAAGAAAAAGAAAAAGAAAAAGAAAAAGAAAAAGAAAAAGAAAAAGAAAAAGAAAAAGAAAAAGAAAAAGAAAAAGAAAAAGAAAAAGAAAAAGAAAAGAGAAGAGAAGAGAAGAGAAGAGAAGAGAAGAGAAGAGAAGAGAAGAGAAGAGAAGAAAAGAAAAGAAAAGAAAAGAAAAGAAAAGAAAAGAAAAGAAAAGAAAAGAAAAGAAAAGAAAAGAAAAGAAAAGAAAAGAAAAGAAAAGAAAAGAAAAGAAAAGAGAAAAAGGCAGACAAACAAAAACCAGAAAAAAACCCTAACAACCACGAAAAAAAACCCCACAAACCAACATTTACTTGGACTGTTACCTTTCCTGGGCTTAAATGACTGAGGAGCTCACACAGGGAAAGCAGCAGGGCAAGACAGACTGCCGTGGTGAATTGGGAAGTGAATTTTGGCACAGCAGCTCCCTCCCGCATGCAGAAGCCCTGCATGCCCAGGAGTGCCATTTCTGATGGGGGAGCTGCAGCCTTCCAGCTCCCAATTCTCCTTCCGAGCTCACATCCTTCAGTGCCAAATCTCTCCATTTCCACCACTACTGGACAGAAAGAAATCAAAACACACCTTTCTTGTTGCTTTATGGAAGCAAGAGAAGAAACACACCAGAACAAAGAGAGATACTGATGAGACACTAAAGTGAATAACTTAGAAGAAATGTAAACATTCTTTCTTTAATCCTTTACAGTTAGAGTTGTGCTAGTTAGCTTTAACAATTTAAAAAAAAAAAAGACAGATGAAATTTAAAAGTGAAAAAGTCATTTTACTATAATTGCTTTTTAGTCCCCTTATTTATCCTCCTCCTCCCTTTTTTCCCCATTGTTAGAACAAGTCTGAAAGTCCCTCAGGTAAAAAGACTGGTTAAATGTGATTTTTAATATTTTTCAATTCACTTATTCATCAAAATCAATGAGATTTGGGTTTGGTTTTTTGTTTACTTGGTTTGTTTTTTTACAGAAAAGAAACATGCTTTCTTGCTAGTTAGTTGGAATTCCTTTTTTAAAACCTTGACATGAAAAAAAACAATGCCAGTGTAACACGGTAAAAGTTTGCTAACAGTTTACAGCAGCTTTACGGTAGAAAAAACTTCCAAGGCTCAGCAGGAAAGCAAATATACGTTGATCTGATATATCTGAAAATCACCTGCTCAGCACAATGATATTCATGTCACTGAGATGTGAAATCACGTTCTCCTCCCCTATCCATTTTCTACTCAGTCATAATAATTTGTGTAAAATTCAGAAATACCAAATATAAAGAACTAAAACTAGACCTCAGTCAATCTCTCATAGAGTCAGCATCTTTCCAGAGTGTGAGAGGAAAGATTGCATCAAAACACTGAAATACAGGAGTGGTCACCAGTGGTGACAGCAGAATTCTGTCCAGCCCAATACCGATCCTCTGACAATAGGCAGAAGCAAACGTATGAGGAAGAGTGAAAAAGCCAGGACTACAATACCGTGATACTTTGCCAAAGCACTCTCCCAGTCTCAAACAATTTGTCATTAGCTTTATTTTTGATGAAGGTAGAAATGAAATGAGATCAGGATTCATAGAAAATATTTCTTTCAGTAACAGAATAATTAGAAAAAAAACCCAATACCAAGAATAAATAGATTTTCTTAAAAAAAACCATATTTCCTATATCAGAAAAACGAAGAGGCAGCATGGTTCACAAAACACCTAGCGTAAAACCCTCAAATGAGAGAACAGCACATGGACTTTTTTGTTTAATGCAGAACCTATATATAGAAGGGAGCAGGAGTATTAAGAAGTAGTAACACTAAGAGATATTACAGTCAAAGAATATCCTCCTTCCACCTCAAATAACACAGCTGACTCGGTGTCAATTACAACTGTGTCTGAACGTTAATTGAATTTACACTAACGTAATGTTATTATAATATATTGCTAGGTGGAAGAAAGAGGAGAGGGAGTGGAAATTTCCAGCTACCGGGGGTAGAGAGCATGGATCAGGGAATAAAACCTATGCAGCCGATACCGGACTGTTGAGGAGAGACCCAGTAGAATTTCCTTACACAATGTACAGCATGAAACCCTACTTGGTAGAAAGAATTTCCCTACCTTCGGCCTATCAAAAATAACGAAGTATGTGCAAATGCTGATACGTGTTATGCGAGTGTATTTCAGTGAAAGAACTGCCCTGAGACGGGCTATAAAGCATCCCTGAAACAATGTGATTCATATCAAGTACCTCAAAGGGACTGTGTTTTGAGTCTATCTACAGCTAAAACCTTTATCTACTATGGATAAAAACAAAGCATTGCAGAGCGCCATGTCTCCTGCAGCTGAGGAGGGAATGGAAGCAAACCAACCCCAAACTACAACACTGGGACGGAGGAAAACAGAAAGTAATGGAGGGGTGTGACTAGATGACCTTTAAAGGTCCCTTCCAACCCAAACCATTCATGATTCTATGAATTCATTACACATGCCTAGAACTGAATCCCTGTAAGGGATTATTGTGTCCTGGTTACCTGCTAGACTCCAGCACACTCTGCTTCGGTAGAAAAGACGCCTTCGAGTTCCTAACTGCAATTTTCTAAAGCTGGAGGTGAAACGTTTTATGTAAAGTGCCTGTATATACCCATACACTTGAAATGCATGAAAATAGTACTGCCCAATTTTAATTGCTTAAATATTTCCATTTATAATGACACTGTATTTTTCTCCCACCCACTTAAAAAGATACAAGAATAAACAGTTACCAGAACAAGATACTAAACACTAGTCATTGCAAACCTATATTTAAAAAATCAAATACAGTGAAACTAGCATCCAGTTGAGAGCTTCAGATCCCAGAAGGGCATAATTAATCCAGAAAGACTCGTCCACTGTAGCAATATCAACCACACCAGTACTTTGGAGAGATGCAAGATGCATCCTACTAACCAGGCAGATGGTGCTGCAGCGCGCGCAGCCGGACCACAGGCAGAACAACCCACCCGGGTTCTCCACAGCCGCTCGGCCCCAGGGCAGTAGGAGCTCCCATGCTGACGGATGCTACAAATGCCTTTGAGAGACAACGTGATGTCTCCCATTCTCAGCTGTGAATTTGCCTTCTCACTGGTGCAACAGACAGCGCTCAGGCCACTGGAGCACTTCTGTTTGTGGCGTTTGCTTGGGGGCGCAGCAGAGAAGAAAACAAGGGAGAGGAAGATTAGAGTGGTGGGACGAAATACCTTTATTAACATTCTTAAACTGACTCTGATTCAATACAGCTTTGGGATTATACGTATTGTTTCTGCTGGCTCTTAAACACTTACCACACCCTTCAAACAGTCACATAGATTTTCTATTTTAAGTGTACTACTAAGATTGTAGAATAAGCCCAAACTCCTGCCAGCAAACCCCACCTACTCTCCCCCTACCTGTCCAGCACAGCCCTCTGCAGCCACCCGTCTAAGGACGGGAGAGTCAACTGCCTTGGAAACATTAGTGTCATTTCCATAGACCCCAAAAATTGATTACAAAAGGCATTTATTGCAATATGCATTAAGACAGTGGATTGTTCTGGGTTTGATGCTCATGAGAGCTTACTCGCAGATAGGGAAAATCATGACAGAACTCAGAATACAGTTTGGAAGTAAAAGCTGTTGTAAAAAAATATTACTTTTGAAACAGACCCAAAAAAAAGCCTGGCAATGCTAACGTGTTGGGGGATGAATATCTGTAAGCCACAAAATATTAACTATCCCTTAAGAATTATTCCTTAAAAAAAAACATATTTTGCAACAATATCACTTTTAAGGTTGAAAATATGACCAGTCATTTTACAGATTTTTTAAATTTTTCTCGTAAACATTCTGTGACTTCCAAAATATAGATATATTATGAAAAAAAAAAAAAAAACAAACCAAAAAAACCCCCACCAAAACCAAAAAGAAATGAACAGCACAAGTTGTTACCCATTTCACTGGCATTAGTATTCCTCTAGAGAAGCTCCTCAAGAGAATGAAAATAAATCCCAGGATTATTTTGCAAGGGATGAACAGTGGTCTTGGCTGTATTTCTTAACATTAGAAGACATGAAGCGACAGAAACATACACAGCAAGACACCTCACCTCTGGGTGATGATCTTGCCGAATACCACTTCAGGTATTACTGGGATACTGTGATAGAAAACAAGGCAAGAGAAAGAAAATGTAATTTCTTTCTACACTGCCTTCTTTCTTACACTTGGTAGTTTTATTAGTAGTTTGTATGTATGAAAATGCATTAGTGATAATAAACATCATCCTGTGTTCTTCGTTTAATTCTACCCTACAGTAATAGAGCACATAACCATACACATTTACTGGGGTGAGAACAAAGCTAAGATGACTCTGGATTTAAAAAATATATTCATGCTTTTCATGATTTTAAACATCATAATATCCCAATTCGTCTCTCGTTCCAGCCTTTCTGTTTGCATGAGAAGTATTTTTCTGTTGTACAAATTATATCAGAGACAGAAATCTGCTTTGTTATTTTATTTGATTTACCAAAAGCAAACATTAATTATTCAGCCCATATAATTAACTCCCAACAGAGAAAATATTCTACATGCAGGAAGACTCTGCTTTGGGCAACTGAACTGAGTTAAGCAGTTCCACTTGAGCGACTTACCAAATAACTCAAACCGAGCACGGGTATAGGAAGCATGCAAGACGCTGAAGCCTCCCTTCGTTGCACTTACGTGCATTGTCACGACACTCCTTTATTTTATGTCCTTCCTTTCCATGTGCCCTCCTCTCATTCCTGCTCACTCCCCACACCATGGACACACATCCTCTTTCGCTCCTCCCCTCCCTTCAGGCGTGCTCCCATCCACTCCATGGCGTTTGGAGTGAGTAAGCTCTGAGCGGGTGACCACAGATGCAAGAAAGACATTAGAAAATGCTTTCTAACATAGTACACTACAATATTGGCGTATATTGCTAAGGATATATACACCTGGGCAGATAAGGAGGTTAAACAAAAGTACATCAGGAATGATGTAGTTACAGTTGATCATGCCTTGAATGCTATACCAGAGGAATTTTTCATTTTCCTTCCAGCCCCGTATTTGCTATTGTACCTATGGTATGTTTTATATGGTTAGTTTTATGTAGGCAGGCAAATTTTGTTAGAATAGAGTGTATATATAGTATATATGTGTGTGTGTGTATGGACAAAGACAGAATATCATCTTTGGAGATTTTTTTTTCTACAAGTTTTAGACTAATTCATTTACAAAAAAACCATTATATGCAGAAATATGATGAACTCCAAAAAAGCGTATCTGCACTTCAAAAGCTTCTTGAGTTTAGCAAGCTACAGAAAGCCATGAACGATGCTTAGATCTATTCAAAAAACATACTGTCTGCACATACACATGCAAGGATGAGTGAAAAACAATGAAATTAAATAGCAAGACTGGCTGGCTCTGCTCTTCCTTCCACTGATTTTATTTAGAACCTCTCTAGTGAGGTATACCCATAAACCCCTTCAAGTCTAGGTATGCTTTATTTTTTCCTGACTTTAATAGGCAATCTTTCTTCCCAAGCCCTGAATTTAGAGCAGTAGAAGCTCACTTTGCAACAGTGAGAGGTGACACTGAATTTGGAAGTTTTCAGACTGCCTTTAGTTGAGCTTCTTCAAAGATTCTGCAAAAAGCTATTAAATTTTAGCAGATATTTGAGAAATATCCCTTAATCTGGAGATAAGCAAGCTAAAGTACAGAGCAGAAACATAACTTTTCCAAAGTTATTATCTGCACTGGTAAGACCTCAGGTTTCCTCAGATGCATTTCCAAAATCTAACCCACTTGCAGCATGTGTTATATTATCTTCAAGAGATGAAGGCAGCTTTGATTTTATTCATATTTTTCAGTACTCCCCCATCCTTGGTTTAAATCACTGGCTGAAAATGCTTTCGTCTACCGTGATATTTGCTTTTTTTCACTCATCCTGTGAACATACTTTGTATCATTCATAATAGAGATGTAAAGCACAAAATAACTCTTGCAAAAAGCTGAAATATAGTATAGAGGATTTTGAATATAGACAGCTAGAGAGAAGGGAAAGCATAGAGGATTGATGCAGTTCTCCACATGGACAGATTCAAACTTAGCTGTAGGTCACAACTGAAGGGAAACGTGAATAACGGTATCATGAGCCCAGTCTACACATCACTAAGATGAGAAAATCAATCTGGCACTATGGGTCATGTCTAAGTGGACTAAAACAACAGCTTGTTACAGTTCAGCAAGGAGACAAGCTAGAGGATGGGAGCATAGATTGTGTTAGCAGATAGCTTGCATGCAACCAGGCAACAAAAAAAATTCTCACTTCAAGAGTGGTATATTTATTCACAAGTTCTCAAAACATATAAGTCAGAAAAACAGAAAGAAAATCCATGAAATAAAATCTTTAAAATACATTTAAAAGGGCACAGCAGCAAAAGTAAAATGTTTTATCCCAACAGCTTTCTAATCAAAGACAAAATGTTTGTAAATTATAGAAGAAAACAAATTTCATTCTTCTACTCATTTCTTTTCGGGCTTATTGAATAGTCACTATTTCATATAATTCATCATTTTCGCTAGAAGGGTGATGTAACAAAATGTTTTCCTATATCCTCATAATTTACATCTCTTCCAGAAAACGTCTTATATACATGTCTAGCCCCAATGTTTGAGTGAAGCCCAAGCTGAAACCAGAAAGCTGCTTTCTCTTTTATTTCTCTCTCATCATCATCCCGACCTTCTCCTTCTACTTGACCAGGGTCTTTCAAGTACTGCCTTTCAGGAGACTACTCAACCCTAACCAAAAGACTTGTTTAGCATATCATTTTATATGAAATAATCATAACACTGTCACTAATTCAACCTTCATTAAACACATTCCTTGATTTTGTTCAAAGGGTCTAAGTGAAAATATTGACGACATTTGCTCTCAAAACTGGTCCTTGACAAGTTTTGTTAGCAATCTTCCTCCTAGCAAGTACTGTTTTCAAACCAATGTTATCCTTTCAGGTGATCCATTTCTTATCCACCTTCTAATTCTCATACTAATCTCCATCCTCTCCTATACATCTCCATTTCAAATGCTCTAATGAAGACCATGAAGATAAGCACTACTACACTTGTCTCCATAGAAAATTATTTATTGTCAAAGAAATCTATAAGGAGTTTTGAAGAAACTTCCAAATTCCACTTTTCACTTAGCTTTGTGTCTCTAATTAATCTTCCCTTCAAAAGTGAATAAAGAGCCTCACGTTTGCTGAGGAACACATGCAGCCACATGGTGAATCCAGCCACCACGGGTCTGCAAAAACTGTGCCAAGGAGGCTACTTCTGTGCCTTATGGTCACTGCCACACACAGGCAAGGCCATGTACGCATAAAGGCTAGGCAATGAAGAAGGCCAAGGGGCTTTTGGGGTGTAAAAAAGGAGAACATGCAATAACAGCAAGTTATGGAGCAGATCCCATGAAGAATATTATCTTTGCTGTTTAGGAAAATCAGGCAACACGTCCTAATTTCCTGCTGTCTTATCTCCTTTCTCTTGTGGTTTATCTTCCGTAAAAATCACAGAGCAGTTGTCAAACTGCTGGTGTAGTTCCCTTGCCTGTGTCAGCAACGCATTCAATAAGCTTCATTTGAATGTAACGATTTCAATATCAATAGTGAGCAAGCATGACACTCCTCCGTACTCTCAGCCAGAGCAGCAGCAGCATGGAAAAGCTCTTTCTTTAGCACCTGGATAAACAGCAAAACCGCCTTTGATGTTTTTTCTTTGAAGTCAAGGCAGAATTAGCTTTTTAGTAGCATTAGGAGTGACTCATTCACTGTGGATGCCAACAAGGATACTCTGACATTTTTACTTTTTAATCTCTGCACTGTCAGGGAAGAGACTGCTCTCCTGCTAATTCCTCCAGGAGTAATGATTATTATCTTAAGGACTCTTCATCCATCTCAAACTTGCTGTTACTCCCTTAAAAGGGTTAAAAGAATCCCTCCATACCCATGCACTAGAATTCACTCTAAGCTAAGTCCAAACACAGATTCATCAGACTATTCCCAACAGTCAGAACCCAACAGCGCAAGAGGAGGCCCTCAATCACAGTGCTGACAGCACCTCCAAAAAGTCTGTGCTGTGGTAGCCCACTTCTCAAATCCAAACAGTAAAAGGAGGCACGTGCAAAGAAATTATCACCAGCAAAAGCCCTATATTTCAGATACCAATTCAACTACACGTGCTATTCTGCTAATGGTAAGGAGGGATTTAGGATCTTACAAATTGCATTTACATCCGTGGCCCCTTCTGTTCTCCCACTGCGCAGAAACGTGAATCACTGGTGTGGGAGTTCAGATATCTGCTGACGTTTCTTCAGGGTTGACCACCTATATGACATGCTGATGTCCAGCCAACATTTGCACATACCCAGTTAAAACACCACCAGTCATCAAGACCAGCATTTCTACAAGAAAACCAATTGCTGCAGAGAGAAAGGAACAATTTCTTCTGATCCAGACACACGCTCCCACATACCCGCAGATACACTGTCCAGTACAAATAGGGTCATTAATGATATTGGTGCAGGCTTAATTACTGGGTCATGGGAAATGGCTGTTCTTTGCAGCAGATGGCAAGGGCTTCCATAAATCCTCAAACCAGCACCAGATTGTTACCGTAATTGCCGTGTTCTAAAGGAATCTTTCAGGCAAAGACTGGCATTTCTTCAGCTGCAGAAAAACCGAAACCCCCTGCTGCTCTTTTCCTCCCACAATAGTTGATAACGAACCGGATCAGAGAAAGGCAGTAATCCCAGGAAACATAGGATTTGTCGCCCATGAAGGACAAGTATTGTGGCTTCTTTCATAAAGTACTTACGAGCCACTGTAGTAAAGTCTCCTTAGAAAGTGAACAAAATAATTTTCTCTCCACAGTGAAGAAACGCTATTACCCTTCACGCCTGAGATATTCTTCCTGCTCCATGGGAATAATTTCAGTGTATTTCAAATTAAAACTCCTGGCTTTAAACATAGCTGGAACCTAGAGAAAATGAAACATGGTGGGAAAAAATCTATGGATTTTCCTAATTAAAAAAAGGAAAATGTCCCAAACCACTGCTTTGCTCTTGATTTTTAACTTCTAACATTTAGGTTTGTTTGGGGGATAAGGCAAAAATGCAAATGCTAATTTTATTTGTTTGGGTTTTTTTCACTTGAAAAGAAAGATTTAATGATATGTCTTATTGGAATTAAGCAAGAACAAAATTTTCGCCGTACCACTCCATGAATGCACCTGCTTTGCAGCTTGCATTCTTGAGCCTTTCCTACTTGGCAGATGTTAGGTCTGCCACAAATTCAGCTTTTTTTGTCAGGTCGGTGTAAGAGGTCAGTTCCTACCCTGGCTTACACTCCCATATAATCTACTGATGTCAGAAGGGTTCCAGGTTGTGTCATAACGTTGTGCAACACCAGTGAGTGCTGAGCAAGTAGGTGAAGATCAGGCCCAACACATTCACTGTGTAATCAGAGCAAATGTTTGAAGCTTTGACCTTTACTATTCACATGGCATAACTTCCTTTATCTTTTGTACATTTACCGCAGTTGCTTTTCAGCATGCAGAGAATGGTCCAGGAGTAAAATTCATTTAAAACTCAGCTTCAAGAATCCCACTGAAAGGTTTTGGGCATCTCAGGTGGGATAGCCTAACCACTGAAGTGTTTTTAAAACAGACTTTAAACCAGAAGATTACTTTAAAAAGCAACAAACACATCAAAAAACACATTTAAAAATTTCAAAGCGTTTCTCATTGACCATGTTAACAAAATACACCGATAGCAGTCAAAGTTGTGCTGCATCAGAACAATTTGGCCAGAAAATGTCGCTATGAAGAGGCTGTAATTTTCAGATCAGCATCTACTTTGGTACCCAAAGTACCAAAGGGAGGGTGCCAGGTAGATGAGAAATAGTCTTTTTTCAGTGGTGCCCAGTGATAGGACAAGAGGTAATGGGCACAAACTTGAACATAGGAAGTTCCATCTTAACATGAGGAGGAACTTCTTTACTTTGAGGGTGGCAGAGCACTGGCACAGGCTGCCCGGAGAGGTTGTGGAGTCTCCCACACTGGAGACATTCAAAACCCGCCTGGATGCCGTCCTGTGCAACGTGCTGTAGGTGTCCCTGCTGTGGCAGGGGCGTTGGACTAGATGATCTCCAGAGGTCCCTTCCAACCCTGACCATTCTGTGATTCTGTGATATCCCCGACTAATTAAAGAGATAGGCAGTCGCTACTGCAGGCAGACAGTCCACCTGATCACCATCTTAAAATTGAGAGCCAAGAAAGATGCTGATTTACAAACTGCAGGTGCACTCCTCTGTCCAACCTACCATTTGGTTACACAGACAGTGGAAGACGGTTCAAAGATTCCAAAAACTTTGGCTAGTTGGTAAAAAGTCCACAAGGGAAAAAGAAATACAAGTTACAATTATTCAGAAAGGTAAGTATAATGCTATGAATCAACTAGGAAAATATATGAGTTATTGCAACAGGACAATATGAATAAAAACTGTACGGTTCAAACTGACAAATGGCAACACACTGGGTACTAAAACCACATGCATTGTCACGACACCATAAATCAAGCATGTATTCAGAGTAGGTCTATACAGAGAAAACTGATTATGATAGTAGGAAGGCTATCAAAGTCAAGACTGAAATCTAATACAGGGTGAGAACAGAAAAGTTAGGGCATTTCGTTAACCAAGGCCTACAGGAGAAAATAAATTATTTGATTGTATAATAAATCAATACTATTGCCAAACTGTCAGAGAATCAGGGGGCAAACTTACATGAAAAAATGAAACTACTTTAGAATTAATTTTAACGAAAGAAACATCATCACAAATATATCTCCAGATTCTGAAATAAGTTGGCAAACGACAGGACCAAAATTCTGAGTCTAGCTTATTCATGTTTTTTAATAAAACCTGAGGATGTCTCTAATTAGAGATGTCACTCAAACAAGAAACACAGCTTCAGATAATACAGGAAAGTATAAGCAGAGCTCTACAACATTTACATCTAAAATGAATGCAAAGAGTCATAGAGTTGCCAAGCAGCCCCACTGGGTAAAAACATGAGAAAATAAACCATATTGGGCAGACTTCTCCACAACACCTAAAAATAACCCACACAGACAAAGCACACTCGAACCAGCATCCCTCCTGTGCAGAATGGTGATATTTAAACCATAAAATAATTTTGTTTCACCCCTAAAGATGCAAGATTAGTACCTTCACAAAATGACCATTTTCAGTAAACACTATATCCTTGGCAGTTCTGAAAACCAAACTGGCACAGGATTGACTTCTGCAGTGCCTCTAAGGCAAATCCAGGCTTCAGTACCTCATTATCCACACACACCCAAGGAACTGCTGCTGCTGTTGCATCCTGCGGGCAGGATTGTGAAAACAACTGGTTCTGAAGCGAGAGGGAAGCCCGGTTTTCAGCTTCTGAGCCAGAAAAGCCTTACAGCCTGGAAGCAGGGGGTTGACTTACCAGTAGCCACTTCTACCACACTGCCACCGTATTACAACACTGTTCTTTTTGGTAAGCCTAGGTAATGACTCCCACAGGTGGTACAAGAGCAGCAGTGGACAGAGCACTAACTACAGACATTGTCCAGGAGGCAAAAATATGTCCTGCCACCTTCCGTACAGCTCTGAGCCAGCTCCAAACCATACCTTTTAGTGTGCAACATCTGAAAGGCTCCCAAATGTCAAGAGGAATGGTTAGAAAACTGGGGTCTAACATGTAGGAAGCTCTGGAGTCCTTCTTCCAGAATGAATGAGTACACACATCTTCTGCAAACTTGGATGTACCCTAAACTACAGGTTTACAAGGGCTTTCAGAAGAAAGAGCCTCACGTAATCATCTATGCAAATCTAGAAGTCCACTACTTTCCTCCTCGCCCCTCTCACAATAGCAGGAAATACAGCTGCAAATCTGGTTTAGGACAAACGAGCAGAGAATTTGGTGTACAGAAGAGCAAGGTCAAAGGCTGTGGACTGCACAGGGCAGAACGTGCATTTGGCCAGGAATCTGCTACATCCTAGCAGACTCCTAATTAGCAGGTTATTCTGCAGTTAAAGTATTTTTACAGAAGGTCACAGCTTCTTCTCAATTCAGTGCCCAGGAAGACATCTCATTCCAGACCTCAAAATCTTATGCAAAAAAGAGTCAAAAGTGACACATCCTCATGAAAAGTCCCATTTTCAATGAACCAGCATTTTGAACAAAACTCTTTCCCCCACCTCTAAGCTAAACCTTTGTACAAACATTCATGTTTTCTTGCAGACCTCAGACCCTTTACTGTATAAGCCAAATTCAAAATTTGTGACTAAATCATCCGCTTAGGCTGGTCAAACATTGTCTGACTACACTGCAATAGGATCTTCGCAAACAATGAAAGTCACTAATAGACAGGGAGGACCAGCAATTTATTATATTTGTCTTCCTACTCAACCTCAAATCATAAAATGAAACAAAGATTGCCCTTGGAAGTAAGCATTCAGAAGTTCAATATTTTCACCTCAATGATACGCTGCAGGGCTGCTCCACTTCTACGTATTTTATGTTTAAGGTAGAAAAATGTGGGCACACACAAGTAGTTAAATGATGAATAGTACAATTAGCTATAAGCTTGCCAGCAAGTAGACAAGTTTCTCTTGTCTACTGCTAAATACAATTTTATTTTAATTACTGATTGCAAGTTACATGTGAGTGCTGAAGTCAAGATTGTCTGTTCCCCTGATAACGCAGAATGTCTGACAAAGGCCTTCACGGCCAATTTCTCTCATCTTGTTCAAGTGTATATAGCCAATTTCAGCTGATTTCTCTCTCTACTTCTGGTGGAAAAATTCTAAAACTATAAATACTCAGGCCAAAAGTTGTAGCTTTATATCTCTGGACTCCTTCATCTGGTTTTCTCTGAGTTCCTTCCCACAACGGCAGGGCAGGAATTACATTACTTCAATTTTTTCATTGAAGGATGCCAGTCTGGCAAAACACAAACTGCTGTGGGAAAGGTAGAAAACAGAGAGGATGTGATGAGCTGAATACAAAATGAGTTGCACACCTTTTTCCAACAACCAACCCTCTAACTAAAACTAAACACAGATTCTCAACCAAATACAGAGATTGCTCAACAGCTGCTATGTACTTTTCAGGGACAGAAAACCAGAAGAAACCTCACCAGTCTATTCATACGGTCCTGTGCTTTTGCAGATAATCTTCTGTAAGGGAAGTTACAAATTCCATGCTCCTCCGACTTGAAAGCTCTTGAGGAACTCAGTCCTTAGAAATTTCCTCAAAAGTCTAGACCAAATTTTCTTACAGCTATACATTCCCAGATAGCCACACTTTCTACTAAAGTGAAAGGTTCTTCGCTCTTGTGTGTTTACCAGATCTCAGCACATCAACTTTCCAGTTCTCTGATCCTTGCCTTTCCTGCAAGCCTTCTTCCAGCTTTAGTATACTTTTCTTGAAAATATGAGGTATTAAAGATGAGGCCTTGATGGAGAACTACGTTTGGGTACAGCAATCTTGGCTTGCATTTTCAGTCTTTAACTAGAACATTGTATGACCCTACTTTAATCTGGTTTGCTATGTCACATTGGCCCTTCATGGCTTGTTTTGCAATTACTACGCTCTGATCCTCTTCAAAGGATGCACTTACTACAAATGAAGGAAGAAATTAATGGTTTTGATTCAACACGTGCAGGCTTGCACCTTGGACCAGTCAGTTCCACAGTTCTTTTGGGTTTTTTTTTTCTTAACTCCTCTGATCCTCAAGCTCACCTAGCTCTTTCCAGAGCATCCTTCAGTCCTTTCCCATACTGCATTAGCATTGCTCCACCTGAGCATTCTGTACTCAGGTCATCAGGAAAAACACCAAACAAACTTGTTATTTAGAAACTATCCATAGCCTTTTTATGTAGTAACTTTTTTTTCATGTTTATCTACTTGCAAATACAGTTGTGTTTGGGTGGTAGTGTGCCCAAAGGAAAAAGAGTGCAGTTCTGCCGCCACAGCAGAGCAGGAGCACTGGAACTGTAACATCTGGGGAATTCTTCCCTGGAGCAGACGTGCAGAAAAGCAAAACACTGAATAAGAAGAGTAGAAAGGCTTGCTAGAACACACAGATTTCATCTTTAAGTTTAAAAAAAAAATAAATCTGAAAGTGTAGATTAATTTTCATCAATCAATATCTATTATTGTTGTATCTGCCTTCAGACAGGAACTGCAATGATTTAGATAGATATCTTGTCAGGTCATCGAGTTTCACTGCAATTTCTGGAAGCACACTTGGTAAGGTCTCCTGGAAATACTATTTTGAAACTTCCTACTGTAATCTCAGCACCTTTATCTCCCTCTGCAGCATGTATGAGAATTTGGTCTGCTCTGAGAGGTCTTGCAATGAAACCTAAAATGTGTGCAATTTATGCCCAAAATGTGTCTCTTCAACTTTTACTTCATACAAATCCAGACTGACATGACAACCAAGTGCAGACTGAGGTAACAAAACAGACCAAGACAATTCTTATTTAACCTCATTTAATTTTTATTAAATGTATTATTAATAATTATTATTAAATTAAGTTTTTAAAAATTAATTTAAGGTCTTACTTAACCAGGCAACAGAAAAATCACTGAAGCCAGAAATGGAAATGAGGAACTGTGAGTGTGTGACAGTAACAGCTAACATGTTGCTGCCATCAAGTGAGTTTCTGCTACAAACAGTGCAGTTTTCGCAAAACCAGTTTATTACTGATTTGTCAGACCTAGAACATGTCTGTCAACAACAGAAGTTTCAAGACAGAGCTTGGTTGTGCAGCACTATCCATGTGTATTTGTCACTGCTGGAAACATCTTTTTCTAGTCCGGACTAGGTTATTTACTTTCATAAAAATGCTATAAGGTGTGGGGGGGGGTTGTTTGTTTTGTTGTTTTTTTTTAAGGTTTCTGCTGGCAGCTGGACAGTGATACAGTCTAGGAGAAAGAAAAGAAGTTTACAGCTTTTAGGGGATGCCCTGGGCATGCTGCTGGGGGCAGGTGCTGCAGAACTGGTAACATTCAGCCTACTCTTACCCTACTATAAATGCAAGGCTGACATCAGAGTAAGCTAACTCCTACTTACCATGCAATAAGTACACATAAAGAGAGGTAGGAATTGTGATGTAATCAATGAGCTCTGGGTCCATGGCATAGCTTTCTTGTTACTTGCACGTATAGCCATACTACAGACAATATCTCATGCCTAAATAACTTAACTGCAGACATGGTGTTTGACTGAGGCATGTTCCATCTCACCAAGTCTAGCACTGCATACAAACGGCACCATATGAATGTTAACTAATACAGAGGCAAAAAACCCTTTTCAGAGGCAAAAGCAGCACTAAAGAATTAAACATGACAAGCAGTTGTTTTACTGATTTAAAAGTAAGAAACTGAAAAACTGCAAAAAAAAAAAAAATAATGCATTACTCCTCCTTTAAGTACTTTGTTTCTACAGAGGAATCACAACTAGAGCTAAATGAACCCTGCACTATTCAAGTCATGAGATGCACTTGCACCCCAAGGATTCAGCCTGCAAGGTTTGTAGATGAAAGTCTCCTTGGAAGTTCAATTTCATAATCCTGTGGCCACATTAACTTATTGCCTCCCACAGCTGAACCCTGATTTGGCCAGAGCTTTGAGGTGGAAATGCTTAAGACTCCTCTAACATGAACTTCCAACAGGACAGAATTTAGAGCTTAAAATCATAAAATTTTGGGTTTATAGTGATTAAAACCTCAAAACGATTTTTAAATCAACCCAAGACAACTAGGCAAGATAGAAAATAAACAAAAAAGTTTGTGCAAAATGTTTCCTCAAACCTTGAAGCCCTTGAAGGCAATTCCTTGCTTCTATGCTCAGCTGCAATTAACTCAGTGGCAGCTGACAAATTCTGTGTAGTCAAACTGTTTGTCTTTCCAAGAACAACAAAAAAAATTGCCATTTTATTTATTCACTCTTACTTATTCTTAGCAATACATCCTGTTATTACACATCCTTCAGACAGTACAGGAGGTTCCTGGATTGCATTGAGGACAACTTCTTTCTCCAAGTGGTTGAGGAGCCAACGAGGAGAGGAGCCATGCTGGACCTTGTTCTTACCAACAAGGAAGGGCTGGTTGACAGTGTCAAACTCCAGGGTAGCCTGGGTTGTAGTGACCATGAAATGATCGAGTTCGAAATCCTCAAGGCAGCGAGGAAGGTGCGCAGCAGGCTGGCGACCCTGGACTTCAGGAGAGACGACTTTGGCCTCTTGAAGAATCTGCTTGGTATGGTGCCATGGGATGAAGCGCTGGAAGGAAGAGGGGTCCAAGAAAGTTGGTTAATATTCAAGGACCACCTCCTCCAAGCACAGGAGCAATGCATCCCTACAAAGAGGAAGGCAGGCAGAAAAGCCAGGAGGCCTGCGTGGATGAATAAGGAGCTCCTGGAAGTGACCAAAAGAAAAACAGGAGGCCTATAGGGAGTGGAGACAGGGGTGGGTAGCCTGGAAGGATTACAGAGGAATCGTTCGAGCAGCCAGAGAGCGGGTTAGACAAGCTAAAGCCCAGTTAGAAGTAAATCTGGCCAGGGACATTAAGACAAACAAAAAATCCTTCTATAGGTATGTCAGCGAGAAAAGAAAGACTAGCGAAAATGTAGGCCCTCTATGGAAGGAAACGCAAGAACTGGTTACCCGGGACAGCGACAGAGCTGAGGAACTCAATGACTTTTTTGCCTCAGTCTTCACGGACAAGGACAGCAGCTGCACTGCCCAAGATGCAGAATGCAAAGGCGAGGATTGGCAAAATGGAGCACCGCCCACTGTAGATGAAGATCAAGTGAGAGACCACCTGAGGAACCTGAAGGTGCACAAGTCCATGGGACCTGATGAGATACATCCGCAGGTCCTGAGGGAACTGGCAGATCAAGTCGTGAAGCCACTAGCCATCATATTTGAGAAGTCGTGGCGGTCTAGCGAGGTTCCTGACGACTGGAAAAGGGGAAACATAACCCCTATTTTCAAAAAGGGAAATAAGGAAGACCCGGGGAACTACAAGCCAGTCAGTCTCACCTCTGTGCCTGGCAAGATCATGGAGCAGATCCTCCTGGAAACTCTGCTGAGGCACATAGAAAACAAGGAGGTGATTGGTGAGAGCCAACATGGCTTCACCAAGGGCAAGTCATGCCTGACAAATTTGGTGGCCTTCTACAAAGGGGTTACAGCGGCAGTGGACAAGGGAAGATCTACTGATGTCATCTACCTGGACTTGTGCAAAGCGTTTGACACTGTCCCACACGATATCCTGGTCTCTAAATTGAAGAGACATGGATTCGATAAATGGACCACCCGGTGGATAAAGAACTGGCTGGACGGTCGCACTCAAAGAGTTGCGGTCAACGGCTCGGTGTCCAAGTGGAGAGCAGTGACGAGTGGCGTTCCTCAGGGGTCGGTACTGGGACCTGTACTATTCAACATCTTTGTCAGCGACATGGACAGTGGGGTGGAGTGCACCCTCAGCAAGTTTGCTGATGATACCAAGCTGTTTAGCCAGGCAGACGCTGGAGGGGAGGGATGCCATCCAGAGGGACGTGGACAGGCTGGAGAGGTGGGCCCAAGCCAACCTCATGCAGTTCAACAAGGCCAAGTGCAAGGTCCTACATCTGGGTCGGGGCAATCCCAAGCACAAATACAGGCTCAGCAGGGAACGGCTGGAGAGCAGCCCAGTGGAGAAGGACCTGGGGGTGCTGATGGACGAGAAGCTCGACATGAGCCAGCAATGTGCGATCGCAGCCCAGAAGGCCAACCGTATCCTGGGCTGCATCAAAAGAGGTGTGGCCAGCAGGTCAAGGGAGGTGATTCTGCCCCTCTACTCCGCTCTCGTGAAACCCCACCTGGAGTACTGCATCCAGCTGTGGAGTCCCCAACATAAGAAGGACATGGACCTGCTGGAGCATGTCAGGAGGAGAGCCACGAGGACGATCCGAGGGTTGGAGCACCTCTCCTATGAGGAGAGGCTGAAAGAGTTGGGACTGTTCAGCCTGGAGAAGAGAAGGCTCCGGGGAGATCTTATTGCGGCCTTCCAGTACCTAAAAGGGGCCTACAGGAGAGCTGGGGAAGGACTTTTTACTAGGGCATGTAGCGATAGGACAAGGGGGAATGGCTTTAAGCTGGAAGAGGGCAGGTTTAGATTAAACATTAGGAAGAAGTTTTTCACTTTAAGGGTGGTGAGGCACTGGAACAGGTTGCCCAGAGAGGTTGTTGAAGCCCTGTCCCTGGAGGTGTTCAAGGCCAGGCTGGACGTGGCCTTGGGCAACCTGGTCTGGTGGGAGGTGTCCCTGCCTATGGCAGGGGGGTTGCAACTCGATGATCTTCAAGGTCCCTTCCAACCTAAACCATTCTATGATTCTATGAGTACAGGCAGGATGTGATTTGAATATACGCTGGAGTAAGAAAGGGGAGATGTAGGGCTCTCTTTCCCAGTCTAGTTTCTTCCTAGAACTCTCACCACAGAAAGTTATGCTTTCCCTACACCTCTACCTTGTGGCCTTTGCATAAACACATGCACTGTTCTCAGCTCTGACAACTCAGGGAAGCATAGCTTGTGACTGCAGCATTTGTTTATCCCCACAAACTGTTCCACAGCGTTGAAAACCAAGCATTGATTATAACAGCAGAATAAAAAACAACTGTTTCTAAACAATACCAGAAACAAACAAAAAGGCTAGACTCAAAAGTCACAACAAAATCCATGAACCAGAGCGCACAACAGAGCTCAATCTGCCACCAAATAAGCCTAAAAATAAGAAAACACTTCAGAATTAGAAAGCCCTTAAAGAGACGAGATAAAAAGGCCTCCCCCCAAAAGCAATGCACCTCTGCAGAAGGTCTCAGTAAAAGCAGAAAGGAGAAGTTAGGAACTAATGGACCTGCAGGTACCAGAGCTCACAGACCAATGTGATCATGATGAATAGCCGCACACGAGCTACTAACCCACGCCTGACATCCTCCGCCACACAACAACTGCGGTAGCTGCCGGGAGCTCATTACCTTCCCATAATAGTTAGCTCATGCCCACAGTGGAAGGAAATGAATTCTGAACTGAAAAATGAAGTGCTCCCGAGCACATGTGTCTATTCCACAGCAGACTATTTCCTGCCCAAAGGCACAAGCCCACATTAATTTCATGGCGCAGCTAGGAAAAGCTGCTCGGGGTGCCTGAAGATGCCAGGTGGGCATGGGGGCAGAGCCCTTCAGGAATCCACAGTACAGATCCCGTGGTCTTCATCACTGTGGCATAACGAACACTGGATTTTTCTATCTACCTTTACTTCTGTGATGAGAACCTTGTTAAACTTGAATGACCATATTTTTAAGGTTTTAAGCACCTAAAAATGCAGGCAGACACCCCTCATGGAGTTTTTAAAAGTGCTAGAGAGGACAAACACCAATCCCCTAAAGAAAGATATGTTCAACCGTCACATGTGTTTTAGAAGTATGTCCACATAGGTACCCTCAAGGTTTCTAAATAATCCTAAAACCTAAACCAATCATGCAATCTTTCATATATTTTAGGCACTGATATGCTTGGTTTTGCAAGGCCAGAACTACTCAAGCTTTATGTATGCTTACACTGCCTTATGAAGCATCCACGCAGCATTGCACTGGTCTCAAATAAGCCTGCACCACTCCAGGCTCAAAACTTGTACTGGTGTGTCTGCCCTTGCCACTTCTATGTCCAAGGATTTTATTTTGCTGAGCATTGGAGGTCCTGGACAAGAAGGCACTGGAATTCCTTCACAAAACGTACACTGAGAATAGTTCTTGCCTGTTAATCTAGTGAGTCATGCGGGTATTGCAAAATACTGCCGTTTCAAAGTAATCCCACGGAAGATGAAGGTGATGCTGCCAAATGTTGCAACACCAATAGTCACTAATGCAAACACGCTCCTGTGCTGGCAGTGGTTCAACGACGGCCAGGGTGAGGCAGAAGAATTCACCTGCGAGGACTTTTGCAGGAGCTCCTCTTTGAGCGCTGTCATGCAGTGAACTCTCACTTCCAGATTCAGCCAAATGGCAAAGACGGGAAGTGCATCAGATCTGGCAATTAAGCTACATCACTAGACATTTTTGGAGCACTCAGAAGATGCTGCTGAGACCGCTCTGACTGTATCCATCCACGGCAGCATCCGTATGCCAGAGTTCCTCCAAAATACCTCCTTTCAGGGTGGCTTTGCTATTGTTCCATGAAAGGATTGTATGAGCAACTCTGAGATAATAAATTCACAGTGACAGTTTTAACTTTGATAAAAACCCTTTCAAGATTTCATAAATAGCCTAATTAACAGGTGGGAAAAAATGATTACCTGAGAAATGTTATCCTCCAAAACAGTATTTGAAAAGGCTCATTTATTAACAAGCTTCACACAGCATCATTTCTCCTGTCCTCTTCCTGTGTTTAATCTCCTGAGGATGGAATGATTTAGTCTAATTTAAGGATTAACGTAAGAAAGTAATTTTGTAAAACACATTTGCCTGTCATACACAGGTGGACAAATCAGCTCACCTCACAGCCCCTTCTAGTCTTAAAGGGTATCTATTTACTGAAATTACCACAAAAAATATGCCAAATTTTGGAACAAGTCAGTAAATAATGTAGACTGCCAGTGTATTTAAAATTATAGTAGGTGGTAAAAACAGAGAAAGTCTCAAGGCAAAGTCATCCTCTGCTCAATGCAATTCACTCTTTCAAGGACTTCTTTCCTTGGCTTTGCAGTATCAGAAATAAAATGTGTAATTCATTGTAGGAGGTACAATTTCAGTATATCATTTTAACTAGTTCATATAACATTGCTATATTTTTAGGAATAACCTTAATTTAAAAAGGGCAGTCAGTCTCAAGCTGGGTTAGGGCAGAAGGTACAGGTTTACTCTTTTCCTGTACAGGAAAAGAGCTTCTCACTTCCCAGGCAGCTCTATGCTATTAATTATTTGCTTACGTCTTGATCCACTATTGTTCTAATTGGGCTGGTAGTGTAGAAATGGATGATAAATTCTTACTTTAAGGAGACAAAAATTGGGCAAAAGCCTTCTAGAGGGTCTGGCAGTAAGTCATTTCAGTAAGTCACATGAAGGAAAAAAAAAAAAAGGCAACTAAGAAACTCTATGGACTGTATGGGGTTGGGAGAGGGATAAAAGGCCAGAAGGGAAAGAAAACCCCCTGCAACCAATCAAATGTTTCCTATCTGGTGCTATGACTCGGTGCAAAGAAGTACCCAATGCTATCTAACAACAAGAACTACAAGCTTCAGAGTGGCTGCATGGTACCCAAGAAGGAGCTGTAAGTGTGCTCAACTAAAAGCTCATTGCAGCCTCAAAGTAGGGTCCATTGTGTGAAACTGCTGATAACCTGGTAAAAGATCTAGGAAGGAGAACGAAACGCACAGAGCAGGGAATGACTGAAGCAATATGCAAGAGTTCCCAATAGATAAAACTAAAAATTTGAAATTTGGGAATCTGATCAAAACAAAACGAATACCACCACCCCGACTCATTTTTTTCCTACATCTTTTTCCCTTTTGGAATTGGAAGAGACCCTAAAAAAAAAAGGTTTGATTACTTATCCATTTTATAGGTATTGCCTGCATATTTTAACAATGAGAATAATTTGCTTCCGTATACCTAAGGTAAATTAGATTCAATCAGTGATCAGTTCTGTCCCTTAATGCTCCCCACTCCATGATGGATTTCTGCAGTTGAGAGAACACATTCCTACAGCAGTACTTGAGGAGGTCAAAAAATAGCAATTCCTGAAGATCAAAGGCCCACTGCGCTATTGGCACCACTGCCCCTGTTAAAAATAATCTCCAAAATGAGGATTACTTTAATGTTTTGCGTCATCACTGTTGCTATGACAAAAAAAAATGGGTTAGCCAGATAGTGAGTATCACTGTTCAATTCCCACTTTTTCTGTTTCACTTCAGCAAACTAAGTATTAAGGACACTCTCCGCCAGTGTTAATGAATCACACCTGTAATTGCATCCAGCTTTGATGAGCTGTTCATACCTGGTTGATGCAGGATAAAAGCATTCCAAGGACATTCAGAATAAAAATAACCTGTAGCAGATGCAAAATGATTGCAGATTATCCTTAAAAATGGGTAGCCTTCCTCCTCCTCTCAATCTGCACTGGACCATTGCGCAGTCACGAGACAAGTTCCATCAGGTACACTGAAAGCCAGAGCCTACTCACTAATAGAAACCTTCCCCAATTCCCCAGATCAAAGCATCAAAGGGTTTGAAGATAGAAACAGCAGTGAGAAATAATGTATTTCTCCCCCCACGTGCCCCCCCCAGCAGCCAGAGGAGAGTAGAGGCATCTCAAATTTAGCAAAACATCAGTTAGGTTGATAAGAACTATGGTAGCACCTAAACAGGAAGTTACACATATCTTACTCCTCCCCACAGAAAGTGGAGGTTGCAGGATTGAATTCTTAAACTGACACGGGCTCTGGAGAGTGAGGACTTCTCATCCGGCCTCCTCCACCTGTCCTCCTAGAATGACTCTCCAGTACTCAGAGCAGTCACTGGATCATTTATCAAACCATGAGGATGACAAATGGGGATGTATATAACTGGATGGCAGAAAGGGATGGGTATGCCAAAAAAGGTCACCTTTCACCAGGTCAGTTGAAATGCAGCTTTAATTGTAAAAATAGAAGGTATCATTTCTTACAGCATAACACATTGCAGCTTCTACAAGTGGAAAAGCTTTAAAAAAAGAAAAATAAAAAATAAATCAATTGTTATGAGACTATTAAGGCTACTCAAACAATCTCGTTACCAAATATTTTCAACCGAAGATATGCACCACCCGTAATGCTCCCCTTTTGAGGGTCATACTCTACCTAACCGTGTGGACACATGCTTTATCTGAAATACCACCATACATTCATCCATTTTGCCAGCTATCCTTGATAAATATTGCAGATTTTAGTATGGTGAATATAGAACTGTGTAAAAAGGATCGCAGAATTTTTAAAACTGAGAAATTGTGCATTTTCCTAGTAAAAGTGCAATTTAATTTTATGTACTATAACTTACTAAGAATTAACACTAGACATTTTTCCGCAGCTTAAGAAGAATCAGTTTCATATTCAGGCAAGGACCAAACTTTAAAAGATTCAACCTGTAAAGTAAGTTTTTGAACTTTTAAATGTATATTTTATTAATAAAACCACCTGCCCTTATAGTGGCACCCAAGCCAAATGCAAAGAAGAAACAATACAAGCACTCAAAAATAAGGCATAAAAATTGCTGCAATTTACCTTTTTCTTGCCCTTCTCCATATAACACGACTAAAGTTTGCAGAGCTGGAATACAATCACAACCAACAAATTCTGTAATTATCAAGTGTCTTAGCTTCACTGTATGTTTAATCACCTGCATACACCATTCACTGCCTCACATACTCCTCCACCGCGAATATTATCCTATAATTAAGCAAGATGAAAGTAAACAATGTCATAAGAACATGAATCTCATTTTATGCAGCGAAGTCTTAAAAAAAGATAAATGACTGAAAGAAAATCCAAAACCTGTCGTCCCACACATTCAAAGATGGCAACATGACCAAGTGAGGTATCTAGAGATTGTAAAGCATTTGAAGTGTAAAATACCAACAACTGGCAAACTTACAGTATTCATACTGCAAGTTGGATTACAGACTTTTTAATAAATAAATAAATCAATAAATAATCCATAGTATATGTCTGCTGTAGGCACAGCTTTGGGTCTCTCCAAGCTTAACCAATGCAATATCTTCTCCCTGTAATTGCTTGGGTTAACGATACAGAAATGCAAGTGCTCAATCTTTGTTCATTTTGAATTCTGAGTATGCCATTATTTATTAATCTCTCTATATTTCTTTTATGAAGTGCTTTTGTTAATGATCTTATGCTATATTGGGAATGATAGTGCATAAGAAAAATGAAGACATAAAAGCATACTCACAAAAATAGCTCAAAACTTTACAGAATTACATATCCACATATTTACTGAGATGAACAACCTTTATAAAAGGAAGGCAATTGTATAAAGCTATAAAGATACCCAGCAGCTCTCAGCATATAATATGAATGTACATTTTTGATCTGAGGTTTCATTACCTGAAACAGTAGAGTGACTTGGACTGCATCACTCAAGCTCTGTACATTTAATAATTCCAATATTTGGCTGGCAGTTGTTGATATAACTGTTAAGAACAGCACACCAAAATTACAAGGTGACTGGCCAGTTATAAAGATGACCTCTAATTAACCATATGATAGCCAGCCACGTTGATCCCCCCATATTTTTGGCATAGAGGAATTAACAGCCAATGCCACAACTCTGATTCCAAAGACTGAGCAGTCATTTCTGCATCTTTCACCCAAGCCATCATGCACAGAGGATAACACACCTGCTCATTGCGAAAAGAGAACCCATGCTGTATGCCAGCCTGACATGATCATAGAATAACAGAATAGCAGGTTGGAAGGGACCTCAAGAATCATCTGGTCCAACCTTTCTTGGCAAAAGCACGGTCTAGACAAGATGACCCAGCACCCTGTCCTGCTGAATCTTAAAAGTGTCCAATGTTGGGGAATCCACCACTTCCCTGGGAAGATTATTCCAATGGCTGATTGTTCTCATTGTGAAAAATTTTCTTCTTGCGTCCAGTCGGAATGTCCCCTGGAGTAACTTTTACCCATTACCCCTCATCTTTTCCATGTCACTTGTGGTAAAAATGGAGTCTCCATCTTCTTTGTTGCCATGCTTTAAATACTGGAACATGGTGATAAGGTCTCCCCTAAGCCTTCTTTTCCCAAGGCTGAACAAACCCAGTTCTCTCAGGCTTTCCTTGTATGGCAGGCTTCCCAGGGCTTAGATGATCTTGGTGGTCCTTCTCTGGACCCTCTCCAGCCTATCCACATCTTTTTTGCATAGCAGGGACCAAAACTGAACACAATATTTCAGGCGTGGCCTGACAAGTGCTGAGTAGAGGGGGATAACGACTTCTTTATCTTTGCTGGTCATGTCCTTGATACAACCCAACATCCTGTTGGCTTGCTTTGCCGCAGCAGCACACTGTTCAGTCATATTGAGCTTTCTGTCCACCAGGACCCCCACATCACTTTCCACAGAGCTGCTCCCCCGGCAGGTAGATCCCAGCCTCTGCTGCATTCCTGGATTATGTTTTCCCAGGTGCAAGACCTTACACGTCATCTTCTGGTACACCAAAGAGACACCATCATACAACACTTTGGCGAGGCCCCATCTGAAATACTTTTTGATCAGGTCACTTCTGTTCAAAAAAAGAAGTATCTGAACTGGAAAAGGTGCAAAGAAAGGATTTGAGGATAATCAGGAGAGTGAAGAGCACATTTTTTCCTAGCTATTACAAGCTTGACTTGTTTAGTCCTGCGGACTGAAAGCCAAGAAAAGTAAGGATTGCTCTTCCAGCATAACCACTGGGGAGGGGGGAAGCATGATTAAGTCAAAGAACAATAACAGTAGTGGAGTAAATGGGTGTAAACTTGCCCATTAAGAAGCTTAGTCTGGAAATGTGAAGAGGATTTCTAAACAGGCTGAAAAACTTGAGACTGATTACTTTATGAAAGGCATTATAGGAGATGCAAAAGCAGGGACTGGAGTCAGAAGCCCTTATATTCTCATACTTTGCTGATTTTAAGCAGTGCAGATTAGGGCTTCCTTCTCTGTCCCCACTGGGGCAAGAAAGGGGAAGATGGGAATCCTCAGACCTCCTGCTTCCTCTAGGCATGCTCAGCTCACCCTGCAGTCCAGGCTGATCAAGGACCCCAGCCACCGCCTGAACCCCCGTTCCTGACTCATGCCTTCTGCCCAGCTCATGAGGAACCAGGAGGGCAGCCTGTGCTGCCATCTAAACCACCCAGGGGTGGTTTAAAATTCTGGCAAAAATTCTTGAGTTCCTCAACAGCTTGGAAAAAACATTCAACAGCAGCGCACCATACTACAAAGTCTGTAACACCACCAGGAAAGCTTACACCTTCACACTTTGTTTCAGACTTCTTGCAGACTGAATGCTTCAAGGCATTTTCCAGGCTGTACACACTTCCAAGCTTTTTTTTTTTTCCAAGATCATAAGGAATAATCAAGCAAAAAAAAAAAAAAAAATCTGCAAATTCAGAGCACACTTCTGTGATGCAAGATAAACTCTGTATCGCAAGGTCAGTCCAAAAACAGGTTCCTGCTTTCTTTTTCATGTCAACTGACATGGCTTGGATAATATAACTTCATTAACTGGCTAGCTGCATGAAATTGGGCAACACTTGTCATCCTCCTGTATCCAAGACCAAGCACACAGCACCAGGTGCTACAATCAGAATGTTATTTCACTGTGATTATTTTTAATCTTCCAATAGTGAACAAAAGCTGATCTCATTGAAAGAGAAACAGGACTAGATGATGACTTGAGCTAAAGGAAGAAACAAAATTAAAGAAAATAGACACCATGACTGTTGCTGGCAAAGTACCACTGCTCTTCACAGGCAGCACTTGTATACTGAACACTGATTAAACAAGCCGTAGTTAATGTATACCACCATAATGTCTTTAGCAGTTTGCTCAGACCCAAGGGAGCTGGGATTGCTGACTAACGGAGCTAGATTATTGCTGCCACATATTAGTAAGCAGCCTAATAAACCCCAAAAGGAGAAACAGTTTCCAGTCATGAAGATGATCTTCGCAGGTGGTGTGCAAGAGTTAGCCATACCAGCAGCAATGCAGGGAAAGCTAGGGGAAGAGTCTCTATGCGCATTTAAAACTGCCATAGGTAAAATATAAAATCGCTATCTATCACATGTAGTAAAACAGCAGCACAAGAAAGGTGGAGAGCGATAAGAGCCTTGCCCAGAGCCTTCAGACAAGACCGAGGATATAGCCAGTCTAGGAGCTGTAGCTTCCCCATCCAGCGCACCGGAACAATACTTGGTTGTGACACACTACAGAAGTAAACATTATCACTAAAAAAGCTGACTGATTTTTCACCTTACAGCTGTATTATTACACTCAAAATTCTGAAAAGAAAAGATTATCAATTACTATTTTATAAACAAAACCTTCCGCAGCCCTTTACCCAAGCCCCAAACCAATGAACCACGCTGGTCCTTTCTGCTAGAGCTGAGCCACTGCCTCTGACTCCCAGAGAGTTATTCAGGAACGTGCGTCAAGCAAGGGATGTGAGTGGCTGAAGAACTGCACCGTGGATGCTCTGTAACGAGAGCAGTGTGTCACTGTGCAACACAGAGAGAACAGCTGTGACTCATTTCATAGTCTACTGAACATGAAATGAGTTTGTTTCCATCTGTGATAAACTGTGCTACCACTTGCGATACATATTCGGCATTGCTGCTACCCTGTCTTCTAATACCACAGTAAAAATTAAAGACTAAGCAGCAGTGAGTTCTCCAGTTTCTGCTGCATGAGACAGTGACACAGTTTTGGTTGCCACTGGTCTCACTTCTAGACTCGGTGATCAGCTCTGTGAAAACAACAGAGGGCCAATTGTTGGTCCATTGTTTGTCAAAATGCCCCATTCACATCAACACCGAAGGCTTATTCACTTCTCATTGCGAATCCCCAGCTAGGACACAGACAGGGATGCACATTTCCAATGATTAGGAAAAAAAAATATTTTAATAGTTACTCATAACGTGCATAGTTTTTCTAGCACCAGATCATGAGACCTAATAGTCTGGCATTACCCAATTCTTCTTTCCAAGGGACTATAGTAAATCTTGTAGTCCTGGCAGCTGAAATACATGAACCCCAAAAGCACTTCAAAGCCAAATGTGGCTCCCTCGTTAAGCTCCTCCACTCACTTCCACAAGGCTAAACACAATACATCCTGACAAGTTCCCTTAGCTATCTTTCTACCACATGAACCTAGCGCAGCACCAGGCCCCATGGCAATCAAAGCTGTCCAAGCCGGCATTAGTGTCAGATGGCCACTGACCAAAGAGACACCCTCATACGTTCATCAGGTTAGAAGTCTCCACGTGGCTGATATGCCATTTGAGAGTGAAAATGGGATGGCATTTAAAAGTCTACTAAATACACATGGATTTCAGCAAATATTTAATGAAGTGGCATCCAAAGTGATCATGAAATGATATCGTGAAACTAAATATTTTGACAGTTAAATAGTTGGCTTCATTACCACTGTCACCCTTCTTGTGACATACACAATTATTACATCATTTCATGTCGTGACAGTCAAAACAAGTTTGTGTGTTAGGACACAAGCAGGTAACAAGCTGCTTTTTTTTCCAATTCTGAATGGAAAAAACCTGAAATATTGTGATTTCCACCACAGTGCAAATTTCAGTTTATGGCTAACTCAAACTGTCAAGTTTTGGCAAATCAGTACACTATCTACCTTCTCCTCAAGTATTCTGTTAGCAGAAAGTATAGGTGCTTTTAATGAATAAAGCTTCAACAGAAATTCGTAGCGAGGTTTCAGAGTTGTATGCACTTGTGCTTCCATCATGCCAGTAGTATACCTGTTTTACTCACATTGCAATAGAAAATATCAAAATTAAAGAAAAAAAAATACTTTTTTTCCAGACCAGTACATTTAATGGGCCTCTGAAACACCACCTTTACTTTTCCCTTCACTCTTCGATCAAATGCCAAAGATGTGACACATGCAATATAGCTGTAGGAGGTTCCCAAACTGTGATACAGTTGTACCACAATCTACCTCAAAGTGGTACCCAAACACTGCCTCACCAGCCTAACATCTCCTCCTGAGCACAAGCATGGCTAGGCACACAGCCAGGAGCCGCTGCTGCTGAGAACAGTAGCATCTTTACAAATTTAATTCAGGAAAGCCAATTTTTTAGTGTAGGACTGGAAGTCACAGGCTTCTGAAGTTTAACTGCAGTCTAAAAATTATTCCCTGAGCATCCTCAGGTACATCACTGTCTTTCATCTGTCTCATACACATCCCTACTTTTCCTCACAATTTCATCTTGGTGCCTTTTACAGCTAGCCGTAAAGTGAGATTTCATACATCAAAATCCAAACACCTCAACAATAACGAGCGCTGTGCTTCACAAATCTTTTTAAAAAGGTGAACAGACATTAAACCAAGCGTGCATCCTGCCCTTGTTTCACACTGCACTGGTTTCTCGGGAATCCAGAAGGGCTCAATTTCATGCAGTGTTGCCAAAAGTAATTTTAAAAGCAAAAACAAATAAGCAAAATACAGGGTTCCAATATTGTGCGCGTTTTCAAACATTTAAGAAAATCTTTGCTTTTGGAGGCAGAAGGAAGAAAAAAAAAAAACAATGTGCCACCCAAACACCAAAATGGGGCTCCCCGAGAGAACTGCACCCCAACCCAGATGCAGTTTCCTGCTGGAGGACCAGGACACAGCAGTGCTTGCAGAGACGAGAAGCAAAAGCCCTGGAAACACACTTCTTTGTTTCCCCATTTAAGCAGGCTAGACCCTAACAGACAATCACAGAGTGATGAAAAATACCTTTAATTTTTTGGCATTTTACAAGGAAGATTTTTTACCTGAAACTTGTTAAGATACACAGGCAAAGTAAAAGTGTTCAAGCTTGGATAATTGGAAGTAGGGTGAAGCCCTGCACTTGGGAAGGAGTGCCTTCCCTTGAGGAAATCCTGCCACAGCTTTGCCTGTTTCAGAGGCCAAAAATTTTCTCTGGAGAAATTATTTTTATGAGCCACCGATGATTCATTCTTGACAGAGTGAATTAACTTTAGTCAGCAAAGCTGAACTCCAGCAAGAGGAGGAAAATCACCCTGGTCTTTCTGTCATTTTGATGGCAGAACTGAATCCCTTCTTGTTAGCAAGTCCCCTCCAGAGCATCATTGGATGCAAGGAATGCTGCAAATACAATTTACCAAGGACACATTAACGCGGGCAGTAAGAAGCTCATTAAGGGGAGTAGCTATCATCATTAGACAGGTAATCCCACCTCCAGGATTTTCTGCAGTACAAAGCTCCTACTACTCAGCTCAACTCCAAGGGTATAATTACCTTCTGGAAACGAAGTGTGGTCGTATGGGAGAAACTTCTGGGAAAGATTCAGTTTCATACAAATCAGTTAAATGCTGAAGGCTTTACATGTGCTAAAAGGCTTTAAAAGACCATGTCATTTTGTCAGTGGGCAGTTTAGCAGTAAACGTTAGCTGTATAAAAATCATTATCTGATTTAGTCTTTTATTAGCTTTTTCACCACTCCAGAGAAATGTGATGATCCAATACCATTGCAGTAGCTGTTTTACAAAGGTACAATATATGCTCAAAATTAGCAAGAACCTCCTTCATAAGACCACGTTTATTCTGACTTTGGCAAAAATCATTAGAAGAGATCTGAGGGCATGATAATAATCTCATTTTTCTTGAGGTAAAATTATTTAAATATAGAAAAGGTCCTTTGCTGAGAAGGACTAGCAGTGCTAAAGACAGCATGTCAAAGATAATGACTTGCGCAGCTAATCCCTGTGTATCACACTGCATATTTACCCCTTGATATAATAAGATCTGTGTTTCTCTAAATAAGAATTCATCAACACTAATATCATTGGCAGAAAGAGGACAGAGAATGTAAATCTTGCAAATAGGCTTTATAAATAATATCAATAATGTTTTTTTCTTTCCATCTAGCTTCCATTCTAAAACCCATTTGTCACAATTCAATAACACAGTAATGCTGGCAATCTACAGCACAGGTGATATTTAAAAAAACCCTACCACCTCCAACTAGAAGACCCATGCCTGAAGAAGCCCTTTCCTCACTGCAACCGCCTTCCTGGTCTCAGATATCTTGGGGAATCTCAGTATCCCTAGGTGAGACATGGCTTTCCCAAAGCCCAAACCAGACTTTTCAAACACTAGTATGCATCTACAGAGATGCTGACCTACAGCTCCCAGGTCCAAGCTGTCTCACTAGCAGTTCACAAGCAGCGTGCGTTCAGGTCAGCACACACTAACCCACAGCTCACTCTCCCAGATAAAGCTCTCTCCAGAACTTTATGCTTCCTAGCAAATTCCCCTGCTACAATCCAGTTACAGGGGACAAACCAGAAGGCCTCATATTTTCACTTCCAGTTGAGGGATCAATCTCAAGTGTTTGGTGGCGAAATCAGGACCTGCACCCTCCCTCCCAGTCATCTTTGGTTGGGCTTGCAAAGCCCTCTCTTCTCCTGGGGGAGGGGGAGAAGCGGATGACACCCCTACAGAAGTTCTCCTAGCACGATGGCATCCACACCTGCTGTCCCCTGAGGGACAATCACAGATCTGCATGGTTGCCTTAGGAGCCCCTTCCACAGCGAGTCTGGTGCAGCTCTTTCGGGCTGTCCAGTGGCCACCTGCACAGTATCCATGGTGAATGCCATGCAGTAACCAGAGAGTACAGAAAAGGAGGCAAGGATGTTCGGGTGCCCAAGAGTAGTCAGGTTTCTGTCAGAGGTTCCCCATCCTTGCTCTAGAGCTTCTCGTAACAGCACCATAATTTTGCACGCTGCATGAATCGCAATCCATTTATCCTTCTTCCTAATGAAAATTACAGAGCTGTTAGAATCATATCACAAAAGGGAAAGAAACTGTTTGCTGAGGTTAAGGAGATGAGACGGAAGACAGCTGAGCAAGTTGAAATGTTTGCTAACACTAATATTTCAGATGGTGTAGTAGTCTATTAGAGGAGTAGTACAGAGCCCCGTTGCTTAGAGTAATTTGAAATAAACTGGAAAAGTTTCAAATATAACAAACACAAGATTATTATCAGAGCAGCACAGATCTTGGAATTTGTGCCTCTCAGACTATTAGACAAACCTGTCCTACAGTCTCCTTTAATTTGTTTATTTAATTCCTTAAACTCAGACTAATACAGAACAGTCTAATTTTGTAAACATTTTGGAAAACAGGAAGGGTGGGGTTTGAAACAGCAAAAGAATCCAAATCCAAGTGATTTGTAGATACATTTTGCTGTGATTGTAGATACATTTTGATGTGATTTGTTATGATTTTCTATAACTTGACTTTAATTCCATTGTTTAATTGCTTTAAGGTAAGGACTGCCCATTTTCTGAAAATCCACCGGATGGGTCTTCTGTAGAATACTAACTTTTTAACTTCAGAGGAAAGGTTGGGGGTTTCAACCCCATTATATGTTCCACAGAAATTATATTACCAATTTACAGGCATCTACCATAAGGATAAATGCCTACTCATCTCTTTGCCATAACATGAACCATCAAATGGAAATTAATCCAAATTATCTATGATCACCTCAGTGCCACCACTGATCAAGTCTGGAACTGCTCTGCCAACTCACAGCACCAAAAGATCTGGCCCCAAATGCTTCACTGCATAATAAGGAGTGAAAACATACTTAAGACATGTTTTCCACTTCAGAATTTAAAAAAATTAACAGCTGATACTGCTTTAAAAAGTTCATGTACTCATCCAAACCCCTCGTTCCCCAAAAAGGAAGGGAAGGAAAAGAATGATGTTTTTCTTGCTATAAATTATCACAGAACTGGTATATCCTGGCAAAACATCTTCCAGTATAAATTGATTTTAAACTACTGTACTTTCAGAAGTAGATTACTCTGTATCATGCCCAAAAGCAAATATAAATCAACAGAATAAATCAGCAAATATAAATCAGAAAAAACTTACAAGACTGTTGAAGTTATATTTAAGTTAAATATTTATTTTTCTCTCCCCTTCAACTTCCTTTTAACTGTTTTATTTCTATTTTCAAGGGGGCACAGCAAAAAGAGCATTTAAGTATGAGGTTGAAATTGCATTTCATTATGGTTTTTTTTTGCTGGGAATGGAATTACTTCTTCCACTAACTTGAGATCTGAGTTACTGACAGCCCATTCTCAGCATCCTGATTCACTACTAATGATGACACAGTGGATGAGACCATTCCTAAACACTGGCTAAATAATCAGCAGAACAGCTTCATTCAAAACATCAACTCCGTGTCACTGTATAATTTTTTTCCTCACTTTTTTAAAAAAGCAACACATAATTGGTTTAAACCATAAAAATAAAATAAAATAAAAAAAGAACAAACTCACTCCTAACTCAGGTTTCCTCCCACCCTTGCTGTATTTATCACAGCAATCAACAGCACACCAAAGCCTTTGTGAAATCATCCTTCAGGACAGCAACAGATAAAGCCATTATAAATTCTAAATATAGCCTTCTGGATATAAAAAATTAAACAACAGTTATATAGAACTATTATTGGTATACATATTCTTACAAATCAATACTTACTTTGAACCAGAAAAATGGCTGTAAAATTATATAGTTAATGAGAGAGTTTCTGGTAAGTGGGTATGTTAACCCACATCAGGACAGCTGGAAAAAGTACCTTTTGAAAGGTGAGAAAACACAAGTAATGAAACAGAGCCAACCCCTGTCGCACTTAGTGGACATTGCTGAGAAGGATAAACACTTGCCATTTATTAGCCTGCACTTAACCACACATCTCTTCTACTCTATGGCTAAATGGAAACCACATTGTTATTATGCAGTAGCTATTATTTAGCTCCTACATTTCAAATTAGTTTAAAATGCAGTCGTACAGGTTCAGGCCTGTGCAAATACTACAGCCATTAGTCGATGTGGATGTCTTCCTCATTGTTCCCTGCATATAAGGGGAGCTCCAATGAAGAGACAGCAAAGTATCCACCAAAGGATGGATTCAAGCCAAAAGGCGAGGTGATCTGTGATCTTTCCAGAGTAGAATGGCTTACGAGCAGAACACAAGGCCCCCAATCAACTGATGAGGGATTTTCTCCTAGCAATTTCATTGCATACATAGCATTACATGTGCTTCTGTTTCATGAAATGAAAAATGAAGATCCGTATGGGAGAACTAACAGCTTTTAGGTTGGTGCTGGTTGACAGAAGATGCTCATGCACAAGTTCAGCCAATAACAACCTGCCTGTTGCACCTGTCCTGCAGGGACAGGAACGAGGAGCAAAGAAAGATGTGAAGCATGTGTCCTTGCACAAGCTGAGCTTTACATCGGCTTACAGCGCAATGGCTCTGTGAACCAGCAACACACACATAGTTCTGGCCTCCTGGAGTCCCAACGGGCAATCTTCTATATCTGGAAAGGTTGCACAGCTGTTCCCCACCCTGTAAGTGTTAAATGGTGACATCCATTCTTCCCCACGAGGCATGGTAGAGAAGAGAAAACCAGAAATCCTGATCTACCTCCAGGACACTGTGGCAGCACGACAGCAGCCACAAACACCTAGAGACTACATCTGAAACTTTAGAACTGGCCAGCAGCAAAGTCTGTGCCACACTGGAGTCTGGCCCAACACATATGAAACTGAGAAGTTTCAGGACCTTTCTTACCCCCTGCCCAGTGTTTGTCTTCTCAGCCTACTTGTGGCTTCACCGGGTGAGAGAAAGCTCTGAAGTCCCTGCACTCAGTGCTGTTCAGCAGAGAGATTTAACTCCCTGGGACCAGCATGTACCCACCAGCCCACTGACAGCAGGCTCAACACAAACTAAAAACGATGACAAAGAAAAGACTTTTAAATGAGTCTGCACCAAAACTGTTCAAGAAGCTTCTTTCATGAAGGGTTTAAAATCAATAGAGCAGCGCTCTTGCTGCAATTACTCATTGATAGTACAGGACAGAAGTACAGGCTGCAATGGGAAGAGAGGCAGAAGGCCAAATTCATTCCTGATGTAAGCAAAGAGGTCATACAGAGGACAGCAAAAACCATAACCTCTCCTTACATGTTTGAATCTGACCCACGGTGCTCAAAGATCACTACTGCTGATCACTCAGACAAGACCATGGTAAGATTCAGGCATCTAAATTAATCAATAAAGACAGAGAAACCCTGAAATGCGCCATTTATCCACTTTGTGATTTAGTTATTCTTTTAAGAAACAGTTGCAGCCTTAATGGAATATTTTCAATTAATTCAAATGGTTTCTGAAGTTCTTGCATATGCTCCATTTTTCTGATATAACTCATTTACAGCTAAGGGAAGCCTCCACTTACAAGGCTACATCTCTCCTCTTTGTCAGAGTTAATAGCAATTCCTACCACTAACATTCACACTGTCAGTCAGACAGACATTTGCTACAAACATCTTCATTTCCTTTTATTTCTGCAGACACCTTTAAACAGCACCACCTCTCAATTCATAAGCCATATTAGTGCTGTTACTGTAGTGCAACATCTCTCTAGACAGTCTCACATAAAATTAAATGCCCATTTAGCAGCTTACAAACCTTACAGCAGTCGGTTTATTCTCCCTCTTCATTGTAACAGAGCAAGCAAGAGCACCAGGCTATTACAGCATCGTGTAACATGGCTTCCCCATCAACCCAGTGGCATAAAATTAAATGACTGTCTGAAAGATGAAGTAAAACACTCATTTACATGACAGTTTTGTGAGGCTACCAGGCAAACAACCACTGCAGACAAATTTCTAAAATCAGGACAGCTCAACTTGCCAAGGGTTAACCTGTTCACACACCCGGGCCTGAGCCTAAGGACTGTTTAATTATGTATAACAAGCACAATAGCTCCAGCAGGAAAGATTAAAACAGACTCTCACAGCCTAATGCAAGGACATTGGTCCATCGCCTTCCAATATTCTGGTCAAATGTCTCCCACATTCATGTGGGTATCATAAGAATCAGGGTAGGAATTTCATTCCCCAAGAAAATAAAAAAAAATAAAT
This sequence comes from Pluvialis apricaria, assembly GCA_017639485.1. Lineage (NCBI taxonomy): Eukaryota > Metazoa > Chordata > Aves > Charadriiformes > Charadriidae > Pluvialis > Pluvialis apricaria. Next base: position 41,090,666 of record CM030012.1, on the reverse strand, counting down.
CTGAGGGGTCTCAGTTACACACTGAAGGGAGGTCTGAAAACAGCTTTCATATGAAACACGATTATCTGTTCCTAAACGTCTCATGAAGTGCTTAAGAAGTGCTTGGATGCTTTTGAAGTACCAGAGAGAGTATGCAGCACGTATACCAAGTGATATTTTTCACTTGCATGGAAATAAGAGGGTCCTTTAACTTAAAATTGATTTTTACAGGGAACGAAAGCCCTCAGAGCCAACCATTTAGGATGCTTCGTGGCACCCCTCATCATTTATTCCATCAGCAATTTGTCCTCAATACATAATGAATAATTTTTGAAACACTCTCAACATAACCCACAAATGATAGAGGACATCCTTGTGTTATATATCTTTATTTCTGCAGTATAATCTGCATTTAGTAGATTCCTTTGACCAACCCATCTGAATCCTGTCCACCTTGTCCAGCCTGATCAGGACTGTTTTAACATTCAAAGTTTCTGACCAGTTCAATAGTTAATATTTACAGAAGTGGGGGGAAAACCCTCCATACAACAAAGCCCAAATTTGTTGCCTTTAGTTTAAAAAGAAAAAAGAAAAAAAGAAGCAGCAAGACAACACACAACCCATCTCCAGCAGAAAGCCTAAACCAGCTTACTACTCCTAACAAATATGTAAATACGCTATGGTGGGGGGATGCACGGATGGAGGCAGTCTGCAGAAGGAACCTGCTCCCTCTCTATCCCCAGAGAGGACCGAGGCCTCGCAGAGCCTCTACAGAGCAGAAGAGAGAGTTACCCTGAACTTGGCATATGGGGCTACCACATTCCGGGTGATGCTGCAAGCCCTGGATGACACCAGGAAATCAGCAATAACGTGGCACAGCTTTTCTCACTTGTGCTGCTCTTCCTTTAGCTGACTACTGTAGCATTTTCTTTTACAAATACTGTAGCAACACATTTGCACCAAGCTGAAACAATCATGCATATGAATGTGTGGTTCTCCACAAAAGATACTAAAATTCTTTCTGGACTGTTTTCCTATTCCAGACAAAATTTGGTTAAAGAAAATGAAATTTTCTATAAATTAATGGAAAGCAAATAGAATTCACATGGTGGTGCAATCGGATAATGGGGAAAACACCCAAAATATCGTAACAAAAGCAAGACAGGTACATAAAGGAAAGTCATTCTTTCTGCGCCTCTTCTACCACCTCTCAACAGAAAAGCCAAGCAGCTCTAGATAAAGACCTCCTTTTTTTCCACCCTTTCTACCCATCACATTAAATTGCAGAGAGAGAGGAAGCATCTACAATTTTATTTTACAAGCCCTCTGGAAAAATAAGATAGATTTCTCAAGCAACAGGAACTCTTCAAGTCTCTTTCATATCTTTTCTCTTGCAAATAGATGCCTTCAGGGAGCCCCCCTCCACCCTCCTTTTAAGCCCAAGTACTGATTTAAAAATCAGGAACTCTGGGCTGACAAGCAGCAGACTCCCAGAAGCCCAGGGTATATTAACATGAAGCTCTCCAGCAGGGTCTCAGAACTTTCCAGCCCAGTTTTTTTTTTATTATTTTATTTTCTGTAATTTAAGGTGAAACTGTTACAACTCGAACACATGCGCTACGCGGAGGGTAAGGTGCACTGGGCACTTGGAGCAACCTTCTCTAGACTCCGTTAGCACCACACTAAGAGCTGCATTTTCCAAACCCTGTTCACTAAAGGGTTTCTATTAAAAATTCAAGCAGCAAAAATATAAAATGCTGCACAGATCCAGTGTAAAAGTTACAGTAATGGAGCATGTGTGCTCATTTAGTGTAACTTTTTTAATAAACATTAAACAAATTCTAAAATGCAAACTACTAGCAAAGCAAGGAAATACTTGCACAGACCCTCTCTATATCACATTGCATTTACTGCATTCTGGTCTGTTCTTTTTTGAGCCCCATTTTAAGTACTCAACAGCAACATGGAACTGACCAAGCACCTCCGTTCCCTGAACACTTTCATTTCAACTGCAGTTTTCTTCTCTGAACACCCAGGCACTGCAGGTTGCTGGCATTTACATTCACAGAAAGCAAACAAATCAGAGCTATATATGTCAAAAGTTATTGAAATTACAACTGGGCTTCATTTGTGGCTCACCATAAACTGGAAATTATGTTACCGTACCACACCAGCCCCTCACAACTGGGTGTTCAATCTCACAGCTGCCTGCACACAGCAAGCTCGTATGGTAGAGTATGTTCCCATCAGTTAACATATTACTACCACGAGCTGCTCACTGATCCCTAGCTAGCAAATATTTAGAGAGCTCTGGGCAACCCAGTTTTCCGTCAAGCAGAAAACCTGCCAAGCTTAGCCAGCATCGCACATTCTGTCATTAGGGGCATACCTTAATTTAAGAGGTTTAGAAGTGCTAACTGCTGCTGTCCAAAGAAAAACAGAGTGCCAGTTATTCAGAGTAGATAACAGTTCTGAGCACATTATTAAACACCAGAAAGTTTAATTTATATCTGATTCAGAAGTATCCAGCTGGGCTGTCAAAAATGAAGGTTCATATTGTTTCCTAAGAAACTATAACTATGTTACTTGCAACCTAAATCCATTTCCACACTTGCTTCATCTTTTTGTGCTCAGATCTGTATCTGAATTCAATGGGTCAGCTCTGGAAAGTAGTGATAAGTCACTGTTCATGCTTACTCTATTCAAACTGTAGCATGCCTGAGCATTCCCTTCTAAGGGCCTGGCTCACACAATGATGAACGCTGTGGCAATTCAGTAAAGGAGCAAATGGTAAGATGAATAATACATAAAACCAGTTCTCAACAGTGAATATCTCACGACATTTTACACTTGCTCTATAGGCTAAGGAAACTGAAAGAAAACAGGCAAAATCACTTCGTAAAGATGTCTCAGCTGGGCAGTGGCAAAGCCAGCAACAATAAAAATTTAAGCCTACTGATTCTTCTTCCAGCACTCAAATGACCATGTTTGTGCATAATAAGCACTACTGTGAGCTCTCTCGTCTTTATCCCTTTTTCCACAGCCAACATAAACCAAACCAACCTGAAAAGCTCAGGTTAAAGGACAACAGTAAGTCAAGAGTGAAGTGCATTTGTACAGCAGACCGATTTTTTTTTTTTTTTTCCAATACAGAAGAGCACTTAACTCCATCAGCTCATAAAAGATGTCTCCAGGAACAAGGTATACCACAACTTCTGGAAAGGATGTGAACACAAACAAGAAGGAAAATAAATGGAAAACTGAAAGGTTTTGATCAACATGCTGTGTTGTGGTGTTGGTTGGTTGGTTGTTTTCTTTTTTAAGAGATCCTTCTCTTGTAAAGAGCCCTTGAAAGTGAGAAAGCCCAAACAATCTCATGTCTTTTCTCTGCATTGGCTTACAGGACAAAACAGGAAAACTATGAAAAATGTAATTCTGTAAGCTCAAGCTGGCATCAGTTGCATCTGACAGTGCCTCCACTTGCTTCCATGCCGTTTCTATGAGTCCTTCTCACTAACCCCTATCCACAATATGAGGTCCAAAGAATCTCAGCTCATCGCAGCGAGGGCACTTCCAACATACAAGCATGCCCTGCTGCAGTTTTCTGACTTAGCTCTCATGCAGATGAGCAACAGTTCAGTTAAAAGGATATTAAAGGATAATAAGCAGAGGCTGATCAGCCCCCCATAAAAGTTCATCATTTTTAGACAAGCACAAAGCAAAGAACACAAATTAGACGTAGGTTAGCAGGTCTTGCAATACCATAGACACTTTCTTCAACATTTCATCATCAAAGTGTGACTACTGGGTCATGTTAAACACAGAGAAGCATGTCAAATGCCTCCCTTAAAATCTGGGATTACTGTATTGTTATTAGAACATGAGTGCTCCTAAGACATTACAAGGAAGGTCAAAGCTCTGCACAAATATTTTGCAGTACAGGGTAATGTGTTGTTATCCTTGCAAAAAGAATTCCATTTCCTGGACAAGAACAGGAAAATCAGGGACTTTTTATCTAAAGTTCAGAACTCAAATATTAAACTAGAGATGGTAAATACGGCAAACTGCTTACATGCATTTTCTCAGCCATTTGTGGTATGCAAAAGCTGTTTTGTTTACTCAGTTACAATATATAGTAGGCAGGCAAATGGCCAAAGTTCAGTCTTATTGGAGCTTGTCCTTTCAATTCTTCCATCACTATGGAAGTCAGTCCTTTTAGCCTCTCTTATGTAGCACCACAAATACAATCATTGCATCGTGGAATTTTTCCGTGACATTGAGGGGAATCAATCTGCCATTGGCACCATTATATTTCCTTTAACACAGTTCTTGGTTTTGCATCCAAGTTTGAGAAGTGTTGACACTGTGATAAAATCTTAGCCCACTCGACTGCCCATTCACCCCTGGTTTCTATTTCTGAGAGCACTTCCATGTAGATGTACCATGACTTGCACGAAGATCCTATTATGCTTGCAGTTGCATTTATGAACCATAGCACTGCCCCAGAAAAAAAAAAAAAGATGAAGAGGTGTAGCCTCGTTACAACACTAAAATGATAGTCTACAGGTTTGGGTTTGTTGTTTTTTTTGTGTTGGTTTGTTGGGGTTTTTAAAATATAAATATTGTCAAATCATAGGTAGACACAGGCTGGAAGGAACAAGAGCATAAAATCAGCACTGCTCATATACAGTGACCTCACTCCTGCTTTTTTAACAAGACTGAGCTATGGTATATAGAATGAATTTTGAAACATTTTTTTCTGCATTCATTGCTAAGAATATGACTTAGAAAACACAAACTATGCTTGAAATACCATAGCAGCATCATGCTTAGTAGCAATCCCAAGCCAAGCCTGCGATAATGCTGTGAATGATGCAACACATCCTGACAAAGCACTGAAACCTACAGATAATCTACACGTTCCCAGCACTTCACCACTGCTTGGGGGAACATATAGCAAGGCACATCGGGCAGTACTGACAACTGAACACACTCTCAGACCAGGTGGCTCCAAGATGTATTCCCCAGGACAGGAGCAACAGTGTCCTTGAACATCCACCAGAAAAATCCAGCTTTTCTTTGAGGCAGACATGAATTGTAAACACAATAAATTCCAACTGAACAAGAAATAAGAGCGTGCAAAGAGCACAGCAAGGACTTTTGCAGCACAGGTGTGTTTCTCCTGACTAATCATTTTGATACTCATTTCACTACATTTCCAATATGCCTCTAACAGAATTTCTGATCTGCTACACCTGAGTACTCCTGCATCCCACCTCCAGTCTGATGCATAATAAAAAGGGCTGTTTACCGCAGAAACAAACCACTACATTTGAGATGCTTTAATCCTACAAATGTCCGTTTGAACTTTTCAGCATAGTTCCATTACTAATTAAAATGCACTACAGTTCACTTTATTTTTCATTTCTGAACACAACTTTATGATATAAATGTATTTATTTGTATTATTTCTACATGTTTGTTGTATCAACTATAGCATCAAGTGTCACTGCAGTTTAAAAAAATAATAATTAAAATAACTGTTAAGCCTTATGATATAAAACTACCAAATGGTAAAACTTGAAATGAAATATGCTACTGTTGTTAAAAGGAGATGCTATGACATGTTTAAACTAAATTTTCTGGATTATGAATATAAAAGCATAAAAAAGAAGGGGCTTGGAAATTTGTTTCCTAAGTAGAATTCCCAGTTCTCCAGCCTTTATGGATGACTGGCCACCTTCAGGTGTGTCCACAGAGAAAAACAGAGATACACGTACCATCCAGGAAAGCACAAAACAAAGCTGCCCTTCATCTTTTCAATACGTTCAGTAAATAAAGATAACCAAAAAGACCTGACTAAGTACTCTAAGTCTATAAGTTGTAAGATTTCTACTGTTCAAAATACCTGAAATCTTTGAAAGCCTCATGCAAATAACCGGTAAGGGGAGCTTTCAGTGACAGTATTTCAGTCAAAACTTTGCTGGCTGGCCGGAGGTCCATGTGTGCATTTTTTGTATCCAGAGTCAGTCAAACAGCATGCAAAGGCTAATGAGAACAAAGAGTTTGCTGGACTGAAAGGCTCAAAGGTGGTTGAGTCAATTTGTAGTTGCTGAATCTTTCTTTCACCGAAAGTTCCCCAGGTTTAAGGAACTGCACTCAATGACAAATCAGGATTCATAAAAGTATTTGAGCACCTAGTTAAAAGCAATGATTTTATTAACAACATTCAAATAGCATGATTTCTGTAAACAGAGCACTTCACTGATCCATTCTCGAAAAACACCACACATTTTTGTAGACAGTTCTGAAATAAGCTTTCTTGCCCTCAGCCTCATCCAAAAAAGTGGGACCAAAAAAAAAAAAAAAAAAGGGCTTCAACTAATTCAAATAGGTGAGTGGTTAGGTAAATGCGTTGTCAGGTACAGAAGGTCACTAAAAACCAGCTTTACCCAGTATATAGCAGAAGTCTGAGAGTTTTCAGATCCTCATACTGAGGAGAGGAGTGGGAAAGACTACAGATGAGTCGGGCGACAGCTGCTGGCTAACCTCTGCCCCATGGGAAAGCACCGCACTCGATACTGCTTAAGAGAGCTACCCTCTCCTCAACAGAAATGAAGCGTCTTAAAAATGACTAAGCAGAATGAAGAAAGAAAAACAAGAAATGCCTTCAAACATCAAACTGTCCGTCCTTAACAGTCAAACGGAGGGATTCAATGAGGGCTGATGGTTTGACTTGTAAGACATCCCAGTGCCTCAGACGCTGCTCCCTTCCCAAACAGCCCATGCACATGTGGTGGGGCCTGAAGCGTGGTAAGGTGGGGAATAGCAACCCAAGGAGCAGCTTTACAGCTCACTGGCTCTTTGCCACCAATTCCCAAGGATACTCAGAGATGAACATACACTTTCAAAGTGAAGTAAATTAACATGTTTACAAAGGTTCTTTCCACATTGCCCCTGGAAAGGCAGCCAAGGCTCTGCAAGCACACAGCTCACCACACCACACTGGGCACTACCTTGCCTGGGCAGATGAGCCCAAAGCACCAAGACAAATAGCACCACAGCATACAGGAAAGTAGGAGTTCTTTAATTAAAATGTGGTATCTTTCCTTCTGGAAGCTTATTTGCATAGCAGAGTCATTTTTGTGAGAGCCATCATATGAAGCTGTTGATACAGATCGGCTGGATACAATTGCTACAGCCCAGACTCTTACTTCCATCCCATCTATCGCAGCTCCAGGGTAAGCAGAGGTATAAAAAGGCATAAACACAGTACTCCATAGGTATTACATTTCAAACATTTTGGTGGTCTCCACTGAAGGGTGAAGGAGCAAAGTAGGAACAGTATCTTCATCCCTTTTGAAGTAGAAAAAAACAAAACGTTCTTCATAGTGATCCCAACGTACCTCCAATACTAACAGTAAGCAACAGGTAAGTAACAAAAAGAAGAGAGAGATAATGTTGATGTGATAATTCCAACTCCTTTAGGTCTTGATAACAACCTGTGTACTTCAGCTGTGTAGGAAGTTATGTCTCTCCACACCTTTCTTCCCGACAGTCCAACCAGTGAAAGGATTATCACCTACCCAACCAACCTGCAAATAAGGGAGTGCCTCCAAGCCAAAGAAATAACGGATACAAATGTCTTTTTCAAGAAAACGTGGATATCCTATATTGTAGTCAGTAAACACAAATAAGTGTAGAAACATGCTTTGCATATATATGCATAAGCCTGGTTGCACTTAGGGATATGTACAAGTTAGAGTAATTTTGTCAAAGACAAAAGTGCTTCCATTCTTGCCAGCCTCACCCATAAGCATACACTGGTGAAAGAGAGAGAAGGAAATGTAACATGAGATAGTTACGCTTCATCATTGGCTAAACTGCACCTCTACAAAACGTGTTCTTCACAAACCCACTAACAACTGAAACACAAAACATTTCTGAACAAAGGAAGTAGGATTAACTTTGCAGCAGTCAAAAGTATCTAAACCTGAATCTTGCTTACACAGATCTGACGGGGAAATTAGCCTGCATTTGAAGCATAAGTGATAAGTAAATCTTGCAACTCACTAAGCATGACTACCCCATCCTCAGCAGGTTATGCAGAGGTCAGCAGACACTGGCAGTGCATCTTCAGTGTTACAAGAAAATCATCAGTTATTTCTCTTTGAATAGATGACAACTTCACAACAAACGTCAGTCACTGAAGAAGTCACCCATAAGGTTTGACCAGCAGTTAGCACGCAGAGCCCAGCACTTGACATAGTGCCAATGACCCCGACTGCTTCATCCAATAGGGAACATCAAATTTCTATGGTCAATCTACTCACAGCCTTTGGGGGAGCAACCTGTCCCTAACCTTTCCTCTTGAGAAATAAGTGCTTCCGGTAAATCTGCTACTACCCATAATACTACCAACAGTATCCATAGCGGTTAAGACACCAAAACCCTAAAACACTAATACACCGTCACTGAAGTAAAAACACATAGGCAAGACATGTCTTGCACCACTACATAGTCTAAAACACATAATTTTTCTCTTGGTAAAAGTAACTAAGATGCCTCTTCAGAAGAGCGTTCTGACAACCACAGATGAATAAAGCCACTGCCAATGCACACTGCACTTCTGTTGTGCTGATGGTTGGGCTTAGGTTCTTTAGTGCAATGCAAACGTAAAAACAGAAAAAGCATTTCACAGAATTTCATGTATGGAAAATTCACACTTTGAGGCTATTGTATTTCTCTTTTCATATTTCATACATATATTTTGTGTGAAGTAGAAGGAAGTTTTCAAAAAGAGTCTAAGAACTTATCTACCTAGGAAAAAATTTCAGAAAATTGATTTTCAAATGTCAATCCTTTTCATATTGACACTCTTGTTCCACATTAACTTCTTTGTCTAAGATAATCCAATTGCAAATCAGATAAACTTATGTGAAACTACAGAAAGGGAATGTAATATCCAGGTTGGGACTAACCATAAAATAGCTACTGCACTTGAAATTCTCAACACTTAAGATTTCTCAATATCTTAGCTACACCTTCACTGTGAAGACAAGACCCTGTTTTTTACATTCTTAGTATTGTGAAAAATTAAAAGATTTGCTTTGGAATCATTTTCTCAGAGTTGAGAGAAAACTGATGGGAGCACTTTTGGTAAACAGAGTAGGTTGCAAAAGCTTCTACAGGACTATACATGAGGAGCGCCAGACCTCCACTCATACATGCACCCACACCAGATAAAAGTAAATGAGAATGGGGACATTTCTGATTCAGTACCAACTGAACTTTACAAAAATTGGGGCCATCCAGAAGATGTCCTTTCTAAGCAGTACACACACTTTACACAGCTTTACTGTCCTGAAGACCACAATGAGTATGATCCCCACCTCCATGCTGTTTAAAACTGGCAAGTAGTGAAGCTGTTAAAGTCATTATCAAGGGTATCTGCGTTTCAGCTAATCACTCAAGCAGTAGTACCATGCCAACGCAACCCAAGGCACTAAACAAATCATTCAAGACCCAGGAAACATACTCATTTATGGTGCCACCCACTAAGGGTCGAACAAAAAGGAAACACATATAAAGAAAGAGGATGTTTACAGATGAGCAAACAGCAGAGGTGAACATGAACATTAAACATACCGAGCCACAACCCTGAAACTTCTTCAGACTCTCCATGTTCATACTGCATTTCCACTATAAGAGCTTTAATTATCATAAGTTAATCACATCCCCGAGGCATTACAAGGCAGCAGGCAATGGCGGATGCCTCTAATCCCTCTGGGGTGTAATTATTTCATAACCATTACACTTCAGGGTTACCTGATTGCCGTTATGGAAAATTTTATTCTCTCTCCTTTCTCAATCCAAGCCTTTTAAAATTAAATACATCTCTGACCTATTTTACACAATCCCCATTCTTTCCCTTAACATGCAGTGTAGGACTTTGTTCTTTTCTTTAAACAGAACAGGAAGGCTAATCTTCCCCGCCCCACACACCCCCCTTCATGGCATATCCAGCACAGCATAAACTACTTGGAGGCAGTATTTTCAAAGGTGACAGACTGAATTTGAACGGAGATTTATTCATTGCTTGATCTAGGAAGGATTATGATCCTCAGATTCACAATGAAAAGTTTATAAAAGAATTGTTGCTCTAAGAAACCAGGGTCAAATACATGCAGACATGTTTTCTGCTGCAGCTTACCACCTTTCTGGTGGAAGGCATTTTGGACATGATGACTTTTTCCTCTCAAGTTGCTTCCATATAATGAGATAAAACAGGATGTGGATCAACATGAACTTTTTTTTTTAAATTATGAAGCCCTCTTTGCTTTGTCTCCAATCTCAAAATCCTGAAGGAAGAGTCACCAAAAAAAACCATAAGCAAAAGAAATCTTGCTTGAGGAATAGACCTTTTTATTTTTAGAGACTACTAATGGCAGGTGAAAATGCCATTTTCCTCACCATGAAAGACCAGCATGGGAATATAAGGAATTTTAGACAATACAAGAGAAATTAATCCTCCTTTCCTCACCCAGCCCCTGGCAGGGTACCCCCAACAACTTCCCATATTACACCCAGGCCTCTGAATGGGAACAACCAGGCCAAAGTCACGGCTTTCAGACCAGGGCATTGCCATTTCTAGGTCTTTTCTGTACCTGTCTATGCAGCGCTGGCAAAATCTGCAAACCAAAGAACAGCAATGACAGTTCCCACACTGACATGCGTACTAGAGCAGTGACTGGCAGTGCTCTCATGGCCTTGGTGGGGCTGACATCAGACAGTGTTCAGATGCCAGCAGAGGAGAATGAACTAGACTGTGTTTGATGTGATGATGGAAATATTGGAATAAACTTTAAGAGGAAGACTGATATTTTTAGTATAAAGACCTCAAAAACTGCTAATGTTCAGGCTTTCCTCTCCCTGTTTAACAGGTTTCAGGTTCTTACGCATTTGTTTTGTTGAGTTCCCACATAAGATAAAGGCAAAGTATTAGTAATGAAAGCAAAAGGGTAAAATAAAAGGGGGAAAAGTACATTTCAAGCTGAGTCTGCTTGCTCAGCAAAAATGCTGAGCATCTTTGGCAGAGGCAATAAAACAATCAATAAAACTGTAAGATGTCATTAGATGTCAAGCACCTTAGCCAAATCCTATGGTATCCACCATCTGATCTTGCATTCTGACATTTCTGTCAGAGTAATTTCTGACAAGCTTTTAACCTAAAGTACACTTTTAGAGTGGAACTCTGAACAAATGCTTTCCCTTGCACTGTTCAGCAATAACGCATTGACATTTTAAACTATACAGGAGTCCAAACAGCTGACAACAACTGCCTCTTGCTAGCACGGTAGCGAACAGATTTATCCAGAATTTTTTATTTATGTGATCTGCCAACTGGATGGTTACAATACTGGTTTTATTTGAATTTACCAATTTTAAAGCATTTATTTAGACACTGAGGAAATTTTAAGTATTTAGGACCTTAAGAGTTCTGATTTTCAAAAATGACACTCAAGAGTTTCCTTTCTAAACTCATTGAGGGCTCCAAGGCATCACATCTTTACAATACCCAGATATCTAACTAAAAACTTAGGGGCTGAGTTTTTCAGAGCAGTGTTTTAAAATTCTGGCTACAGGATAAACCTTCATCTCTTCTGCTCTACTGCTGGTTTAAGTTGCCACCCAAAGCGTTTAGAGTAAGCTCTGAAGTTCAGATGCCAAGCTCTCTCTACGGATGACTGAAGCAAGACGAGAGGGAAACTGTTGCTGGGAAGGTAATTTGACTGTACCTATTCTCCTGAGAAGCTCAGACTCATGAGGTAGAAGCAAATACAAAAAAAAAAAATATTGTCTGCAGTTCATTGTTTTCTTTAAGGTATTGTTAATAAATCTGCTATAGATATCCTACAATAAGGTTTCAGATAAATTAGGACAATAGAGGCAAAGATGTCATTATTTCAAAAATAACAATCATCTAGCCTATGTAACGTGGACTATGAAGAAGGAATATTTAGTCTGTTAGTAAAAAGTCTAAAAAGGGATCTATCAATGACTTTTAAAAGTCCTTCCATTTTCAGTTCTCCAGTGATTTCTTGATGCATTTCTATAAACATTCAAACAAAATGCTGATCTCCTTGGTAATGGAAATATTTTCTTTTAAGATTAATGACCAAAACACAGGAAAGTGCTTGAGTTCACTGATTTGCAAGTCCATACCAAAGTAAGGTTAATGTTGTTTCATTAATTGGCTAAAACATGGCAGAAGGGGTTTCAGCTAGTTAAATATATATTAACTCAGAATTCCAGGAAAACAGCAGTACTTACAGTTTTTTAAATAATGAAAACTGAAGGTCTTATCTTTCAAATGGCTCCAGCTCCCACAGAATTACAAACACCACTCTAGAAGCCTGATAATAGCACTTTAGCAGGTTTGACGTTTCTTTCTCCTGGAGCAGAAATGAAGGAGCTCAACACACTGGTAAAAATAAATAGTTCAACACATTTATATATACAGCCTTCAACCTCCATATAATTGTTTTGAATCTGGCACTGAGAGGGTAAATAAGAAAAAAGCTGTTTCACTTTTCATTAAGCAAGTGCTAATCCGAATGGCCTGATTTGGTGGGGATGCTACTGTGTAATTGAGAGCCGGTCATTAACACCAACACCATAACACCTTACTTACCATCAGAATTGCTATCTCTGGCAGTCTCAGGGGAGAGTGATGGACTGGGAAGAAATGGAGACTTTAACCATCTATTGTAAAATATATGCAAACAGGGAGGGGTTCCTCAATAAAAGGAGAACTCATGGAAGTTTGACCAGAGGACTTGTAACTCAAACACTGTCACAGTAGAAACTTCCACCAATGCTTCAATACTTTGAGGGGGAAAGAAAGAAGAAAAAAAAAACCACAAACAAGCAGAAAGCAGCTGTTGGAAGTCAGCATCGTCTCCTTTTTCTGTTTGCACACCTGAAGAAGGTTCAGGCCCAGCCTGAACTGTAGGAGAAACATTCATTAGTTTCTTCTAGAGCACAAGTTCTCATTTAGAAATACAAAGTGTTGATCATTTTGTACTACTTGCCACTGAAGAGCAAGGACTCAGAAGTTAAGAACATTTAAGACCTGGTGGAGTACATACACCCCTGGCTGCTGAGCACTAGGGAGTATGATGAAGAGGAGATAACTGGTAGGGGTCAGCTCCACAAACCAAAAGGCCTGTTCAGAAACACAGTCAATTAATCTCAGTAAGCTGCAACCATTTGCTCCACTGGCTTTAAACTGCAGTTCCACAAACCTCAGTTATTCAGACCACAAAGTCACTTAATTATTCAGATTTCTGTCACCACTAGACAGGAGACAGATGGGCAAATTACCTATGTTTTAAATTTGTGTAGCAGAAAGAATACAAACTTTTTTGTTAATCAGGATTTCAGTTACTCTTTCATCTAATTTCTAGTTCTAAAGGAATACAAGAACACTTTGGTTTGCTTTAAAAATTATATCTGCATGATAAACTATATGTGCATCTCAAGAAAGCCAAAACATTATGACCCATTAGGAGATGAACGCTACTCTGATTTTACAAGACAGCTGTAATTAAAGTATTATAAGAGTCTTCCCTTGGGATAGGGCTCCTTCTCTGCCCAACTCAGAAGCAGGACTGAGCTCAAGTCATGGGCCATTAGGCTAAGTGCTGCACAGGCACAGGGACAAAGGATGCTGCTCTTCTAAAGAATAGGTAGAAAACACGCACAGAGGATGCTAGAGGGGATGTAGTAATGCTAACAGACTTCTGCAGAGTTGGTTGGGGCTTTTTTTAAATGCTTTAGAAGTTAAAGCTTTTAACCTAAGTGAGGTAGGGCAAAAAGAAATATCAAATGAAAGAGAATGAAGGAAAGTGGTCATAGACAAGAGGCTGTAGAAGGAGAAAAATACTCCTAAATTCAGCAGGAACTGACTAGTTTAGCTAATGAAAAAGCAAAACGATAGGTCAAAGGCTAGTCTTAATCTGCCCAGATACAGGAAGATAAAAATATAGCGAGCAGCGTCTTCAATTTATTAATGCAGATTTATACTGGTGATTAAAGAAGAAAGAGGGGCTGTGCCAGGGGCCAGAGATCCTCCAGCAGTGCTGACCCCGGGGGGGGCCCCTCCTGTGGTGCCTGCCTGCAGGGCCAGTGGAAACCGTGCCTGAGACATGGGGCAAACTTTAGCCAGGACACCTAGTAAGATATCTGATACTTCAAAACTTACAAAAACTTTATTATTACCTTAAGTTTGTAAGATTATACTACTTAAGTGCAGAAGTGATTTCATGCAATACAATTATGACTTTATTTTAATTCCAGGACAACGACTCTAGAGGAGCATCTTAATTTCATTTTTGCTATTTTTATAGTGTCTTGGTTTTCTATGTCATCAGAACAGAAAGAAATGCCAAAGCCTTTTCAAAAACAAAACATGAGTTGTTTTCTGGTAAACTGTACTAGCAAGAAGTCACTGACAGAGGAAGGGAATGATACAGGAAAAGCAAGGCTTTTGATATTTTTCATTGAATGGACTGAGGCAGAGTGAAGTCAATGGAATTGAAGTAAGAAAGAAAAACAGAACACCAGATCTGTGAAATTTCTCTCCACTACCTACATCACAGGATATTTCTCCCTCTCTTTTAAAATATAATAAACCCTACATGCGTGCACACATATATTCATGTACTGAATCTATGCAAAACCCAGACATATGCATAGGTATGCACACACCTTTATGTTACACACGCAGAAATATGAGTATTGTACATATGTACGTAGCCTTTACTAATAGAGGACATTTTCTGTACTACTTATATCTAACAGCCCAATAGTAGTCTTCTTAAATTCCCTCTTCCTGCTTAATTTCCTAGCACATTAATATTCAGAAATTACATGTAGAGGATTTAAGCTTAAAACAACTTAAAAAAAAAAAATTGGCCCAGTCTTCTGCTGGAAAACCATGCAGAGAATTTATACCACTGCTGAACACAACCAGAAGGATTCAATAACCAAAACGTAAAGTAATTTTAATGCATAAAGCAAATTAGAATGATGCCCTAGAGTGATACCAGCAGCTGCCAGCCCCTTCTCACAAGCTGAGACAGAATACGCAAAAGGTAGTTTTACGTATGTCTAGGAGGGGCTACAGCCTTTATTTTCACAAATCCTTTTTGCCCATTTTCAGAAGTGGACATAAAGAACCATAGACGGGTTGGCCAGGAAGGAGTACAGGAGGGCATTTTGGCCACAGTTTTCCCCAAAACAGGCATGGTCAGAAAAACTCCTGGGACATCAGGTCCAGCCCCTCTGGTAACCCAGTCAGCATGCACTCCTAGGGCAATTTTCTCTCCCTAGCATCCAACCTGAACTTTCCAAGCTATAATTCAGGGCCCATGTCCTTTGTTATATCATCTGGCATTACCAAGAAGTGCTTGGCTTCATCAGCTTTGCAACTACTCTTGAATCCTCTGTAGGCTGCTATTAGGTTTCCTCTTCGCCAGGTTCAACAAGCCCAGCTCCTGCAGCCTGCCTTCACGAGACACACGGTCTAGGCTCCTGATCATCTTGGTAGCCCGTGCTATTTGGCCTTGAAGCTCTTTACTAACAAGCTTTAGTTTCCTAGCTACCCGTCGCAGAGGTGGTTTTAACAACCATATTGCCCTAACTTTAAAAAATACACAAGAATACACTGGTTCCTGCCATACCTGAGCTGGCCTCGCAGAAAAAACGGACTTCAGCTTTTCACTTATCTGAACCTCTTACTTCACAGCTGACACCCAGGGACAAATGTGGCTAAGCAAACATCAAAATATACATACATACACACACACACTTTTCTTCATTTACAAGAAAATCATTTAGGGCGAAATCCAGCAAGCCTTTTCATTTGTACTAGCATAAGTCCTGATCAAAAGCTTGCTAAAGTCAAGGGAAGCATATCCAATGACTTTAATTGGTTTTGGATTAAGCCATTAACAATCCTAAAGACAGCCAAATCTGAATTAGCTTTTTTGCAAGAAGTCCAATTAGCAGGTAGGAGCACTCCAAAGCACATGCGGTGTGCTTCAGAAGCTGTACTGGTAATACACTGAGCAAGATCAAACCCCTTGCTCAGTACGGTATTAAGGCAGCTCTCGGACTTTAATGTCAGCTGCTGACTGAATACTTGTTTTTGTTAATGATAGTAAAGGTATCAGTCCCAGCATCTGGGCCAAATTCCGATTTGAGTTATTATGTTTTGAACCAGCCAAATCTTTCTACAGCATCTTAGCATACAGTACTCTTTTTCAGCTCTCATATTGTTATTAAGCAACTTTCAGCTTTGAACTCTATACGTATTCAACCAAGAGTGGCTGCATTTCAGTAGTCTATGAAATTATTATGTACAGTAAAATCTCTAGAAATATTATGGGTATTCATTTCATTTTAATTTGAACCCATTAGTTAGAAAGAAGCCCCATTCTACAGAGGCACATTCAATTCAACATATTTAGCTTTGATTTTTTAACATTATTACCACTGAATTACTTTCCTCTGGAACTATAGTAGGCTGATGCAAGATATTAATTTTGTCTGAGACTAAACTACATACTGAAAGCTACTGGCCACTTTGATTAGTTCAGCACTCCCAAAAATCATTAAAATGAAAAAAAAATACAGGAAACTAAGAATAAGATACATGCCACACACTTAATTTCCTCTGTAGATTCATATTGCAAGTTTGAAGTCAAAGATGTTAGTTCAATCAGCAAGAACAAAGTATGCAAACACATTGCTTTTGCACAAGCAGACAATCCAAAACCATGAATAAAGACAGAAACTTAAGAGGCAGGGCACAGAACAGGGAGAGCAGCGTGACCTATATGGAGAAAAGCACAGATGATACAGAAGGCAGCAGGACAGTTTACCCTGCACAGCTCAAAATATCAAACCTCCCTCCCCATTCCCAATATTACAAAGCTATCCTCTGGCCCTAGCATCGCTAAGATGTCAAACACCTCAATTGAACTTCAATGTGTTCACTACCCAGAGAGTATAACATGAGCCTTTTGCATTGATTTCTTTGAAACTTTGCTCTCAGAGGCTCTGTTGACAGAGCCAGACAGATTACCAGGACCACTGATGCTGTTACTATTACTGATGCTTCAGCTGCTTTGCATACAAATCAGCAGCGTTAGCTGCTTCTTCTTGAGGACTTCAAACATTTTCACTGGGATACAGGCACAGGGCAAACTTCTGTATAAGCTGAGAGACCTGTTAGCTTTAAAATGGGTACTCAGCTTCCCCACATACCACCCAGGAACCAAGGCGGGCACAGATGGACACCAAGGCTGCCAACAAACGTGCAGCCACCTTGATCCTCCTACACTTACTCTTATGCCACACTACTTACAAAGATCCAGTTGCACAGATGAGCTGGAGGAGGTGGAGACAAAATGTGCATGCCCTAATGTGACATCCCCTGGTGGCAGGAAAGGCCGCCAACCTGTTTCTCTCCGCTCTTACGTAAAGTGTCAAAACAGGAACTTTGAAGGTGCAGCTGGGAACACCAGCACAGACTCTGGCTGTACTTCATACACACTTCCTTCAGCTGCCCACCCTGGGGGAGCACTTGCTGCAGCAGTGGAGTAACCAGAGAAGTGGAGCAAGCTGTCCCCCTGTAGTCCATCTGCACGTGCTTCCTTTCCCCCAGTGCCCCTGTGCTCATTTACAAAGAGCATCACTACTTCATCAGGCTTCAAAGCATTAAGATCCACTGGAAGGGGGCTGGCTCTGTCCTCATATGCTCAAATGCAACCACACAGCAGCTGTGTTACCTTACGCTGCCTGCCCAGCCAGTCATAATAAATGAAAAAGTATGACCATTAGCATTTTCCTCATATTTAAAATGGGCTTTGAGGGACCTATTAACCTGTGCCATTATTCTGTCTCCTTGCTTCTCCACAGAACAATATGTAATCCTCATGTTTCCATAAATTATCATGATGAGGTATTTCATGACAGGTTTCATTTTAGCTCCGTGCATACACTGCTTCTGAAAGACATATTTTTTAAGTTATCACTTAACTACTAACACCACTGCCGGTAGATTTGTGGTCTTTATTTGATGTGTCCACCCTGTACACGGAATCTGACAAATATATCAACTTCATGAGATGCAAATTTTTTTTCCCCCCTCCTGTTGAAGTCTGCACTAGCCTCTCAAAGAAAATAAATAATTGTATTACACAATGTTCAGATGCTGGAAACTCATGACAGCTTCTCACTCACTCAGAGGAGGCACTAAGGTAGCTGCCTTGAAGGGAACTGACAAACCATGAAGAAAGTCAAGAGTAACAAATGCAAGGCAGGTTAGTGGTAACATTTGGATTACAACACTGAAAAAACAACTTTATGAACACAGTTAAGCCAAGCAGCTCTGCAGCAGTAGTGATGATGTACATCAATTCCCTGCTACCACTCCAACACCTCCAGAAGAAATACTCTGACCCACTTCATTGCGGGCCCCCCTCTTTATGTAATAGATTTGATGCTAGCAACTATTTCCCCTTTAAGAACAAGCACCTCTAGGATGCTATTTAATCAGGCCACCATCTATCCTGTGCATTCCCAAATGAAGCAAAACTAGCAAATTATTCTTTCCTCTCTGTTTCAAAGACAAGGGGAAAAAAGCCCACAATGAAAACACTACAAAAAGTCATTAAAGTCAGAGACAACTAATTTAGTCATCAAATTCTTTATACATTGGACACAGACTTTGGACAACAGTACCACAACTGCACTACCTATCTGCAATTTCCAGTGCCTTTAAGAACCCTAGATTTAACGATTTTGAGATGCACTTTAGCAACCACTACAAAACCCCCAAAACATCAGATGCGTCAACTGAGGCCACTGTATCCCAAATGATTAAACCGGAGTGATCTAATATTCATATTTTCCGTAGAGTATGTCTCTTTGTTTTCGAGTGCCGTCTTGAGACTCCTTGGCAGAGAGGAAGACTACGAAGTGCAGCTGAGCAGTTCACTCGCCTGAACTGCTCTCAAGACGGCACTTTGAAACAGGAAGAGACAGGACTCAGGAGAACATATAAATATCTTATAAGGTGCTGGAACACTCAGTAATTAATTTTTCAGCAAGGAGAAGCTTTTATTTCAGCAATGTGTAAAAAATAAATTTTGAATTCCATACCCACTGCCTGGCTACTCATGCTCTGACCCAAAGTAGGAGCAGAAATGGAAAAGTCACGATTAAGGAACCTGCATAAAACAGGCCAAGAGCCCCTGCTTTTACTTAACCTGATTTCCCCAGCAATAGATGAGAGCTATATTTCCATTACAGAACTCTGTGGAAAATTTTGTTTTCTTTCTGTATGAACCTAAGAGAAAAAGAGCACTCTAGCTTTAATTAGGACAAGGGAGGGGGGGAGGTGAAAGATCCTGAAAGCTTTACTTGCTTCAGTACAGAAATGCTTTTGTCATTCTGGAGTCTGGGGTAGGTTAGATAAAGCCTGCAAGTATTAGCCACACCAAGCAGAGTGTCCACTTTTTATGGGAGCATTACTTTAGAAGTTACTGTGAGCCAGATTCAACACATGCTCTGATGGGGAGAAGAGTGTTCCTCCATCCCTCTCCTTCCTGAGCACCGATTTTGCCTGAGGCTCTTCCTACACAATTTTAACCCATCTCTCCTCAATATATTGCTCTTCCAACATGTGGGACCACTTGCCCTGTTCAAAGCTCTTCTCTGCAGTCATGAGTAAATAATTAGTGATAGCCTCCATTAGGTCCCTAATTAGTTGACCTGCTATGTCTGCCAAGATCTGGAAGACAGCTTCGGACATGCACCTAAACAATTTGCTACACATTTCCACTTTCAGCCAGGAAGCCACATAGAAGAGAATCTGTTTCTTGTGATGTTTCTGGAAAAACTTCCAAGACCAAGAAGTCATCAGACCAGAATACGAATTCAAAAAACACTGAAATTCCCCACTCCCTTGATTTCACTGTAAGAAAAAAAGAAATAAAGTTCCTATACCACTGACGCAGCCCACCACTGATGCAGCGGTCCCATAATAAGGATGATAAACGAGACTGCTTACAAGATTGCTTTTCCAAAAAATGTAATGTTTTTGACATATTGTTTAATTCCACAAAACAGAAAAGGTATTTGTAGAAAAAAAAAAGTCATGGGAGGAAGGAAAAAAGCCAACAGAAGTCAGGAGTCCAGCTGTGACAAAAGGCACCTGATGCCACAGGACTGGGTTCAAACAGCTGTCCTCAATGAGGCAGCAAAAGAATTTAAATCAAAGCAATGTGTTGGGCGGGTACATTGCAATACTCAAGCTAGTCTAGGCCTTCATCTCTAAATTTGATAAACACACCACCAGGAACCCAATAAAAATCCAAAATCCTTACTGATACCTTGTACACAAGTTTTCATAAACAGTTTCTTTAAATAAAACAATTCTCATCCTGATATCCCCAAACAAACGTACCTCACGGCATTTGGTTCCTCTGTGAATTATAGAGCCACTTTATGATTCAACTATTTGTTCAGCTGCTTGCAAACTTACTGAACTAACAATGAACAACAATTCCTATTAAATACTGAAGTTGTTTCTTTCAAACGTCTCATCCTTAGGAAACCAGGAAGAGAATACTGATTTCCATTAGGTAAACATTTTGTCAGCAGTAATTCAAGTTTTGTACGCTAAGCATTCCACAGAAGCAAAAAAGCATTTCTTGGACCAGATTCCAGCATTAGCAATGAATGCTTAAGATGTAAGGCAGCAATGTTTGAGGCCAAAACACCACACACAAAACCCAAACTTAGTGAATACATATGGGCACAGACCAAAAACAGGGCATCATAAAACAGACGAAACATTCAGTGCTTAAGGTAAAAGCAGCCACATCGACTGTCACCTTGTTGCTCTTCACAGAATGGTCAGGGTTGGAAGGGACCTCTGGAGATCATCTAGTCCAACGCCCCTGCCAGAGCAGGGACACCTACAGCAGGTTGCACAGGAATGCATCCAGGTGGGCTTTGAATGTCTCCAGTGTGGGAGACTCAACAACCTCTCTGGGCAGCCTGTTCCAGTGCTCTGCCACCCTCAAAGTAAAGAAGTTTCTCCTCATATTAAGATGGAACTTCCTATGTTCAAGTTTGTGCCCATTACCTCTTGTCCTATCACTGGGCACCACTGAAAAAAGACTGTTTTATAGGGGGGGAGAAAAGGGGGGGAGAGATCACTGGGTGTGATTTTTATCCAAACTGCTGAGCACCTGGGGTACAAACAGAAGAACATCTGAGAAGCCTCTTCAGGAGTTAAACCTGGCGAAGTGAGGGGGTGCCGAGGGAGCCAGAGAGGTTCCTTTGTGCTGAAGCTGCTGCCTTTGCTTCTAAGCTGCTAATTTCCCACAGGATCAAACTGTCAGGTCCTGTGGACACACAACCCAAAACCATCAGAGCCAAGACAGACAGACTGGTATTTTCCGGACATCTCAACCCATACTACTTCAGTGTCTCCAGGGTAATTTCTTTTTCAAGGGGTGTCTGTCTGCTACAAAATCAACCAAAATTAAATGATTTCCAAGAAACCCACAAAGAGGTGGCAGATCGTCATTGTTTTCTTACACTTTGAATTCAAGTCTGGCTGCAAGGTGTAAGCCTAAAGAAGCTAAAACAGCCGTCTCCCCTCTTGTTACAATCTCCCTCTGTTAACCAGTTTCCCAGCCTAAGGATTTTGCTTGCCCAGTTCAAAATACTCTTGGCGTGGCACGGCTGCCACAGAGAAAGCTGGTCAACTGCTGTAATAAGCATGCAAAAAAATTAATACACTAGGGAGAAAATAATTAAAGTAATGGAGTCGGTTTACCCGTTCCTGCGTGTTTTCGTAATTCATTTAGAAAGAAGCATCTCAGCTGCTTGTCCTTGAACGCCCCGGGGCAGCTTTCTGCAACTTGACATATTTAAATGGTTTCTCTGGTCATTGACTCTTTTTCTCCATACTTCAACTGAATACATCAAAACCAGGGGAGTAAAGCAGTGCCCACCACGGGTTATCTGCCCCAGCACATGACCACGTCTCCCTTTCATTGCCCTCTCTCAGACTGCCAGATGAACTCAGTGCTATTGAGACAACAGCGGCCCAAAGGGCACCCATCTTTTAGTTAATTTCCACCAACTTAAAACAGCTACACCATGAGAACAGTAAAACTGTCAAATTAAACAGTTGTGGGGGGGAGGGATAATCAGGAAACTGCAAAATGGAGTAGGAGCACACAGCTTCAGTGTACCTTCACCTGCACCTCAGAGGTGACTTGGAGCTTCATTCTGTAGCCAAATGTTTCTCAAATAAATCAAGCTTACACAACTAAAGACAATGACGACAGCAACAGACTACAATTAGAGCTTACGTGCAGCCCACAAGTGGAGTCACACTTTTAAGACTGCTGAAGAATTGCTTTAAGTACTTCTAAATATCTCTCGCAATTCTAAGTCAGCAAACATTTTTTTAAAAGCAATATTGAGTCTTAACTCTCTCTCCAAAACGCATCACCCTTCCAGTTCACTTATCTTTCCTGCCTACTTTTCGTGCATTCTCCTTCAATCCTCTATTTTTCCTTCAAACACTATTACCCATGAATGTCAGACACACACACACACAAAATGAACAGTTTAGCAAAGACAAAACCAGAGCATAGGCCACCGCCACAAAACTTTTAGCCTGTCACAATTTCATCCAAGTTTGGGTCTAGGTCTTTCCTACGCCCCCTGAAACTCTCAGATATCTCTTAAGTGGGAGGAAGAGAGCACCATTGATGCTAAATATACTATGAACAACTTAAACACCATTTTTATTGTTGAAAAAGAAAACAGAAGTTTCTTTCTTGCATACCGAAAGGAAAACTTGCTATAACTCAATATGCTTTAAGTGCTTTCCAGTCAAAAATACTTTAAAAAAAAAAAAATCATTACCAAAGTAGGTCACCTTTCCTGGTAAGAGGACCAAGAAAAAAAGCACTTCAGCTCCCTGTTTCCAAAGAACAGATGCTTTCACATTATAAAAAAAAAAATGTGGGTTTGGTCACTGTTTTTTCCACAGATAACTTTCCAGATACAAGGCAATCGTTGGACTGTCTTCAGCATACAAACAGACAACAGTAGTGCCATTATTGTAGCTCTGTTTTTCCACACATAGAAAAAAAAATAATTAACACAGCTCCAGTTAATTTTACTATTAAGAGCCCAGTGGGGAACAGTGCAAGTGACAAGAACCCAGTGCTGCCAAGGTTTATGTGACATTTTGTGCAAGTTATTGAATGAGCTAATTTGTACGTAGCTACAAGCACATGTTTAACAAAATTGTGTGGATTTACTGATGGGGAAAGGCATTTAATTACAGCATCGGTGAATGAAATATTCTGTTTATCTGGGGCACCACCAAACAGCTCCTGCAGCCATGGTCATGCCAACAAGCAGAGGAGAATTGTGCTCGCAAATACAGAGGTTGTTAAACAGCCTCCACAGCCCGCCAGGTCCAGGTCTCCTTGCTAAAACTGCAAACTAATGCAAGACATAAGGAAAAAACATGTGAAATGGTAACAGAGCCAGAGAGGGAAATTTTTAATATGCAATGGCCACCAAACCTTTTTTCAAATGGGGAAAAAATACAACTCAAAATAGCTGGTAGAGGAGGAGAACAGAAGTGACACCTGCAATGCTATACTCTGAGAAGACTCTGGTACACAAAACCATTTCCATCTAGAGTTTAAAAACATAACCACAGAACCATTTCTATTTTACTTCAGTCTCACAGAACCCTATTTTTACCAAATCAAAATATCAACAAAATTGGAGTTGATCTGTTTTCTCTCTCAACCAAGAAATAGATCTGAATAATTCATTAATGTGTTCCTTGATTAAATTCTTCTTCCTACCTAGTCCACATTTTACCTCAAACCAGGACATCATTCTACTATCAATTAAAGCATGAGAAAAAATACATATATTTTGCCATTTCTTCTTGTGTATGCCACAAATACGTACCACTACCTTCAGAAGCATTGAGTTATCAGTCCAAAGTATAGTTTCCAAACACTGCAATGCAAGGTAATATTAACAAGCTCCGTTAACGTCAAAGAAAAGCAAAGTAGGGAGACATCTTATTTAAATGAACACCTTTGCTCATTTCCCCACACCCTCTCCCCCCAAGACATGTATCCTTTGAACTAAAATATCAAATATGCTCAAGAATGAGAATACAACTCTTTGTTAAGCAGACCTGTGCACTTCAGAATCTGGTTAACCAGTTACTTTTCATTCTCTTTAGTTCATTTAACTTTGGAGAGACAAGGAAAAAGAAGATACAGGACAACAGCATCAGCAATAAAGAAAAAAGAATAAAAGTAACTGCTTCCCATTAAACATGCTACGACAGCTTCTCATGAAAAAAAGAAAGTGTGCTTCAAAATGCCTTCGGATGCAGAACACGAGTTTTTAAAATGGAACTTCATTTGCATATTTTCATGGTCCCACACATGTAATTCTATTTATTGAAATGAATCCTCCCACTCAAACTTTATTGCAGAACCTTCTGAAAGAAGTTCATAATCCTCTGAAGTGATATTTTATTAATCAGGATACAATAAGGGTTTAGCTGAAGTCCTGTTACAAAACAAACCCAACCAAACCATGGTTTCTTGTGTATTTCATCCAATTCCATTCAAACTTTTTTTCGCTTTCATCATAATATTAGGGTTCAAGACTGCATCTGAAATAGCCAGAAGCTGTCTCCTGGAAGGAGTAGGGCTGGCAGCTCTCTACTGCTTCACCATTTCATTTTGGTTTGTTTTTAACAAATGAAACAATCCTATGGCTAAAATAAGGCTTTAGGCAGAAAGAAAACACTCGTATTCCGCATCTTGCCCAAAACAACATGCAAAAGTAAATCAACAAACATAGTGAAAATACTCCAAGACCATAACTTAAAATGCTGACAACAACAAATACACAGAGAATGACATAAGATGCTGAGGAATAAAAGAGAACTGTTTCCAAAAATGCAAGGCACTAAGTGCTACAGCTAGAATAGCATAATCTTACCCTCTAGCTGAACCTTCCCTTTTTATCTCTGTATTCTAAATTTGCACTGGTTTCTTTCCTAAAAATATATTTTGAAATTGTCATAGCTATTGGTCCTGGCTCGTCTTTTTTTCTGCTTCTGAGAACAGGTAAAGTAATAGATCACTGTAATTAGACTCTTATGGGTGCAATAGACAGTTTGTTTCAGTTACAAACAGGAACTGAGAAAAGATGAGCCAGAGAGGAAAGAAAACTAAATAAATTTAAGACAACCACTTCTGAATATAGAGAAAACTACAAACAAACAAATAAAAAAAAAGTAGGTATAGGCATATCACCAAAATCTCTAACTACATAGAGAGATACAATACACAAGAGCTAAGGCCACATTTACACTAGGGCTAAGGCCACCTTGTCCAAAATCAGAAAGACAGATTCATATGTGTAAAATGCAAACCAATTATTCCGTGCATTACTGGAATGGAAAGATTTAAGGCATATAGGATCTGTAAGAAAATATATCATACATACATACTTTTTACTATATCTTACATATGTTCTAAGAATGTATCTCCTATATTAGGCTAAACGATATAGCCAGGAAAAACATAAAGGTTATTTGTTCATCCTCATTACTTCAAAGGCATGCAAGTATGTGTGTGTGTGCATATGTATGTATTTATATATATATATCTATTAAAAAAGAGAAACAAGAAAATAGTTATTTGACGGTCTACCTACCTACCACGTCACATGCATTTCCCCATTTGTAATTTTGCACACCACCTAGTGATCTGAATCTTTCACCTCAGCTAAGTCTTACCTATTACTGCAAGACATACAATAGAAAGAAACAAAAAAACCACAAAGTGCCCAAAAGCCCTTCCTACGGGTAGATCACCTCCACCTGGCTCTAAAAACATGTGCCTGCAACTTGTATGACAGCTTTATTTGTGTCTAAACAATGACACAAGTCAGCTTCTGAAGTCCTCTGGGCACTAACTTCTCACAATTTTACACTAATGCCTTAGATCATTAATCATTCATACATGTCTAACAGATGCGGAAATCAAATCCAGAGTCCCGAGCTTTACCACAAGGCTCCCCTGACAGCTACAGTGAAGGTCAGTGGCATTAGCTTTGTTCAAGGACACCCATACGTGTCAAACTTCAGCAGTACAAATTGTCTGCTATTGCATGAATAAGGGGTGTTTGCAGGTATTTTAGACAGTCCCTATTCAAGGTAATCTGAAGAAGGTACAAGCATAAAGCCAGAAAGACTTCTTGGCTCACTGCACCTCCTTCTCTACTTTTGCAAGAAACTATGTCACACAGGCCTCTTCAAAAACATGCCTACACCTATCCTAAAACCAGCTGACTTCCTTGGCCACACTAGTCCATGCACTGGCTGCTCCACAACTCCACTTTTCTGAGAACTGGGAACCACCTCCTAATTCCCAGATTGCATTTATTCATTACAAATCCATAAAAAATTTGTGTGCATGCCAGTACTATCCGCAGCGTAGTAACATCTTCTCCCTGCCTGACATTTATCCCTTAGAGCGCTCTTGCAGAGTAATTACATCTCTCCTACCTCATTTTGTTTTGCTCAGCTAAATAAGCCACTTGTTTCTAGTCCATCCTGTGTAACCAGGTCACATTTTCTGAAGAGAAGAGATGACAACAGAGAAGACTACACCATGACCTAGATGGGGCCATATCACCGGCCCTTTGCATAATACTACTGACACCTGTCACTCCCCTGGAAATATTTCTCCAAGACACCCTGCGATTATATTTGTGTTCTTCACTGTCATTGCACAATGCTGAACCATGACTGTCCTGTGACTTACCAGCGTACTCGGGTCTCTCTTCTCTGCCGCTCCTACCCAACAGATCTGTTGCACACAGCCGTTCCCATCTTTGCCCCCCACTGTACAGCCTCCCTCTCTCTGTAGGACAGCCACTGCTGTGATTCCTCTCCCCAAGATTTCGCTATATGGAGTATGGAAAGGAGAAGTATTGAACATCACATCTGTTATTACAGGAAATGCCAAGAGGGAATCTCCTAGGCAAAAAACATCCAGCTCTGCCTTTACTGCAGCCACAATTTAACAAGTAGTCCATCTTGCACACAGGTGGTTCCCCCTCTCTATGCAACACCCTATGAAAAGCTGTTGACACAGTAAATCAGTTGGATAAAGAAATTAGCAAGGTTGCAAGAAACAGTCAACTTTTGTTTGCAGCCGAGGCACATGAGTATTTGCAGTGATAAATTAACCAAAACCTCCTTTTCAATGTGCAATACAGAAGTTGTCCTGCTGCCTCACCTGTATGTTAACACATCTTGGTAACACAATTGGATTTAAATTTATTTTCCAACATTTACAATGCTATCTTGGGGGTTGCTTATCAAAAATTGTGTGAGTTTCTATTCCTGAAATACTAATATGTACTCTCAAATTCAGTCCTAGTTTAATCCTGGGTTACTACTTTTAGTCTGGAAACAGAATAAAAAAAAATCAGGAAATGTTGGGCAAGATGGCTTAAAATGCCGTAAAGTAATCTCTAATGACAGTACAGAAAAATCTCTGGGTAAAATTTGAAGACTAATTTGTTATCAACTCATGCATTATCATCCTAATTTTGTAATTTTATGTTAAAGAACCAGTTACAAAGCAGAAGCAATTGTATGAGAATCTCAGATTTCATGTTGGAAAATAACGTTCAAGGTCGTTACATGCAGCAGAATCCTAAACTATAACTCAAGAGACAAGCGAAAAAAATGTCAATAGTATTCAACTGTTTAAATGCATTTTAGGTTCTGCTGCTTCTTGCTAGAACAACATAAAACCTTGGAAGGGCTAGGAAAAACCTCAAGAGAGATGCAGACTGCTTTCATTTAATAAAGTATAAAAGTTGTATGCACAAAATCCATCTCATTTTAACACACTGCAGCTTTTTCTTTCTTTGCAACATGACATCATTTGCACTATACTCTTATGGGTTTTGTCTGCTTTTAGTTGCTTGGACAGTGTCCTATTAAGATAGTTTATCATGTGCTATTTAGCACAACTTAAGAGCAAACAAATGTCTTAGTGTTGTGACTAGCTCCCCATACCAGCATTATCTTTTTTTTTTTTTTTATCCAAACAGATAATTTTAATGACGGTCTCTTCCCCCATTTTTCTGCTTCGTGGTCCATATATTTTTTGCATGTGTGCATCTGTCTTCACAACTGCTTGTTCTCCCATTTTCCGCCGTATCACCACATTGGACCAGGTCTCACAGCAACACTCCAGCTATTTGCCACAACTGGAACCCTGGAATCTGCCTGGAGAAAAGCTGCTAATGTAAGCTGCATTTTTATTTTTTTTTTTTTTTTTAAATGATTACAATTCAGATCTTAAACCAGAATCTAAAAAGAGGGTAAGGCTGCCAAGTACTGAAGGTAGCAAACAACTCAGATTTTTCTGAAAGCATCTTGTGGCAGCTGCAAGTTTGTATTACATTTACTTAGAACAGTAATTGCCTTTGGAAATTAGATTTTCCTGCTTGTTCAAAAGATTTACGATGAGTAACCATAAAAATTCAAAATTTAACTCACTAAGTGCCAGTGTTAGCAAGCAGATATAGAAGATGTGGTTGGCAAAATTAAGCAGAGATGGAAATGTACCATCAGATAATCCAGGTCATTTCTTTCATGATACCCCTTGATATCCCTCAGAGCATGCATGCTCATAGTGGTTCTAAACATTCTAACAGTACGGTTTGTGAACTCTTCCCCATCCTAAGAGATCTCTCTCAGGAACAAGTTTGCCTTGCTATCCATTTTAGATTTTCATTTCTGTGTTTTCATCCTTCTTGTTATATTCCCCAGGTTCTCCTAAACAATTCTTCCTTATTGGTATTTTCAGTTCTTATTTAGTCAAGCCCTAAATATTTTGATGTTTTTTTCTTTCAGTGACATGACAATTTGCCATCATCCTTTCTGTAAGAAAATTTGATTTGCCAAATTATTTTGGTAATTGGTCCTCTAATAGGTCTGGTGCCAGAAGGTGTTCATAAACAGTTTGTCTTTCAATACAGTCTGCAGAAGGTGAACTTTCAGACCTGAATTACTGGAATGATGACCCAAAAGGCCCCTGGGACATAGTAACCAGCACTTGGAAGCCAGAAAGACAATCGAGGGTGGCTGGATTTCAAGGGAATGTGACAGGCATTTAAAATCAATTGATACTTTCTGTTACTGTTTGCTTGGAGTGTATTTCTCTCCTCTCACTGGCTTTTCATTGCATTTTTTTCCTTCCGTGCTGTAGCACCCACACAACACTCACAGATTGAAGCAAGAACTGGGACGTCACTCACTTCCACAGAAGCCCTTGTGTATTGACATTACCTGCTCCCATGAAAAGGAGGGTAGTGCATTTCAAACAGTCTTTCTAAGCACTGTGTACCACTCTTCCAGTAGTAATCCCAACAAAAAACACATCAGCATCTTCTGCCGAGGTAGCCAGACTGATTAAAGAAAACATGGTTCCTGCATTTTATTCACAAAGCAGTACTCAAATGATAATGCAATTTCGGCAGCGACCTTAAATTTTTCATTGGGTATCACTATGCCACACAAGATAAATGACAGCACATCCTTACTGCAGCACTACCCACAGCCCTAAAACCAGCCCAGGGCTAAGTACTGAGACATACAGAGAGATGAGAGGAAGCATAAATCCTTGGAGTGGGATGCAGCTTGCTTAATTATAGATGTCTACCATATGACATAAGTACCTGACAGCTAGGTGTTGAGGCACCCATGATAGTCAACGGAGACCTAGTCAATACAGCTCATGTAGTTTAGGCTACAATTAATTTTAACAAGTGTCGGGTGAGGCAAATCATACCCTTAACACTACTTACCCTAATGAGTGCATCTGCACTACCTAATTCACACACAGATGTCTTCCAGAACAGTAGGGAAACATTGAGCATTTCGGAATAAAAAAATAACATGCCTCACAATTTGATAAATATCAGCCCCCAAAAGGTTAACCCTGAAGGTAGAAGAAAATAAGACTTATCTCACTGAGACCATCTGCTGTAGCAATCAAAGCAGTTAGAATCCATTTGCCTGCAGGAGTCCATAGAGAATATCACAAACTAATTGGAGTCAAAATAAATTAGTTTATTTTGTTCTGCATGGCCAAAATCCATCCCACTTAGTTTTACCTACCTAAGTAAAGAGAACAGCCTGTTCTAGGCTTTTCTCCATAAACAAAACAGACAGAGGTTGCTCCAAAGGGACACTCGGCACCACCTAAGATCTGATCTGTCTGTTAGATGTGTGTATCTCTCACGAGTGATTATAAAGAAAACCAGGCTACCACAACCACCCTCTTGGCTTCAGACAGACCTCAGTAAGTCTCAGTAATGAAAGCATGAGCAATTTGGGGTCGTACTTCTAGGGCTTTCCTCCCTCAAAAGCCATAAATGTTTATGACAAGCAACAAAATAGTTGACACAGCAGGAATTACTCTGGTCCCATTATTGAAGCCCACCCTTTTTTCTTCTTCCTTAGGGCGATCAACAATTGCATCTCAGGATTCCTGCTGCGAGAAGCAAACCTCTCCTTTTACACAACACCAACCCTAAACTGTACGGTACGCTGGCAGATTGTATTCTGTATTTCAGGGAGTCCAGTGCAGTGTTTTTCTCATTCATTACTGGCAATCAAGCCATTTGAAAGGAAATGAGAGATGAAGAGCTAAACACTCATTTGGAGAGAGGAGAGATAATCAAGAGAATAAAAGTCTTGTCTCAAATTTTGCATATGATTTCTCAACACTACAGAAAATATAATTGATGTGTAATACATATAACTGATATCAAACGATAAACTAGATTTAGAAAGTCAATCACCAATGGAAATTACCTTTGAAGAATCGGTAATATTAACCCTATTCAGTAAAGCAAGAAAACCCTTAACAAAAAAAAACAGATAGACATGCATTAGCCTAATATTGACAAAACAGAATACAGTATTACTGAACAATGCATGGGGCATGCTATTCTAAAAGATAACTGTGTATTTGACAGATGACTGGCTGATAATACTGACATCTGAGGAACACCAGTAAGGAGAGATTAATCAAATGGTACAAGTACATTCCCCATTGACACTGCAGAACTTGAAAGCCTTATTCTACAGCAACAATAATGAAACACTAAAAGGCAAAGAAATGGAGAAATCCTTAGGTAGAAATGCCATAAGACAAATAGAAAGTGAGGCACATTCAAATAAAACATAATGTTTTTGAGAATAGGTAAGTGGATTCTCTGCAGAGTCACAGATTTAATGCCCTAATTCTAGATCATGCAACCAGAAGCTTCTTTCATATCCCATATCTCGATGATCCCAAGGGTCTCTTCCAACCTAGACAATTCTATGATTCTATGATACCTGCTTCAACCTGCTGGGGTGTTGGACCTCTCAGCAAACAGGTTCCAAAAAGATAATCTGACTAACCGACTACTGCTACTTCCAAATTAGCAGCTGAAGTGTGTTCATAACACATTCAAAACAAACAAGCCTACACATTACCCATAAAATTTTCCCATGTTAACAATTCCAGATTCCAAACCAAATATGCAACAACTAAACCAAAATTATGGTTATCAAAAAGTAACACTTTAAACAACTTATGCTCTATACGAAACCTAAATTATTTTCTCAGCATATGAAAGTCATCAAGATTGCAGTCACGCAAGTAGAAAACAGTATCATGTACACCCAACACATTTTAGTTTTTTATAGCTATTTCATAAGGTGCAAAAATGAGTTAAAATATCATTTTTACCCAGGATTGTACTACACAAGGAAACTTGGTTTGAGCTAGCATTGTCGCTCTTGAGTTAACAGAATGGAAGCTTGAGCCATGCGAGAAATTTTATTTTTGTCAGAACCATATAGCACTTTCACATGCTAGATAAGAAACATTTTGAAGCCTAAATAAAATATATTTACATGATTTCATTAAATTACAAAAAGACTCCATTTCATAGATAACATATACATCTACCCCAAAGTAAAACAATGCCTTAGCAAATACGTCAATAGATTGGTTTTTGTCATCTTTTATACTACCTCCAAAGTACTTCATAACAAGACATTTCATCGTGGTGAAAGAATGTTCTTTGACATAATGCACTGCTGTTATTTTACCTTTATCTAATTCATTTTTCACTAGCACTTGAGAGGTTTCTCTTTTTTAATTTAAGCAATGCAATGGGAAGTAATAACAACTACCTGCAAGGAATCAAACTCTAAATTCTGCAACAAAACACACAATACAAAAACAGAAAAAAACATCCTAGAAGATTGTTGTATGCCAGCTCCTTTATGCTCAGCATGATAAAACTTGGACTGTATGTACAATTATTTTAGCTAGACTTAGTAAACTTGAACGATTAGCTAAAGTCACATCACAACCATTCACAAGAAGCTATAAATTTCAAATTATTAGTTTGCCATCAAATATTTTGTACTAGCAAGCTTAAATGCTTCCACTGAGCAGAACAGGACTTCCAAGGCCTCAAATGCTATAGTTTTAAATACCTATTTCCTGAAAACTATTTCAGCTATGCATCCAAGCAGCCTGAAACATACCTTTGACTTCAAAAGGTGCGTGGGGTCCTTTTACCAGCCTAGCCCATAAGAAATTCTTACAAACAGCTCCAAATCCTTACCTTTCTGTAGACTATCATATTTGGAGAACTCTCTTCTGGGTCAGCGGTTTCTGCAGTACTTGGATCACTGGGTGCTTGGGCCATGTTTGCCTCTTGTCGCTCAGACTGCAAGGACAGAAGCAAAAGTCAGTATCAGTCCAGGCTGCAGGGGAGCGTGGCAAGGACACGCAACTAGCTCCAAGGCAGGCAGATGAGGATGGTGCAGAGGGAACCACGTTCCAGACTTCACACAGTGCAGGATATTATCGTGCCATATCAGATAGTTAAATGCTTTGAACTGATTTGTCTGAAGAGCAACGCCCCATGAGCGAGGACTGCCAAGTCACATAACAGCTGTGGTTTGGGTCATCCCATACACACGTTTCTCTCCCAGTTGCGATATTTTATCATAAGCCCTCATTCAATAAAAGACCAATTAATACTTTGTACACTTCTGTTCCTTACTATAAAACACACACACAGCTTAGGCTTTTCTAGGAGCTTTTGAGACACCCTCAAACAAAAAGCCAATGAGGATAAAAAGCTTGCTGTGAGACAGAGTAAAACCCCACTGGAATTGGTGGCTGCAGCAGACTGTCAGGCACAATCCTGGCTGTCACCTGCGGACACTCAGAGCCGCCTCCGGCTCTCCCCAACCCCAGGGCAGCAGCCGGGATGCAGGGAGGCATAGCTGCTTGCTCAGAGTAAGCAGCTTCCCTCACGTCTTCTCACGATACAGTTGGGAAGAGGCAGCAGGACACAGGCAAACAACATGCAGAATACTCCTTAATCCAAACTATCTTCTAGAACCACAGAAGTGCTGCCTTATCTCCTCCAGGTCATGCCAGGCATGAGGCAAAACCATCAGTTTAAAAAATAAAGGGCTCGCTGCAGGGAGGACACTTTAAATTCTAAGTCAAATGCTCAATTTCAATTTTTTCTTCCACCAGCACGTTTGACAAGTTACATCTTAAATTAAACACTGCTGTGGAGCCATGTGGCGACCTTTCCTAGCCTAAAAGGTAACATTGCCTGTTAGACACTGACATTAAGGCTGTTTGACAAGCTCAATTTCTTTAACATTGAAAGTTTTGAGATTTCCCATCTCAACATATTTTATTGAAACAAAAAAGTACAACTATGTTCACACATGCATAATCTACACATTCATTCCAAAACCACAGTTCACCACTAAACTGCCTGCCTTATTGAAGGAACAAGATACTTTCCTACTCCTTTCTCTACCCACTTTTCACGTTCCCACAGGCAACAAAGTGCCCCAGCACATAATATACATATATAGCATACAATTATATATATAATACGGCCCCAAGCCATTCTAGCTGTCAGTTATCAGCTCCCAAGGACAAGTCAACTGCCAGAATTGGACAACCTCAGACCATACCCCAGCTCTGTCCTGTCTCAGCAGTGAAAAAGCTATTACTGTAACATGGCAACCTCCACTGGAGCCAGAAGCGGCTGAGATATCCCTTTAAGCAAGAGACCAAGGTTAAATAATCTACATCAATGCAGATTCATTCATTTCTTTCTTTTATCAAGTATGCATGCATACACACAACTGTGGGCATAAATGCATTTGTATGTGCATGTACCAATTTTGAAACTCAGTAATACAATTCTAGCTCAAATTAAACAACATGCATATATATCACCTTTCAAAGGCATGTTCAGACCAATTTAGACACTATTTTATATTTAAAGGACATAAATTAACTTCTATTAAACACTCATGTTTTCCTAGAAGCCCAAACACTGGACTGTTGTGCCAGGTCATGAGCTAAAAAGGAAATGGAACAAATTCTCTAAGCAAAATTATTAGATGAAAAAAAAAATTAAATAGTACAAATGGTGAAGGGTAAAGCATTTTAAAATTATAGCACCTTGAATGATTCACACTAATGTGCCTTTTCACAGCACTTCTTAGTCATGATTTCAAGGCACTGAAGAATTACGCTCCAGGTATCATCACTCAATTGAACAGAGCAGGAACTAGGTAGAGATTTTATGTAACTTTCTGAAGGCAATTACAAAGCAGAGTTGAAAGCGTATGCCAAGTCACCCGAGTTTCAGCTTCACCTGCAATATATAAAGACCACGTTCACTGCTTACATTACATCTGATATTATATATGCATACTTTAAAAGAAAACAATTGCAATTAACTTTTAATTAAGCAATGCTCCTTTAAAGGAGAAATTTCCAATTTCTAATAAAAAAGCCCTCTGCAGCATTACTTAGCTGCACTTCACTCATTGCATTATTCACTTTGAACGTCAACATTTACAGATTCTGTTGTTCTTGTTACACTGTCGGCTCACTTGATCTTCTCTGATACTTCAGGATTTTCCCCCATAGCACATCTTGAAGCTTTTCATCTACTCCAGTGCAACAAGACAAAAACATCTTGCACAATATGCAGTAGTGGCTGTCACACTGTTCACGGTGACATCTAGGGAGCCACCAACTGCCTCTGAAGATCTACACAAGGTAATCAATACAAACGAACCTGTTGTTGGAGGACAGAAATTTGCAAAAGTGATTCCCACTAGTGCCCAGCATCTCCTGCTGGGTTTCAGTCAGGAGCAGCTGGAGCAGGGCCACCTTTGCAGGAGCGAGACCAGGATGGATGTCGCAGGGGACAAGGCTGGGGACAAGGTAGGACTGAGGAGCACCCCAGAGCAGAGACAAGTGTGGGCATCCCCTCCATGCAGCCTAGGCAGTGCTGGTGTTGGGATGAGCCTTAGCAGGGCCCCTGGACCAGGAGTCCCCCAGGGCCCTTGCAGAATTGTCAGGGCTCTGACCATCACCCAACTTTTTTGTCGTCCCTTCAGAATGCTTTTTAAAAAAAACACAAAATCCTTTCTTAGATGGTATTCTTATCCTAGAAGAGAAAAAGACTACAGAGAAAATAAGGCAGTGATACAACACAGGCATGCTCTTGCGTCTTCAAGGTGGAAACATGGCCATGCTGGATCCCCATGGATCCCATTACACCTGTGCTTTTTAACATATGGGAGTTGAGTGGAGCTCAGCACCCAGTGATGCGGGACTGCTTCCCTGCACTCCTGCCATGCTAAAGCCTGTTTTCAAACCAATTCACAAACAGGGCATTCTCACCAGCCTGAGGACTGCGGCACTGACTTCACACCCCCCAAATGCAGACAAACCACTGGCCGCACAGCAGCAATACCTCTGACCAAGGAGCAACATCGGTAGAGCCCCAAGGGTGCACCACTCCATCTCTGCCTGGGGACAAACCACCAGGGAGAAGGGTGGAGAGCACAAAGCAAGGGCTCCAGTGATGGAAGCTACCTGCTGTGAACACAAATGAGACCACTCACATTCAAAGTGCAGGTTTTTTACCACAATACTATGTTAACGTGCTGCATTTGCAACCCTTTAATTAATATAATGGTATGTGAAAGTCCACATCTGACTTGCATAGTTCTCTATTAAAAAACAAACCAACAAAAACCCATAGCCTGGTGTGAAAGAAACACAGGACTAATTTTTCAAGGGATCCTATTGAAATCTATTCTTTCTACACAATTTTCTCCTCACCACCAGTCCAGTCTACTCAAGACACAAGCAGAAAGTCAACCCTGTGTCACTACACAGGTTAAAAACCAGAGCCTGCCCTCTGAACCTTTCTCTAAACACGTTTGCAATGCAACAGCCAGAACAGAATTCAGCTCAGTCTTATACAGACACTTCAGCTACACAGGGCTGAGAAAGGCGAAAATAAACATTTCATTTAGGTTTTTTAAAAAAAAAAAAAATAATTAAAACTACTGGTGCATAGCCTCCAGTTAACAGCCTCATCTATTACTACCTGAAGAGTACCATCAGCTCCTTACACCTACAGGCAGTTTACTACATGGCCAGTGGCTAACTCATACCAGCCTGCATCCACACATCAGCAACCTAAATCCAAACGCTTACCTTCAAAAAAATGAACGGTCTCTGAATTCCAACTGTCAGGTTCAAAAGATGCTGTTTTCCCACAGATGTTTTTCTGACAATAGCCATGCTTGCAGTAATCCAGACTCCTCAGCAGCAAAATTGAAAACCATTCTCTCACTCTGCCACACCCAAGGAGCAAACGTGCAGTCTTCAGCTTCTTGTTTATGTATAAAATGGCCTATGATGCCTTTAAAAAAAAAAATACTCCCAAAAATAAGCTGAGAGGGTGCATTTGACCCTTGCTGATTTTTTCTTTTTTAAAATTGTATTCTTTATTATAGAACAGTTCTGCTTTTTCCTAAGAAACATAATCATGCTGAACTAGATAGGCAGCTGTTGACAAAGTGACAAAATGCACTGAATCACGGTAAAAGTTTTATCTCTCTCTTATCTGATCAAGCTCCTCAAACTGTCCCAAAAACCAGAGGCTGTAAAGAGATATGGCTCCCATACATTACAAAAGTGTTAGTGAACTCCTTTAAACTGGAAGAACCAATTTTAAAAATGCCCCAAAAAGCAAGAAAACCCATTTTTTTCCACAGCTTGCCTGTTTAGAGTTTCTGATACAAGAGTTTAATAATAAAATTTCAAAGACAACAACCTTTACATTTTTGTGCATAAACACTGTCTACGTATATGTAAATTCAGTGAAAGCAGCTAAACAGTAAATTAAGAGCTTCCCATTAAAGTTCTAGAATACTTCGACTACTGTAAGAAAAGACTATTGTAAACAAGACCGCTGTAAGAAAACTCACTGGCACAAACACCCATGCACTTCACAGAAATTACCCCACCAAGGAGTCTTTACAGACTCTGGGGATTATAGATAATAGAGAAAGACAGACATACAATGCTAGAAGAAATTCCACAAAACAAGCTATTTCTTGAAAACGTCACCAGCATTTAACAACCCCAATACAGGGTTATATTTGGACTCTAAACCTGCATTTTAATAAATAAGTTGTCAATTTAATAAACTAAATTGGTAGTGCAAAACATTTCTTGCACATCCAAGATAAAATGATGTAGTTTGTTATAATATGCGTAAATTTAATCCTGGAAAACAGAAATCTACCACATGAATCCCCATGTAAACATCCATCAGCACCCCTCAGCTGAAATAAGATTTTGGGTGACAATAAGTGGAAGTTACCTTTATGCTATGTATTTAATATATTTCAAGGGCAGCTTATCATTGACATGCAGTGCTAATGTAAAATCATGAGTTATTTAGAACTTTAGCACACAACCATCGAGTAAAATAAAGTTTCACGTCATTAATACCTAGTTAATTTTTTGCTAACAAGTGAAACACATCTAGACTACATGACTTCTACATGCCTGAGAAATCACATAACCACATGCCTTGCTGCACTGGTAATTAGCTAACAGCAACCTACCTGGTTTGCTAGAATATTCAGATCTAATAGGTCATGTTATGAAGGTGACAGGAGGGAAGAGACAGGGGAAAAAAATAATCAGTCAATCTGAATTCAATTAGTTTCCATTAACACTAAGTTGATATTTCACATCCATTACAAAAGTCTCTAGAATTATACTGGAAAGAACAAAACCTGTAGTCTCATGTTCCTCTTCCTGGTTAACTATTACTTCATTAAACTAGGACTTAGGCATGCCAAGCAAGGTGTGTATACTAGAGGACAACATACAGCGTATCGTAGAAGTCATCCTGTTTACCAAGGTGAATACATCAACTAGAGGATCCCCAGGTCCAACCTGGGCTGTGCAGTCTGCTTTCAACTGGTGTAGTTCAGTCAGACCATACTCACCTCTACTCTTCCTTCAGAAGTGAAGCCATATGCCTAGTGAAATAACTTTCCAAACAGGAACTGATACAGCATCCATCTG
The DNA here is from genome assembly GCA_017639485.1 of Pluvialis apricaria. Taxonomy (NCBI): domain Eukaryota; kingdom Metazoa; phylum Chordata; class Aves; order Charadriiformes; family Charadriidae; genus Pluvialis; species Pluvialis apricaria. The sequence goes on along the minus strand of CM030012.1, from coordinate 41,051,982 downwards.
AATCAGACAAAAGCCAGTAACACTAGAGCTGAGATCAAAACTCCACCATCTCCTCCAATATCCTTACTGATGAGGAGGGGGAAGTGCTGGTATTACACACGGCACTGCTGACCACTGCGCTCAGCAGAACAAGAGTCTGCAAGCATGTTCTCCTCCTGAAACAGATGTTGAGGAGAACGTAAGGGCCGGTGAAACACGGGCTGGGCATTGCCACATATGGAGCCACACCACAGTTAGCAGCGACAGACTGAAGGGTCTTGTGCCACTCCAGGTACCACAGCACTGCTCCCCTGCATCGAGAAGCAGCAAAGGGAGTCTGCTTTTGATCAGTGAAGTGAAGATCCCAAAGCATCTAAAAATCCTTCCAATGACTGTTTTGGACATTAAATTGTAACTTAAGTTACTCTGCAGACACTCTCCCAGTGGAAGATCATCCAGACCTTCCGCCCCTCCTTACAATTGCTGAGCACTGCAGTACTATCAACAATATTCAGTCTGTTGCCTTTTTTTAAGGAACAAAGTATAAACACTTCCAGCAACTGCACTTAATGTTCGAATTTTTGCCAAACGTATTCCTCTTTGTTTAGGAGAAAGCAGTTTTGTTTATAATGGGAGAATTCATGGATTCTAAAAGACCCCATTCCTCTTCTTGCTGAGGTAGGAGCTCAATGGGAGCCCCATGCTGAAGTACTGGACCTTAACGCTTCTCTGGCTCTGCAACTGGAAGGACAAAAGATGGGCGCACATCTAGGCATGGGAACAGCAGACTCTTTTGCTTCACCCTGCCAGAACAGAAGAAAGGCCTCAATTGTGGGATATTCACTTTTTCTTATCTTCAAGGAAACTGGGATACTGATGAAGACTGGGATTTCCAATTTCTACTACTCTTACAGACATTTCCTAAAGGTGCAGTCTCCTTCCATACATGTAACTTAAGTGCTTCCTGTGAAAAACTTGCCTCAAAACATCTTATCCTATCCAGGCGCGTCTACATTTCCACACAGTACTAGGGCAGGGAGCAAGCTGCAGGCTCCTGATCACCAGCACTGCTTAAATGCTAGTTTGCTCCCAGGTTCACTTTTGTAGAGCTCCAAACCAGGATGTGGACATAGCTCTCGCCCATCACCACTTGCTCCCAAAGAGTCACCATGGATGACCTTACACAGGGTTTGGCTTCCTAATTCTTATCCATTCCTCCAGCAGTGTCCCAATAGGTTCTGCAACCCCACACAGCCTCCAACCATGTCCCAAGTCATGCAATACATAACCTCATCCTTCTGGTGGGCTGCATGACAATCTCACATTTTTTAAACACTGTCCTTGGAAAAAACAAACATAACAATCACTGTATCTTCAGGCCACAGAAATACCATCTGGTGGCCAGGAGAGCTGTCAGGCCAAACATACATACTATGGACCCAGCCATCTCTTAGACAGAACTAGCTCTCAGACATGAGGCAATCCAACCACTAGGTTTCCTGCAGATAGGCACAGTCTACAAGTTTAAACTCAGCCCACTGTGTAATCTAATGTGAGCAGCTGGTTTCTGTGTGTACTCTCCAACCACTTGCTGTTCCCAATTATGTATGTCCTTTAATAAAATGAATAAATATTCACAGCGTGGCAGTCTAAGCAGAACGTTGCTAACCAGGGATCACCACAGCCTTGTACTACCTCCAAAAAAGGGCACACTGTGGTCATGAGCAACTTTCTCTCCATCTGTGACAAACGTGGTAGTACTCACTCTGTCACATAACTGTACAACAGATGACACGAAGGATGGACACTTCCAGTTGTTCCAGTTGTGTTAGCCACAGGTGGCCTCTCAGTCACCTGACAGATGAACAGGCTGCTTCTTGATAGACTGTGGAAGATAATTACTTTCTTCCCCTTTCCCAGGGAGCCACACCCCAATTTGATTCTATGTATTTCTAAATCTACGGATATTTTTAGCTATTTTAGAATGCTGAAAATACTGTCTGCAACTGGTTGTTACATCCAGGAAACCCAGGGGTGAAAGCCAAGATAAACTAACTTTCTTGGCATCTGACACTGATGAGGTCCCGAGTTCCTTGATGCCTAATTAGAGGCATTCTCTTTTCTTTTTTTTTTTTTTTTTTTTTTTTTAATAGAAATATATGCACTACCTGTTTTCCGGTCTGTCCACCCAAGGTGTACTGGAAGCATTGCTGACTTAAAAGGAAGACCTTTCCCACTTTCAGTGTTTTCAATATATTATTTGACAGACAGATAAACAAGGTGAGCAAAATGGAATGGGGATGGCTGGTAGACAATATTGAAACATGAATTGCTTATTAACAAGGCAAATTTTTCCCCTTATGAAATCAATTGTTAAAATGGGCACTTGCATATGAAATTTAATTTTAATGGATCAGAATGATGTTATACCCAGGAAGAAACTGCCTCCAATACCTCCATCCTTCTTCCAAAGAATTCAGAACAAAATGCAGTATCCACCTGTAATCAATCTATCTTCCAAAAAACAAAAAATATGGCTGTGAGTGCAAGAGCTCTTGGAAAGGCTCTAAGCCAACACACTGTTCCCAAGGATAGCTACAGAAAATGTAACAGCAAATATATGCTGAATATTCAACTGAAACAAGTGTCAGTACTATACAAATTTAGAAATGCGAAGAGATAGATATAGCCCAACTTTGAACTTCATCTGAATCGGTGATCCCAAACTACTGCAGTATTTATAAAGTGCTATCAGTCTGCAAGGAGCGGTTGCAAAGGAGAGAGCTGAAGCTGTATTTTGCTGTTTTGCAACAATGCCAACTTATTGGCCAGAATCATTCCCTGTGGAAAATGAGTAACTGCACTGATAATACAGAGCTTGAGGGTAGAATTCTAATCCCTTCTTCAATATAAATCCTTCTTTTAAAAATCATCTTCCTTCAATCAGTTAAGGTGTGCTAAGAGCATCTTGCCCGTGAAGTTGGTCCATCAAACACACCATCTCTGAAAGTGCCTTGTACTACACGCACCACAGAAAGTATTAATTGCAACTACAGTATGCTACTTCCGGGTGGTGGACTGCATTTTCTATTTTACACTGTATCCAATAAGTTGAAAACAACTGCAGAAAATTGATTCAAACAAAATACCAAATGAGAAGAAGCACAAACTAATGGCTGCTTTAATACACGCTGACAAGAAAATCAAAATATTAAAATAAAAAAATATAGGCCCCAGTACCTGTTCAATTTCAAATTCAGAATTACTCCACCTAAACTCCCTGTTCCAAACAGAGCTTGCTAAAATAAACCTCCCTTCAAGTAGTCTAACGCAAGTTGATACAACAACCAAGTCACCCCTGCATTGATCAGCGACTGCACAATCTCATTTAAAACACCCCAAAGCACTGAGAGTTCTTGCTGGTTGTTCATTCTCAAGAGGATGGAAAATTGCAAGTACCCTGTAGTCAAATAAAAAGCAAAATTTGCTACCCAAAAGCACAGGTGCTTTTGAAGATGCAGCACCATGCAATACCCCAGTGCAAACGAACACAACTGGTTGCATCCCATGTACTTCAAGGACATGATGCAATATGCTATGATTTCACTGCCCTGCTGTTTATCACAACAGCACACAGCCTTTTCAGATGCAAATTATGTCCAAATCACTTCAGTAATTGCAATGTAAAAAGCATCTAAACCACTCCTGAATTAGCTAGCTCAAGTTCACACACCCACACAGTACAGCAGAGGCTACAAATCCCAGTGCAGTGGTTCATCTACCCTGAACTCCACAATGCCCTAACTGGACTACCATAAATACCAATATATGCTACGTACATTATAAATACAAATATACTTTGCTACTACTGCTGTTATTCTATAATACTTCTATAAAGACAGTTACTTTAATTGAGCTACTACCTGTCTATGCCAGACTGCCACTACACTAGGGAAGGCTTAATCTGAAACTAGTTGCTCATCTGTGACAGAGGCAAATATTATTTTCTTTTACAAAATGATAAACTAAATCACAGTGAAATTAAGTGACTTCCCACATTCACATAATGGATGACAGAGCAATAAATTGAACATATAAGCCCTGACTTTCAAACCATTAGTTATCATTTGCTCAACGCACATCCCCATAGCACAGCAGGTCTGTAGTAATCAATCTAAGGAGCTTTTAACTACCCTGTGAACCTTTCACCGCTGATGCCAGGTTCTATAAGCACAGCGAAAAAGATGAAATATTGTCCCTTTCCACTGGGATGACGGTTGTAACATGTAATTGAAGATTCCTGGCAAAAATACAGCACTAATTCCTCTTCACTGCCTACCTACCTCATGGTCCCCACCATCCCCCTGTAGGCAAAGTACAGTACCTGTGCCTTACTCTGCTGCTGCTGAGCCTGGGAACAGACAGCGGTTTCCAGCATGACAATGCAGAGCTCCTGGGACGTCAAAATGTCAAAACCTTATTGCTTACTGAAATTTTAATCTACCTCTCTCTCTGTCTCCACGTTCTTTGCCACCAGCTAGAGAGATGTTAAAAAATAGTACGAGGTCTGATGTAACACAAGTGGGTAGCAGCAGTCTCTCTTGACTCCACAATCTTTCTAGAACTTGACAACCAATGAGGAAAATACAAATTAGCTCCTCTTCATAGATAGAGCACAACAGCAGAAATTAGCTCATTCCCCAGTCACCACAATACCCTATTACTCCAGCTGGAAACAGTAACTGAAATCATGAAAAGTCTTTTCATGTTAAAATTTGTATCAGTTAAGAAAATGCTATGGATTCATTAACATTAATATCATCCTTTAAAAAACGTTAAAAGTCACTATATCATTAAAGGAAAATTGTAATCAAACACAGTTTAGAACTCTCCATGATACATCTATTATTACCTTTTCAAGGGTATAAAGATATGGCAAATTTTTCAAAGTACTTCAGACTGCATGCATTCTAGCTACCTCTAAATCCCCATAAATCCACCATCTCAAGGACACAATGCAAGCACCACTTTCACACTTGCTACACAGAAAGTTAAGAGATGAAGAGCAGAGGCAGAAATTTGCAGGAAAAAAATATTTAGGTATGTAGGTACATAATAACTTAGTTCAGAGTACGAAGACAGATGTTCAACTATACATAAGTGTTCAAAGATACAAAGCAGAAATTTTGTAACCTGAGGAAGTCAGATGTGTAACTCCACAGGAACCAAGTGACTGACTTGTCCAGGAACCAGAAGCATTTCAGTACTGACAACTAGAAGCAATATTTCTACCCTGAAACAGCCCAGAGCTGCTTGGTGATGTGGACCTGTTTGTTCATACAGTCTCCCCTCTAGAGAGACGAGGTGCGCTTGCAGAAATGTGACCGAAGCTCCAGGCGATGAGCACACACAATGCAATCATTGGGCATAAGGGCAAAACTGCACTCGTGTAGCACCGGGCATGGGAAGAGCAGCTCACCCTCGTTCTGCAACTTTACAACTGCAGGGTTTGATTTAGGTATCAAAGATATCCCTGGCTAGAGCCTCCAGCTTAGTTACCCCTCAATTCACGAAAAGCTAGAGACTCATACTGTTAATGGAGGACAACAAAGAACTAATCGTCCCGCAATACCCTTTTATTTCCATTAGGAAGCCTGACCCACAGCACTGCAAGATTCAGAAGTTTGACCACAGACTAACACAGCATCCTAACATACCGTGTTAAGATGACACACTGCAGCTATTTTGTCTTCCTTTTACTTCACATACAGCAGCTCCCTTTCTTTCCCTGCCATCTGCTAATTTGCTGCAGTCTGCTGGGACAGGACTGCCCTCTCCTCTTCTCCCCTTCTTGGCTGCTTGAAGGGACAATGACAGATCCTAACATTTCCACTCCACATACTCAGCTTTCCTCCAGCTGCCTCAGAAACATTAACCAACACCGAGTTACTCTTGTGAATGAACAGCGCTCTGCGCACCTCTTCCGTACCAGCAGGCTCCACCAGAATTACATGCTGGACACCGAAACACCTTGTAAGGGATTAGCAAGGAGGTAACTGCTGCTTTGAGAGGACACAACTTCTCCTCTTATCCTCAGGTGTCATTGATTACAACAGATATCTGCACTACCTGCATCACAGGCACCATCAGAAACTAAGGCAGGCAGTGTCAACAATGACTACATGCAGCTTCTTATTATGCCTTTTCTTAGAAGGGAAGGGTAGCAAGAAGAAAACAGAAAAAGCAGTCAGGTAGGTGAACAGCAGTCTTTAAACATCTATTACTGATAAACCTCAGTATGAGAAGTGCAGCAAATAACTCTTTCATCTGTTTCTGACCACTACTACAGTTCAAAAATGGGAAAAAATAAGGGCTATGTAAACTCCACTACACTTGTAGCCTTTTAGGAAAGAAAAGGGAATGTTTGCCATTAATTATTCTCTTAGTCAGGTCGTTAGAAAAAGGAACAGCTCATCTAAAAATAAAGTCAATATTGGCTGAGTCTAAACAGTTTCTTCAGCATTTAACATGCACATTCAAGCAATGAACACTATTATTCTGTGCTTGTAACCATGTGCCCCCAAGTCAATAACTGCTCTTCAACATCTGACCTCTTTTTAAAGCAGATTTACAAGAAAGTATAGTGAAAGTGTTCCCAGTCAGTTGGTGAGAAAGTGTTATGGATCATAACTACACAGCAAACAATTGCTAGTTCTTCCCATTTGCAAGATTAGGATAAATCTGGCATTCAAAAAAAAAAAAAAAAAGAAAGAAAGAAATGGATGATAGTAAATAAACACAACCTCCCACTTCAAAATAAACCCAAATTGACCTTGGAGAATATTTATGATTATATCAGATGCCTTAAATCCCCAAAGCTTTGAACTACAGTTAACCTCTTCTGTTATGTTCTTCAGCAAACAATTACAAATAACACTATACCTTTACAAAGCACTTTTCACACTCACAGCTCTCAAAGCACTTCCCACAGAAACACACAAACACAAATGAAACATAGCTTCCTTTGGGGTGGGAAGCCACCAATATACAGTGTAATACACCAACACAAAGGTGCGTTTTACAGTATGGCTTTATTTATCAAAGACAGACTTTCCTGCTTTCCGATCCCTACATGCTGGCAAGTCAGCAAACAAAAAACAATCCAGAGCAATCGTGCATATCCATAATCTTTAATTCCAGGGAAGTGCTGGGGAGCGCCGCGCTGCTCTGTAACGCGCAGGCTACAATCAGGATGCCGTTCTGGCGAGCCCCATGCGGGTCAGCTGAAGCAAGCCCCGACTTACCCAGGCCGTCCCAGCGAGGGCCGTGTCCAGCAGCGAGAGCAGCACCGGTGCGGACGGGACAAGATCAGAGCCACAGGCGTCCTCAGCTCCTTGGAGCAGCAGCCGTGACCGCTATGATGTCTGCACCGTACAAGTGGCAGAGTGCCGTTATCTATGCAAAAATCTGCATCTTCCTCAGGAAAAAAAAAAAAAATAAAAATAAAAAAAAAAATACTTGAAGCTCCTTGCTGGTCCTGCAACCTATTCCTCTATGCTGTCGCAGCTAGTGACTAAGGAGATGCTTTTAGTGTCACAGGAGATTAAGGCTCTGGGAGGAGAGTGCCTGGCAGCTTTACTCTCACACACCGATCGGTCTTCACGCAAACGCACTTTGCCGGCGGATGAAAGTGTATTATTGCCATACAGCACCGAAGCAAAACAGTTTCCAAGTTCTCCCTCGGGGCACCAGCTCCCCCTTCACACCGTACCCCACTGCCCGCTCCCCCCACGTCCTTCTCCGAGCCTCCCCCCTCCCGTTTCCGAACCCCGCACCTCGCCCTGCGTCCCCAACCCAGCCCCGGCTCCCCCCCACCCCGGGCACAGCCCTTGTACCTGCTGGCACACCGCGTCCCCCGAAGCCCAGCCGACCCCCGAGGGGAGAGGCCACCCCCCCGCTCCGCCTGCAGGGGAGCCCAGGCGTCCCCAGCGCCCCGGGCCGTGACCCGAGGCCGGGCCCCCCCCTTCCCCGGGGCCCCCGTGGGAGGGCGAACGGCAGCCGCGCTGCGCTCGGGGGGAGGGGGGGGGGGGGGGGGCGCACAGCCCGGGAAGGGGCACAGCAGCGCGGGCCGGTATACACGCACACACGCATATATTTTTTATATCTATATATAAAAAACACAGGCACAGCCCGGCACCTGTCCGCTACTACCAACTCGGAGCAAACTCCCCCCACCCCCCGGCGCCGCCTGGGGGCAGCCCCCTCCCGCCGGACCGGGGGCTCGGGGCGCCGCTCCGCTCCCCGCCGCGGAACCGGGCGCTGTGAGGGCAGAGCCGAACGGCAACTGCTCCGCCCCACAAGCGGCGATAACGAGGAAAATAACGGCGCCGGGAGCAGCCGCAGCCCCTGCCCCTGCCCCTGCCCCTGCCCCTGCCCCAGCCCCAGCCCTGCGTGCAGCCCACCCCCATTACCTTAGCAACCGCGCCGCCGCCGTCCCCTGCCGCCCCCCCCCCCCACCCCGCGCTTCGCCTCTCCTCAGGGACGGGGGGGGGCCCGCACCATGGCGTGAGCCTGCAGGCGGGGCGGGCGGTTTCCCCGCGGCTCTCCTCCGCGCCTCCTCCTCCCCCCCACCCCCCAAAAAAAACAAACAACCCTCTCCGCTCTCCTCAGCACCCCTCAGGCTACGGCGAGAACGACGCTGCCGCCGGAGTGGCCGTGGGCGCACCGCACCGCACCGCGCCCACCCCCGCCTCGGCCGGCCCCTCGCTGCCGCCGCCCGACCCTCCGCCGAGCCCGCCGCCGGGCGAGGGGCGGCGGCCCAGGCGGGGCCGCGGGGGGCGGTGACGGTGACAGCCCCGGCCCCGGCCCCGCCGCACCAGCGCCCGCTGCGGGCGGCCTGGCCACACACCTCCGCCGCCCGGCACCGGGGGGAAGCCGCTTCCCCACCACCACCACCCCCGCGCTTCGGGGCCTGTCGCCCTTCGCCGGTGACACTTCCGATGGCCCAGCTGAGCCCGCCTGGCCCAGAGCCGGCCCTCAGGTCTGAGAGAGCCCGGGGGTTGGGAAGCACGGGGACAGGCCCTTGGCGGCTGGCGGCCGCCCCCTCGGCTCCGTGCCAAAACTTTCGGCACGTCCAAGGTTTTGGTTTCCACACGTCCGACTTGGTTTTGAAGTTGCAGCTCTTGCCAGCACGGCTGCCAGCCCCACGGGGGAAAGGCTGCCTGACCAGCTCAGATACCCTGTCTTAAAAGCCCCTCTGCGGTGTCCGTATTCCCCCCTTCCCCAACATCCTGGAGATTTACCTCATTTCGACGTTACCAAAACCAGGCTGATGTTTCACAAACCTGCTGACTGACACCAAAAAAACCCCATCTTGTGCAGGGGCATCTGGTGACGTTATGGTCGTGGCCTGCCCTGGCACATTGGCTTTCTGGTGACGACTGGTACACGAAACTGCTGCAATAATTCAAATCATAAACTCTGAAGAAAAAAAAAAATATTTCTGGTGCAACGCTGCATTGCTTCGTTTTCTCCGGTATCTATATCTCCATCTGTCTTTACCTTTCTTGGCTGCTCCTTCCTTAGCCTTGCAAACGCCGGGCTCCATCCAGGCTGCGCAGTTTGCCCCTGCTCGCTTCATGTAAGAGGTCCTTCCTCTACACGGGCTATTGATTTATTTCCTGATTTTTTTGTTCGAAGAGATTACGCCTCTGAAACGTCACAAGATATGTTTCCGATACCTTTTTGAAATAAAATTCATCAAAGAATATTTCCATGGGTATCAAGTTTGAATTTAAACTGCTTGCCATTCTCTTCAACCAAACCGAAGCAGGTGATGCGTCACTGGCCACACACGGTTTTCAGGCAAAGGGGGAAGGGAGAGAGTGGCTACCTATGAAACACAGGTATTATTACTTTTATCCAGGGATTTTCTCAGCAAAGCATTTCAAATCACTAGTTATACCAAGTTATGCCGGGGGTATGAGTTCGTGTAACATCAAGGATGAAATATTTCCGGGTCTTCTGTCAGCTCTGTTTGGGAAAAGCTGTTTCACGTCTGTACTGTGCGGTCTTTATTCTCCCGGCTGCCTCAAAGGAGCGCACGTGCAGTAGTTAACAGGTCTAAGTGCTTAAATTAATCAGGTTAACTCAGACTAAAATGCAAGTTCTATAGAAATGCCATTTTCAAAATACAGGATGGATAGAAAACATTTCACCTGTGTCTTAAAATCGCAATTCAAATATACATTTCCTGGCAGCGTTTCAGGCCGAGTATTACCGTACTGCACACGATGCTGAGAAAGAAAACTGACTGGAAATGTTAAAGCAAAAGTGACCACCGTGCTTTTTTTTAATTGTGCTCAACAGAAGACTTCGTAACCAAAAAGTACAAATAAAAGGAAAGGCAAAAGATAAATAAAAGGAAAGGCAAAGGATAAATAAAAATAGTTTAAATGCTGTTTCAGTTTTGGATAATATTTTATGTCTTATTTCCACATTTTATACTATAATTGAATGAATCTGTGTCTAGTGGGTTCTCTCAAGTAACAACTATTGTTTGCTCTCTTGAAGTAATAACTGCTATAAGGAAAAATGGCATAGCAACATTTTTTAATTTCATGCATTAACTACTGAAACAAATGATACGTAATTAAAACCTAAAGAAACCAAGCTAGGTTTTTATTTGCATTGATGCTTACTCTGAAAACAATGTAGTCAGACTTGGTTCATCACGGGGATCATTTCTCAGTTTAACCTCTTTCCCAGCTGGAGAGTCCTGCGGTTTGATGAGCGTGATTAGAGATGCAGGAACGGTTCCGCTTAGATCAGTGGGACGTCTGGAGTTGATGTAGAACTAAGCACATACAGAAATGTTTGTGGGAAAAGACCTTCCATCTGAGACGCTTTGTTATGCTCAGGAGGTACTGGGGAAGAATCAGTGGGGAGGGACTGCTACGCTTTTTCCCAGCCAGGAGGACAGAGATTTGTTGTTCCCTCTCCGCTGTCCTTTATGGTGAGATCTTAAAGCCAGAAGAGACCACCATGGTCCATACCAGGTATAGAACATCACCTGTCAGTAATGATACATCATTAGACCCAAAAGAAGCCGAGCTAGATTTTCATTTTCACTAACATTTACACTGAAAATATTTGATCAGCTTTACTTTATCATGGAGACCAATTTCAACAACAGAAACGTCCCTTTTATAAACTTATCGTATCTTTTACTGAAGACTGCAGCAGTAGAAAACTTCCCCCACACCTAGTAATACTCTGAAAGTTCTATTATCCTCATGGCTGTAAAGGGGTCATTTTATCACCTTTGAAAGGTACAACTTTCAACCGCTGCACACAGCAGCTATGACACTGGAGTTACAGATGCTCACAGGGCCTGGGCTGACTCTCTTACTCACAGCGCAGCAGTGAGAGTCTCCGGGGCGTTTCATGAGCGTCTTCGCATGGCGAAGAGAGTCACAGCACAGCACGTTCTCCTGTGATGGTCTGAAAAAAAGGAGGAGTAGATATGGCTAACTTTCTGCCCGGGGCATCCTACTCTCCTGGCGCTTGAAGAAAAGTCTGAAAAGCAGAAGCTGGTGCGGCCGCGGTGGTTGCAGCGCTCCGAGGTAGGGCCAGTGCTTTCCTCTCGGTTTGCAAACCAACCACGCTGTTGATCCGATGACTAAGTGTTACCCCGTAGCACTTGCTTCATAAATATTCAACAGTTGTTAATTACAAGAAAAAATGGAGCTGCTGGCTCGGGGGTGGGTGCCGAGACTTCACTCAACCAGTGCTTTTTCCCCTGTGAAGGCAGTAAAGCGGAGTAAGTGCCTCTCTCTGGCTGAGTACATGAAAAAAGCAAAGAGGTTTTCAGAGTTGTTCAAGGTAGGTTCTATTTTTCATAAAATGTTTAATTTAACAGTGACCTAGTTTTACAACAGCTTTCAGTGACTTGGCTTTTCTTATCTCCCGTGTCTTAGCCTACATCATTAGAACAACAGAGCTTTACAGGCTGTGTTAAAGCAAACTAAATAAGACCTTAGCTGGTGGATTAATTCTTCTCTCGTATTTTGTTTCAGGCAGTCGCTATGGCATGGTTTCTTTGTAGTTTTAAGGAGGTTTTAGCACGCCTTTTATGTCACATATTGTAGACTATTTTTTTTTAAATGTCAGCTCAAAGCCCTTTGCTTATTTCATGGTACATTTTTGAGTATCAGGCTGTAGCAGCAGTCTTGAATTCCTCAGTCTTTTTACAGAAGGATCCTTTATTTTGTAAACATTCAATTAACTGTATGGACTTGTTGGCTAAATTGACGAGCAAATTTGGAAGTTTACAAACAGCACAGACTCATGCTAGCATTCAGTGGGAGCAAGTTGTGGGGTACTGTTAATTTTGCCTACATTACTGCACCTGCCTGGAGCTTCAGAAGGAAAAAGTTATCTTCCATCTTGTCATTACAACAAATAACTGGCAGGTCAAGTGATGTTCACTCTTTCTTTTGCTGTGCACTACATGCGGTACTCTGTCATGGTACCCCTCCATGATTCCCAGCTTGTTTTTATGAAAGTAGACTTCAAAAACTTCTAATACTCTATTGTCTGTGCTAAGTTCCATATGGATTCAGCAGAAAAAAAAAGGAAGTAATTAGAAAAAACTGTTGATTTGAGCCATGCAGCCGCAAAACAAATCAGGTCTGCAGAAAGTTGCCTCTTCCTTCCACCTCCAACTTAGGGACTCTCAGGAAATTTTATCATTGGAGAGTCACATATGGGGAGCCTTGCTCTGCTGAATCCTTCCCGCATACACATCCTTCTATGGAGGGAAAGCCAGTGTTGGAGATGCTGCCGCATCTGCCAGGTTTATAGGAGCGCAAGTGCTTTCTCTACAGGGAGAATTCTCCCATGGGGATCTCTGCCCACAAGAGATTTCCTTTGATCCATGTTAGCATGTTTTGCAGAAATTGAACATGTCAGTCTGAAGAACGCAGGTAACGTATGCTGGCAGCTTCTGAGCCACGAGTTAAACAGCATCAAGCCAAGTGTATACTTCTACATCTACAAGGCTCGTGCAAGCTAAAAGAACAAAGACAACTTAATAGGAACCATTCAGAGCCAGCGTGCACTGGCCTTGCTGAGCTTCACTGAATTCCTCCCTTTGTGCAAAGGGACTTCAGCTGTCTTTGCAAACATGAAATTTGTGTCAGCTCTAATGCTTCTTAAATTTTGCGTGACTTCTGACAAACTTCTCAGTGACCTGTTACCATCAGGAAAAAAAAAAACCCACGGTGGTGAATTTCAGGCATGGAGGAACTTGTGCCTTGGATCTAGGGAAATCACCAAACCAAAGTATTGAGAATAATTTTTTTTTGTATAAAGCTAAAAATATCAGAACGGCATTAGTAATGGTCCCTCTGTTCAATTTTATCAATAAAGAACACTGTGGAAAAGCGAAATTCACCATCTTTGCAAATACACCTGGGACAGTCTAGAAGACCTTGTTTGCTGGAAGTATTAAACAGAGGTTTGTGTAAGCAGCTTTGCCTCACACTGTTTTATCTGGAGTCCCAAAATGGACCAAGAGCAATACAAATAATCAGAAGGGGAAGGACTCAATTTTCTCATCATTCTGGTTCTTGCTCGAGCACAGCAGAGGCATCCTTTTCTCTCCTGCCTAGGAAATCACAGATCTGAACAAATCAGAGGACTGGCTGAGTGAGGAGATCAGCAGTCTTATTCTTTCCTGTGCTAAAGGTGGGTCTTTAGAGGGGATATTAGGTTTTTCTGTCCCTAACAGGTAGGTATCTGCTAAGATCTCTCCACCACTTCTTTCAGTTCACCAGGAGATCAGTTCCTTAATATCTAACAAAGTTTCTTCTTTTCTGTCCTTTAGTCAAGAACAGCCTTCTGTGCAGACTCCATCAACCTGATCAGAACTTGTAACGTTATCCCTGACCAGGTAGGGCCTCCGCCTCTGCCACACCAAGTAAGTGTCCAAGTACTGTGAAAGCTCACTTCCCTAAGTGGCAGAAATGGGTGAATTTCCATAGAATTCACACTTTCTCCAGTCAGTCTGTACCTATTGGACTGGAAAAGGTGCACAAGGAATACTTAATTTGAGTAAATCACAATCCTCGGCTATTTTCTTCTGCAATACCGCAAAAGTTTCCTGTGGACTTTTTGCTGTTTGAAATAGGTTTTATGATGATTAATTACATAAGCTGTGATAGGAGCTGCTGTGCAGTAGGAATGAGGAGCCTGAAATGTGGAGGAAGGCATGAAATGTGTTTAAAAAAACCCTTAAAACTAGCAAGATAAAGCATGTGCCTTTCATAGCCCCGATCATGCTGTTTGTATGCTATCTCTTTCTGTCACCACTATTTATCTGTGTCTTATTAAACTATGCATTTGTCACAGCAGAAACTATATCATCTCCTGCGTTTGAAAAAGCGTTTAACATATGGAAGAAACAGCAAACATCACCATAAAACACGTTTCTTTTCTGTACTTGGGTGATTTATAGTACCCACCAACACAGTTCAAGTATTGAAATACATGTCTCTGTGTTTGTGTATCTATATATATTCACTTTGTTTACACACACACATTTTTATCTATAAAATCTTTTCTCTAATAGTTACAAAAAAATTGCAGGGTGTTGATGATTTTTCTAAATCACATGGTGCCACTTCTTCCTCTCTGGCTCATTTATGTAGCTGAACATCACAGTGCATTTTCTGGTTTTGGCAGGGGAGTTTAACATTTGACATTTGCTGTCGGTGAATATTCAGACACTCAATTTTGTTTCTTTTTTTTTTTTTCCTATTAACGGCGGTAAAGCCTGAGCAGTCAAACATTTCTACAATTTAAATAAGAAAAGTCCTTAAAACTCACTTTCAAATTCAAGTGACTATTAATGGATTACTTTTCAACTATTGTTCCAGCTTGTCTGCTGCTGAGAAAGTACCGCACATGGAGGAGATCTGGCTGAGTGGGGGTCAGTTGTGCAGCACTCACTAAAATGAGTGGGAGGTGGGAGGCAGAAGGACTCGAAAAACAAATATTAGCCTAGGAAACCTGATTTTTCTAGGCTCTCACTAGAGATGGTGGGTAGAGACAGCTGGAGATTCAAGGCTGGAGTGTAACCTCAGATGCTCAGAGCTGTGCCAGAAAGAATCTTTCTTTCTCTCTGCTGAGCACAAGAAGACCATAAGAAGGTTTGCCTCACTGTGCTGCAGTCAACCTTCCCTTTGTGAATCCCCCTTGCCTACAAAGCCAGGAATCCACATGCCAGTTTTGCAAATCTCAGCAGTGTGAAATATGAGATGGATCCCAGGGCTCAGTTCTGGTCTCGTCTTGCACCCCTCCATCCAGAAGAACTCCACTGGCAGCTCTCTCCTTGAAACACATTGCTTACTTCAATACTCAGCCTGCTAAGCTATGACAATGAAGAGTCTGATACAGCCAGATTCAATTAAAACACCCTTCAGACTGTTCTGCTCTGTTAAACTAGAACTTGAGAACAAGTTTGCACAATGCATAACTCAAAATAATGCATAGGGCCTCTTTTAAAAACTAGGGGTTTAATTTTTTTTTTTTCCAATTATCCGAGGAACTGCCTCAGTTCTGCATCAGCCTTAACAACTCCACAAATCTTTAAAAGATGTAATACACTTCATGTCAGGATCTCAGCATTATAAACACCAATGAGTGAGTCCTCAAATCCACTTGCAGGTAAATAACTATGGCAGGTATGGTTGAAATTCAGCCATTCTTCAGCTGCTTGGGCTGAAACATTTCATTTTATGGACTGGCACAAGGCTGGCTTCTTATTTTCTATCTTTTTTATGTTTCAGCAACAACAGTTTAACTCACTCCAAGGAGATTTGATGAAAAAAGGCTTTTGCCCATGTTAAATATATTCTTATAACTGAATATGCCCATGTTTTGAGGCTATTGTTAAAAATGTATCAGGGAGATGGGCCTTGGTGACAAGGATATGCTGTTCTGTGAAAATCTGCCCAAATTTTGACAAGTTACAAAATCTGAAATTTTCAACTTGTTCCTGCTTACATTCTTAGAGATGGAAGGCTAAATTTCCCAGAAGCTGGTTGCAGTGATGCATATTCAGAATAGTATAGTTAATTTTATCTAAACATGTAAATTACTCGGGGGGGTGGGGGTGTGTGTTCTGCTTCTTATTATCAAATTACAGCACAGAAGGGGACTGAAAATCACTGAGTCTGTCCCACTGCTCAAGGCAGACCCAGCTATGCCTAAGTTACTTCTGACAAGCCCTTAAAGACATTCAGTGCTAGAGATGCTATAGACACTCCAGGAAATTTAGTCTAATGTTTGGTGAACCACCATCTGTGCAAAGTTTCATCCTAATACTGAAGATGAATCTCTCTTGTTAAAATTGGAGCCCGCTATTTCTTGTCCTCCATCATGGAGGATGTAGAAAGCAGATTATCACTGTTCTCTTTGGAGCAGAATTTCACGGTTTTTAAGACTTTTACCCGTTTTTCTGTATCAGATCAGACAGCATCAATTTTCTTTCCTTACAGCTTGTTCTATCAATGCGTCACCATGCTGATTGCCCTCCTTTGGACCATCTCCAGCTGCTCCATGTTTTTCTTCTCTCCACAAGTGTACACACTGCTCTCACTGACGCCTCACCGGTGCTAACAGAGCACTCTGCGCCTGCACAGACAGCCCAGGGTGGCGTTCCTCTTTTTTTGCACCCAGCACCCGGCATTATTGCCTCCTGCTCAATTCGTGGTCTTGGAAGCCTGCTAAATATTTGCCCACAGATTTGCTGTGAAAACAGTTCTTTGCTGTCCTGTGTTTCTGCAGTTCCTTGCTGCTGTCTAAATGTAGCTCTTATTCATATTGAATGCTACCCACATTTTTCAGATCATATCTGCAATTTATCAAGATCACTGAATTTTAATCCTGGCTTCTAATGTACTTCCAGTCTCTCGCTGCTTGAAATTATCTGCAAATTTAATAATGATTCTCTTTGTGTCATCATCCAGCTCATTAGTGAATTTAATGAATACTACCAGACCTAGAACAATCCTCTGTGGAACTTCATGCAACTCATCCCTACATTTTGACAATGAAATATCTATAACTGCTGTTTGAGTATGGTCTGCTAATGCAACTCAGCATCACATTTTCAGCACAAATATTTACAAGTTCACAATTTACCTTCTGCAAAATATTTGTTTAAATCTCATTCTTTTTTTTTTTTTTCTTCTTTTTGCCAGGACATTCTTTTATTAAAATAGTAACGGACTCAGACTTCAAAGGAGATCGAGCAGAGGTGAAGCAAATTTCATGTTTCATTCAAATACTTAATTGTGGGCAATGTCTTGAGGTGCACTTTTATTAGCATTCAGAAAAGGTAGTCGCTCTTTAGGTCTTGCCTTCTCACCTTGTCCTCCCTTCCAAAAAGGTTTCTCAGATCTTAGCTCAGCAGCTGATGGCAATAACACACAGGAAAGCAAAAATACTGAAACATGGAGACTTGGAGAAAGAAAGTCCTTAATACTCCATTGGACCACTTCGCTTTGAGTAAAATCTTTGTATTTGCAGTGACTTAGAGACCTTATGCTACAGTCTTCCTCCTTTGAACCCCATATAGTGCAAAGGAATAATACCTTCCATGACAGTTAGAACATATTTAGAAAAGGCCCACAGATCAGCTCATGTGGCTGTGAGCTATCATCTACCCACATATGCTAAAAAAACAGAGCTCTTTTCACTCTGTTATAATCAGCTGGTCCTCCTCATCCTTTCAGAACACAAAGTAAAATCTCTCTTCCTAGATGCTCAACTATTCAGTTTATGGAATGATCAGGAAAACACAAAAATATTTCCAGTGTCTCTACCCTTCGAGCAGGCTAAGCCTTCCTTGCTTCTGCATGTCTGATAGGTGGGCTTTCCAAACTGAATAGTTCTAAATAAAATACCAAGAATCAAAAGTGTAGTGACCACCTTTGGAGATCTAGCCGAGCTGTGAGCTAAGACTTTGCTTTGTAGCTAGCTCTGAAAGTTGTCAATGAAGATGAAGGTTTTACCATCCTGTCCACATCTCCAAGGAGCTGCATGTTCACCCAGTGCCATCCCCATGGATGTAGCCTCCAACAACCAGTCTGTCTCACCAGTCCACTGGGGTGAGGAGTGCAAGTTCAGTATACAACTGATCTAACAGGTACCTGCTACCAAAACACTCTCTCCTCACCCAGGCCTTGGCCACACATTCCCTGCACTTCCATCAGATCAATCTAGTGGCCACATGGCTACAGGACAGATCTGACGAAAAACAAAAGCAACAAATGAAGATGATTTTGCAGTTGGAACAGGGGGCCAAGACTGCCTTTGAAAAAGGCTACCAGTTTTTAGCTTATTTTAGATGCAACGCAAAATGTTACCTCTGCCTTCTCTCTGCATATTTATCTCCTTCCTACCCTCTAGCCTCCACACATAAGCCCCTGCCCACATGTATTAAGTCGTCTGTTCTTAATTATTTTCAGTAGTTTTCACTTTTAATCTACAGTTTAAAATCCTGTGCTCCATGACAAAACCAGTCTCACCTCTTCCCTGACGTCCCTGGCAGTGCATCTTTTTAAAAACAGACACACTTGTTTGGTCTTTGCTAGACCAGTGTGTACATTAATCTTCCAGTCAATTTCACAGTAATTTAGATTATCAGAAATTAATTCCAAACAAAGCTAAAAATACTCTGCTGATTCTCCAGCTCAGCCTTGAAGCACTGCGTTATCTGATGGGGATGGTGCACAGACCCAGGTAGTAGGACTGCTCTCCTACACGAAGTGACTAGTTCACCTTATGACCTCTGCCAGACACAAAGTTAAAAGTCCTTCTCTAAGACTGATTTCCTCTACAGTCACCGGGGTGTAAGTCACCTATTTGAGACACAGATTTGATGATGGGATGCATTGCCCTCTGGAGTTGACACCAGCTCTTCCTTCTTTTGGGGAGGGCCTGGACAACCAGCTCTCAGCAGCTGTTAAAGGGTGGGAGCTGGGGGAGAACAAACTTAGATAATGGATTTTAGTTGGAAGGGACTTGTTTCTGCAAAAAACTCTCAACTCTCATGGAAGTTTTGGACAAACCATTAGCCTTCAGCATTGTTTCCTAAACCTGAGGAGAAATGGACCATAAAAAAAGTGGGCTGAACCATGGCTCACTTGATTCTTGGGGGCTTAATGCTTCTTTTTTGACAATTAATGACCTATCCTGTTATGTATTTTTAAAGGAAAGTGGTAGAAATTACAAGGAACGATGCAAAAATATCCTAATATTGTAACACCCTTACAGATGTCGTGTAGGAGATTTCAAGAAATCCAAAGTTCTAGCTTTGCAGCCACCATTACAATGAGATCATGAGTTCAATGCATAACAGTTTTCATACACAGCAACACAAACTACTACACTAGCAAAAAACAGAACCAGCTTCAAAGCTACCTTTTGCACACAGTATTGGCTGCAGGAATAGCAAGCTTAGTCTGTCAGCAATCTCAAACAATTTTTTTCTGTGACTGACCCTGCAGATGAAAATTTTCAGTGCCTGTACACTACATTGCTAGCTACAACTGCTGGACTGTCAGGAGAGACTCCTGAAAAGGAAACTGATAACCACAAAGAAAACAGGAGAGACAAAAACAGAAGTGAGAGAGACTAATTAAAACCCCAGTTTTTATCTTCCTGACCCCTTCACTTGCTGCCTTAAACCATCCTATCATGGTCAGGGTATAATCCACTGTAGGGAGGTATCTTCCTAGTTTTCACCCGGTTGTCTTAAAGCTGTTTTTTTCCCCACTGCAATGTTATAACCCTGGGTATGCCCCAGCCTTTTTGAAAAGTTTCCTATGCAGGTATTCAAGTTTTAGCTATTGCAGTTTAAGAAGAAAACTTTGGCAAAATTTTAAAAGACTGCCTTATCAGGGAGTTTCAAATAGCTGGAAATTATCTGGTTTTAATATAGCAGCTAGACCCATCTCCACATTGGACGCATTTTTGGTCTAAGCCAGATTAAGTTTTTAAGCAGCCTTAGGCAGGGAAAAATACCATGGCGGGCTATAGAGGCCATGGGAACGTCCTGTAGTCTTAAGATGCCTGTTGTCTATCCCACAACTTAATTTACACAGAGAACGCTTCTACAGCAACTGCTGAAAAATATCCAGAGCCAGTGAAAAGGAACGGAAAGTAAAATCCTCTTTTCAGAAGCGTTGTGCCATCTGGTTGTTACCGTACATGTAAATACTACCCTTTTACAAAAACTCCCCAGCGCATCACAGGTTTTACTCATTCTCTTCCTCCTTCAGTGCTTCAGCCTTTATTTTAACAGGTACTACAGATTCTGAGCATATGTATATGTAGGCTATCAGCACCTTGCATTTTGCACTACCTCATTATTAAGAAGAAAATTGCCATGTCCCCTTTGTAAGAAATGCACTGCCCTGTTTAAACCTGTGCTTTCACAGACCTGGGACATTGCATGTAGCCTGCTGCTTACTGCAATTAACAGTCTCCTGAAACAAAGATCACAACTAATTTGTGTTCCAACAGGATTCCTATTTCTCATTCTCCCTTTATTTGGGAAGCAAATGCAATGCTGTCCGCAATAATTTTCTCCTCCCTTTTATTTTTGGAAAGCAGGTAGTTCTGTTCTTAATTAATTCTCTTAATTGAAGCTCAGTCTGAAGGGCACCATTCATTCATTCTCTGCTGCTATGATACATCTGGTCTCCTCAGACGTTACTCTGTCCATGCGTCCCCCCTCCACTACTCCCCATCACCAGGGTCAGCTCTGACCCTCCGTACCTGTACAGAAGCATGGCCTCTCCCACTTCTTTTTGCCTACATGGCGTGTCAGGACTTCAGCCAGACCACAGGAGGGTAACCCAGCCCGGCCCTTCACTTCCCGTTCATCACAGACCATAATGAATGCAGGAAAGATCAGATAAAAGGGGATCCCTGAACGCTTTTGTTTGCTGGCTATATGGAGTGCCCAGGTTTTCAGCCAGCTCTCCTATTCTCATACTTGCCATGACTCTGGCACCTGTATCCTGTAAGTTATTTCTTCCACAATGTCAACATGGAATTACGCATTTCTCTGAAAAGAAACAGGGAGACCGGCATCATGTTTACAGGAAAACTGCTGACTCTGATAATGATGGAGCAACAAAACAGCATGTGTCCGGCACCAGAAACACTTACACACTCATTTTCCTTTACTATCCAGAAGTTATAACAGTGTTCCCAAACACAGGTTTGGGTCTAACTTTGCAGAATTCATATTCTGAATTTAGAATACATATATGAATTGTGGCTCATAAATACAAAGTACGTAAACGCAGTTCATAAACACAGAATTCATAGCTCATATTCCCCCCACCAATTTACTACCTTCTGTCTGCAACGTTCAGCTGTACAGAACAATCCTCATTGTTCCTGCTTTCATCGGTGCCATCATTTCCTCAGGAGTCAGTGAACATAATACTGGGATGCACAAGGGAGGAAAAAACGGAGCGTGAGAAGCTCTCATTAAACATTTATATTATCAGATATAGAGTGACCAGGACCGGGGACTGTTATGACAGGCATTTTTAACAAAGGTAAACAATTTTCACTCCGACTTGCTTACAGCCTGTGTCCTAAGACGGGCTCTCCCGCTCTCCCAGGCACATGAGCCCGAGCGTACCCGGCACAGCTGCCTTGTCTGCCCCACGCAGGGGAGGTGGATACCTTACGCAGCTCTTTTTACACAAATGTTGTAACTCAGGCTCCAAAGTCTCTGGTGGTCTGGCTACCCACCTACAAACAGTACAGCGTGGGCATGTCCAGAACATACACAGATAAATTTAAACCTCTTGTCCTTCCAGAATATAAACTAAACCCTTACAGCGTATACCCCTTTTCAGGATGTAAGCAAGTCAATATATCCTCTCCTACCACCGACACTTCCTCTCCCCTTGCTTTTGACAGAAAAATATCTGGATTGTAATCTGAGATGATATGTTGTTACAAATGAGGGTTATAAGAGAATTCAGCCAAAGAAAATCTCAAAGACTACTCTCCTGTAATAAGAACGGAAAAAGAAGGGGTAGCAAAATCCCCACACGACCCTTTTCTCATCTTCTCCCCTCCCACCTACTGGAAAACTGCTTTTATCTGTCCAGAAATAGGGACAGAGACAGGACTCCAAGCCCCAAGATGCAGGAGGGCTCTCTGTGAACCATGGTGAATTTCATGCTCTGTAGCACAGAGTACAAATCAGTAAAAAGTACCTGAAATTCTGTAGAATATGGACATGGAGTTTGGGCATTCTGTTTTGGCTCAGTTCAGAGGTGCTTCTTGTCCAAGTCCCTTTTCTGGCAGGGACAGAGAGCCTCAGCACATAGCCTCTCATCAGTTACCAAAAGAGGACTGCTGGGATATACTGATTTTTGAATGCTGTATGGGCTTTGGACTCTGGGGGGACAGTCACTGGGACATCTCAAGTTGATAAAATGCTGAAGATGAAGATCCTCTCCTGGAGAGCAGCAGCCCCTCAGCCTCTGTGGAAAGGTGAGTACAACCACATGCAGCATCTGCCGAGCTGGTCCTCTTCTCCTGTCTCTGTCTGCAGAGAGCTGCTCAGTGAAGCACATCCTAAAGTAAAAAAATTAATAATTAGAAAACCCCAAACCTCCTCTGTGTTGTCACAACTAAGTTGGCATCGGGACCTGAAGCCTCCCAAACTCTTGGCATCCTGTGAATAACAAGAGAAGGGAAAATCTCTCAGCAGTCTTCATATCACCCAACAACACACAATGTTCAATAACACTTTCCAGGGCTTTCAAGAAGGATGGATCCTGATACAACCTTGCTTGTCACAGCATCATTTGTGGTCAAGCAGTTACTTAACAGCCCCAAGGAAAGCAACTGGGACTGTGTAAGTGATTGCTGGGCTTGAATTCCAGAAACCTCCTGAAGAGCATCTCACAGCAAGGATTTCCGTACTTTAATTCTGAAATGGAAAAAGTACCCCCTTCTCTCTTTTTTTTTTTTATTTGTTTTCCTCCCTTTTCTTTCAGCACTCCCCTGTTACTGCACTCCAGAAGCTTGCACAGGACCTGCACGTACTTTCTCTGTATTATTTAGCATTGTGCAAACCGTATACACTGTAACTCATCTTCTCAGTAAAATATGCAGGCTTCACCTTCTCCATCTGTTCTCATATGGAAATCTTGCCATTCTCCAAATTATTTTATTACCTGTTTTGAGGCCATTCTGTGTTTCATAGATTTTTTCTGATGGGTAGCCAGAACTGAGGGCTGCATCCTAGGAGAAGATGAGGTATTTTTCCAGAGGCAGATGTATTTGCTATTCTTAGCTTTCTCGGGAGCAGTGGCTGTATATTTTCTGCTATTTCATATTCCAAAATTCTTTCAGAACATGGTTTTCTCTCTGGTTCCTAACTCCTGGCTTCCCAGCCCCAGCGGGAGTTTTGCCTACCAGGTACGGGGAGAAGCCTGGGAGCAGCTATGACAGGGCTACAAGGAAAAGGGACTTCAGAGCCAGGAGTGGCAGTGCCACGTCACCTCCTCGTTGTGCTACAGCTTCTCCAGAGATGCCACAGCCCCTCCAGAGATGCCACAGCCCTGGGACATTGGCCAAAACAGCACTTACCTTGCAGACACTGGCAAACCCCACACATTTCCTGACCTAATGGGGAACATCAGCAGCTCCGTCTGCCAAAATGCAACCTGTGTGTTTGTGGCCGGTGGTATGAGCCTGCGCCCACTGCAGAAACCAAATCTCTGCGGCCCGAATACTGCAAACCAGCATGGGGCTCTTCCTGTCTAAAGGGAAGGGGTTTAACTGCAGAAATACACTGGCAATCTTGCCATTAACCATTTTGGGGATGGGGGAATGCAACCACTCCCAGAAAAGCTGTAATTAACTATTTCTGAGACTAATTCCCCAACTTTACATCTCAACAGGAAAAGAAGTTTTCTCTCCTTGATATGATTAGGTGAGCATTCTGGTTTGTAATGTCACAGAAAAATGTGTCTTAGGATGAAACTTTAGCATCCCATACTGTGCTAGACTTGTGGGGAAATAATACATTTTAAAAAAAACTTTTCGCACTTTTCTTCCATAATGGGTGGGAATATTTCTTTAGTATTTCAAGTAGCTGGGGAGACGAAAACCCTATCCTTCTTTTCCTCTCAGGGCCTTCCAATCCCCTCTAAAAAGGGTAAATATAAACCCATCAGAAATAATGATCCCTTTTCTAGCATGCTTTATTACTTATACAGACAGACCCAGTTACCTTTCCTTTGGATTTATTTGGAGATTAATTAAACATAACATGTATTAGTAGTTACATCTCTGAGCATCTTTCTAATCACTCTACTAGAGGAGCTAAAAACTGGAATACACATGTATTATTGTTCTGCTTCTTCTTTGACAACATATCGTAAAATAGGGTCTCAAGGAGAGCAGTAGGACCTAAAAGATGGGACAATCTTTTCCCAATGTTCAGGCTTCTTACAGGAGCTTGCAAAAGCTATCTCACCATACTCCCGTCCAGCAGACAGGCTGGGAACCTGCTGTCAGTCTTTTACTCTTGCTCTAGATTCAGCACTGCTTTGACATTTTGTGAAACTTTGAGCTGAAAGAAACTAAAATTGCTTTTTTTGCTTGCTAAAGGAGATATATCAACAGTACGTTGTCATAGTAAACTAAGGATGAGAAATGGCTGTATTCTTATCTTGCAGACATCATTTGTCTTGAATATATTTCCATCTTCTTGAAGTGCAAGGATGCACTTTAAAACATAGAGCAAGAGAAAAAACGTAAGTAACCAGGAATGCCATACAATGACCTGATTAAAAAATGAGCATCTTAACGCAGCTTCAGTCAAAGCAGAGGTCAGCCCCAGGGCCCAAAGAAATGCAGCAGCAGCAGCTGAGAGGCAACTGTGGCACTCAGCTGAAGCAGCGTGTCACAGCTGGGCGAGGAAATACAAGTTGAGGACTGTCCTGATATGCACCATCTTTCCCAAATGAAAGGCTCGTCAACCCCAACAGGGAATAGAATCATGGAATGGTTAGAGTTGGAAGGGACCTTAAAGATCACCTAGTTCCAACCCCCCTGTTATGGCCTGGGACACCTTCTGCTAAACCAGGCTGCTCAAAGCCCCATCCAGCCTGGCCTTGAACACCTCCAGGGATGGGGCATCCACAACTTCTCTGGGCAACCTGTGCCAGTGCCTCGCCACCCTCACAGTAAAGAATTTCTTCCTAATATCTAATCTAAATCTACCCTCTTTCAGTTTAAAACCATTACCCCTTGTCCTATCACTACACTCCCTGAAAAAGAGTCCCTCCCCACCTTTCCTGTAGGCCCCCTTTAAGTACTGAAAGACTGCTATAAGGTTTTCCCAGAGCTTTCTCTTCTCCAGGCTGAAAAAACCCAACTCTCAGCCTGTCTTCATAGGAGAGGTGCTCCAGCCCTCTGATCATCTTTGTGGCCCTCCTTTGGACTTGCTCCAACAGGTCCATGTCCTTCTTATGTTGGGGGCCCCAGAGCTGAATGCAGTACTCCAGGTGGGGTCTCACGAGAGCGGAGTAGAGGGGCAGAATCCCCTCCCTTGACCTGCTGGCCACGCTTCTTTTGATGCAGCCCAGGATACGGTTGGCTTTCTGGGCTGCAACTGCACATTGCTGGCTCATGTTGAGCTTCTCATGCACCAACACGCCCAAGTCCCTCTCCTCTGCAACTTTTTAATTTTAAGTAATTGAAGCTTTTAAATTTACTCAAAACGTACGTCTCAGAGCAGTGACTCAAGGGCTCGGTTTGTTTGATTTTCACTCAGCTGTCAAGGAAGACACAAGAACAGGCAATTGTTATGGTTGGTAACTACTAGTTTTGATTTGTGCAAAGACATAAATATCTGTGCTCCAGGGAAACATCTTTGCCCTCGGCTGTTGCTAGTGGTCAGAGCTGTGGGGTCTCATCCCAATTGCAGCACCTCGGCCCTGTGAAACTGGGCACTTCCCAGGCAGAGCGCTCCAAACCCCGTCTCTGCAGCCTCTGATGCAGATACACATAGGTACACACCCAGTCCGCTGTGTTGTCCTATTCAGGTACTGCATCAGTCATGATGCAGCACTCAGTAAATACTTAATAATAGTAATAAAATTGCTCTATCAGGCAAAATACTGAACCACAATATTGGAGATAACTTCTCCCCAAACCTTGAACTGTAGAGAAAAAAAGTAGGTACGTGTCACTGACCAAAGTCTCCGTAGCCTGCTGACAGAGCTTTGTGAGGAATGTGGTGGGCAACTTTTTAAATGTCAACCTTATGCAAGGTGAGCTTGGTGTCAAACGGCACTCTGTGTGGAGTGGGGAGCACCAGGGTCACCAGTGGTTTTGGCCATCCCTGTTTAAAACCGAACTGATAATTTAGACAGTCCTGTATTTCCTTCTAACTTGGTTTTAATAGCTGAAGCCCTTCAGAACATAATTAATGTTCAGATATCCATTTGTGAGAGCAAATTAGTTCCTCAGAAAGACTTGAGTTTTTTGCCTCTGTGCATTGTAACCCAAGATTTGCAGCTATTAGATTCACCTAGAAAATCAGAAGTTGCCAATATGTGAATTGTCATTTAATAAAGCAAGAATGAAAGATGGAAAAATTAATTCAGATAGAATAAAATATGATCCAATCCTTTGCTGAAGTATTTAAAATAACACAATTAGAAGTAGGGATGTCTAAGTCAATCTCTTCTTTAAGTAGTTTTCACCGCATTCAGTCTGACTTGATATATCCACTTTATTCCATGGAAAAATCCCCATGACTCCGAAGTGTAGATGAATTGTGCTTTTAACTGCACACTGCACACTTTAGACTTCACAGATGGTGTAAAGCACGGCAGTTCTGGCTCTGTGTTTGGGGATCGTGTTATCTCCAGGAATCCAAATTACTAACAGTAACAATTCAAGCACTGGATCACAGAAAACATATAGGAAAAAAAAATCAATAGATCTTGGAGTGTCTGTCCTGAATAAGAGATGGAAATGTGTAAGAAAGAGCACGCATAAAGCTGCCTTTTGGTTTTTTCTTAAACTGGAGTCACTATGCACACCATTTGATGTCAGAAAACGCTCTACCCCTGCTAATATTTGCTTCTGTGTTAAGATTTCCTGGTAACATGACAGTACCAACATTGCAGGCCAGATCCTCTGTTTCTGTATTCTAGCTTTGCAATGAGCAGATCTATGCCTGCTTCTAGTTTAGGATCACGCTTCATGTTTTCACTACCTTCAGATATAAGTAATATGCTCCAAGTTTTGTGTTTGAGGTATATAACTGACCAGTCCGTGCTTATTGGTTGTGTTTGCTTTCCAAGGTGCCACCTTTGCTTTTCCCCACAGTGTAGTTTGACAGTTCAGTATTGTAGTTTCCAATTGTTTTCACTGTGGTGAACATCAGAAGGTCTGGGCGATTTCAAGTTTTCTGTTCTTGGTACCAATGAACAGAGCTTCCTCCACAAGCTGCAGGACATGCATATACAGGGATCGGTTTGAACAGTTTCAACAGATTTTTAGGCAAGTTTGTGCCATGAACCTGACTCAGTTTCTTTACATGTTCCTCTCTAGGTTTCCTTCTGGATTTCATTTCCCCAAGTCACTCGTAATGGCCACTTGAATGCAAATAATGATTAAGGTATTTGATGGCTATAGAATAAGCATATCCATTCCACAAATCCATCTCTCTCGCAGTACTGGAGATCCAAAGGTCAGTTGGACTAGTCGTGGCACCAAATGAGACCAGTGTAGTAATATACTAATTCTTTACACTGCAATAAAAAGCCAAACTCTTTTCCTTACAAAAACCAGGCCAGAGTGTGGGAGGTGGGGGCTTGGAGAGAGAAAGAGAGTGGGAGAGAGATTAAACAGCCTCTGGTATTCAATGCCTGTGGATGACAGTTTCAAAAATATATCTAGGGATACACTTGGCAGGCACTTGCCTGTGATTTCCTTCTAGATACATGTAAACAGCAAAAGCACACAAATGGCCTCATATTAAAAGAGATATAATTATCTTAATTTTCACACACGCAGTGTACAAGCTGGCTAAGGCATGGCTCCCATCACTGCCCCCTTCCTCCTGCCTCCACCCCAGGGCAACCTGCCCTTCCAGCAGCTGGCACTCACCAAACAGAAAGGCGAGACTTGAGGCCAGGTCCTTTGGCAAGACAAACTGAAGTAGTTTGTGTTCCCCTAGTCCTTTCACAGCACCTGCCATCCCAAGGTTTCAGACAGGGTCCTGGAGTCGTGGAAGACTTAGGGGCGGAGTTCCCAATCCTTTTTAAAGAGGTGTGAGTGCCTCTGTACTCCAAGGCTCTCTGAAAATCCTGCAGTCACAGACCCACAAAGAAATATAAACCAAGTGACAATTTCCTCCAGTGTGCAGAGACAGTTTGTCTCTGGGTTTGAAATCTAATTCCCCAGGAGAAAAATATTAGGTCGTAAAGAAGAGCATAGATAGATGAACGGAAGATTGGGAAGTAGGAAAAGAAAATTATGAGAGGGAAGGATGAAAAGAACAGAGACAGGGAGACAAGGAGGAGAAGGGGGAGGTATCAAAAGGGGGAGAGCAGGAATAAAAAGCTGGAAAGGGCTCTTTCACTGTCTTTCTGTTGCTTTCTACTTGGCTCCTATACCTTTTTCTCCATTTTTTGTTTCATTTTGTTTTTTCTTTGCCTGAAAAATCAATAAAACCTTCATAGACAATCGAGGGAGAAGGAATGGAGACATCCGAGCCAGAATGGGTGCAACTGACTACTGCCAGCTCTGTGGTCCCATGCTGGCTGTGCAGGAGCTGTGCACAGCCACCCCCTCCTTCTGATCTGTGCTGGACACCCAGCTCAGGATGCTGGGGGGAACAAAAGGGGGGGGGTGAGAGAAGAAGGAGCAGCAGAGAAGGGGATAGCGAGGTGCACAGGGCTTCGGAAGGAGGTTCTGGCATGGGGAAAGGTAGTCAAGCAGATGAAAAGCATAGAGGAAGAGGCTTGTTGGCCTGGGCATGCTGCAGTGGCTCCAGGCTGGCTGAAGAAGCTCTTTAGCAATGTATGGCAAACGTTCATTGCTGGCCAAGCTGCTGCTGCTGCTTCCAACTTTATCTGGGGATAAAGAACAAAGGCAGGAGAGGAGGGGAAGGAAGGAAGCAGGGAGCTGCCTCCTGCCACCTTCTAACATCAAATGGCCGTAGGACTTCAGCCTGGGAGCCCTTTGAAGTATGACTGATCCGCATAAGCTACTAAAGTGGGCAAAACCTTTTTATTTAAAACAAAAAAAGTTACATCAAACTAATGTCACCATTAGGAATGCAAAGCCATAATCCCTGAGTGGAAGCCAAGCCCTTCTGAATCCAGCAGAAGGACACCCACGGCTCTATGGAGGGGGTGGGAAGGAGGACAGTGATGCCCTTTCATGACTTTTCTCCTGATCCCAAGGATTTGACGTGCATCGCGAGCCTTGCCAATCATTTGAAATGTAGTCAGCTCTGGATGACCTCTAAAGCAGCGCACATAAAACAGGGAGGCTAATAAAAACAAAAGTCAACCCCACTACACTTCTTAAACTCTTTGGGGTGAAACACATGTTTCAGCAGGGCGGGGATTTCAGGTAGGACTCTCAGTTGTGCATTACCAGTCTGGATATTGATTTAACTTTTTTAATTGACCTGACATACTACTGCCACACAAACAAATACCATATACTTGTAAACAGGCTGAACTGAATCATAAGCTTAACAAAATAGAAATGACTATCATACAGTGAACTCTCAGCTATATGTGCAAAAAGTACCATTGCAATTAAAATGTGAGATAGTAACTCAGAAAGTAGACTGATAAGTAATGCATTCACTGAATTAACTAACCTCCTAGCTACATGAATGAATGGTAATTATAGGTATCATGAAACAGAGTCACACAGTGTAACTGCACTGTAATTATATTTGCTGTATTAAAGTGTGACCCTGGTATTACAATGAGAAATGAGACGAAAAGAAGAAGAAAAATCCCAGCTCAGGATCCAAGCAGGTGGAACAAAGCCACAATGATACCTATTCAGCTGCTTTTACTGCCTTACCATCTCCCTGCCGGAGGTATGTTCCACACGTCTCTGGAGTGACAGTGCTGGTGTGTATATTGGTACTGGGATTACACGCACTCTGCTCTGGCTTAGTATCATCCCTTGAATCGCTACTTTGTGCCATTACCAGTGACAGGCAAATTCCATAACAGGAGCAAACTGTCGACTGCACAAATTCTGTGTTTTCCCTGCAGTATATTTAGTTCTAGCAGGCTTAATGTTAAATGCATATACACTGGGCGGGTGCCAATGCACTCTCCCCCTCCTGCCTGGTCCTTTCTGCCTAAAGCTAAAGAACTGGAAGGAGGAGGAGAGACTGTTTTTGTTGGGTTTATGGTTGTTGGGGTTTTATATACTGCTTTTGCAGGGGCAAAGCTTGCTGATTAGCTCTGTGACCTTTCCAGTGCCCAGTCAGCTCAGAAGAGGCATGGGAAACACTCTAGTACACACTGAGAAAAAGAGAAAGAGAGCTGGGAGGAAAGAAACCATGGGAAAGTAGCCCCCAAAGAAAAGAGCCAGGATGGGAGAAGGAAATCAAAGGAATCTGGTCAGAAGAGCAATGGATACATCACAACAAGACTTACAGATGCCCCTTCTGAAAAACACACATTTCCAGTCACAGGCATGGCACTATTTGTTTGGGAATAAGCCAAACCTGGAAGAAAGAAAACCTGGCTGAACCTGTGTAACACTGCTATCCAGTGCTGCCAGTGTGCCCCAGGCTGCAGCCCCACCTCTGCGCCCTGACCTATCCCATCCCAGCGCAAGGCCACTCTCCCAGCAGGGCCCAGTTATCACCATCCTTAGTTAGGGCAATCTCCCCAGCTATATTCCCTTACCCATGGAAGTCCTGGCAGGACTCTAGCCTGCGGGGTGTGGAGAGGATTGGAGGGCACAGCTGTCCGCGGTCACTGGGATGCCTGGAGCAACGTAGATCACATCATCTCAAAAGGTGAACGCATCCACATATTTTCTACCCTGCTGTCCAGTTTTTCAACCGCTCTAGAAGGAAGGTTTCTTATATGCTAAATACAATGACAACTAGTTGCCTGGGCTTGGGCTTGGGCTTGAGAATTGGTGTGGTAACCAGTGTCCTCCTTTCTGGAAGGGGGACATTGTTGTTCCAGGAAAGGGGGCATTGTTGTTCAGCCCACAAAGGAGACAGAGTCACAGACCAGTCATGAGGATGCTGGTTAGGTTTTGTTGTAATGGTCACCGTAGTTAAGTTTGGTCAGAGGCAAATTTCCTATGTGTTAAAAACAATGAAATGTTTCACCTCCTTCAAGCAGCCAGAAGGGATATTCTTAGACGTTTTTCAGCCTTGCCCAGATTTTTTTCTTTAAACTGGCTAAAACCATCAGACTAATATTTTTGAGAGCCTTTTCAAGACCTCTCATAATAAATACAATAGGTTGATTAATAAAATGCCAAATAACTTACATGCAAAAGCCTCAACATATGTAGAAGACAAGTCTTTGTCTTTCTCTTGCTTCAAAGCAGGGCTTTTCTTTTTTGTGACGCCAGTTCAGAGCTGTGTGCAAGCCTCTCCCAGGTCAGCTCGCTCCCTTTTGTAGAGGAATGGATTTCTTCTGGATCAGTGTATCAACCTTCATCACAGAGATGTCTGGAACTTTTTCACTACTAACTAAATTGATAAATTTGCTACTGAATAATTATAAAAATAGCTTCCTTCAACTGAACAGCAGCAGAATGGACTGCAATGAATCACAAAAATAGATCTCTTGGCTTTTGAACATGCTTCAGCAAGAAAAGTGCAGCTGAATTTGATAAAATACAGCCACTTTCTCTGCTGACTTGCATAGTCAGGAGAAACTCTGCCTTTCAAACAGGTGAATTTGAAAGGAAATCTTTGATGTAACACACAGAATAATGTCCTGCATAGCTGAAGGAGTATAAACAAACAAATGCTGCTTCTTTATTTTACTGTAACTATATTTAGTTAATATTGAACGGATGATTTGAAAATTTAATGTAAGGATTGATGGTAGGGACTGTATTTTTATTCTTGATCTGCAGAGATACATCATTATTAATTAAAGCTGTACCTGCTGAAGCCAAGTAGATAGCACATAGTGTTTTCCATTTATTTATCCTTAAGGCTTTTCCAAACAAATTTCTGGATATGCAGATTAGTAACACTCTTTCTGAAAAAAAAAAAAAATAAAAAATCTAACTACTGATTGATGTAGTTGGAAAGATACAAAGATACAACAATTATTATTCTTACCTAGGAAAGCAAACCCCAAAAGTTTGGTTTTGGTTGCATGCTGTTTCTGGGCATTAGTTTTGGCTTACTCCATGGAACAGTGTTAAATTCCAGAAATCTTTCAGGTGAAAGTTTTCAATCTAAAGCTATCACAAAGGGATCTGTGTTCAGTTTTTGGTTTTCTCTCAGCCTCCAGTCTTTCCCTGATCTGTTTATATAGCTTCCACCTGCTCTGACAATCTTCAGCCATTATTTCCCATTTCCGACAATTAGAGGCCCCTCTTCTCGTGTTCAATAGCAAGAGAGCACTGCACTGAGCATCACCAGTGATGTCGTTTCAGGACCAACCTCATGTTGGATGCATGGACTACGCCCTCTGTGCTTCACCAACCCCAGCCACTTTCAGATGAGGATAATAAATGCCAGAAAGAAAAGGCTGTTATGAGAATTATGTGCAGTTTTTCAAATGCAGTGCATTACTAGCAGCATGCCAGAGGGTCCTTGTCCTAGTTTTCCTAGTTTCCAACTTGGAAGAGCATCTCCACTTGGGCATAGTAACCTCTGACACTTCATAACTACAAAAAAAGCAACATAGAAGAACTGCAGATCTTCAGTACAAATGTATATGGTGTGCAGTAATGACAAGGTGAAAATCCTCACTCTCAGAGAGCTCACCTTTAAGGCCTGAAATGGAAACTGTGTGTGCATTTGTATAGAAGAGGGTTGCTGGTCCCTGTTAGTATCAGCTTATTATGGCACTGTTGACAGCGTGGGCAGTGAATCCTGCTGGCTCGGTTTCCACCATTGCTGGCTCCTTTATCCCTGCTGGCAAACCTGACGGAGAAATATCTTGCCTAAAAGGTGAAGGTGGGCCCTTCTGTTTTTAGGTTCTCAACATTAGTGCCTAGGCAGGATGTGATTAACAGAAGCAGCACCTCTCCAAAAATCTGGTGTGTGAAACAGCTCAGCTGGGCAACAAGTGGTCAGAGGTCCCAAAGGCTGACCGTAGATGAAGGTCAAGTCAGGCATTTGCCCAGGGCAACACGCATGCACGAGGGAGAGATCCTCAAGGCTCACAGCAGCCAGAGGGCAACGGTCCAGTGGCAGGACCACCTCCCAGGCAGCAGGACATCAAGACACCAAAGAAGCTCCCCTTGACCTCTCCAGCTGCTCATCCTCCTCTGCCCGTCTTTGCACCACTGCCAGATAAATCAGCTGGATACGTTATTCCTTTACCACAGCAAAGCCGAGCCTTGTCCTAATCAATGAGAGACCTTGTTGCAGCCCTGATCATGGGTCTCTCTAATGGGAACTAACAGGTATTTTATCTGCTTTAACCCCCTTTTCATAAAAAAAGTTACTAAAATCTAAATTTTGGACCTCAGCCAACTGGGGATCCTCCAAATGTATTATAAAAATTAGTCTTTCACATATGTTTTTTGCCATCCTCCAATGACCGTTGGTTGCTCTTCCCACCACTCTCTGCTCCCAGTATAGCACTATATTCCACAGTTATATCCTGCAGGAATTCAGACTTTCACACTCCATCTTTATATTAGCCCTTAAAGTCTTTTGGTGCCAGAAATGCTCCCAGTTCAATAATGCAATTACACTGAAAAACACAGGAATAAAGGAAAGCAACTAAGTTTCTGTGAAGTGGGATCAATTTGCAGCACATTTATCTATTTCAGCTACATGTAGTGCTTACCTTGTATCCAGACCCAGAGTCATAGAGGGTCACGATACGAAGTCCTGTTCATTGTCATCAGTCAGTTCTCTCAGATCCAGGGGAGGAATGCTACCCACAGTGCATCTTGGAGGACTTTGTCACATGCATTTCTAAACTAAACAGTCTTCAGCTATTGAATGAGAATGCTGACAGACAGAAGAAGAGCACTGAGGGGAATTTTAGGCTTCGCTTTGCTCAATTAATATAATATAATGCTGGCTCCCCACTGCCTCCCATCCCGCATAGTTATGCAGGCTAAATCTACAGAGACCTTTTTCCTTCATTCAGAATGCAAACCCTCAGAGCCCCTTTTTCAGCTGTTGCCTAACTTTGGAGCTGGCTGAATCCCCGTGACACCTAAGATCCCATCAGTAAAGCTCTCTGGTTGCTTAAATTTCTGCCTCTGGGCCTGCCCAAATATACTCAAGTCCTGACAGCTCTGAATAACTCAATATTTCAGTCCTACAGGGATTCACAGATAAGGCGTTGCTCTTTTAGTAGCTGTATCTGCTAACTGGGATCCCATAGGAATTGTGACAACCCAGAGCTAGCACAGACCATAGCTGCAGGAAGGGGACGGTGGGGTGGTATAAACTGCCACTGTTGTAATAACGAAGAGAGAGGGAGGGAGAAAGTGTGGCAAAGTATTTCAAGGGGGATGGCTGTGGTGTGTTTCTGTCACTCCTAGACATACCAGCAAATCCCTAGTCCAAATCTCACAGGAGGAGGATTTCACTTACCCAGTAAATATTACGGATACCAGCTGGGCCAGCCACTTAGGTAATTGATGGCTTGGATGAGTAGCATGAATGAAGGGAGGTGCCCCCATCATTCAAAATTAAACATGTGGCTCCTGCTCCTCCCTTGGCATTTGCTGCTGACCATCTCAGAGAGTCTCTGACTCTGCATGGCAGCTTTTGTAGTTCTAATTAGGCACCTAAATATCTGCTTAGCCAGGCTGTTCATTTCACTGGGCATCAGGGCACCTAAGAACTAAGCACTGAAACACTAAAATCAAGTTCTCTGCAAGACTTGGCCTCTACTTTGCAAGTGAGCTTTGCCTGGGAATCCCATTTTTCCACTCAGATGATAAAAAGCTTGCGAAACAGCAAATTAGCCCTCTGGATTTAATTATCCTCATGCATTAGTAATGGGAGTAATTGCACTATCTCAGTCACATTGCACAGTGTACTTACTTGAAACCAAGCTGAAGAAATACCACTGGCAGCTACAGAAAGACAGACCAGACAAGAGGACACCAGGTGCAATGAGACTATAAGATTGTCATCTCACCTGCTCTGGTAATTAACAGCCACAACTCTCACCGTGCAGATCACGATTCTCTCCGTCACTCCTTTGTGATGAAGGATTGCTATCAGATTGTCATCCCTCTGCAAGACATCCTCTTGTATGAAAGCTAAAGAGCTGCAGGAGGAAGGTTATCTCCTTACTGTATATTTACTAAGAGCCTCAAATAACCTGACTGCTTCCCTGGAGCTATCTACAGAACATGGACATGCACTGGGTATTCATGGTCTTACACTGAAACAACCCAGGGTTCATGTCTGCACTGCTAGTCCTGCGCTGCTGTGCAAAAGAAAAAACAAACATGCAGGGAAAAATTCCTACTCATCCACCAAGAAGTCCCAGGACACAACCCTCATCCTTCACTAAGCCCAGCAACATATTACTCAGAGCAGTACCGGGCCCCAGCTGTCTGTTCACTCAGAAAATTATTTAAGTTGAACTGAATGTGTGAGGCAAACCAGAAGTGTTCCCCATGGGCACTGTGTAGTGTTATGAAGTACTAGAAATGGTTTGTGTGTATGACTAGCACAGGCTTCGAAAGGGAAGCTTAGTTCAATCCGAATTTGTGGAGAAACATCCTTTTTTTTCCTCCCTGGTGCAAACACTTGCTAAGGCAGAGCGCTCTCTGTTGAATGCAGTTTTGCCTGTTTTGCTGTCAAACCCTTCCGGTCCTCTGTGGTGTCTCCCAGAACAGTCGTCACTGCTGCCCTCTTTCAAAATAGTCACTTACCTCCCACGTCCTTCTCCTTTCTGAAGGCCTGCAGGTGTTTTCATCTTCTTTGACACCATGCCAGGTTTTAATTCCTTGATCCCAGCAGTAGCCTTGGAGGTCTCCAAATGCACCCAGTGTCCTCCACGCTCACCCTCTTCCTGTCTATGATTTTATAATTAGTAACTCATAAAATAGCAAATAATAGAAATTTGGCACAGTTATCCTGTCATTTGCCTTCATCAGATACAGTCAAGTTTAAAGATCCATAACAAATTACTGAAGAAACATGTTTTCAGATGACACAAAAATTTCACATTCAGAAAGGGATGTGTAATGGCACTTGGGAATGAAAAAAGTAGACCCTACACTCCTGAAATGACAATGCTACTGTCAACTTGAGGTTTTATTTAAAATGATAAGTGAAAAAGCAAAATTTTAGGAGTTGAATTTTGTGCAGTATTGACAACACAGAAGAGAAATTCTTGGGCACATTACAACCCTGTGGGCCAACATGATTAAAGTTAGCAGTTTGCTACCAAAAGGGAAGGATGGTTTTGGAGCGCATGCATATAAGCACATACAGCGATCTGGAAGAAATACCAACCCTTTTGGTAAAAATGGTGTGTCTGTCACAAAGCATAGGTAGGTCTTATGAGGTGAGGTGCTGATAGCAAGGACTGACTGACCTATGGAGCTAAAAGCGTGTGCGGGAAGTTGTACCAATTCTAAGGATAGCAAGCAGATCACATGCTTCAGTTGCGGGGCGTGTTGTGTATGGGTGACAGGGTAATAAAATCACTTGACAGAAGCTGTTTAATGCAAAAAGGTTTTACTATCTGATTTTCCATCATCTTTCATGTTATGCTGACATTTGTCTTGGCAAAGAAGAGTTCAAACTGAGTGCATGACACGACCTCCATCTCCAGTGAGTGGAAAACTGAATAGGTATGTATGTGCTCAAAACCTATTTTCCATAAGTGTAAGCAAATATAAAGATTACATGACAAAGAAGAGTCAACACATTTGCGTACAGAATTTGAGTGAATGACACCAACCCAAGAACAAAAAACGATCAAAGAGCCAGTCTGCATACGCACATGCTAACTGGGAAAAACATGTCACAGTTATTCCCAACAAACCTTCTAGAGCTGTGTATTTCAAGTAAAATGGTATGCTACTGGATAAAACATGCTTCTGTCACTTTTTCCTTCTATCTGTCCTGTAAAGCCATGACAGCCATAAGATGATTTGCGTGCATCATTAACTTAAACACCTTTGGCCAGGACACTGGAACAAACAGAGAGGATTTTTGAAGAGTACAAAATCTGTTCTCCATTTACGCAAAACACATCCCTACAGTCATAAGTGTGGAATGCGATAACGCCATTCAGCAAACGAACAGATCTCGCAGGGTCTGGCATTTCTTTTTGGGCCTTAAAGCAGAGACAAAAAAATGCATATACAACCCAAGATATAAATAATGGAATGGACATTCAGCACAGTTAATTAAAGCATTCAAGTCATTATCTGCCAGTGTCCACATATCACAATAAGAAATACTGTCCTCCTTTCAAAGGTCCCAAATTATACAGAACAAAAATGCATTCTTTCTTCTTTCTTCCCTCTCCCCCATTCTATCCTTTGCTGCAAAGATTTATTTTTCTTCTGAGAAAAACAACATCTATTTCACCATCCCCTTTTAAATATTTATTGGTGAATTTAGTGTTCTTTAGTACTCTTCAGCATTCCAGTTTGCCCCATCACTTTACCAGAGCACATTAATCCTGATTGGTGAAGACTAGGAAAATGTGGGGTTTTTTTTCACCCTTGCTCAAACCATTGTGATATAAACAGTGTCCGTAGTCAGTGAAGCCTGTGGTTCTTCATCAACGCAAGGAACAAACACAGCCAGGACTTACTGGCCTGCAGGAAGCTCCGCCTGAAATGGTGATGATGCTGCCCTTGGCGGCCCTTGAAGAGGGCAAATATACATATATGCATATGTATATGTCTCCTATAATTAGGAAGTGTGGGTTAGATGAGTGGACAGTGAGCCGGAGTGAGAACTGGCTGAATGACGGAGATCAGAGGGTTGTGGTCAGTGGCGCAGAGTCTAGTTGAAGCCTGTAACTAGCAGTGTTCCCCAGGGGTCTTATTCAATATATTCACCAATGACCTAGATAAGGGGACAGAGTGTACTCTCAGCAAGTTTGCTGATGATACAAAACTGGGAGGAGCGGCTGACACACCAGAAGGCTGTGCCTCCATTCAGGGAGACCTGGACAGGCTAGAGAGTTGGGCAGAGGGGAACTTAGTGAAGTTCAACAAGGGCAAATGTAGGGTCCTGCACCTAGGGAGAAATAAGACCATGCACCAGTATGGGTTAGGGGTTGACCTGCTGGAAAGCAGCTCTGCAGAGAAGGACCTGGGAGCCTTGGTGGACAACAAGTTGACCGTGAGGCAGCAATGTGCCTTTGTGGCCAAGAATGCCAATGGCATCCTGGGGTGCATCAAGAAGAGTGTGGCCAGCAGGTCGAGGGAGGTCATCCTCCCCCCTCTACTCTGCCCTGGTGAGGCCACATCTGGAGTACTGTGTCCAGTTCTGGGATCCCCCATTCAAGAAGGACAGGGAACTACTGGAGAGAGTCCAGCAGAGGGCTACAAAGATGGTCAAGGGACTGGAACATCTCTCTTATGAGGAAAGGCCTGGGAGACCTGGGTCTGTTTAGCCTGGAGAAGAGAAGACTGAGAGGGGATCTTACCAATGCTAAATCTAATCAATATCTAAAGATCGGGTGTCAAGAGGATGGAGCCAGACTCTTTTCAGTGGTGCCTGGTGACAGGACAAGGGGCAACGCACACAAGCTGGAACACAGGAAATTCCATCTCAACACAAGGAAAAACTTCTTTACTGTGAGGGTGGCAGAGCACAGGCACAGGCTGCCCAGAGAGGCTGTGGAGTCTCCTTCCCTGGAGATATTCAAAGCCCACCTGGATGTGTTCCTGTGCAACCTGCTCTAGGTGAACCTGCTTTGGCAGGGGGGTTGGACTAGCTGATCTCCGAAGGTCCCTTCCAACCCCTACCATTCTGTGAATCTGTATACATGTATATATATACACATACACATATATATGTATGCCCACCCAGAGTAAGGAAGAGGAGAGAGACAGGTGAATTTGTAAAGTGATGGTTCTCCCTTCAGAGAATTATCTGAATAACAAAACTACCATGGGAGAGGTCTATAAAGCTGAGGGCAGTGCTGGCTGGAGGGACAAAGCCGGTGGGGCCTGTT
Source organism: Pluvialis apricaria (assembly GCA_017639485.1). Taxonomy (NCBI): domain Eukaryota; kingdom Metazoa; phylum Chordata; class Aves; order Charadriiformes; family Charadriidae; genus Pluvialis; species Pluvialis apricaria. Next base: position 41,012,548 of record CM030012.1, on the reverse strand, counting down.
CTGAAGCAAGTTCAGTGCAGACATAAGAAGTCACCATCTGAGAGTGAGGCAACATGCAGGATGAAATAGCAGAGCAGAGATGGGCAGAGCAGGCACGTGCTGTCCTTGTACTGGTTCCCTGCATCTCCCTGCTGAACTCGTTTAGTTAAGAGCTTGAATATTTAAGAGCTGACACCACTATTGCCAGTGCTGCAAAGAGGGCAGAGCCTGCTCCCACACAGCTGGGAGAAGGTAACTGCTCTTTGGGACTGCAGGGCTAAGCAGCATATGGAGGGAAAAAAGGTCCAGCCATCCTTTTCCAGTTCAGGGAACACCTGTGAGCTCTCCTAAGAGGTGACCTAAAGATAATTTATTCTGCATTACACTTCTATTAAGCATTAGTGCCCTAATTAAAATGATTCACAGTCCTTTTTTAGTTTTGTTTCTGTGTTATCCCAGCTGGTGGTGGCAAATGGGATGAAGGAGGGATTTTAATGGCCCTTTATACGTCTGACAAGAGACAGCTTATCTGCTCTAGCCTATCCCAAGGGGCCTGTCCAGTCTTTAGTTCTGCTGCCACCGCTGGCACATCAAACACCCTTGGCTTTTAGGGCCAGATTTTCTTTGCAGAGTGGAAAAGATGACAAAGGACAAAGGAAACTTTTTCCCTCTCAGCCCCGTGCTGGCAGGCAGCTTCAGCCCGCTGGCACTGAGTTGCTGCAAAGGCAGTCCTGGTGCCGGCATCGCTCCCTAAGGCGCTGCCAAAAAGGACTGTGGTGGCCCAGCTGTCCTGCAGCGAAAGGGTGCGCCCCATGGTGATGGCTCACAGCTGCAGCAGCACTGTGCACAGGCCAGTCCTGCGCCCAGGGCTGAGTCGTTTTCATTGCATGAGACAGCGCAACTGGAGTCATAGTCAAATACCGCAGGCAGGTGGCAAATACTAAATCACCCTAATTAAACAATATCAGACTTTGGAAACCACATGCCAGATACTAATGTGACATCTCAGGATGGAGAATTTCAGGTTTTCCTCGAGGTGAAACCAAAATTCAAGACCTAGATCTCGACCCTCAAGGGAGCCCAGACCTCTTTGCACAGACAACTGACGTCATTACTACAGTAACAAAACCCAATGGCATCATAGGTTTTATCAGTTATTTCAAAGCTCCGTATTTTGCCTCAGATTGCTGAAGTGCTCTTTCAACACTTTACTGAACTATTCAGTGGCTGATTGATAGCTTGACCTCAAAACCAGTCCAGATTTCAAATGACTTTCAAACAAATTTCAGGCAGATCGAACCCATATGACTATATGTCTTGGAAATGGCTGCTCACAACTTTCCAGAACAAGTCCCTGGAGATTTCTACAGCATTTATCCAAACAGTGGGCAAATACTGTGACTGTTTGATGTACAATCTCTGGTAGTGACCCTCCACCACCCCTTCAACAAATAATCTCGAAATACAGTTTTCAAAATGGATCCAGAAAGATTATAAATATAAAAGACAAAAGCTGAAGTACTAACTGAATTCCAAAGCCTAAGGACATTTAACATAACAGCAAAATCAGTAACACTCATATAAACTAGATGAAAAAGCAAAGGAATAATTATACAAAAGAGATGAGAGTAAAACAGAAAGGTTAGTAAGAGGAATGCTAGTGTGAAGTTTAAGATCTCTGCAGAGCTCAGTTTGCATTGTGTCCCGGGATCTATGTTCAGACGGAGCCACATTCGTATCTTGCTCTGTCTACAAGAAACAGCAAAAGCTCTGCTGACACCCTGCAGTCAGCAGCTATATCTATTTTGGGGCTCAGTGCAAACAGACTTTGTGAAGGAGCAACGAGGAAGGGAGCAAGAATAAAGGCTATCACCTCCAAAATCCACATACGTTCAAGTGGGAGTTACTGCAGTAACAACACGAGCAATACAAATCCCAACACAAGTCTTGTCAGTTCTCCTCACAAGTGTCCCTTAACCTGATTCTCCACTCCACCTCCTCCTTACCCAGGCGATATTTAGCAATAATCTGGTAGTGGTGGATCACAGAAGATCCTCACAGAGAATTTTCCACACAGGAGAAATACCCACTGACAGTGCAGATTCATAGGGGATCATGCCTGTTCCTACCAGGAGCTCTGCTGAAGCAACGAAGTGAATGGGACAACACTGTGGATGACCTAGCTTACATAAAAGAAATCAGCAGTGCCCATCATTGCCAAAATTGGTTAGGAAAATTCCATATAAACAGGATACTTGCTAGTAAGATTTGTTGTACCCATGAACTGTGGTGAATGGCACCTCTCTAAGTGCCTTCTGGTGTCTTTATTAAGAAGTTATGCTGAGTGACGATATTCAGGAAAGAGCTTTAAGATTTTGGTGACACAAATAAGCAACAGCAACATGAGCTATGGAACGGGTAATAACTTATTGTGTAGATCATGATCATCTTCTGACCTTTATAGCCACAGCAGAGTATTTGTTACCAAGAGAACATAAAAAAATTTGTATCTATTTGAGTCACAGGGCAATGACTTCTTTTGCTCCAGTGATCAGTTTGAATTGCAATGACCGCAGACCATAAATTATGATAGACAGCCTGTGCCGTTGTCCACATATTTTTAGGAAGCACCATTTCCATCAATTTTCTTGGCCTTATAGGAAAATCTTTCAGGTCATCTTGTTGATGATGTCTTCCACTTCTCAGATAAGTGCGAAAGTGGACAGTAGATGAGCGCATATCACAGCTTAAACTCTTGCATAAAGGAATTTCATACTGACTCCAAAAAGAGGATAAAACCAACCTATGTTCTAAACATTTCTGAGGGCTCCCAAGTGATGGCACATCAGTCAGCAGTGAGCCAGTGCTGCATACCCAGGAGTCCCTGCAGTAGAGCTGTGGCAGCTGCTGGTCCAGAAGAACGAGGCACAGGCACGTGGGCACATCTCTGTGTGACAGTGCCCAGCTCCCCCAGCTGCGTGAGGGGGAGTCAGCAGGATGTTTCTGACCTGGTTTAATTCAGAGCAAACAATTTCACTCCCAGAACGGGGATGGGGTCGCAAGAGTACGGTGTCTGTGCCTTAATCCAGCCCTCTCTGTTCCTGGGGGGGACACGCAAATGTGAAACCATTCCCTGGTTTAGCCAGCAGTCAGTAAAATGCTCCAAAGCTGCTCACCATGGCTCAGCCTGCCAGGAACCTGCATTAGCCACTGGCTCTGGCAAACGCTGTAGTTCCCCCATCTAGGGGTGGAGAACTCTGCCAGGGTTTTTTGGGAGTCTTTGTTGTTTCTACAGTTAGTGGATCATGTCATGAATAGGTCTGCATTTATTGTCAGACTTGTGATGCTTTCAGCCCTCTCTGTGAACACAAGGCTTTTTGTTGCGTTTCCAAAAAGTAGAGCTGCTAAGCAAGGAAATCACTGGGAAAGCTTCCATAAGTGCTTCTAGTCCTGTGGAAATCATAGCAATCAGACTAAAAAAGAAATTTCACAGAAACTTTCTAGTAACTTTGTTGCACTAACCGCACACTACCAGGGTTACTCAGTCATTCAACCACACTACAAGCCATGTCACCAGAATACCCTGGATTTTCTGACACCTGTCATTAGCCGATACGAGGCTCAGCCATTCTATCTTTTTCCTACTTGCGACATTGCTCTGGAGGTAAGGAGCAGACACAGCAGAGACGGGGAGGGAGTTAACAATCCAAAAGTCCTCGAGAAAGCAGATTGGGAGCTACATTTATTAATTACTCTGCTACAGTAATACATATAAATATAAACCCAACTTACCATCAGTGGACAAACGCAGCATGCCAAGTCTGCCGGCAACATGTGAAACCCCCTAAACAGGAGAGACCAGAGAAGAGTTTCTGGAGCCGCATGTGGGCAGAGCTGCAAACTGGCAGTGGCTTCCCCTGACATCCCCTTCCAAGGGGATGCTGCCAGTCCTGCAGCTCAAGATCAGCACAGGGGGAAGGTAGGCTGATGAAGCAGCATCATATCTAGCCCACAGCACACAAGATAATAAGAAGAGATTGAAGCAGTATGGAAATTCTACACATATAAAATGTTAATGAAACACAGTTTGCTTTTGCACAAAAGAAAAAAAAAACTGATACCTTGAAGAATTACATTAATTCCCTTAAGATTCACTTAATGTGTATGTTACAGCAGAGGCACTTACTATTCAAGCCATTTACTAAGTTTTTTTACATTACTGTAATTTCCTCTTTTAAAGAGCTTTGCTTTATTGGAAAACTTTTCTATTAAAGTTGATTGTTACAAGTCGTCCTTCTCACGTAGAAAAAAGACAGTCAAGTACGCAAGGAGAGGATTACAATGCCCTAAGTTAAACACATGCTTCAAGAGCTGTGGTAGATGGCTAAATTGTTAACCAATTTATTGGGACTGAGTCTTGAGCACAGGAATGCTTCCCATTCATCCTTAGGGGGAGCTCAGCCACAAATTTCTGTGACAGTGTCTGCAACACAGTTCAAACTTCTCAAACAGCAAGAGATGCCAAGGTTGAAATTATAAAACTGTTTCATGCTTAGGTCTTCAGGAAACCAACAAGTCCTTAAGAAACCAACAATACCAGCTCCAAAATGCTTCAGTTAACACTGAGGATCAAAAAGAAACTTTGCCTTGGTTTTTCTTTTTTCCTTGACATGGACTAATCCTGTAAGAATTCTTTTCCAAAACTGGCAGATGGATGTAGATTCAGTTTCATCTGATGGATGCCGTAACTTTTTTGTCCCCTGTAAAGGTGTATGGTACAGTAGTTACCCCACTGATGCTCCCAAAGTGGAAGAGGGTGATGCAGAAATCAGGAACTGACAGCTGAGGTCATCTTGTGGTTTTACTACTCTCCCAGATGGCTAGTACTACATGACACCCTGCTGCAATGCGCCACTTCCATCTCCAGATATGGGGAAAGGTGGGTGAAATCAGGAAGGAGTCTGCTGGAAGAGCCAAAATAGGCAGCAGTGCCCACCACGACCAACCTGGAGCTTCCCCAGGGGCAGCCAGACTGAGAACGACAACTCGAAGAGACTCCAATATTTGTTAAACCTTCATACCTTTTTCCATTCGTTGTCCAAGCAGGACAGTACAGCACAGGCTAATGGACTGGACTGCTCTTGTAGCAGGATGGTTTTACAGCACCACACTGTTAATGCTGAATTTATTTGTAAACTCTGGGTTGGTCTCTGTTATATAGCAACTGTTTTGCACATACATAAGCATGAAACTTACTAAAAATAGGTACAGAATTAAGTCAATACTATCACAGTGTAGTCAAAACCGTTATTTGGCAGCATGTGGCACAGCTCCCCTGCCAATTTCAGCAGCTGGGGCAGGGAGGTGGGGTGGACTCTGCACTGCTGATCTCCACACATGGTTACAAGTCCCCTTCCAACCTGTCTAATGACGAGAACTTAATCTGGAATATGCACAGAAGGAAAAAACACTAAATGTGATTGTGCCATTTCAATAAGCCTAATTAGCTAATAAAGGTCAGTCTCATTAGAAGCTCTTCAGGGAAGGATCCACTGAAAGAAATTAAGCAGCAAAAGCATTTTAACAAGCTGTCCTCCCTCGCCTGCACCAGACATTTCAAGGAGGACTCGATGAGAAACTAAATTTCTTGAACAAGTGGTGAAGGACAGTGCCGATACACAGGCACCTTGTGACAATAAAAATGCATCTCTTAACTGTCAGAAGATCATTCAACGTCATGTGGAGGGGCTTTGCTTACTCTCTGCACAGGAGATATTGGCTGTCCTGGGTCCATATAGCAAGCTTGGCTCTGAAACTACATCTCCTATTTGCCTCTCTACTCCACAGCACCTGGAATCCCATCTCCCTCCCTGTCCTGAGCAGTCAAGCTGCTACACAGCACCCCTGATATGCCATTTCTATTGATTTCAGCACATTCTGCCTCCTTCAGCTACAGGTTACTAAGGGTTGTTGTCTACTCATAGGTCTGCCGTCCTATTGCTAGGATAACTCCATTCACATATTCATTCCCTCAGTAAAGACCATTCATGAGTTATGTCTACCTCCTATTTCCCTCCTCAGGAAAATCTACCTTCAGAAGTCATAACGTGTCACAGCACAAAAGTGTGTAACTAAGTTACACCAAATATTTTTTCAAAGCATAGAACGGATCTTTGCCATGGTCTCCACTTTGATCACTCCAGCTAAAGAAATGGTATTAGCTTTTTCCCTGTTCTGAAATAGCTTAGATCAAAGCTGTAGGTGGGCTGGGTTTCCTCCCATGTTACTAGAACTTTGTACATCATGAAAGGGATAGGGAACAGGTCAGGTCATTTTGGAAGCTGGAAGTTTAACTGAGAAAGGGATTGACAACTCTCTGGCTTGCACTGGACACTGAAAAAAAATGCAATGATGAAGGAAGAGAAAAGGATTATCTGTTTTTTCCATTGCTAGGACACAAGAATCCAGCAGCAGCACTCCTGATGCTGAAGTACTTTCTAGTTCCAGATGTCTGCTCGTCTTCTGTGGTCCCCCTGCCACAGCAGATCCCAGAAACGTGGGGGTTTGGGGGAATAATGGGGGGACAGTTGTTGCTTTGGACCTAGAACATGCACTGGTGTTAATGAAGACTCATAGCACCTTAGAGACTTTGATACCTATATCTTTTTAATGAGACATGAAGATATTTTTCAGCTGACATGAAGATATTTTTCACGTTGACGAGCTCCGATAGGCAGAGCTTTACGACACCTTCTTGTTTAAGACCAGAGAAATTTGACTTAGTCCTCAAAGAGACAACCATCTCATTGGGGCTGGGCTGATGCAGAGACAGATTTTCCATATTCGCAGTCACAGGAATGGACACACTGTATCAGCCTGCCTGTCTCCCAGACATCTACTGCAGGTCCCTACAGGGGGTAGAGGCATCCCTCAGCAAAGCAGAGTATCGGAAGGGTGTGAGTTCAGGGGACCCTCACTTCCATTGGGGACGAGAGTAAAATAGGATAGGCTTTCCCCCACAGGGCTATTGTCCCTCCTGTGGCTAGATTTGCTTCAGCAGAAAGGTCTGGAAGAAGAGATGACTGGTCCAAGAGATCTATACATAATAGATGCATAGCTGCTACCCCGACAAAGAAAGGGATAAAGGAAGTGCCATTTCTTTAACAACGATGTAGAAGTTCCTTACCACCGATCCTGCAGTGCTCAGCAAGTCCTGGGGATCCTGTGACGTGCTTTTGTGTTTCTCTGCTGGACACCTTCCCCGTGGGATGGAGCTGGTGGGGGCTGCTGCATCATTTGCTCCTGTTGGGTTCTTCTCTCGATGCTTTGTGCAGCTCCAGAAGAAAAGAAAGAAAAGAAATTGTAAAAACCTCCTGAGCATCCTTTAAATGCTGCTGTCTGTGACAGAATGCATGTGGGGGTGTCTTCCTTCCCTTACTGTGGAAAAAAGAAATATGTTTTGAATTTGTTCATTCTTTTGTAGTAGCCACAACAAAGATGAAGAAAACATATTCAAGTTGATTTTTCTTAAGTAGCCAACATTTTTAAAAAATCCCTGCAATCTTTTACCTGAGGTAGAGAATTCATCCTGAAGTGGATGAATTGGTGGGTTATAGAGCAAATAAATGAAGCAAGCCCCCTATATTAAGATTTTTAAACTATTCCCTATCAAAATGCTTTAATTTTCTTTGCTTTGTTTACCTTTTAATTTGTTACTAAAATAAAAATTTAACTACCCATAAATATTCATTTTAATAGCCAAATTTTACTGAAAATTATTTGGATTAAACTATCTTGACGAACTCTTTTCACAGCCGTGGAGCCCTTTCTGACTGATGCTCTGCCTTAGTGCTACAGCTGCTGTCATGGTGCTTGCAAACGTAACATTTGGGAAGACTCAGGCATTTTTCTTCTAAAGACAGAGCTTAAGGAGATTTGAGGCCCTGAAGTGGCCCTTTCACTCCCAATTAAGCGATAGCTGTTCATGGATACTGTTTTTTCCTGCCTTGTTTTTATACAGAGACATTTGCGAGCCTTTTTTTTTCTGTTAATATTCAGCTTTGTCCCTAGCTGGACAGAAGCAGCTCTTCATTCAGTGTTGCCTCGCCCCTTCCCCGTCTGTGCTGTCTTTGCGAATTTTGGACACAACCTTTCTAGACAGGGAAGCGCAGGCAGCAGGCATTAAGCAGGGAGCGGCTCCACCAAGTGGGAGCAAGCAGCAGGCACCACACAGGCTTCCTCAGCAGAAAAGCGTAGAAAACCCAAAATTAGCGAAGGAGTTTGGGTGAAGGATGCATACCCCCTTCCCTCAGTGGGCGAGATCACATCCCATCACTTCCCATCTTCCAGCTGTTCCAAGTGGTGCAATGCAGCTGGGAAATCAGGTCTGAACCCACAGAAGAGCAGCACCCAATACGGTTTGTCACTTGTAATGCTGAAGCTGGATGCTGGTTTGTTGCCTTGGGCCTGTCTACAAAGGCTGGCTAGTAGCATGAACTCTGCCCTGGCCAGCCAAGGAAAGCCAGGGTCCCCGGGCTGACACCGGTGGGTCCAGAGCCCCGGTCAGCTGGCCCAGCTGGGAGCACACGGGGCACATAGCCCTGGCAAGGGAATGATGGAGATGCCACAGCCAGGGGCGGGCAGGGCTCCTTACACCAAAAGCAGCAGACCGCAAATGTATTTGTGCTAGTCTGACCACACAAAACCTGGCTGCGAATAAAAGCAGTCCTTAATTTTGGTAGTCTGGTACATTAAAGCTTGTGTGTTGAATACACATGCCCACAAAGCATAATGATAATACATACAGATAGATGAGGGCCAGGAAAAAACATGTCTGCCCATGCCCTGGTCCTTCCTTCTTATGGACTTAGCACAGGGCACAGGCAGGCAGGCTTTTCTATCAGTCAATACAAGTGGCTCTGCGGACGGATGGCGTGAAGCCTGGGCAGAAGCGCTCCTGCTCTGCTGACTCACCCGGGCAGGCAGTCCAGGCCAGCCTCATTAATGTCAGCTCTGAAATGCTAACAGACGAGTCCCTTGGGGGGAGGATAACAACTCAAAGGAGAGACAAGGCCAGAGGATACCCAGTTTAGAGAAATACTTTAAGGTTGAAACTAAGTATAGCACTATTTTTGAAGGAGGTAAGCTCGGACAATAAACCACTGAACACTTGAGGCTACTGAAAAATAGTTGCAAAGCTGGATTTATGCCTGTCCCCTTCTGCAAAGCGATAAACCTAAGGAAGATTAAAAAAGTGTGTTTTGACACAAGCGGCCCTGGATGGAAAGAGGTGCGCGCCTCACATAAACTGGCCAGTTAAGACTTGACCCTCAGATGTACTTTGCAGGAGGCTAGAATGGCTCCACACCACCCCAAGCCAAAACAGCTGTCAGTTCATGATCTAATCCTCATAGTTTTGGGCAAGAGTCTCTGTTTCCTGTGACAGAGCAGAGTGCTGTTACTATTACTATGTGACAGCTTTACACTACAACGGCTGCGAGAGCGTCAGGAAAATTCATCTGAGTTGTACACGGTGCTGCACAGATTTATAATTGATGGTGCCCCCTTGAAGCATCTCCGGTGCCTTACAGCAGGCAGGTAGAACAAGCCCTTGTAGCAGGTGGTTCAGTTCAGTGTGTAACAAAGCACGTCGGACACTAACCAGAAATCGAAATCAGAGCTCTTTGATGCCTTCCTTCCTCAGGCCTGGGTGCATGGAGGGCCTGGCAACATCAGGCAACTTCTCTGCTCACATTGTTGCTCCCACTTGTCGCTCTGGTCACCTCCTCCGTCTCCCCAGGCTGCTGGGAAGACGCTGAAGAGGCCACTGCAGGGGACTGGGGGTGTGCTGGAGCCTGGGATCACCCAGGGTTAGACTTTCACATAGGACAGGCTTCTCACCCCTCAGAAGACCTGGGCCAGGGAAGGAAGGTAACAAGCCAGGGGAACCGCATCTCTAGCATGCCTTCACCACAGCATTAAAACAAGCTTTTAAGCAGGAGTCGCCTCTCTCCACATTCACACCAGGTTTTAACAGTGCTTCCAACCAGGGCTAGCTGGCATGCTGTGGACCATGCATGTGCTCAAGATAACTGTTGGGTTTGCATAATTAATAGTCTACTCACCTTGGCAATGAGAATGCACATGAAACACATTCATTTCAGCCCTAGAGTGCTGGACTTTATGAAACTGCTCCACAGCTACTGCCTAGATGAATAAAATGATTGCAGGAAGGTGTAAAGCTTCCCAATTGCAATTACACACAACCCCCTGGCTTCAAACGCTGAGAGCTCTGTAGGGCAGAGGAACACAATGGCCAAAGAGGGCATTCTGGTCTGAAGGATAAGCCCAGCAGAAAGATGAGACGACGTGTGTCAAGCTGACTGCTTGAGTGTTAATGTGATCTCTGGACCAGCCTTGCTAGCTGCATCACCTTTGGCCTCCTGACAGGCCCCTTGGTTCCTTGTGGTACAGCTGATGGGCTCTCCGAGAAGAGCAACTATGGAATCTGAAATAACTTGCATTGGCTGAGCATTGGTCTTTCTCTCTAGAAGGACCTTCAGTGTTTAATTACCCTGCATCCTCCTTGCTGGACTGCAGCATTTGCAAACGTTACATAGAATAAGGAACAATCTCATGCCGTCCGTCATGACAGTAGTGATGGTGCAAAGTGCTGCAGCTGTTGGGAGGACAGGCCAGACTCTCCGTGAGTTGCTACTGTCAAGTTATTATACTGCCTCTTTCCTACCATGACATTAGCAGGACTTTGGGGACTTGCATTTGCTCACTAGGCATCGAGTGCAAGAATTGGATTCTCAAGACTTGTCTTACAAGCAGAAAGATAATGAGGATAAAAGAAGCAAAGTTCATCAGGGAAAGACACGAGCTTGGCAGTCTACTAGTTGGTATTCACTCACCTCCATTTTGACGGTAGGAGTGGAGTCAGTTTTTGGTAGTACCTCCAGTTTTCCTGATACACATTTCCTTTCAGCAGAAGTGAGACAGGTGCAGGAGAAGGATGAGCTCCCAGCAGCAGGGAAATGCAGTTTTGTCTCTGACGCTTGCTGCTTGTTGCTGGGAAGACTAGTGTGTACTACATACAACCCCATTACCAAAGCCTGCATCTTGGCTTTGTTCTGCTTGCCCTGGGGGCATTGTTGAGATAGACTGTTCTTCAGCCAAATCTGTAAGGACAAATTTTTAACCACGCATCAAGCAGCTTGTTCTTTTTCAGCTTGCTCAACTGAATACAGCCAAGCGCTTCAGCTCTGAGCCTGCTGTAGGAAAAGGGCTGAAAGAATTTGATAGTGATGGCAACGGACATACACAGGAGGAAGAATGGGCTGGCGTTCAGGACTTTACTGGGCCACAGGCCTACAGAGGATACATCTCCTGTTGCCCTTTCTTAATAATTGTGCTCGGTGTATCTACATGGTCCCAGGCAGCGGTAGCAGCCCCACACTGTGCTTATATGCTCCTTGGGTCCAGTGAGCTGCCAGCTGCCCCTAGGAAAGAACCTCCTACATGTGGCAAAAGCTCTGGTTTATAAACACTGTGAGCAAACCAAGTTTACAGCTGTTCATTCATGGACAACACATTCCAGCATTGTTTTCATGCTTACATAACTTTGCTGGAAGTTTCAAAAAACAGTAAGCAGTTTTCTTTTAGCTGGGGAACACTCGCAGCAGCAGTTTTACAGATGATGCTTATAGGTTAAACCAGCCCCGCTGTCACCTTATGCCAAGCTGAACAACTGAAAACTTCATCCCAAGAAACACTATGGCACAGCAGGGTATGTTCTGCATCTGCTGTGGCTTTAAGATTAGCGACCACATCCATTAGCCCACAACAGTGGATGTAAAAAGCAGGAACTGCACATTTCTTATCACTTGACAGCTGGTTCCACCCGCTGAGACGAAGCTCTGCTGTCTACAGCCTTGATTCAGCACAGCAGGAGGAAAATGGCCTATGACAACCACACTACACATCTAAAACACTTTGCAACCATAAAAAGGTAGGAGGAGAAACAAGGACTGAGCAGAGCTGCCACTTATAAAAAGTTAAAGGAGCATTCTCGAGAAGAGAATGGGTTTTGCAAGACCAGGATGTGCAATTCTTTTCATCTCCAGCTTGCATCTGTGGAAGATGTGATGCAAAAGGAGAATAGGGAAACCATGCAATAAGAGCATTACATGCTTGCTTTTACCAGGGAACTTCTGCCAAACTACTAGCATGCTTTCTTCTTTATCATGACAGCTATGTAATATTAATAGCATTTACTAGCTGAGAAACACACTGTTACCTCTCAGAAACACAGCTGCAAAACCAAAGATAAATCAGCCCTGATTTCTTAAAGAAACAAATTGCAACTTTTATGCTTGACACAGCATGTGGACACGTAGACTAAAGACTGTAATTGTAAGCAACAGGAACTTTTTCCCAGCAGACAGCATTCAGGCCCACAAAGGAGAAGAGTTTATTACCATTCCCTGGGCTTCAACGCAGCCCCCAAGCATGTGGCTGCCCCAGCTCTTTCCATGAGGCTAGCAGTAACGCTGCTCCTATGTGATGCTTTTCATTACCAGAGAGCACTGGTCCTATAGATGTTTTTTTATAAGCAGATTTCAAATCACTTCACAGGGGAAGCAGAGCTTCTGTGACCATTCCCCTCATTGGCAACCTGAGCCGGAGACACAAAATGACTTGCATAAGATTATTCCCCCCACCCCCCCCCCCCCCCCCCAAAATAATGACCACACTGCTGGGAAAAAAGGGAAAAAAGCACAAACCTCTGGAACAACTGCCTGCCCTCATATACAAGGGGCCAAGCTTTTCACCTAGCGGCGACACGGAGGGGCTGTGTCCAGCTCTGCAGGGAGAAGAATGGGGAGATACTAGCGGTTTTCTTGCCCGTTAGGAACAAACAGCCTCCTGGATGTTAAAAGTGGATGACGACTTTTGGGAAGGAGGGGGGAATCATTGGAAACTGCTCCCAAGAGCAGTTGGCCAACGCTGTCTCACAGCCCTGAAGAGCTCAGGGGTTCCCCCACCCCCCGTTTGGTTTTAACGTGCGTTTAGATGCAACCACCACAGCTGAGAGGAGATGTTCGGCCAGTGCCTGCTCCTCACACCGGGACCGAGGAGAAAGGGAGCGACAGCAGCCAAGGCGGGGAGGTGGGGGAAGCCAACAGAGACACCAGTCAAAGGGCGAGGGGAGAAGGCAGCGGCGGGAGATGAAGGCACCGGGGGGGGCTGCCGTGAGGGACGCGCTGCCTCTGGAGAGCTGCTGTGCCCCCGGCGTCTCCTCACCTCTCGGCCCTGCCTGAAGCGACCTGGCTCCCAGCGCTGACTTTCAGGCTCGGGGGCGGCTTTCCCGCGGGCCGGGCCTGGCCGGTGCGGGGCCCGGGCCTGGGCCTTTCCCCGGGCGGTGCGGGCCTCTGCCCGCGGCGGTTGGCAGCCCCGGCGCCAGCAGAGGGCGCCCCCACCCTTCCCGCCGGCGGCCTCCGCGGCTGCGGCGCGTCCCTGACAGTGCAAAGCGCGGCCGGGCCGCATTCCCTGCTGCAGAGCTGGGGCAGCCCGGCTCCCTGCCCCGGCAGCGCCTCCGTGCGAAGCGAAGGAAAGCTCTCCCGAGAAGAGAGGGCATTTCTGCCCCGGCAGCGCCGGTGCGGCTCTGCTCCCCCGCGGCGCCGTTCCCTGGATCTCACCGCTTTGCTCTTTCTGGGCCAAAGAACCTCCCAGGGAATACGGCCCATCCCGCAGGTAGAGGGTCTCTGAGGCAGGAGTCCTACAGTTATCACTGACCAAACTGACCACACCGCCTCCTCCTGAATCATAGGACCAGGGTAGGAGCCTCCCTCCCTCTTCTCTCGTTTTACTTCATGGGAGGGGGAAAAAAACGCCCTCCGCATGGCTTGTCAGGGCATTTCTCCTCTGCGGCTAACCAGCCCCGCACATCTTCCCCACCAGGACGCTCCACACTGCTCACTCGAGCCGCCCTCCGACCCACAGCGAGAGGAGCCCCTCCGGCTGCCACCAAAGGGCTGTCAGGCGCAGGGAGGAAAGGACGGCTCACCTGACCCAGCATGGAGCCTGCGCGCCAGTAAAGCCTGGCCTGTCTCCCGCAGGTAAGTTTACAGGTGGACACAGCCCCAGGCTGTCAATTGCCTGTGACAGGTAAGAGGACAGAGCGCCTTGCAAGGCCGGCTCGAAGAGCCCTCGGAGGTGCCTGAAGCTTTAGGGAGGCTGAATCGGCAGCAACTGAAAGTAGCCTGTTTTGGAGCAGCAGGCCCACTTAAAAACAACATCTGTGAGATATGGTAGGCATGTTCTGGTCAAAGTATGGGAAGTGCACTTATACAGAAGACCCACAGATAGACCTGGACTGATTTCTTGTGGTCAAGGTCAAAGCTCCTGTGTTCAGTGGACCAGTGTCATAGAATCATAGAATCATCTAGGTTGGAAGGGACCTTTAAGATCATCAAGTCCAACCATCAACCTAACCCTGCCAAAACCCACCACTAAACCATGTCCCTAAGCACCAAATCTACCTGTCTTTTAAATACCTCCAGGGTTAGCAATTCCACCACTTCCCTGGGCAGCCTGTTCCAATGTTTGATAACCGTTTCGGGGAAGAATTTTTTCCTAATATCCAATCTAAACCTCCCCTGGTGTCACTTGAGGCCGTTTCCTCTTGTCCTATCACCTGACTTCAATACTTGATTTCAGTGCGCTTTGGCTAGAAGAAGCCCTAACTGAGCTGCCATGGGAATGGAGAGCACATGGCGACACCCTGCGTGTTGGTCCATAGTGCCCGCTGCCACCTCTTCAGCTCAGGACAAGCACTTACAGACTATGGTCAGAGAAACATGCTAAAGCCAAGGCTAGTGCTTTGTGGCTCCTGCCCACTGTCGCCTTCATCGTTACAAAAGCTGGTGTTCTCAACCATGTCTGATCCCTCCCCTACTGCATATCAAGCTACCTCCCAGCTGCCTGGCAGGCCACAATCTGCTCTTCTCCTAGTTCCTGTCTGCTACTGAAGGCACACAACGTCGCAATCTGACAGCCATGCAAGCTGCCAAAATCTTACCCAATATGAACCAGCACATCCTGAATTCAGTGCAGATCTTCCTATTGGCTTCAGCCAGCATGGATGAGAAACCCTCTCCGCTGCTGAAAGTCCTTTCCAAGTCAAGGGGCTTTTGCCCCCACCTGAGCAGCTCCCAGGCATCGCAAGGCTGTTCCCAGAATCAGCTGCTCTGGTCACTGCAGTGACCGGAGAGTTAAACAGAAGCAGCCTTATGGCACTCAGAAAACCACTTGGACCAGGCAATTTCCAAGAGTGTTGAGTACATCTGAAGAAATCATAGCACTGACAGAAGCGGCTAGGTCCAAATTATTATCTGAGGCCAAAGGGTTTAGTAAGAGTCCTGAAGCCAAGTTCCTGGCTCTGTCTTGGCAATAGCTTATGACTGTCTTCAAAATCACAGAGTAAAGCAGCCACGCACAAACATTTTTATCATTGTCTCTCAATACCCAAAGTACCTGACACAGCAAGAAGAAACATCTCCAAGGAGACCAGACAGTCCTGAAGCACATTTTGGAAACAGCCATCAGACCTCATAAATAAAAAGTAAATTACAAAGTGCATTAGAGTATCCTTGTGTCAGCTGATACCCTACTAAGGGTTGCTGGCTCTATCACAGACATCAGATACAGGAAAGATCTTATTAGGCCTAGCTCATCCTTGGGGAACACAGCAGAATTAGTCTCTGTAGGGTAAGTGAAAGTGCTTTGTTTTACCTAGGCAAGAGAGATTTGTGATTGATTTCCAATGCACAAGGTCCTAAGGACAGGCGTGCTGAAGCTGAGCTAGGCAAGTGCTCCTCTACTCCTGTCCAGAGCTTTACACCATTAGTGGAAGCCCAAAGGGAAAACAGTTCCTTGCTGATCAACTGTTATTTGACTTAATTATAATCCTCCTATACCTATCTGGTTTCAGTCACATCCTTTTTTCCCCATGAGCTGGCAATGTTCATGGCTGCTTTCCCTATCTCTGCTAGAGAAGCCATCCATAACACATGCTGGGATCTGGCTAGGTCAAGGGGTTGTGAATATCCACAATGCGCTTGGTCAGACCAGTGACATCCACAAGAAAGGGAAATGATCTGAAGAGCTAACCCAGACACTGACCTCTCCTTCTGGCCAAAAGTGGGGCTGAAAACTGGCTTGCAGCTTGTCAGAGCACTCAGACGCCTCAAACCTGGTGAGGTGTTAAGAGGGGGCTCCCAGGACATTGCACCAGCTAGGGACTCTTTGTGTTCCTCAACACACCCCCTTACCTATTTTTCTGCCTGCTGTCCTGTCCTTCATTCCAGGGATTAGTTGCAGGTCCTTCCCCCATGACAGCTGTGTGTGCCCCAAACCTGCCTTCCCCCCACCCTATTTCCTTTTATTGAGTTTTCTAACTTCTCCTCCAAGTACGGTGCAGGATTTGGTAATCTCCTATGTTTCTGGGGTCTCTTCTTCCAACTTGCCTGCTAGGTATTAGGATCCCTGTTCCTTTCCCCATTGTAGGAGCTCTGGGCACACACATCCCTGCATTACTCCCACTTCCAGTGGTTCTGTCCCCAGCCTTTTCCCCATATACATCATCCCTCAAAGCATGTGAAAACAAAGCAAGGTGTTCTCTGGGAGGAATAGGAGCAGGTGGATTATGGAGGCTGGACTTCACTGTGAAGAAGGTGGCTGAGGTCTCTATTCAGCAGTGCTGCAAAAGCCTTTTCAGATCTACAACTCTCTCAATCAAGCATCCTCTCATGTGGGCTGTAAGCAATTCTGCTGTCAGTCTTTTTCATTGCCGTTGGTTCCACTTTCAACTGGAATGTTCACTG
Organism: Pluvialis apricaria; assembly: GCA_017639485.1. Lineage (NCBI taxonomy): Eukaryota > Metazoa > Chordata > Aves > Charadriiformes > Charadriidae > Pluvialis > Pluvialis apricaria. The sequence goes on along the minus strand of CM030012.1, from coordinate 40,995,680 downwards.
AAACAGCAATGGATATAAAGGAACCTAAATGATGCAGAATGCAAAGGCGAGGATTGGGAAAATGAAGAACCGCCCACTGTAGGTGAAGATCAAGTATGAGACCACCTAAGGAACCTGAAGGTGCACAAGTCCATGGGACCTGATGAGATACATCCGCAGGTCCTGAGGGAACTGGCAGATGAAGTTGCTAAGCCACTAGCCATCATATTTGAGAAGTTGTGGCAGTCTGGTGAGGTTCCTGCCGACTGGAAAAGGGGAAACATAACCCCTATTTTCAAAAAGGGAAACAAGGAAGACCCGGGGAACTACAGGCCAGTCAGTCTCACCTCTGTGCCTGGCAAGATCATGGAGCAGATCCTCCTGGAAACTCTGCTGAGGCACACAGAAAATAAGGAGGTGATTGGTGACAGCCAGCATGGCTTCACCAAGGGCAAGTCATGCCTGACAAATTTGGTGGCCTTCTATGAAGGGGTTACAGCGGCAGTGGACAAGGGAAGATCTGCTGATGTCATCTACCTGGACTTGTGCAAAGCATTTGACACTGTCCCACACGATATCCTGGTCTCTAAATTGAAGACATGGATTCAACAAATGGACCACCCGGTGGATAAAGAACTGGCTGGACGGTCGCACTCAAAGAGTTGCGGTCAATGGCTCAGTGTCCAAGTGGAGAGCAGTGACGAGTGGCGTTCCTCAGGGGTCGGTACTGGGACCTGTACTATTCAACATCTTTGTCAGCAGCATGGACAGTGGGGTAGAGTGCACCCTCAGCAAGTTTGCTGATGATACCAAGCTGTTTGGCAAGGCAGACACGCTGGAGGGGAGGGATGCCATGCAGAGGGACCTGGACAGGCTGGAGAGGTGGGCCCAAGCCAACCTCATGCAGTTCAACAAGGCCAAGTGCAAGGTCCTACATCTGGGTCGGGGCAATCCCAAGCACAAATACAGGCTCGGCGGAGAATGGCTGGAGAGCAGCCCAGTGGAGAAGGACCTGGGTGTGCTGATTGATGAGAAGCTCAACATGAGCCAGCAATGTGCGATCGCAGCCCAGAAGGTCAACCGTATCCTGGGCTGCATCAGAAGTAGTGTAGCCAGCAGGTCAAGGGAGGTGATTCTGCCCCTCTACTCCGCTCTCGTGAGACCCCACCTGGAGTACTGCATCCAGCTCTGGAGTCCCCAACATAAGAAAGACACGGACCTGTTAGAGCGGGTCCAGAGGAGGGCCATGAGGATGATCCGAGGGCTGGAGCACCTCTCCTATGAGGAAAGGCTGAGAGAGTTGGGTTTTTTTCAGCCTGGAGAAGAGAAGGCTCCGAGGAGATCTTATTGCGGCCTTCCAGTACCTAAAGGGGGCTTACAGGAGAGCTGGGGAAGGACTTTGTGCACGAGGCGGAATGGCTTCAAACTGGAAGAGGGCAGGTTTAGATTAAACATTAGGAAGAAGTTTTTCACTTTGAGGGTGGTAAGGCACTGGAACAGGTTGCCCAGAGAAGTTGGCAAGCCCAAGAGAAGTTGAGGCCCCATCCCTGGAGGTGTTTAAGGCCAGGCTGGACGTGGCCTTGGGCAACCTGGTCTAGTGGGAGGTGTCCATGCCTATGGCAGGGGGCTTGGAACTTGATGATCTTCAAGGTCCCTTCCAACCTAAACCATTCTATGATTCTAAATAACAATCACCAAGCTAGAAATTCCCATCCCTGAGCCAATGCTTATTTTAAGCCAAATGAAAGAAATCTAACAAGAAAATTTGGGAGAAAATACACGATAAGCTAATAGTCTGGTAGTTGGGATGCTTCCCTGGGAGATCCAATACCAAATCCCCTTAGAGAAAGCAGGTGATGAAGCGGAGTCTTTCAGCATCCTGGACAAACTCTACACCCACTGGACTGGTGGAAGGGAGATATCATACTGGCACTTTCACCCTCTCTCTCCCTTTCTGCTTCCCAAGTTGTCTTCTTTCTGGAAACTCTGTTAGAGGTCTTAGACACAGCCATCAAGTACATGGACAAGAAATACTCAGTGCATAGAAGCGCCTGCTTATCCTACTGAAGGGCCTTGAAGCAAGCTTCTTCCCCAAAGGTTCTCGAGGAATATAAACTCTCACGGGATAAGGAGTGGGTGAAAAATTAAAGGATGGGAAATAAAAGGTGGAACTAAGCAGCAGTCTTTCACAATGGAGGGAGTTCACCAGGGCAGCTTCAGAGGGATGAGTGTTGAAGGCTGCGATGTTTGGTGGACTTAGCAAGTTACCTGGCAAATGAGTGGGTAATAAATGTGACAAACCTCCCAGTGGCATGTGGATATGCTGAGTAAAAACAGAAGGGTTATCTGTGAAGAGCTGAAAAACAACCATATGCTACCAAGTGACAAGGTGAGAAAACAGCAGAGAAACTGCAACCTAGAAATTCAAAATAATGGACATGGGAAAAGCAGTGCTGACCTCATTACATCAAGATGGGCTCTTGAGCTGATTCTTAGAAATAACGTCAATTTAGCTTATGTTCTGTAGCAGTTAGAAAATGAAGTGTTAGGAATACACTTTGGGAAGGGGTAGAGAACAGAATGGAGACTGTCAGGATAACACAGTGGTGCATCTGCATCCCAAAGACTGCATGCACTTCTGGTCCTGCCATCTGCAAAAGGACTTAGCAGAACGTAAAGGGCTCAGAGAAGAGCAGTAGGAAAGACTTGAAAGTGCTTCCACACAAAAAGTAAGACTACGGCCAGACTAAGATTGGAAAAGAGACAACTGAAGGACAATACAACAAAGATATTTTAAATCATGAAGGGTTTGGGAGCAGTAAATAGGGAGTGATCATTTGCTGTCCCTGCCTTGCATAAACTGAGGGGAGTCAGGTGAACTACTGGGTGGAAACTCAGAATAAGCGCATGGGGCGGGAGGGTTAGCTGCAGAGTCACTGTGGGACAGACGCAGGAAGCTTACATGGGTTCTGAAAGACATAAAACAAAAGTTCATGGAAGAAGATCCACTGGGGGCTTTTGCGTACAATCGTGACCTCTCTGGTCAGGAAGTCACTAAACCAAATTGCTGTAGGTATATTACAGGGGAATAACCCCATATATCTGCCCTGTTCTTTTATCTATAGCTAGACACCCAGTGCTGAACACCAAGCCAGGCTGGCTTCCACCTCATCCAACACCACCAACCTGCTGAGAGTTTGCATGAGCCCTGGATGGGGAGTACTGCTTCAGATCGAGTAGAATACTTGCTTTATGTCAAATAAATAAAAAAATATTTTATTAGTATTTATTCCAGATGAGGATAACTAAAACATATTTCAGTTTAATAAGAACTAATTTATTAATACACCTGGTCCCAGAAATTAAACCAAAACTAGCTTACAGCATGGGCACGTCAGCAGAAGAAACTTTCAGCTGCCATCAGTGATGCATTAAATATATAGATGGCTACAGACAGGCCAGAAGCATAATACCCTATGTACCTACAGTTCGATTTCTTTTTTTTTTTTTTTAATTTCAGAATCAGCCTGGTTCTGTCTGTGATGCTACATCATTCCCTGAAAATGTGAAAACAAATTGATTTGGCATTAATGCATTTTTCCATGGCAGACAAATGTCAACACGCTATAACGATTTAAGAAGTCTCTGCAAGACTGGCTGATAAATAGCATGACAAGCACTGAGTAGTTTGATTACTGAAGTCTTGTAAGAACAAATAATTAATGGATTACTGTACATCCCACAATTTGCCTGTCAGGTAGCTCCTGATACGTGTTACCAGACCAAGACTGCAGAGAACTTGGAGGAAAGTGGATGGCATTAAGATTGAGATGTCCCCAAAGTTTGCTACTAATTTTGAATGCTTTAATTTGTAAATTCACTGTAGGAAGTGATTTTTGGTCGTGCCTTACACACAAGGCTTTGACCTCGTGAGTATACCATAGTAGTTAAGTGATGAGTGCTGGTGCCCTGAAGATTGGGTGTGCAGAACTACCGAGTACTTTGGCAGGGGAGCTTTGCACCCTCCCTTGCGATCTCGCACCAGAGCACGACAGATCTGGAAAGGGAGTCTTTCAACCCTGGCCCCCCAGTCCCTGCGCCTGGCACCGCTCACGTAAATGCAGCTTCCTGATCCTATGATTTTAAAATAATGCCAGCATAAACCAGGACCTGTGAAATACGCTATAGTCTGCTAACATTATTGAAATTATACAAAAATAACTCCAACACGACATGTTTTACTGACACTTGACAAAACATGTAATCCAATGCATTGATGGAAACCACCAACTAAGAACCTGGAATCAATGTTTGCTGAAGCTCGACAGCTGTTCCTCACCAACAGGCACCCCTCATGTGGGTACAAACAATATAATCCTCGTTTCAGTTTTCTAATTAGGGTAATGCAGTGATCAGCTCGTTTAAAGCTGAGAAACCAATGGGGAACTGAAGAAGGAAGGCTTACCCGCACTTTTTCTAATCTAGGTAAAAAAAAAAAAGATTCAGCAATTCCAAAAGTTATGGGATAGAGGGACCTGGATCATTTCACTTAACTAACCAAAAAGAATGCCTTTTTGTTTCAGACAGAAAGTAAGGTCTAATAAACCTGTTTGGTTTTCTATTATATCTTATTTAACATTACTCTTTTTAACTGATAAAATGTCCTGTTTTGTTGTACTAAGTTTCTGTTTCCATCCAAACAGACACAAGTCAGGCATGTAAATGAATCAAATTTTTAAAAGGAATGCATCATCCATCATTTTCTGACATAAGAACGTGGACATCAGAAATGTGACTTGTTAAAATACATATAGCAATCTGTTGTTCAGTAATTAATGTATCCCCTGATTAAGAAAATACACTGTAATTACAATACAAAGAGTCACATTTAGTTGCAAACCAGCACGCTTCAGTGCTGCGAGACACGCTGAGAATCAATGCATCTTTCTTCAGCAAAATATCTAAAAAGTCTAAGCACAGGACAGAATAAAAAAACCCTTCCATAATGGATTTCTGTGCATCCAGCAGCAATTATGTTCAACTGTTTAAATAGGCTTCATTGAAATCACCCTCCTGTTTTATTTCTTACTGCAACATAACCAACCCAGAAACATTCCCCCAAATCTGTCAGTACAGGGTGCAGCTCAAATACAAGCCAGAGCCAAACCGCAGCTGCTGGTGGGTTTGCCAGCAAACAACTCCACCGACGAGCACTTGCCCGGTGCCACGAGGCCGCCCCGGCTCATCGCTGCTCACAAGGGAGAGGGGCACAGCCGTCCCAGCGGCAGCCCAGCGTGCCGGCTCTGGAGCACAGGACCCCTCAGGCTCATCAGGCTGTGACCTGAGGACCTGTGTCCCGTCTGTGGCAAAGTCTGCAAACACTCTCACCGCATCCGGCACGGTGGACACAGGGGAAGCTCGTTAGCGGCTACAGAGGGCATCAGCTTACTCCCCCAAGACTGAAGATCAATTATGCTTGGCTTAACAACCACAACTCCAAATGCAATAGCCTAAAAAGCGGGTCATCCAGCCGTTTCCGAGCTCAGCCTGGAGCCCTGGCCCAGGGGCGAGGACTCTTGGAGCACAGAGCTGCCCCATGTTCTCGGCAGGCTCCTGGGCTTGCTGCCAGCCGGGCACCTCGCCTGCTCAGGCCCTTTGGGCGGTCCTGCTCCGACTCCATCAGCCCTGTTGTGGATTTTAGAAACCTTGGTCCGTTTTCTTGCTTTTCAACCTTTTTTTTCAGGTCTCTCTATAGTCTACAAAAAGGACTGAAGTTCTGCTTTCTTCCCCGACTCAAAGAGATGCTCTTCTGACAGCATGGCCCTTCCCTTCAACCCTCCTGTTTTGAGCTGATCATGGCCACAAAGCCCACAAGTACAAAGCTGTGTAAGGGGAAACCTTGTTTTTCTCTGTCCCGTTTGGACAGAGGTGAAGTTCAGGAGCCAGCAGAAATGCAGCATTTCACCTGCTTCAGTGCTTTGTGAGACCAATACAGCCTTTACCTGCGTGTTTAGATGCTGCCAATCGATCTTTTGAAGTCTGCCCTGTATAAAACCAGGAAAATTTAGTCAATCTTAAAGCAGACTAGACTGCAAGTGGACAGCATGCCTTAAAAAACCGTCCCCCCCAAAAAAATACCCCAAACCAAAAAAACACTTCATGAATCTGAAGGAAAATTTTCTGTGTTCCCAAAGGCACGGTCCAAGATTATTCTGTTGCTTCTCACTGGGGAAACGTCAGTAATAGACTGGTGTGTGCTTACATGCAGGGTTTCACTCAGCCTCTCCCTTTTCTCTTGTAGTGGAATGGTCGGCAGCTCACAGAGAGCAGCCCTGGTTTTTCCTGTTCTGCTGGTCACTAGGTTGCAGGGAAAACACCTCCAGGGCTCTTGCCCAGGCCAGCTGTCGCCCCTCTATTGACTGTTGTGTGAAGGAATTGTCTGCCTTTTCTTGACCTCAGACGAGGATGTTTTTGCCTGCCAGCACCTTTCTGTGAGGCACTTCCCATCATTTCTGCCCATTCCAGCCACAAAGATGACACCAGTAGCATGCCCGAGACCTGCAGGAGTGGCAGGACTCAGACACTACGTGCTGATGAGTCTCTTCTATGTAGGCTGAGATATGACCCATATTTTGACTGCCTAATAAAGATGGCTCAGTTAAAAAAACAAATCTGACTAAAACCAACAGGCTTTTAGGAGAAAGTCAGCTGAGATCTAACTGGGAAATCAGGGCAAACAAATCAGAGCTGTGGAACTAATGCTAGTTTCAGTGTTGCTTTTAGGCTGTGGAAGCCTTGAAAGAGAAATCAGAGACAAGAGGGAAGCTCATGTTTTCTATGCTATAGGTGTAACCTCATCAAGCTTCTCGTCAAGGAGAGAAGACGATTTCTTGCTTTGGGCCTTAACAGTCAGCCAAATATGGTGCAGCTCTCAGATGTTTGCCCTCCATGAGGGACTTCCAGGTCATCTTGAAAACTTCATGCGTGTAAAATTCTCCAGTTTCAACTGTCTTAAGTATGGCAAAACACAGGCAAGCATCAACATTAAGAGGCACTCAGTAGCCAAGAAGCCAGTTCTATGTACTCCTCTTTGCCCCTTCTTTTTCCCCAGGCTGTATGTTGAGCATAAGCTGAGGAAGAACATAAAGCAAGGAAGGTCACAAACCAACGTGCCAGTCAATAGTACTATTAGGACTTGCAGGTGGTGGTGACTGACGGGTCTACCAATGCGAAGCAGTCACAAGGAAGAATGGCATTTGCCAAACGCCTGTGCACAGCTTGAAAAAACCTAACCGCTTAAAAAAAGAAAGAAAAAAAAAAGTACTGCAAAGAATGTTAAAAGCAAATAGATGTGTATTTATCTTATCCCACTATTAGGATCAAATGCAATGGGTCAGGGAGGAAACACGAGACTGAAATCTCCCCAAACTGCCATCCATGCTATGCCTGATGCCTGCAGCAGAAGTTGGCACAGCAGAGCTCTGGGGTGGCTCCTCTCTGCAGAGCTGGGCTGAGCTGAAACTCCGCAGCCAGGAGGTGCCAGGCAAGCACGTACTGGTTGTTTCTGCTGTGTGTGGGTAGACGCATCCCAGGCGTTCTCTCTGGCACACAGCTCTCAGGGCATGACATAGCTTGTTCCTTCCATACACATACAGATAAGTTATCAGCTGAGCCTCCCAGCTCCAGTTAAGCAAATTCAATTTTGGGTGTGGGATGCAAAGAAGATGCAAATGTGCCTCGACCCCTTTCCCAAAGTCAAGTGAGCAGTCAAGCTCTTTTGTTCAGCCAAACGCTTCAATTGCTCAACTCAGTCTCGCCTTTTGGCTCAGCCACCAGCGGTCACAGCTCTGCTGCCAGCATCAGCGCAGCAGCCACTCTGGCTGCACCACATCCCGGGTGGCAGAACAGCAGTCACCACCAGCCACCAGGCAAAACGGAACAAACTCCGCTGGAAGAGAAGGGCAGGAGCAAGTGGGAGGAAGCAAGAGGAAAGAACAGGAATGAAGTTTCAAACAGCACCAGGACAAGTCCTGGCTTTTTCACTCCTGGGGCGTGAAACTTCTTTTTAGTTACTAGTTGGTGGCATTTGCCACCATCACAATGTGAGGTTAGGAAACCACATTTGGGCCCAGTCCTTGAACACATCCTAGTTTCAGTCCCTGACTTCTTTGTGTGCCAAAAGCTGACGGGCATCCGTTGGTGGCCGAGAGCATGGCCGGCCCGGGAGCTGTGCCTCCCCACCTGGCAGCACCCCCGTCCTGCTTGCGGGCAGCGCGGAGTGAAGCGGATCCAGGGGGCTCACTGCAGGCCTTGGTTAATGCATGGGTAAGTGGCACCGAGTACAGAAATAAGAAGTCTCTAGGGAGGAAAAAAAAAAGAAAAATCATAAGTGTGCTGTAGGAAGTTGATTAGTGGAGCAAACAAAGCTCAGCACGCACCAAGCCGCAGGGGCTCCTTCCTGCCAGGCTCAACAGAGGGAACGCCAACGTGGGTGCTCTGCTGCCGGCCCCAGGCAGGGGACAGCTTGCAGGCTTTCCAGGAGGGTACGGACTCATGTGCCACAAGCTCTTGGAGGAACGCAGGCAAAACGTAGCCTGCAACTGCTGCTGAGGTTACACATTTCTACTAATAACCCTGATAAAAAGAAAAAAATTTTCATGACAACAGTCAGGCACTACCCAGAGGGACCGTGCAGTCTCCATCCTTGGAGGAGTTTTTTCCAAGACTCGACTGGATAAAGTCCTGAGCAACTTGGGCTGACCTCAGAGGTGACCCTGCTTTGGTTGGAGGTTGGACAAGAGACTTCCTAAGGATCCTTTCAACCTGAGTTTCTTTGTGATAGACCGCAAATTCTGCAGCCCCCAGCCCTGCGGTTTGCAAAGACCATGCAGCTTGCTGCAGCACCCCGCTTTTACTCCCCACAGGAGCTGCCACTCGAGTTGGCCATACTTTGCCCTGCCACAAACAACCCAGCCCACTTTAAATCATTCAGACACCAAACATCTGGCAGAAACACAAGCTGGCTGTGACACACTGAAATCACCTTCTGGAGGGAGACAGGTCCATGCAAGCACAGGAGAAGGTGGAGAAAGGGACTTGCCTGCTGTGACCTTGCATACCGACTGGGGCAAAACCCTGCGAGACCTCCCGGCAGCCAGCTGGGTCTCTCCACAGCTGAACGCGACTCCCCCGGGCTGCTGCAGTGGGAAGCAGGAGAGGGTCTGCCTTTCCCAGACAGTGGCTGCAGCCAGTCTTCATTGCCTGCCCTGGGGAAGTGGGGCTCCAAATCCAGAGTCTGGCCTCCAAGCCTGACACACAAACTCCTCAGCCTCACTCCCCTCACAGCCAGCTGAAGCTGAAGCCTCTGCTAGGGGAAGGGGCTCTGAAGCATTTCTATGAGCTTTTTTGCCCTTCAGCATTGCCTCAAACAGCACAGCAAAGATTTCCTCACCACACCTAGTACCAGGAAGAGGTGAAGGCATCTGTACAAGCCTCATCATCTCATTGCCCAGCTCCTGTCCGTTAGTAACCTCTTCAGCAAAGCCCGCGTCTCTGCTCCTGCTGCAGTGGTGGAGGAGGGACAGTGTCATCTCTCCTCCAATTCTGGATGCCATACCAGCTGGTAAACAGCAACCGCCTCTGTTCCCCTGCTGTCTTGCAGCAAAGCAAGTTGCTCACATACAGGACTAACACCATACTGAAGTGTCTGCAAGGAGACAGCCGTCTGCTTTAAAACAGAATTTGTTAACCATCTACCCAAAAGAAGGCACCAGGAGATGAGAGAATAATTATGTAAAGGTTTATAAAAACAGACAAGACAACCCTCCCAAGTTGTGCCTGCTTCATGGGGACCTTTCCCACAAAACAAAAAGCTGGGGAAAAGGCTTCCTCACAATATCCATTCATCAGGTCTGGAATACAGCTTCCCACAGAAACAACAGGCTATCAGGCAGTAACCATGCTTTTACAGGAGTAAAACCTGGACGTGTTGCATTTCATCCCCACATCTCTCCCCTAACCCCGTAACTGGATCCCCAGTCCCCCTCCCACCAGCCCCTCCCCTCACAATCCCACCTCCTGTGCACCTTACAGCTCACCTCTTACCGCAGCCCGATACCCTCTGCCCTGGTACCTACACCCGGCTTCACTTCTGGTAGAGTATTATCGATTGTGCAAGCTGCAGTCCCCCTGCAGTGACCCCCGCATGTTTGGGGATTTTGAGAGAAGGCAGCATTCCACTGCTGTGCCAGCCACATCTGGCTATCCAAAACCCTGTCACAGGGAGAACGGTACCTTCGCCCTGGAACACAGACAAGGAATACAAATCTGTTTCTAGGAATATAAAACTTCACTTTCTTGGGAGAAATGGGTGAAACAGGAAGGCAGCCTCTGTTACCCACACTCCTCCCACGGCCACCCACCCGCCTTCTGCTTAGGCCAGGAACTACTCAGGCTGTGAGGAGATGCCTGCAAGTTAGGTCTTGCCCCGGTCTAGACTGACCTAGCAGTGTGCGTGGCGGAGCGTGGGAACCTCTGGCGTCAATTCATTACAAGTGTGGGCAGGGCAGCTCCTTGACCTGCAGGAAACTTTCTGCTTCAACTCAATTACCAGTATCCAATTACAAATGGTAAGACAGCATCTAGTTTTCTTTCCAAGGTGCAACCCTTATTTTTCAATCAGATGCTTCTATTTGCTCTTGCTGCTTCAGAGCTCTCTTGGTCGAGTACTACACTGCTAGAAAGAAAAAGATTTTCTTTTCCCACATGCCATTCAGTGAACCTGGAAGACGCTTTCCTGCGGACCGATTTAGTTCCACGTTTTTGAGCCATGCAGAATGGTGACCCACCGGGCCAAAAAAAGGTCTATTCAAAAGATGTCCAAGGTCATCTCCCAAGTCAAAGGAGGAGATCTGGAAAACAAAACAAACCTACCAGCTGATGTGGCATGCTCACAGGTTTGGCTCTGGGATGCTGAAAGCTGTGCGTGCTCTTGGGCAAATGTGCCAGGCAAGTTTGGTTTTGACCTAAATTAGCTTCAATTTTTCCTGATAAATGATAAAAAAAACCCTGCCCCCTCCTTTACCGTATCAGCCTAGTGAAGCTCAGAGTCGCTGTTAAAGGTAGCAAAACCTTGTAAATGGGGGAAGAAACTACATTTATGCAGTAATACAAGTAAAAAGTCAAGGGATGAAGTGCGCTTGTACATACCAAGTAATGGCCTTCAAAGGGATATAAAGTAGAAATCTGATGGAGAATGAAACTCTTCTATCACTAAGCACTGAGAAAAGTGGTGCAAGATGAGAGCAGAAAGAAATGGACGCTCTGGAAAGTCTTAAACAACAAACCCAACAAAATCAGAAGAAAATGGTTTAGAAGAGCCTTTAAAATGAGTTTTATTGTCAGAATTTTACAAGTAGCCTTCAGTGGCATCATACAAGAAGAACTCTGTTGCAAAACTCTAATAAATAGTCTGCCCCAAGTCCCAAAATATTTTTTGAAATAAAATAAAAACCAAACTTAAAAATAAAAGAGAATAAAAGCAAGACTTCAGGATGCTCAGAGATGTTAGCAATATTTCCCATTTACAAATAATATCAGGCATTATATAAATCTCCTTCATACAAGTCATTAAAAAACCCAAGACATTCTAAACCTTTACAAAAGCACTCCAGAAATAGTTCCAAAGAGATCCATTTCCATGACAAAACATTAGAGAAGAACTCCATGGGGATTAGCATCACAAATCAAGTTTGAGGTTGAAGTGTAGTGTGTACTTGTGTGGAGCAAGATTAAAGAGCATGAAAAAAGGATCTGAAGAGAGCATGGAAGTTTCTGTGACGAGACTATGCCCGATGATTTTAATGTGTCTATTTGGGAATGTGGTAAAGGGGAGGGAGTGGATGCTCTTGAAATTAACCCCCAAATATACCGCACTTTATGCAAGGGAATATTTATTCAGGTAGTGACTGTATCCTCAGAAGGGAGTAGAAAAAGTTTCTCAGCACACTGCGCAGTTCAATGCCTGTGCAGACTGTGGTGCTTAAAAGTCATATCTGACACCTAAAAGGTATTTTCTGGAGAGGTAACACGTTGTGGCAAGTCAGCTGTTCCTTCAAAGAACAAGAAATTAACTTTCCTGGCATGAGGCAGTTTGGGAAATCTCATGCTAGACAGTTCCACTGGGGATTGGGGATTTCAGAGCTCCAATCCTATCCCAGTATTTTGAAAAATACACTTCTCTAATTTACCTTCACATATTCCTCTGTCTACCATAGTAAAAGATTTGTAAGACCTCTCATGTAATAAAACACAAGTTGAATAAACATTTCTCAAAACTGTTGTGATTTGAGAAGTCCAGAGAAATGGAATGGGAGGGCAAGTGCACGGAGATGGTTTATGTGGACTTTCATGGAAACAGTTCAGGGTAAAGAAATCTTAATCTCTTTACAACTTCAGCCTAAGTCTTCTGCACATATGCAAGTAACAGATTCCCCTGGAAGGGAAGGGGACTATAGTTCAGCGGCACAGCAACCGTCCTCAGTATCTCTCAGCCTGCCTGATAAGAGTATGAACTGCAGCATGCCTAGTTTTGCTGTTTGTAAAGTTACTTGCAGCCATTGTTTCCACGGGAAACAAAGGCTACCAGAAATGCTAATGCAATAGATGTGTGATAATATGCCTCACCCATGGCTCCCGTCTCTAGTCTCTCACCAAATGTTATGATGCTGGTTGTACTGTACCATACACTATGGACACGCGTTCTCTGTAATGTATGGGAAGGTAGCACTAGCAATCAAGCGCAATTTGCTAAGGAGACACCTAAAACATTGCATTACATCCCCTTGTCTGTGGCATACTTCAGAAAACAATGTAAGAAGAGCAGTAAAATAAACATTTCTTTCTAATTTTCTAGATGTCATAATATTTGCCAAAGCTGCAAGGAAAAGCAGATTACCTGAAACAGAGAGAAAGGAGTTAATGGAAACGGAGGCAGATGGAACAGCAAGCCTGATCCCGCCTCCAAATAATTTTGTACATAACAGATAAAGAGACAATGTGCAAAAAATAGACATTCACATTTTAGCAGTTAAACTTTTATTTTACCTTTTTAAAATTATTTACTTTGTTTTTTCTACAAAAGGCAGACATTGATTGTTGATCTGCAATTGTTCTGAGTGCGCGCAGAGATGCAAAAAAGGGTTATTGGAGGATGAAGGACAGAGAAGTGCTCTGACTATACTTTCACATGTCATGATTAAGGTGGCATTAAAGCTTAAGTCCCAGTAATAATATTCATAACAGATAGTTTCCTTCCCCGTACACTGGTCTCAGTTCATATCAATTGTGTTGAAAACCCATTCGGTGAATTTCTTCAGTTTCTCGGTTGCATTCTGGGATTCCTCCTGTAACCTCAAGTTGTCTTCCCGCAAATGTTGCACTTCAGCCTGAAGACTGGCCTTGTCCTCTTTTTCCTTAGGCATGAGGAAAAATACAGATCTTAGTGGAAATTTTAGGTCATGCTTCCTACCTATATAGAGAGGCAAGAATCTCTTGAGAGCACGAGTCTCGTTCTTTATAAGGATTCTATGTGCAGTAACAGATGGCTTTATATCTAAGGGACATTTGTGACATCTCATTCCTCACTTTTTGCTTGAATGAACAGGATTTCTCTATATTAAATTCTAATACAGAAGCTGGCTCCCCAAGTGGTGAAATAAAATTGGGCATGCCCTGTTCTGCATGTACAAAATGTACGTACAACTGCTGATGGTTAGCTAACTAAAGGATAGGAAATATTCCTGCAAATACTTCCCCAGTTAAAAGAATTTTTATCTGACCACAGCAGATCATTCTTGGACTAAACAGGCAGTAATGCAATACAGGAAGTTTCCGCAGTAGGAATTGTGTGTTTAGATGATACTTTCACTTTTCAACATCAGCAGGATATATTTACACAGATAACTTCAAGCCTTTTGCAGTGTCACCTGAATGAGGAGCGGAGGTACTCTGAATCACCCTCCTAATTTAAGCAGAGCAATCAGATGCATACAAATTTAGACATTGCACCCTAGCCTTGCAATAATCAGAAGTATGGCCTGAGAAAAGTAGTAAAGAAATGTCTTTCTGTAAAAGAAAAGTTTACCTTCCTTAAATCCTCTTGCAGCATCTTCAGCAAACCTTCCAGTTGGTCCACTTTAGAAGCGAGAGTTGGGGGAGATTCTTTACTGTTGAAAGCAGGAAACAAGAACAGGTATTGATGTGATTTGGTGTCTTCACATAGGGCAGCTAACAGCCTTGACTGTACCAAGTGGCTTTACGTAGGTATGCGCTCAGATACACTAAGAATTCACAAAATGAACCTAACAAAGAGTACATGGAACACATGCAGCACATTGATCAGCAGAACAAATTTAACTCATGATTAACTGGGGCCATCCCATCACTTGACTTCTCTCTACTACTACTCATTACATGTGCCTTGAATTACCATCACTTTGGACATGTTCAGGAACATCTCAGACAAGAAAGAACCTGCAAAAAGGTTCAACTGTACTTACAACTCTTCTGTTTTCACTTCCCACCACCATCTTCATGGGAACTTGTGAAGAGTTCTGTGAAGCCTAGAGATGGCTTCCAAATAAAGATATTCCTACTCTTTTCCTCGGTTTGTAGCTGAGAAAGCCTGCATATCTGGTGTATTTACTTACCCTGTATAAGGCTTTATCTGTGCAGTAAGCTGGTCTTCAGCCTGATCACTACTGGAGGCAGCGCTCACAGGTCTGTGATTTTCATCAGCAGCAGCAAAGAATGAAGCTCGCTGAACTGAGAAGGCAAACATACAGAGAAAAACAATGACAGCAGTCATGATTATCTGTTCGTGCATAGCGCAACAGCTACGCTGCAGGATCTCAAAACAATCTAAGAAGTCTGTCTCGAGCAAGATACGATGATGATATGACATACCAATATCCACTTGACAGAAGCAAACTGGCACTGCAAATGTTTGCACCAGGATCTCCACTCTATGGGATTCAACAAGCAAGTATAGCTCTGGCACAGCACTGCATGCTCACACAGATCATATACCACCCTCGGGCTAAGCAGCAGTCCGACAGGGAGATGCTAGAGAGTGCAAAGCAGAGATACCCAGGCAGCACTCGCAGTGTCCACCCAAGGCCAGTTCCAAGAGAGGCAAGAAGCCAAGCTGGAAGAACAAGAGCTGTGCCGAACTTCCTGGGTACAACTCCATGACACTACTGAATAACTCAGTAACTATATTTGGCTTCCTTCACTCCATAAAGGATCCCTTTATTTTACGGAAAGAAAAGCTCACTGTGCACAATTTACATGTGGAAAGTAAAATGACCAATGTAATTTTTCAGTACCCAAGATTTTTTCCTTATGCCTTAGAAAACGTTTTCAGATTGAAACATGAAACCTCTTTGCTGCCTTGTGTCTATACTTTTTTTTTGTCCTGTAACTGCTCAGATGTTTTAACACATCTCTAAATCACTATCACATGTACTGTGACTGTAAACTACCAACTGCCCTTACCTCTGGAGTTTCCTAGCACAAACAGTAACATAATCACTTTTTAGTTTAATAAACTCTCCCTCAGCAGCTGCTGATCTCTCCCTGGAAACAGAACAGTATCACCCTTTTCTGCTTGGTAAATTTTCTGTGCTTTCAACACAGCTAAAATTAACGTGCCTTGGTATTTGATGATTTTTTTTTTCCTGCTCCTCTCTTTTTTTCCTTTGAATGAAAATACTGAAAGTTGGTGTAGCTCGGGGATCCAGGCAGCTTTTGTTTCAGCTGGTTGCAGATATCACTATTTGTAACTTTGGGGGCTTGTGCTGAAGACAGCAACCAACGATGTAGAACAGAGGTGTCCAGGATCACAAATCAGTACTTAAGCTGCTTGGTTCTTGTCAATCCCTACTGGCACCTGGCAGAGACTAGAGACTGGGATTATATCGACATCTGACAGCTGTTCCCTCTCCAAGTCAAATCGGAATACATTTTTACAGCGGTGAGATGAAGGTGCCAGCCTGACACATTACCACAGCTTTTCTTCATCTGAGCTGTCATTTTGTTACCTTCACCACACTGACTCTGTTCACACTTCTAAAGAGAAACCCAAGTGAGTTTGGGGCCTGCAGAAGTGAGGGATTCGGGTTAATGAGGACAGTGCAATAAATCTAACTGAAAACTGGGGATCTTTTAAATAGAAATCGCAGACCACCGTGAAACGCATTAAAACCTGGGTTTCATCCCTATGTGGTGGTGAAAAAAACATCACTACAAATTCACGTCCTCTTGAGGAATAAGGCTTACTTTGAATACTCCTTCCCAAGACTGCACAGCAGAAATCACAGTATCACAGTATCGTCAGGGTTGGAAGGGACCTCTGGAGATCATCTAGTCCAACCCCCCTGCCACAGCAGGGACACCTACAGCACATTGCACAGGACGGCGTCCAGGTGGGTTTTGAATGTCTCCAGTGTGGGAGACTCCGCCACCTCTCTGGGCAGCCTGTGCCAGTGCTCTGCCACCCTCAGAGTAAAGAAGTTCCTCCTCATGTTATGATGGAACTTCGAGCCATGCTGATCCTACAACTCCTATGGCAATGGAGCAGAGCACACATGTACATCTTGAACACCAGTTTAGACATGCACTGTCTTAATGATGTATACAGCTACTACCAGAGAACAGCCAAGAAAGCAAGTTACTTCACAGCCTTATCCAACCATGCAGAATAATGTCTAAAAGATCCAGGATCAGCAAAAACACTTTCACGAAGGTGGGACAGCATCTATGCAGAGATTAGGAAAAGGCACTTCTGTTTAATGCACCTAGAAGACTTTTCCATCAGATTACAGTAACTGTAAAGTAAACTCCTTTTGGGCTGAAGTGTATTTAATTTTAAATTCAAATACATCTAGGCAGCTTACAGTTCTCTTCAGTTTACGAAGTGTCAAGGAAATGGAAAGTGCCATAGCATGAAATGACACTTATGTGCAAGTCTATGTATTCAGAGAATGCAAAGGGAAGAATGGCAATGTGAAAGTATATACCAAGAAGGCGTATTTCCCAAATTACCTTGGCAGCGCACTTCAGCTGCACTACAGAAACTTCTTGCTAGTGCAGTAAGCAAGCAATTAGCGTGCTTGTATGCTTTTCCCCTGTTATTTGACTTTACTTTTGCACTTTTGTGCCAGATGTCTTTCCACCCTAGCTGTGATGTCTGCAACTGCTCTGCATGAACTGTAAGGTAGCCAGTTTCACAGAGATTTGGCAAAACCGTAGCACAGAGGGATTCCAGTACGAAGAAATGGTATCCGAGTATTACGTACAAAGTTTTTATGCTGTTAAGACTTCAGTTGCTATTTTAAATGAGCTTAAGCTTCAGACTAAGTAGAAACAGTAACAACAACAAAAGCAAAAGTCAGTATTAAAAACCCCAAACCCCCACTCTTTAATGAAGCATGCACAAAGATCAGCTTTCTCAGTGTTACATTCTGAAAACTTACCTTCAAAGGCTTTGGCAGCATCTACCAAGTTTGACCAGTCCAGATCAGAGGCAGAATCAGGCAATGGCATAAGACCAGGGTCTGGCATGGGCTGCCGTCTTTGCTCCTGGATATCTGTGAGGGAGCTGTCTGAAGCAGAAAACTCTCCTAGAGTAATGCAGAGCAAATTAAAAACTCCATTAAAAAAAACCAAAACCAGCCAAGCAAAATTCCTTTTTTAATACTAATGCATCCCTATTTTTAATTTTTCTGGGATAGCACTTGTGGAACCAGAACTCAGCAGAATGTTTGATCAGCTGCAGTTGACCAGATACGGCATGTTACAAGCCAGTTTTCTGAAACAGTGCTTCTCACCAGGACATTCAGCTCCCTTCTAACCTGCCTGAATCTTTGCAGCTTAGTACTTTCAAAAGCCAATCTCTGCCTCCCCCCGGCACTGGGGGCATTACTCTTCTACCCAACAATTCCTGCCTCTGTGCAAGCTGAAGATACTTTGGAGGGCTCTGCAGCTTCTATGCTCCCTGGCACCTATTTACTCCTGCAAAATAGAAGATTGTAGGGTTTTTTTTCCTCCTCTCTCACACTCTCATAAACCAATGGGAGCAGGCTTAGGCCTACCAAGATGAATCAGAACAAGAAAACCCTTAAAATGACTTCCAAAGCACTGCACATCTCTCAGCAGTTTAGTGAAACCTCTTGATCTTTACTGAAAAATACCACCCACACCCACCCCTAAGCTGGTACCTGGCCTGCTATGGAAAAGACATTGACAAGCTTGAAAGAAGGATATAAAAGCCCTGTAATTTTTGTGCAAAGTGGTGCCTAGCAAAGTGAAACACTTGCATTATTGCTACGGATTAAGGAAAGACCAAATTGTGAACCAACAATTATCTACTTTATTTCAGTTTACTGGCTGGACAATCAAAAAACGTGCAATGCCTCATCAGTCAGCACATGTGTAAGCTCAGAAGCAGAAACAGTTTGTTTCCTCATGCCCTCTGTCAGGGTGTAAAGAAAGTTTTGAAAACTTTGTAGGTGGTACTAGAACACCAGAGATGCAGGGGTGAGAAGATGGACTGGGCACCTGGGAGGAAGCTGCAGAAAAGAAGGGTATAGTGAAGAATCCATTTGGAACAGAGAGAACAGAAAGACAGTGTAGTGGACAGGACACAAGCCCATTGGAAGACAAATGGCATTAGCTGTCTTGCTTATTTTTGCCCTTTCTTTTTTTTAATAGTATAATAAAAATATAACTTCAATAAGTAATATAACTTTCTAATAACTTTAGCTAAATAACATTGTTGCCTGGGAAACAATGACCAGAAATGCTATGCTACATTCACTACTTTGCTCAAAAATCTTGAAATTTTTTTTTTTCTGTCTCTGTGTGTGTGTTTACTTTTTATAAATGTAAGTTCAGCTCAATATTGGCACTGAGGATCCTTGTATTATCTCCCCAAAAGAGGGCAGTTATTTGGGAAGTTCTTAACATGAAAATATTTTCAATTAGTGAAAAGACAAAAAATTAGAGGAAAAAACTAACCATTTGAAAAACTACCTGTTTTAAAAGTCCGAGTTGGATTTTTAATTAAGACAGATGAGTAAATAAGAGTATTTTTAGCTCTTTGTTTTCCCTCTTCAAAACAAATGAAGGTGCTCTGGAACTGCTGTTCTTTGTTATTAAGATCTCTGAATTAAAAGAATTTTGAATAGCCGGAAGCCAACTAATACTTGTGATTAAATATCCAGCTCTACTTAATCCTTCTCTCAGCAAAGGCAAGTATGTGTGGGGAACAATTTGTGTGCTGCTCAAATAGCTGGTCCTTTAATCACGCAGGCCCTACATTTTGTAGGCAATGGAAAATCATGTTTTGTTGACAAATGTAGAAAGCTTATGTACTAGGAATAATCAGTTTGGTGTGGCAAAGAATGTGACAGTGAAAGAAGATTTTGTGCTTTTCTTTTTGGAAAATACAGGCATCTAAACAAAAAGAGACCAAGTGCTGCTTTCCACTTCTACTCAGATGGCATCATTAATCTTCTGACCCCAAGCCCTCAGAAGCCAAATTCACCAGCCAGTTACAAGGGTAACCAAGTCTGCAAAGTTATTTTAGTGCATATAAAAAACAGAAGTGAAGAGAGCTCAGTTTCCTAACTCTTATGCAAGAAACATGTTATACAGAAACAACAGCTCATGAAAATGTCAGGTTCAACACTGAAAACCAAAGCCTGGTAATCACAGACAGATGAAAAGAATTTAAAATAGATTTCTTCAGCAGCCTTCACTGTCAAATGTATCTTGTGTATCTAAATACAGACCGTGCTTAGGGCCCACTATAGTGAGTTGGATCTATTGATAGCTTTGTGTTTTCCCCTTGAAACATACTAAAACATGAATAAATCAGAGCAGATATGTACTTCTTCAGAAAACATTGCAGAATCCTACACTGTGAGATTTGGCTCTATTTCTGGAAAACACATTTAGTACGCATTTAGTTATGAAGTACAGCGGGAACCTGTGAAAATTCCCTTTCTCACCAACTGAGATGTTCGCATGCAGCAACACACAACCTATCAGATAATCCTACTGAGACTTTTCAGTTAACTAATGGGGGAAAGCTGAGTGCCTTCTTGACAGCAGTTTACCACGTAACTTTTTCTTGCTAGCTGTTGATGTGCGACTAAAATAAGTAACTCAAGTCCTGTAAAATGAATAGAGTAAGTGAGTTAATTTAAAAACAGTTGTTGCAGTAAAAGCTGTATCTGGTGTAGTTGTACATCCTTATGTCCACTAGTATTTATCCACTTTTATATAATTATTTTTCTAATAGTATTTTGTTCCCATAATCCCACACTAAAGGGAGCAACACATGAAGTTGTCGCTGGTGGATAACCAGGCGTACATTATTTGCCCATTGGTCCAACAGGTCCAGATGACTCCTGGAAGAAACAGTGAAAACTTACAGCCAATGAGGCAAATTTTTATGCTCCCTCCACAAGGTAACTGTGTGACTAGTCATGCAGTCATACACCCACTAAAGTGAGGGGAGAAAAAAAAGTCCCATCCTATTTTATATTTTCAGGCATGCGACTTGACTCACCTCATTTTACCAAAATCAAGATGGAAGTACTACTACTACTACAAACATTTTCCCTTAATGTGTTTCACAAGGGAAGAATTCCTTTGAAAGAAGAAAAATGGGAAATACACTTACCATGTAGTGATTTCATTCCCAAAGTATATGATGGTCTCCGTAATGGCAGCGACTTTGGGAGGGAAGGGTACGTGCTGGTGAATAGGACATCATTTGGCATGGCTTGGTCCAAGAGCGAGGCCCGTGAGGTGAAGAAGTGGTCCCTTTGACCACTGTAAATACTCTCATCTGACAAAGTCCTTTGCAAGGCACGCCTTGTGGTAGGAGTGCTGGGAAAGGGAGACTGACAGGACAGAGTGTGTGACTATACATTCATAAAAACAAATAAAAAGAAATGAGAAAAAAAAAATCAATAAAGAAACTTTTGAAGTCCATGTTGAAATCGCTTTATAAAACTTTTTTGCATAAGAAAGCAAGTGTTAACATAGTGTTTTTTCAGAGTGGATAGGAAAAAAAGAACTAAAGGAATCTGCTTTGAAGGAGATTATAACTAGATAAACATATATAGGTCTTTTTTAGCCTATCTCGCATTCTACTTTTCAAATACCCTTCAAACTTCTCCTGAAGTGGAAACCTCAGGCAGCCCTCACAGATTCTAGAGCTGACGTGTAGCAGAGATAATGTTTACAGAAACAGGCTGAATGCTGCATAAACCAGAGCTCTCCCTTGTGCCTGGGGGAGGCTGCCTTCCTGCAGGCAGAGCACCAGCAAATGCCAACTAATTAAAAGCCTCATATTACCGAACAACTAGGAACGCCCACCACCGCTTTGATTCTTCAGAAGGATTTGAATCAAAATTTAATAAATAGTCCCATGAGTAAGAGAACTTGTGTCTTACCCCCACCATCATCCCAGCTTCCTCCCTGCTCCACAGAGGAAAAAGGAATGCTGTGGTTAGCCTGGAGTTACGTACTTCTCTGGCAGTGCCAGTGAGCTGCTATCAAAGAACGCATAACCGTTCCCATCAGCAGACACACTGATTTTCATGAAACCTGTAGCAACATAACTATCTCTAAGACATAACATTTCTTTATGGTTTGGTTGAAATTTGGTCCGAAGGCTTTCATGGAGAAATGGTGAACAGAAAGGAAGACCTCACCACCCTCATTTGCTCTGGAAGCAAGTTTAAACAAAAAAGGAGATAATAGGATTTCTGGAAAGAGTGATTAAACATTATAAAGTTGCTGATTTGCACATAAAAACAGTTCTCTCTTCTCAGAAAGAGGTAAACAGACGGTACTCTAGTCCTGTGATCAAAATCCCACCCTACAAGGTGGGAGAAGAGTGTAGAGGAAGGTCTATTGGTACTGTACAGTTGAAGACAATCTTTTTTATTTCTGCAAAAATGTTAAAAAATTTAATATTAAGACTGCTGCATGTTTTGGTTTTATGATTAAGGATCAGAAACAATTAAGATGACTTCCAAAAACCTGCTATCATCAAAAGACAAGGAAGGAAAGTGAAGCCATGTCCCATGCCAACTTTCTATTATGTCAAATCCTCCCTTCTGCATTGCCTCTCTCAGGACACGCCCATCACAGTTTGAACCTTGCAGATACAGTTAACACTACAGAAACAACAACTTCTGGTACACAGTTGTCACTATATCACTATTGAGGATCAAGCTGTTTTTTCTGTCCTGAAATCTAAAAGCGCAGTCAGCAGGTTCATGTTATGATCTGGTGAAATCTCCCAGTACTTGTCCTGAAGCAGCAAAGGAAAAGAAAGAGCTGCTACGTCAAGCAGCATTTACTCGAGGGCGGTATAGTTCACTTAGTGTTAAAGAATTAGGAGCTGGAACCATCAGTTAATATCAGACATTGAGATTAAAAAGTTGCACAGATATGAACATCTGATGGAGTCGGAACAGAGGCAATTGTCTTCTGGTAACAGAGCAGAAGGAAGAGAAAAAGAAGGGTGACTCGTCTGAGAAGATATAATGCATAAGTAGTAGGGGTAAGGAGATAAGGAAGGCTAGGAAGATAATAAAAACATGCACAAGAGACACAAAAACACAGCCTAGAACAAATTCTACTAGCAAACAAAGCCTTTGGCAGCCAACAGACAGGGAGCAGGATGATTTTTGGTCTTTGTACAGTGAACTAATGAAGGGCATTATCATTCTTTTTATATTTTTTTTTAAACTGTCAAAAAAAATTATGCCATAAAAGCAATCTTTTTGTAAGATGAAATATAAATCATGCTGTGGGCAGAAATTACAGTTACTTTTAAAATGGAAAAGATTTAATTTATTGGTGTGATAGAATGTTATTAACTTGCTGAAATTTATCAAAAGCATAACCTGAGTTAACATATTTGTTATAGTCACCAGGAAATAAAGATTAGGGTAAGAATCGATTCACTAACCCCCCAAAGCAGAAAAACAACAAACGTGGGAACATACACACTTTTCACGGTCTTCAGGTCACCTCTAAACAGAACGGAGCTTCTTGGAATGAGAACAATGCCCTTGCAACCAACAGGAGATGCTCACATTGCCCACATCCCACTCCCCTCAGAACTACCACAAACCTAAGAAAAAGATATCTTGCCATTGGCAAGGGCTTTTTTTCCCCCCCCTCTGGCCTCAAAGGTAACATCTGAAATAATCTGTGTAAGGAACCTAGCACTTACAAGTTTTAACAAGCCACTTTGGGTTTTTGCAAGCAAAAGAAGTTGCAGCTTTCTCTTCTGCATGGTTGCTGTGGAAACCATTTGGGCTCCAGGTGATGAGCCTGAGCTGTCAAGCATTGACTGTACACGGACACTGCAGAAATCATGAAGTTTTCTTCAAAATGATGGATTTTTAAAATATATGCATTTTTGTGTTATTATACACATTTGAAACACATCAGAAAATGTTTCTAACTACATATTTTGTATAAATATTTGCCTAAGTTTAGGGAGCATTCTTGGTCCTTGTGTTGTAACAGGATCAGAGAGGCATAAAAGCGTGCTTTCTGCAAGGCGTTTCAATACTGTCAACAAGTCACTGTCTAGTGATGCAATCAGAGAAGAACAATTCAAATGCATAAGACAACAGTACAGGATCTTCCATGAGCCAGCAGTCCTAAATGTTCTTTGCCAGTTGGCATCCTGGTCTCCTTAAATTTGCACACAAAACTTTAATAATATTTCAGTGACTGCAATAATGAAACTGTTCTCCAAATGTATTTCTCTAGTAGGTAAGTCTGTGACAAACAGATGACCTTCTGCCCATGATGAAAATTCAGGGAATGCCTTGTATTCTATTTTCCTGGTACGGGTGAGAACAGAAAAGATCCTGTCTGAGAAACTCTTGAGTCCAATGCTAAATCCAACTGAGTAAAGCTCTGTATGAATGAACGCTTCAGCTTTGACAGCTTTGAAAGCACTCAGCATCTTCTACACAGAAATCTGAGCTTCACGGCCTTCATCCTTTTCCAAATTGTGAAGAATTTACTATATTAGTTGATATGCCTAGGCAGCAATGAATTCAATCATCACATCTTATAAAGTGTGACTACACATTTCTATTTGTAACAACAGAACTATGACTTGGATCAGAAAAGGACCTGTGCATTGCTCTTCAGGTATTCTCAGATTTCGCTTAACTCTGACAAGAGATAGCCAGATGACAGACTCTCTCTTTAACATACCTTAAAATTCTTCTGAGATTCAGGTGTTGGGCTATCAAGATCTATCAATTTCTTCAGCTCTTCTTCAACAGTGGACTTGGATGCTCGTTTGGGTGATGCTCGTAGATCTCTCGCTGAAGCACGCAGACGAGGGTGGGCCATTTCATTGCCATCACTCTGGTGACGTCTTAAATGAAATGGAACAGACACATTCAGGTCTCAAAGCCCTGGGGCAGGAGGCATGAATGAAACAAGAATTATAGCACCCTCAAGACTTTCAAGGAAAAAACCTAGGTAGGGGACATGGAGGAGGGAAGGAGTTTTGCTAATACAGCAGAGCCTCATCTTAATGAATACCTGTTGAGGCAACAAACTTGTTTAAACAACATCAACTAGCAATACACGTAAAGGTTATTGTAATACATTTTCCCAATAGGGGACTGAATCTGTTAAAATAATGTGTATTACGTACAAAACTAAAAAATATAAATGTCTTCAATGAACCCAAAAGCAGCAAATCACTAAGTTTCTTTAATCTTTTAACTGGCTTTTTATAATGCAGTTATCACAAAGTTTCACTGTCTCCTTTGGACAGCCAGTTATTGGTATCATCTAGGGATACTGTGCTTGACCCAATAAAAGTCAAGAAGGGTTGAATAAATTACTTTGCAACCACTTGCTTTCCAAGTCATACTAGACTTAGAGGAACAATATTTTCACTAGTAAGTTGTTTCTCAATTTCTCTTCCAAAATAGACTGTTGCATACTGTAATGCAGAGACATCTTGGCTTGCTTTAATCAAGTTAGACTGGATACTGGCAACAATCTTAACAAGGCAACATGGAGCGCCACAGAGCTAATGCACAGCATGCACAGTAATACTACATAGATGAGAGGCTGAAGGAAAACTCAGGCTCTATGTTTAGAGGATTTTTAATATTTGCTCAAATAGCATTTTGAGTCACCTTGCAGAAGTCCCAAGGAAAGATAAGCTTTAATAGGACTGAAATCCATACAGCTCACTAGAAATGATGAAAAAAATCTTTTACAAGTTAACAGGGAATGAGATTAGCCAACTATCAAATATTTAAGCCTAACTGCAGAACTCTAGATTAGAGATTAAGTTCTACAGAAGACTAAGCATTCTATTAGTCTTGAGCTCTTCTATACAGAGAAGTGTCACAGATCTCAATGCTTCTTTACAATTAAAGTAAATAACCAAACAAGAGAATCAAAACACAGTCTTACTTTCTTGAATCCATAAACCCCACTGAGTTTATTGTCCCTTCTGGCTTTTTCCATCCGATCAGATACTTGCTAGTAGCACCCTGGCGAGGGTAGAAAGTCCTAGGACCAGATGTAGAGGAAGAGGAGGAGAAAGAAGGTGCGAGCTGGGGAGAAGTAGCAGAATGAAGCTCTTCTTTAGGTGAGCTTCTGGCACTGGTGAAAACAACCGGGCTGGCAGAGTGTCGTGAGCTCATGGTACTAGGAGAAAAACACAATGAAGACAAAATTTGCATAAACTGTGTATATATGCAACTTAACTATTGTTTAAAGCAGAACCCCAGGCACATGATGTAACTCTTATCAACCGTGGGTAAAGTAGCAAAAGCAGTTTGCTCTTCTTAAGGGCCTTCCACTGACGTTTCATTAAAACCCATCTCACGTAGTAACGAAAAATTTTGTAAGCAATTTCTAAGGATGCAATATACCACCGTCCCCTAATTCCCCTTCACAAATGGGAAACGTAGGGTTCATAGTCATTAAGCAGCTTAAAAGTAGCACAAGAGATTGTAGCTGAATTAGCAAAAAAAAAAACCCAACCCAAGTCCAATTTCTAGCTGGATTTCCTGGCTGTGGAAGAAAATATATTTTGGAGGAACTTAAGCAACAGGAAACATCTCTTTAAGACCCCAGAACAAACCAAAGAAGAAACCCATACATCTTTCAAAAGAGGGCTTCCTGGATTTTGCCTGAAAAGCAGTTACCATTTGCAAAAAGAGACTCTTAATTTAAGAAGTCTGAGCAGGTCTCTAACATACCTCACAATTTGTCTAGACAGAAAAAAGAGCTGAGATGACCAACTGCAGGTTATTGTTGGAGGATGGAGGAGGGCTTTAGATGGGAGCTACTCTTTAGTTAGGCTGATACTCAAATCCGATGCAACTCGCATAATATCAGGAGCACTAGGGCTTAAGACAATATTTACTATAACAACCTTAAAAGGTCAGGCATTTCTAAGTACAGCTATAGGAAAACTTTGTCTACAGCCTTAGTACTGAAATAACATTTTATATTTGGAGACCAGTTTTCTATCAGCTCTCTACACAACTTCGCCACATTTTCATCCCTGTATCCAACACTGCAAGGAAGGAATTTGAAACAGATGGCCCCATGGTAAAGAACAGTTTCTGACTGAGAAATAAAAATTAGCTGGAACGCTGAATAAAGTCACTGAATAATCTTTTCTTTCTTAGCTTAACAGAAAATTCTTCACCACTCTTTTCATATCTTGATAAAACAATGCATTTTCACATCTCTCTCTTTTACTGAAACAGAAAAAAAGATTTAAGGTTAAATTTATGTTGCCACCTGGGAAAATAATCTCACCTACATTTAGCCTTACAGAAGTCAGTTATCTAATTTATGCCACTTGTCTGGCTACTGCCGTAGTCAATGGAGAAATATCCTTGGGAGGTGATTCTCCTCATCTAAAATTAGGTGTCTCAAATACACAGGGAGAATTAATGCTTTGGAGTTTCTCCTCTCTCTCTCCATTGACAACAGATGGAGTCTAAAAAAAAAAAATCACTTTCAACTATGTTTCATTTTCATACGGCTCAAGTTAAGCACCACAAGTCCCAACAGTTAAGTGCTGTGGATTTAATGAGGAGTCTGAGTGGCCTGTGGTCTTCCCATCTCAAACAGCGCCAGCTGCTGCAGCCCATGCTTCCATCTAACTTACATGGGGATGGCAGTGAAGTCCCTCACATCAGGGGCAAGATGCATCTCCCTATATGTATGCAAATCAAAGGACAATAATACAGATTTTGTATTATGGAGTATTTTTTCTTTTTCCCTCCATCTGTACATTTGAAAGGCCTATACAAAAGATAGCAGATTGGGAAAATATAGGAAGAGATTTTCCTGTCTATCAAGCCTGTGTCTTTGGCGCTGCACATCACAACATTCGTATTTGTAACGGATATAAGTAAACATAATTTATGGCAAGAAAGCAGAGAAAAATAAGAGCTAGGGGGAGAGGCAGTAAATTTCTCTTCATTTCCCCTTCTCCTTTTTCAATACTGGAAGAAAACTCCTACACATGCTGAGTAAACCAGCCCATCTGTAAGGCATCACCACTGCAAAATTAAACCGCCAAGATTTGGGGAAGATGCACGTTGTTAAAGAAAATGTATGGGGCTATTTTTTTTTTCATTTTTACCGCCTTCTAAATACACTCAAGAAGTGGAGAAGCCATTTGCTTCAGTGTAGGAAAAGCAAAGTTCTGATCACATTTCAGAATTCTTAAATCCATCAGGTAGTTCTCAAGGAAGTGCTACTTGTGAGAAAACATTTCTTAATAAAAACCACTAACAGCTCCTAGACAGGCTGGTAATGTTGATCCTTAGTATTACTACGCAAAGAGGGTTAAAAATGATGTTCAGTATGCTCTACATAAAATGTATATACAAATGCATATGTATATATTAAAATAATTGCAACATTTTATTATATATCATATTGTATTTAGACACTGTTATTTTAAGTATTATTACTTTAATATTTATTATAATATGTATCATATAATAGATGCCAAGAGCAGCCTGGCAAATAAGCAAGAAAATTAGCATACTGTTTAAAATACACTTTTCTTTAAAGTGTATTGCATATTTTGAGCTGTGGTTTTACAATATAGTATCTTGGGAGGATATTCTGCTTCAGGACCTATGCACAGACCTATGGATATGACTGAAGCTTTTCACCCTACAAGTAAACACAGGCAGGCCAAAAGGATACTGACAGATAGAGACACGCGTGTTAACTAAGAGCATATTGGGAGAGCAAAAGGCTTTAGATAAAGTCTAGGAAAACTAAATCAGAGCTGGAGCACTGTGGTAGTGATGGGAAGTTATTAGAGTCTTCGACACCAGGAAGCATGCAGAGGATTCCTCATACTGTAACCCACACCTGGACCAGCTTGATTATATCTGGAGGAAATTAATTCCTC
The DNA here is from genome assembly GCA_017639485.1 of Pluvialis apricaria. Classification (NCBI taxonomy): domain Eukaryota; kingdom Metazoa; phylum Chordata; class Aves; order Charadriiformes; family Charadriidae; genus Pluvialis; species Pluvialis apricaria. The sequence goes on along the minus strand of CM030012.1, from coordinate 40,967,164 downwards.
AGTCTCAGAAAGCAGAGATAGCCACTCTTGGTGCCCCACCTTCTGCCTCAATTATTGACACATCAAGGATTAAATTAAGGAAAAATTCAAATACTACATGACAATCCACAAGAATTGCATACAAGCCATTCATAGAAGCATTCTACAATCGTTAAATAATATTTTAAGTGTCTTAAAATTATTGGAAGTCATGAAAAAGATACTTGTTTAGAAATAGCCATGATTTTCCTTTTAGGTTTGGTAAGAGGACCATAAGAAACCGTGTAGTTCAGGTGGAAATGAAAGTTTGATTTTATTTTTTTTTTCTAGGGAATTCATGCCATCAGCACATATGGCTTCATTTAATGACATTCAGCTATAATGATTCTGTATAATTACTGGCCTACATAATGCAATTCTCCTGGGATGCTAGGAGAAATCTGCACAATCATCAGGAAGGACTTTGGGAATGGGGGTGGAGAAGAAAAATAAAACCCAGCCAGAAGCTCTGCTGTAGAAGTTAATCACTATAATTTACATTTTGCCACCAATTCTCAGGTACAAGTTCTTTTATGCACCATCAAATGATCTGAACACTAATTATCGCGCCTGTCTTCTACAGACACAAACACTCTAATTTGTGGTTCTTTTCTTTTCTTTTGTCACCGAGTTCTTTTTAGGGCCAAATTCCTTTTCTTCTTGCTCAGAAATCTGACTCTAAAGACGTTACAGACATTCTGGCATCCACAGGCAAAAGGTAAAAAAGTGAGAAGCAACAAAGGATAACAATTTAGAAACTGATAAACACACCAATTAAGCTGTTCATTTCTCCTCAAAAGTAGCCTGTTCAGAATCATCCTTTAGTCTCCCCTCCTGCACCTCTCTGAAGCAGGCAGCTGTGGTTACATTTTGGAAGTGCCACTTTAACAAGCCTCCAGCTCCAAGCTGTTGTGCCTCCATCATAGAAAGAGCTATGGGAGAGCTGGGAGCAAACAGCTGGAGCCAGGGCCTCCTCAGGTCAGCGCTGCTGGTCGGTAAGCAACCACCAATGCCATGAGAAACAAAATGAAAGCTTTTTAGCCCAGACTGTGCCTTTGCTTTATTGTGAGGCATCAAACACATGTTCTAGTCTTCAAAAATAAGAAATAATAATGAAGGAACACAAGTCAGTCTGTTTTGTCTCCACCAAAATAAATTATGTGGGTGCAAGGACTGCAGCATTTCTCAAGTCTCATGCCCCATGTGTTCTACAAATTGCTACTACTTCTCTTTGCAGAGAGCTGCATTTTTAACATCTCGTTTTTAAATGAAACTGGGAAAAAAAAACCCAACTGTTTTCTCTAGCATAAAGCCTAGGGAACCTTTATCTGGAAATTTTAGTAACAGCCCCCCAAAAATATACAGAGAATCATTTCAGTATCATCGCATAAATTAATCCAAATCAACCAGAGAAAATAGCCTATTTGGAGATACAATGCTATGATAAAATAAATAATGAGCCAGCATCCTAGACTTCAGTTTGCAATCAAGTTGCAAAGTATATCCATGGAAGACAAAGATGAGAGCTGTCAGGGTATGCCTGCCCTGCAAAGATATGTTTCTTTCTACTAAATTTTCTCGGGTCTTCTACTGAACTAACCCTATTTGGTGCTCAGAGAAGAGGAAACCAGAACCTCAGATGTACAAAGATGCCATTCCCATTAGGCACACCTTTATAATAAAGCTTCCAACAGTTACGTATAAGTTTTCCAGGCTTCTTTGAGTCACTTCTGAAAAAATCCTTCCAAATGGAAATGCTACTGACAACTTTATTACAATCAGCATTTTGTCCAAGAATTTCACATTTAATGCTACTGCTAGTTACATTCAGACAAGTATCGCAGGGCATGTGGTGAATTCTAATGAACGTTAAAAACTGTATCTAAACATGCTTGTCTTAGAATAAAGGGCATAAAACCGTACATAACCACCATATAGACTTTTACCTTCAAAAAAGGGGCACATGCTAACATCGCCCAAAATCTAAGTAAACCCCTCTGCATAGTGTTTTCTACAGACTTGCTCAAGTCCTTCATGCACACATAGCTACCAGAAACACCAGTTTTAAAGACCTGGGTGGGATTTATACCAACTGAATATGAGCTTTAGTGCCAAAAACGGCCAAACAAGAGAGGCAGAAAAAACAGAACGGGACCAGCATTAATAGATTACTTAGTCAAAATTACCATGACAAAGTACATGGAGACCGTTCACTACATTACAGTCTCTATGACAACCCCCTATTTGCAGTTACTGTATGAGGAGTTGTTAAACTGTCTGATAAACATCTAGCCTCGCATAAATGTAGCTTTACTTGAAACGATTAGCAAAAATTACTTCACACTTAGAGCCTGTAGGTATTTTAGCTGCACACTCAAAACAGATGTGCCTTAAGAATAAAAAATGCAAGTCAGGCTCCACAAGGCCTGACAAATTATGATGATCACACATCTTCCTTGAAAGAGCTGTGGGTTTTTTTTCGTTGCTAATATGACACAATATGAGCATTTTTCAAAAAGTGCACTGAGTACTTCTTGCGAAACGGGTTAGAAAAATGGTCTAAAATATTTTCTGCCTCTAGCAGCTCTGATTAACTTGTAAATTGGGTATCTTCCATCTGAGGTGTTCAAGCACATTATACACTTACATGATATTGCCAATTTTACAAGTGGTAAAACTGAGGGAGAAAGGGAAGGTGACTGTAATGTGTCATACCCACAAGCTTGCAGCTGAATGAGATTAAAATCTACATGCTAGCACTCCCAAGCAACTTGCTCTCAGTCTTGATCATACTGACTGCAAGCACACTTCTAAACAAAAAGACTAGGGAAAACAATGCAAAACATCTGAAATGCGTACCTCAAATTAAACACACACATTAAATATTATGTGCATTAATAAAATGGACTGATCTCGTTTCTGATCCATATATGAACTCAAGTTTTTGCAAGATATTCCTTATAAACACATCAGACACGTGTCTGTCATGTTAGTTTAGTAGCAGCAGTATGGAATATGCTCTCAAAGACACTCTTTAGTGTCATAAGCAGTAGCAGATGCTAAGACTAAAGGCGGTCTTAACTTTCAAGCATTCTGCACATTGAGATCTTTCAAAACACTGGTTAACATAAGTAGAAACCTGTCTTCAACATCCACTTCTCACTGTTGATAGGCTAGAGAGTGAGAATGGGAAAATGAGTGTGGCGGGGTCAATCTCATAAGAGGTGAAAATTACCTTGTATGCGAGACGGCATCACTAAGACTATAAGCACTATTCTCCCTTGTTAGAGGATTGGAGGCTGGTTGACTCTTGCTGTGAATATCCAGGCTCAGTGAAGACTCGGTCTTTCGGTCTATGTGGCTCTCTTTTTCCAATGTCCTGTCTGCAATGGAGACCACTTCGCTGGAGCTATGCCACAGCGGTGCCACTTTCTCCTTTGTTAGCCCCGTACGGGGAGATGTTGCTGCTCCCAGGGAGGCAGTGCTGCCATGGCTAGGTCCGTAGGAAGTAGTATCTATGCCACTATCAGCTGAAGTCCCTTGAAGGTAGTTGTAGCTGTTCAGCTCTGATTCGGTGCGCTCTCCGCTGTCATACCATTTCTCATCACTGTGAGCACTGGAGGCATTGCTGGAGAGAGTATTGCTGCTGGAATGGCTGGAGTAGTGGCTGTCAGACTGCAGAAGAAACAACAATCCAAAAACCCAAACCCACACTTGTAGGTTTATTCCAGAATTATGGCAATAAGAGGGGGAGGAAATAAACCATTACAAAAGTCACCACTGCACAATAGGGGCTCTTCTACCTCGAGGTATTGGACAGATACATTGAGGAGAGTAATAAACTAAAAATTTCATTCCAACACAATGCATGTGCTCTGTTCTGGGTGCACATAAAAAGCCTTCATATGGATTTGGAAGCCATGTCTTAACTATTCAGGGAAAGCCAGAGTTGTTTGTATTTTGTCCCAAAATATTTCATGTTTTCTGTCAAGCCCAGTTCTGCTCAGCCCAGTCCAATGAAATTGGCTGAGCTGTGTAGACTTTGACTTGGTTTATAACTACTATAATTAAAAAATATTCTAATTTTAAGACTCCAATGTTTTAGAACATGAAACATAACTAATCCACAGAAAGTGCATGTGTTATTTTAATAAGCCAATTGCCTATCAAAAGGTTAAAGCATGGCAAAATGACCACTACTCTTCCTATCCCTTTGTAGTAGGGTGTATTTCCTCCTCAGCTGGAGTGTTCCTTGCAAATGACCACTGAAATGCCATTTAACTAATCCGAAATTGTTTTCCAAAAGGCAAAATTGCAAGAAAGGAAGCTTTAATGCAATGCTTTGAAATTGTCCCATCAGGGCATGCCATTGTCTGGCTGGTTTGTGTGTTCTGTCCTTGGTTACAGCCAGCTGTTATGAAGACACTGAAAGCCCTGAATTCCATAGTGGGCATTGGTGGAATATCCCATTATAGGAACAATTTCTTGCCATATACTCATCATTGCTTAGTAGCTCACCTACCTTTGGGGTATTTATATCCATCTGAATTCCTTAATTTTAGTTTCCATCTATGGAATTTATCTACGTTCTGATCATCTATATAATCAGAACTGAAGCAGTTTTTCAGTAGACAATGGACTTGTTCGGTGACCAGATGGCCCAGGAACAAGGGGAGGGATGGAAAGCAAACTTAGAACCACCTTTCCCATTTGTCTACCCCTGGAGTTTTACCAAACAGGCATGGGCAGAGATCCCAGCCAAATAGAAAAGATCTGTTAGTTTCTGTTTTCACTGGAAAAGAGGGAAATAGAAAACGGATGTATACAGAGAGCAAGACATTTCAGCATCCACATTTCTTATTATACTAAAGCAAGAATTGACAGAAAAACAAGCGGAATATTAAGTTGGTCTGGACTCCAAGTTATCTGCAATTAAAGTTACTGCTCTTCATTAGGGAACTACATCACTCCCCCCATCTATCTGTCTATATAATAAAGATTTACTTTAACAATGACTAAATGAGAAGAATGCAAGCATTAATAATTCCAGTGCTACACTCTGCACGCAAGCTAATGAGTTATGTATTACATCATTATATGGTCATATACATCTCAAGGAAAACAGGTCAATCTAAATATAAAAACCAGTTTGTGCTCCTAAGAATATGAAGACAGGTGTGTTGTTGTTTAGGTTTGTTTGGTTTTTTTTAAATAATAAAGATGTGTTGTTATGAATTAATAACCTAAAAGCAACGCTTGCAATCGTATTGAAAGAAGAATACTGGTAAGCAGGAGCAAATAACAGGAACCAATTAAAGACTTGCTCACACCTTAATAAATGCAACTAATACTTTCAGTATAATCATGCAACACAACTTCATATTTTAGCTGACTGTACAAATAAATAAAAACCCCAAGCGATACAGCTTATTGGGTAATTTAAAGTTTAAAGGGTGGGTTTTTTTTGAGTCTAGTGACTTAAATAATGTTCAAGACACTTTAAATTTATGAACATTACTTCATTTATCTATCTCTGGATGTAAATCAGGAAGTGACAGTCTCCAAAACGTAGGAATATCTAGCTCTGTAGAGACAGAAAGGCAAAATTTACCACTTAGAGACACTAAACACAAATAAAACAAGAACGATTTTTTTCAGCAGGATTCGAGCAGACCTTTCAGACAAAGTCTTCCAACAGCGTGCAACATAGGCTACGGAAAGAAGTAACAGTTACACTAGAAGAGCAAAGTGGAGAAAATACAAAACCAAAAGCAAGATCACTATTCTGTTTCGAAGAAGCAACTTTCTGAGTGTTGCATTATAAAATATATTAGTAAACTTCAATTCTCACATGTGAGGCCTAGGAATAGCTTTGCAAACTCCCACAAATCCTCTATTTATCACAAGATAACAGACAAGAAGTTGCTGTTCAACTGGCTACAAAACTTTATTAACTAATAGATACCTCAGTAGGCTGGGCTTAGCTTCCGTAGGATTCAGAAAACAACAGGTCTGCTCTATTGCTTCCTCCATGTTCTAGTAAGGAACAGGGCTTGAGGACTTCTTTCTTTCTTTTTTTAACTGATACTCTAAATATAACTTTGAACAACACTTTTGGTATCAAGAGCTTGTGGAGCAAAAGCAAAACATTACATAATTCACTTTTTGGGATAACTTACATGACCCTGCTTATTTGGAGACAAGTGAACCACGGGATCCTGTCTCATCAGTCTTCCACTGGGGCTTTCTCTGAAGGATGGCAGTACTTTTGATACTGCTGGGAGATGGCATGTTGGTTCTGCAACACAGCACACAACGATGTACTGAAGAGCATACACAGCGCAACAAACTAAGAAAACGCATAACCTAATTTCACACTGCAGTTTTTCCAATACTATCATTAGCCAAAAACTTTGTATACCTAATATGAAACTCATTCCAAATAAAAAAAAAAAAAAATACATATTGTGACAAAAGACAGGTGAGGGCCTAATTCCTGCCTGGCGTAAATCAGAAAGACCTAATGAAAAACCAGCAGCCACCATCCTGGCTTTTGTTAGAACAACCTGAATGGTTCGATGCTGCCATTGTCCAATGGCACTGTATCAGAGCATTAAACCAGCGGTATATTAATTTTCACAGTGTATTGACATTGTAACTCTATATGCATGTTGCCTGTGGACAAGAGATTAAAAAAACCTGAAGATCCACATTTCCTTAAATTGTATTCTACACAGGGCAGGACAATAGCAAAAGTCTAGCGTGATCACATAAATGAACACATTTTCTCCAGTAAAACTACTACTTTTATTTCTTGTCAAAGTTAAGGTGAGTTAAACAAACACTTTCTAACTGAAGAGATAGCAAAAATCTGTTGAAATCACAATATTCCCTTAAAAAGCCCTTAAAAATTGATGGCCGTGAATGTGGAAACTGCATAGATGTACAAAAAGAATACTTATTAAACTAAACCTGAAAAAAGTGGATGGAATTCATATCACTTGTCTTACATGGGCACTCACGGGAGTGTTCTTTGCCAGTCACACTTATTTTTTCCCCAGGAGATAACTATGGAGGTCTAGAGGGTGTTCAGACTCAGCCCGTCAGGCAGGCAATTGCCTTCTCAGAGGCCAAGGTCAGTATTTTAGAAGAACCTCCGAGTTGTCACTTTTTTACACATATCTTCTCTCCTGTGGTTATACAATATTCTGCACTTCCAAAAATGCTTATTTTGAGTATGTGCTTATGAACATCAAGTACTTAACAATATGCACGGAAATTAGCAGTGCTTTCCCCAAAAATAAAGTAAAAAAGATTTAAACTTGATTCCCTGTGGCAAGTGGTAGCAAGCAGTGTTGGTGCACAAAGAACAAAGGCTTTCTGTAGCTAAGAATGGGTCAGGAAGGAGTGAATATGTGGATTCACTGCACCTAGTGCCTTATTTACCTTGAGACAGATTATCCCAAGTGGAAATGTGCTTATTTGGCATATAACCAAACTTTCACCTAGATTCACCAGACTGGCAATAACGTCTCCAGTCAGAGATGCAGCTTCCAACTGCGACTCCATGAATGCAGGACAATACACAAGAGAAAATACAGGGATTATATGTCAGTACACGTTTCTCAGCTTTTGCCAAATGCTGGAGCCATCTCTTCTACTACATAATTTTTCCTGTTCTTTTTGGCCTTATTTATTTATTTTGCTAATATAGTGACACCTGACACTGTACAACAGAACTTGCTGGCAGCTCCACTCCATGCCAGCATCAACACCCAACTGTTGGTCTGCAAAAGTAATGCTGAGCAAAAGATCAGTTTTACATGCATCGTTACCATCACAACAGTATCAAAACATATGCGATTAAAATTCATTCTGTCAAAATGAGAACTTCAGATCAGTATAATCACAGCTTTTCAGTGAGAAGTATGGGGGGAGTTGTGAGGGACTGACAGATGGCTTCAATAACAAGGCACAGCTCACTGAGGTTGTGAAGGTATGCGAACAAAGAACATCTCCAGAACTTGAGGTTGGCATTTCCCTTAACAAACACCTGCTGATCTCACTGAACCTTATTCTGTGTTAAACACCAGTCCATTTATATAGAACAAAAGCTATGATGCAGTAAAATGATGCTCTATATGTGCAATAGAAAAAAGTATGGAATTGTTTAATCTAGGGTGACAAAAGTTAGAAAAAAACAATCTAGCAATCTTGACCACCATCATCATGTTGGATCAATGCTGCTTGTAGACAGGACATTCCCATTGGTGTAAATCTCATTGGTATCCACTCAAGTCAGGCCATAGCTGTAGCAAAAGGTCAATGTGCAGAAACTTCAAATGAAGGCTTAACAATGCAAATTCTCAGTACCCAGCTGTTTTACATAGTTAATATGTTCCCTCGGCTGACAGCTTAATTGCCAAGTGCAGTGAAAATGTATACACTGGTGGAAGGCGATTACCAAGCTATAGATTTACTTCACTATTTAAACTTTAATTGCATTTTTTACATTTTGTACATGGTATTTTTATAGCTTCAATGATCAAACAATCAATTTGCATTTATATGGCACCGTTTGAAAGTGAGCATCACAAACACTTTAGACAAACTAAGCAAAAATTAAACTAAGCCAAGCCACTTGGGAGAGCAGGTGAGGTCAAACAAGTCCTCAACAGGAAGACAAACTAGTAAGTATGCCTATCCAACCACTTCTAAAAGGACAGAATGTTTCAGAATAGGAGCATTAAGGTAGATTTAGTCCCAGAATCAAATCAAGAACTGAAATCAGCTCTTTCTCAGGTGATATGCATAGATCTTAAGGAAACAGACTGCAGAAGCTAGTATATGCTCCAGACCCAATTATTCATTCTGATGAACAAGGTTAACTTTCAAAGACACTGAAAAAACAGTGCTTAAGAGGGTTCTCTCTCTGCATGGAGAGGTATTGCCAAAGTCACCTTGTGGTTAGCACCACTTGCTCATTGTAAAGAATTAATTACCTACCCATCTGGTCAGCGATACTATCCTCACTTCTTTGCCAGCTGGGTGTGGATTTGCCGCTACCACCCGTATCGGATTGTGTGTTCTGCCTGTCAATGGAAGCAGGGGATCTACGGCTAATTCCAAACCTGTTTTAACATCCAAAAAAACAAAGCAGATAATGATTTTAAATACGCATAAATCTCACAGAAGGGGAAAAGAGCACTTTTAAGAAGCTAGCGTCAAACAGCAGGGCAGACACAGCACAACTGCTTGAGGGATTTATCATGCTTTTCCATTTAATTTTTGTGGCAGCTCTCAGGACCCAATTAGCAACTCTAATGCACAAGATTACAGTACACATGAATTTATTGAGCACCTTTGATCAAGAACATCTGGTTACAGTGCATACAAATCAAAAAAACAGACCAAAGCATCCAGAAATAAAATTATTAGTTTTCATTTACATAGATGTTTACATGAAAAGGTGACCAGACTGTTACATGGTTACAGAAAATTGACCACAATCAGTAAAACATAAAAGTTTGGATAAAAGCCACATAGGGAAATGAGGTGTGTTTATTGGGAAAAGATATCAAGGATGGTCCCTTTTAACTGGGAAAACACTATGTTGAACTAGTCAATGTAAGCATCAGAAAGTTTGTTGGGCCAGTCCTATGGATCTCAGCCACTTTCCTGGCTTCTAAGCAAAAAGCTAGTAAGGTCATACCTAGGTGATGCAGACATACATACAAATAACATCGATTCATTTGGGACAATATTACACTGCAAAACATTTTAAGTAAGTGTTTATAAAATTGACTTTATTAGTTATGGATTCCCAAAACCTGGGGGTTATAAATTCTGTAAATTAGTAAGTTATTTGATCATAAAATAATTTGAGTGGACTAGTGTAACCACAGCTGTAGGAAAGCAGTGAGACAAGCATACCTATCGTTGTAGAAGAGAGCACACAGCAAAAGGAAAATTGTGTTCAATGGACTTTGTAAATCCTGCTAGATTAGTCAGATGGATTTCAGAAAGTTCAATAAAGATATAGTAAACTCAAGGACAACAATCTAATGATAAAGGAGACACACGGTGCCTCTGTGCCATACCCAAGTCTACATGCCTTATATGCCTAAAAGTCCATAAGAAATCTGTAATTCTGGATTACATAAAAATCACTTATAACTCTGTAAGAATTATAATTGGGTTCAGAATTAGCAGATCAATCATTAAGAATTTCTCAAGAATAAACTACTTCTGAGGGTTTTTTTTTATCAGACATACCCCGAAAGAAAAAACAAATCCCAAAACTCTACATGCAGAGTAACACCCAGCAGAATTACAAGCTGATATATTCTCTATGTATCAATGAGTTTCTCTAGCTCCAAGTCTCTAACACAATAACAGAAAATACCCAAACTGTGCTTTCTACTCACTCTACTAGCTACAGACTGCCCCACATGACCTCACATGTAAAACAGACATCTGCCCAACTGTCAGAACAAGCTTAATGTGGTTATCCCACTTGAAAGTTCATGTACTCGTTAACTCAAATGAACCCACCAAAGAAACATCCTATGACTCAGAACAACAAAATCCCACTCCCAACCTTAAAGGCAATCAGCTGGAACATGCCTGTACATGCAGCACAGCTCCAACTTGTCACATTTTGAAATTTGGGCCTTCTAAATTTTACCCAAACATGACCCTACTTCCCTTTTGTTCACTGCTCCTTGGTATGGCCAACATACAGTTTGATGAATAAAAAAAAGTGAAGAAAACCTGGATATATTTGCCCTCTGAATACAAACAATTTAAATTGAAATTGCATGAAGTGAATAACGCTTTTCCTTTCCTATTCACACAGACTAGCTAGGATTTCACTTAATCAAATAGCTAAATTAAACATGATGAAGTCAATACCGATTCAACAGATGCATAGAAAGTCTAAACACAACATTTCAAAAGCTGATTGATTCTTTAAACACTGATATGAGGTAATTTTCAAACTTCAGGCCTCAAAGTATTTTGGGAAGAATATCTTTTCATGATAAAATAACTAGAAGTTGGTATCTAATGGAAATAGCCCAAACCTCAAGAAACCTTGGTGCGATGAATTTGTGATGCACCAATATTTTACCTTCTATGCATTGTCCTGTTACCTAAACCTCATAATGTTCATATGTCTAAAAGCAGTCAATTTTGCATTTGGCATATTTTATGATGTGGGATTTTTTTTTCAAGATCAGAGATATACAAAACCACCATATTTCTAATTTTATTTCATTAAAATCACTGCTCTACTAATTGAGTAGCAGGAAATGTCTTTAGATTGCCTTTTTTACATGAAGCAGGCTATTTAAAAGGAGGAATAATAAATGTAGGTGGTGCTATATTCTATGCTGCTTAAATATATAGCCCAGAAGGGTATGTAGGAATGACCCCCAAAAACTCGAAGGAGAAATCAACCTGGATTAAAAGAACCGTGAAATTGTTTAAGTATACATTTTATATATGTGTCATAAGAAGAAACTCATTATTTCAGTATTTTTTATTTTAATTTTTACATTCTACAATCTATTATTACATATACCTACCTTCAGGTAAACACTGGATAAGTATACGAAACACACATATATACAGCAAAACCAATCTGGAAATTCTTGAAGGCAGTGAAATTTTTGCCTGTACCCAGCTCAGGATATGGACCCATAATCTAGAAGAGGCAGCTGTTACTGCTCTTACCAACGTCTGACAGAGGTTGGACTCACACCCATGCTTCCAGTCATTTAAGTTTCACAAACTTTCCAAATCTGTCATATCATGCAACAAGAAAGAAATGTATACACAAATTATGCAGTTGAGATTTCCTGCACTGGGAAATCTCAGGGACTGGCATACCTAGAGCACACTGGAGCCTCACCTCGGGAAGATTACCTTCAGGACATGGTGCCCCCTCGGCCCCTACTCCAGCCCATCCTACTCTCCAACATCTTTCCAATTGAATGTTACAATATGTCTCCCCTATTTTAACAACATATCGGGGTTAATCGCTGACCAGCTCTGCCTGGTACATCGAACATCACTACAGAGCTGCTCTGAATCTGGTCTCTCAGACAAATCTCCACAGAAGATGCACATGGAACTGCAATGATTTTTAGTAAGCTGACAAACATTACTTTGCTTATTGAGGCAAGGGAAAGTTTCCTTCGTAATTACAGTTTTCATGCTTTCCATTTAGCCTGGTAGAAAGTGTTTGGAAAGTCCTGAGTAAACATTATTCATGTGTACAAAGACAGTATGGGAGGCGAAGTGCTTTTCCTATAAGAACAGAACATAATAGTCAAATAATTGGAGTTTAGTAAGTGATTTTTCCTTTTAAAAACCATCCAATAAAGAACATGCAAGGTTCATGTATTAGTGACTTCTTTCATTATTCCATTTAAACAACGTTTTCTTGCACCAAATTAAAACTTCAAAACCAAAAAGACTATATATGCAAGGTTTCTAGGACAAACCTCTTTGCTGAACCAAAGAACGCTGTAGTGATCATATGTGTATAACTAACGTAAAAGATGGAAATGGGTTGGGATGGGTGCTGGTGTGCTCTGAGGCCAATTCAAAACAAAAATCCCAGTGTGTCTGAAAATCCCTTCCTATTCAAGCAGTTATGGTTGTGAAGGTCTAAGGACATACGGCAGCAATACCTTTTTTTGTAGAGCAAATGACGTAGTTGGAAAAGAGCAGACAAGATATTGGGAGCACAAGCTGCTCTTCAGAATTCAAGGCAACACCATAAGTGCTGCTGGCATGAATGAGCCAGGAAGGATGCAGTGTATAAAGAGGTTAAGTGCTTTTTCCACTTGCAGAGCTCTGGACACACTTCTATTTAGTTTCCTTACAGCAAAGTTTAATGGCTTTAGAGCAAGTCTCCTAATGTCAGCAGGACTTAAGCACAAACTTAAATAAGGGACCTGAACAGGCCTGATATTCTCATGAATCAAAGCCTTAATGAAGGTGTGCAGCAGAGAAGAGATGGCCTCTTCAGAAAACCTCAAACTGAGCTGCAAGGAGAAGGACAGGAAGGACAAATCAGCTTCAGTGCTGTTGAGAAAGAAGCAGCAGTAGTTCAAACACATGCTCAGAACAGTATTCTCTGGACTGACACAGAGCAGCGTTTCCTTGCAGGCACCTAAACAGGCAAAAGACAGTGCCTCGTGCTAAGCAGTTTCTGACAACGGTATTTAATCTTACTAATAATATTTTTCTTAATAAGAGAAGAAGATACTTCTACTTTATAAAAGACCCAAACTAGAATGAACTACACACAATGACCTGCAACGTATTCAAGACTTAGAGGGAAGCTTTGCAGTGTGAACTATCAGCAGTTTTGCCCCTTTATCTTCTCTATAGGAAGTAATTTGGAATGTGGTAGACAGCTCTCCTGCTGCCAATTATTTTTCTCCCTACTTAGAGATGTTTGATTTATTGCTCCTTTCAGTGCTCTCTGAAAACGATACAGATTTAATTTCTTCCTCTGCAAGTTGTCCCTTACATTGACATTGGATCACTTCAGAGAGTTTGAAGATTTCTGCCAAGTTCGAAGAGAGTGCCTTAAAACAGGATGACTGTGAATATGCGGAAAAGATGCTAGCTGTGGATTACTTAGCACTTTTGTGCCTACACATCTGAAGTCTCAGTTGCACTCAACACCACTTTGCTTCAACTATTAGCACAGACTGCAAAGTCCCAAACCCATTACTTATTTTAGAATCTAAACTCATGAAATGAAGTAATTCGCAACATGAAACCAGTGCCTTTAATGAAGATTTTTAAATACATGAAGGTCCCTTTGTATAGTAACCTGAGCAGTTGTAGACTAGGATCAGAGAGAGAGGTTAGGGCACAAAGGGAAAAGGTGGGAAGCAAGGGATTTTTAAAACTGACTTTTTCAAGAAGCATGATGGTAGTATTTGAAAACAAGCACGTTTTAATGCATGTAAACAGCTGACAGGAGGCTGTCTAAGCACTTCTTTAGTTTAATACACATTACAACAAATGGAACAGAGAACAGAAAACCTGTGTAAAAAGAATACAAAAAAAGTCTGGTGCCTACCCTTCTGGCATAGATTTTTGTCTGTATGTTCCCCCACCAGAGCCAGTCTCACTTGAGGATGATAAGTTGCTTGGAGAATTACGGCACTGTTGCGATCTTGCTAAGGCAATGGATGAAACTGTGACGTAGACATCAGAACCGGGAGACAGCCTGTTCAGAGCAAACGAACCAGCCGCATCAGCAATACTGAACAGCAATATCATAGTGCAAAGCACGAAGGACATCATGCAAATTGTCACAACAGCAAAGAACGTGGCATCACGGACACAGTAGAAATGAAGTCAGTTGAAGGATCAGACACACTTCCCTCATTAATCTATTGGAAACCATGGAAAAATCAGCTGTAAAAAGATGGATGCAGGGAAGTAAATGAAGAGAGGCAAGTGTGGGAGGAAAATCCCAGCATACACTAGAAAAACATCCCATTTTCTCAAGTCATGATTTGTTTTTACAGATTGCTTGTAAAGAATAATGAAGCATAACATTCCTCACCCAAATAACAAACAGAACAAAATATTTCTAATTTTCAAAACAGACTCTTGCCTGGTATTTAAACTAACTGTAGAGAGTTCTCTATGCAAACTCTTCCAACAGTATCAAGCTTATCTCTATGCCACCAAACTTGTCCACAAGGACTAAAAAATGTAATGCTATTTATAAATACCTTAAAATTCCCCCTAAAAACTTAACATTCTAACATGAAACTACCTCAATATATCAGAACTCTGTTTGAAAATACAGACCTGAGTCATATGAAGCCTCCTCCTGTCAGAATAACCATACAGCAAATAAATGTGCTAGAATTGCAACACACACGCCTGGGCAGAATGGCTGGAAGCAGCAGGCTTATACTGCTGAACTTGTATATCCTGTTCTGTAGTTTAAGGCTTTTTTAGCTCATTTTCTGCTTTGTGCATTTTGTTTCCCAAACCCCAACTGAATTCACTGCTGCTAGCTAGTTCTTTGTTCTACTTGGTGGTAACTGAAGCCATTAAGAACTTCTGCAGTGATTTAAGCAGAGTTTGAATTACGCCATCCATGAACACCAAAATCCTACTGTGAATGCAAACCTTTACTCATTTTAACAAGGAGAAATACTGCAACTTACACAAGTTAAATAGCAATTTAACTTTTAACATTTAAAAAATGGATACTGACTTCAGTGAAACACACACTTCAGCACACAACTTGGGTCTGGGGATTTACAAGACCTTAGCCTAGCCACTTAACCTATATCTGTAAAGGAGCGGCAGATTTTAATCAGGTCTCATCACAATACTGTAAAAACTTCTAAAGTTCAAAAAGTCTTTCGAAAATGAGAAAACCATTGCACCGATTATTGTTGTATTGTAGTGTTGTATTATGTATGTGTATACACCCAAGGACTGCGCGCGTGTGTGTGTATCAAATGTGCATTTGTCCCCCTCAGTACTTTGCAAAAAAGCAGTAAACAAAATCTTAAAATGGAAAGAGCAGTAGGACTGGACCAAACATCTTGATCATCTGGGGTTTCATAAAGTGCATATGACTAAGAGTAACTCTTTTTCCCAG
Source organism: Pluvialis apricaria (assembly GCA_017639485.1). Lineage (NCBI taxonomy): Eukaryota > Metazoa > Chordata > Aves > Charadriiformes > Charadriidae > Pluvialis > Pluvialis apricaria. The sequence goes on along the minus strand of CM030012.1, from coordinate 40,951,488 downwards.
ACAATAAAGGAATGACCGAACACCTGACCATCACAACTACCATACAAAATCCAGTAATTCCTTTCTAGTCTACTGAACTGAATTTAACTTATCTTATTTATCAAGCAACAATTCTGAAACATTTGCTTGCAAAGAACATGGTTCAAGAGTTGAAAATTTGGGGAGCCATGAGCCAAACAGTTCATTTTCCCAGTGGCACACTAATAAAAATAGTTTGGCCAACAAAAATATGTGCTTTCAATAGCACTCACTCACCTATGTTGGCACACACATTTAAACTCAGTTATGCTTGAAGAGCAATATGCAGTTTAAAAGTATGACCTTTCTTCCCAGTACTAAATTAGAATTTATGGCAAGCAAACCAATTACTTCTCGAATAATTTCTGTAAAATGGAAAAACGCTTACATTTTCACTTCAGATTCAGTTACACCTTTTCTTTACTTCCTATGCCTTACCAAAAAGTGACAGCGCTGTCCAGAAGGAATGTCAAGATTTCAGAACTATGTCACAGAGTTATAACTCATTTACAAAGATGAAAGACCTCGAGGGCAAACAAAATTGTATTATAAATGTGATCTGAACAACAGCAATGAACAACCAGTCAGGTAGGACATCCTATTATTTAAAGCAGCAATACATTTTGTTGGTACAGTTCACAATAGCACTAACAAACTAATTGTGAGAGACGTTTCATTTTCTGTGAAACATATAAATAAAAGAACTTTAGAGTAAATTAGTTCGAATTGACTTTTTGAGCTGCTTTGAAATCTATTGATGAAAGGTGCTTCCCAAGACAAAAGGAGTATTGTGTTAGCAGTGTGCCTCTACAGTTAAGATATTCTGTGCTTGTCTTTTATTTATAATTAAAAACCAAACTAAACCAAGCTATTCTCTATTTCAAAAGGCAGCTTTAAGAAGAAATTCCAAAATGGTTAGGTGCATGAGTCCCATAATTGAATTTAAAAATAGGCCAAGCGTCCATTGCATTAAACAGATACAATTACATTGCAGACAATTGAACAGGGATTATACCATGCATGATTTAGTTCTAACAGATCTAGTTCATCCTGAAAGGACTGGTTGAGTCTTGCCAAATATGGGAAGAAAATCATCTTTTGTGCAGGGAGTGAGGGGGATGGGCGTACTTTTTTTTGTTGTTGTTTAGTATGACAACGCAGACATCGAAAGCATCCATCTTGTTCTTAATAAATTAATTTCCATGTCATTAGCTGTAATTTTCCCCACGTCTTCAGTATGCATAGGTACGTAATATACACATCACAAGAAAAACGTCAGCCTAGCGCACTTTGTGCCTATGGCCTAAGGCAGTTTTTAGTTGTATGACGACACACAGGTGCCTTCTCCCTTAGGACCTCTGCCCCATGCAGCTTCATTTTGTGCTACAACTTCTGCTGCAAGAGCTGCACAGCTGGGAAGTGAAGGAGGCACAAGCTGGCGGAAGAGGAAGGATGGCCTTCCAGTCAAGGTGTTTCAGTGCTGACTTAGTCAACTGAACTCTTATCTTGAGCTTGCTGCAGCACTCCAATATGACCACTGGCATATTTGCTAAAGAAAATTTTTCATTCATTGTCACTAATTGCAAGTTTCTCAAAGGCCTTATTTGATTCCAAGGCCCAATTTACTTCTGAGCTGAAAACTTCCCAAAGCAGCTGAAGTCAACTGAAGCTGTAATTTGAATATATAAAATATTAACAATGCTGGGCACACTTCCAAATATGAGATGCCCGACATAAGACACAGAAAACGATTAGAACATAATTTCTCTCTCTACCTTTGTTCTTAATCTGAAGAGGGCCAAAGACATCTCTTCTCACACAAGAGTTTGGAAAATTAAGTTTAATTAATACCCAGGAAGCATTCAGAAACTATAGTAATGGGCGCCACTGTAAAGCTTAGAGGAGAATTAATAATTGCATCTTTACAACAGGATTTGAATGTCATCCAGTAAATAAGGGATGGAGTAATGAAGAGGAAAATAAAATATTAAATAGCTCTTTTTTAATGAGCTGCATCCACTGTGTGAACTGAATGAGGCAGATGTACTCTGTTAAAAGAAATTCTTGTATTTTAATCAAAGAGGTATCAGAAAATACGGTTACACAAGAGTTCTGAATAAAATTGCACAGCAAATCTTAATTCTGGCTTGCTTACCTTCCACATGTTTGATTTCTGCAGTCCTAATAATACTGCAAGACATGACAGTTCTCTGAAAACACTGACTCAATGCTCTCATGTTAAAAAGGAAACCCAACCATTCAAAAAGGAAAAAAAGATCATCAGCAATTTTGGAAGATAACAAGTTAAAAAGAAAATGAAGTTATGCTGTCCATATTGTACCTTCCCACACCACACTGTGAACCTTCTTGACTATTTTTCTTCAATTTGATTATCGCATTTCAGAAAACACGTCTTATAAAAAGGAAAGATATAGAGGCAGGCAACAGGACAACCAGAGGTACAAAATGGCTTCTGTATGAAGAAACAGTGAATAGGCTACATGGCTCCACAGATTATAGAGAATTTTATTGTATCTGCTTCAATCCATACAAACATGAATTATATGGAATCAAGCAAACAACGATTATTCATTATCCCTCATGACAACAGAACAATTAGGAGACCCGGGACTATCAAGAGCCCTTAGTAGGCACCTGGGTGAAGAGCTACCACCCACAGCTGTTAAACACAGCAGTACAGGAGCACCTGGTGCCAGGCGATCTGGTAAGGAGTCTTTCTTTATACTTGTAAGCACTTCTGTGCTCTTCCCTGGTCCCTGCTGATGGCCACTGCCAAACAAGACAGACCAGCTCTTGACATGACACAGCACGGCTCTTCTCAGATGGTTTTGGAACACATGAGTTTGGCCACGCAGCCAGGTGTACCAACAAACCTTTGATTTTCCACTGCTACATCCAGCTCTAGGTCCTGGTGCCGGTAGGAAATGTGTAATATATAATCTCATGTTAGTACACGTTTTAATTTGACTAATGTTATAAAAATTTTAAAATAAGAAATCTTCGAACCCCGTGAGGCCGGCAGTGCCTGCGCTACAGCGCCCACTTGGCAGGTGGCAAGATGAGCACAGACACCTGCTTGTTTATATTAGGAAAAACGTCACTGATCCAAGCTGCAGGTTAGGATTTTTATATAATATGGGAACAGTTTAAACTAGAATCTACATGCAGGAACTAACCTATAAACTACTACTGGCACAGTTACTGTCACTGACTACACACAGGCCTCGTTCAAAGAAGTATGAAGTTTTAGGGCAAGACTGTGCTCCGAAGTCCTCAGTAAGACTTAAAACCAGTTGTAATGAATATTGTTCTAATAATTCCACACTGTGGAATTTTACAGCCAGTGCTTGACCGCAATCATGCTGTAATTCAGTTTTCCGTTTGGTTTAAAATATTGACTATGCTGAGAAATTGTCTAGTTAAGAGCCTTATGCTTCTCTCCAGAACGGTACCAAGCTGCACACTGAAGTGCGCAAGTCCAGCAGCACGCTTTGGTTGCTGGTTTTCACGCTCCTCCCATGTTTGTTCAGTCCAGTTTTAGTTAAGACTGGTTCCAGTTTATAAGTTAACTAAGAAGAGATTATCACCTAACACTGTCTCATCTCCTTTCTCTGCACATGTTTTTCTTAATAAAGTCTGGAAACCAAGCGTACAAAATAAAATCTGAAAATTGGGAGAGGGAAAAAAAATAATATCAACCTCTAAAATTACACCTTCTCCAACAACATTAGCTCTGGCATACTTCACATATATGTGGTTTATGTATCACTCTGATATTTATTCTAGGTTATAAGCTATACAGTGTCCCGTGTGGATTAATTAATGTTGTGAAAGTAGCCGTAACTTGGAATTTATTGCATTTATATTATCAGATTTTTCAGTCTTAATGTTGCAGTAACATTAGAGATTTATTTCAGGATTTATGAAGTTTTGGGTTATTTTTTCTGCATGCATATATGCACATCAATCACAAATACATTCAAGGACCCAGAATACTATGAGGAACAGGGAGAATTTAAATATAAGCTAGTGAGTTGGATAAATGAAGACAGACCAATAAAGGCAAATTTAAGTACTCTGCTGGTTAGGCACAGGACTGGGCATTTGTCTGCCTTCTCAGAATCAGGGATCATCAAGCAAGCTCCTCTCCTACCTACAATACCAGTCTCCATAGGGAGGCAAGATGTTGTAATATATATAAAGTGAAATTCTCTTCTCAGGACTGTTAATGAAGCTTTTATTTATTTATAACATAGCCAAATGAACTAAAGTGCAAATATCAACACGGGTAAAAAATAAATTTATTTCACTCAGTGTGCGCATTTAGAGACTCTAGCTATATAAAGTGATCATCAGTCAAATATCACTAGTAGGTAATTCGGAGAGTTACACCTGTACTCCCTGTACTCTGAGAGCACTTTATACCCAAAGAGGGAAACGCTTGTCTATTGGTTTTGTTTCAATTAAATCCCTTAAATTTTCAGGTTTTTTTCTAAATACTTATATTATGTCATGGATTTATTGCTTATATGTTACCAGTAAAATGAGTACCACGCTAGGTCTGATACATCAGAAATATTATAATGCCTCTATTTCATTCTTTGAAATCCCACCTGCTGGAGCTATGGCTAATGATGGTACCGACCTTCTGCGGTCCTGGGCCATTGCTACCAGTGCTCGTTCAAAAATCATCTCAGATTCAGAGCTCAAAGAGCCACATGGATCAATTTACTATGGGTTTCTCAGCTGTCACATCCCTTAAAACATAGATCATAAACTATAGATTGCCATTTCTTAGCAGCAGATGAGTCTGCCATTTCTGGAGCCAGGTGCAGTGACGGTAATGAAGAACGTGCAGTGAAAGGGCAGGAGCAGAGGGATAAATGCCCGCTCCAGTCTCAAAACAACTAAGTATTAAGATCAGTTAAACATCAGCAAATCTGAACTGCAGTTCAGCACTGCAGAAACACAAGTGATAGCTAGAGATATCTAGACCACAACCAAAGATTAAGATTGAGGTTACGACTATAATTTAGTACTGAAATGACTTATTGATGCTGATCTAAATAGGTAAATTTCCAGCCCTGCTGACATTTAGGCAGCAACTTCTTTTTGAAAGTGAAGCTCTAATGATACTAAGGAAATCTAAGATATCTGTACTGCTTTGCTAATGAGCCATAATGACAGCTGTTTTTTTCTAAAACCCCTTAAAATTGCTCCATAGAACATAAATACTGCAGAGACAGACCGTGAAGTAGCCATTTTGAATACAGTGGAGTCATGTTTATAATGATGGCAATTAGAGGGCCCTTTTTCGGATCACAGGGACCACCAGCACAGATGCCGGTACCTGTATTACCAGGTTACCCTTGGTCCTCCATTTCTCCAACCAACCGAGAGCTGAGCAAAGAACAAAGCGTAGGGAGCAAAGCCCAGCAGAGCACCATCGCTGCTGCCCGCACCAGAAACCCGCTCAGATTCCAGCACCTCCGCACAGGTGATGTTTACACTATGGACAGTACGAAAGTTAGTAGTGAAAAATTAAATAAGGCAGTAGTTAAGAGGGATACAAAAAATCTCATCTTTGTTGGTCTTAGAGATTTTACAAATAAGAAGTATCTGAGCTTCCCAAAAAGGAAAGCTTTCTTTTATCATGCAGAGAGAAGACAAATGAGTCTTGGAATGAGCTTATTGCCTTTCTTTTCCCCCTCCAGTGTTCCTTTAAAATGATAAAAATGTCTTTTTCTTCACTTTAACTGGAAACATGTTAACCTTATGCAGCTGCTGTTATATTTAAACTTGATCCAGCCAAGAATAACATGTTTAGCAGACCAGAAAGATAAGAGAGAAGACATTTTTTCAGGCATCCAAAAAGATTCCTGGCCAAATTTAAAAGATACTTTGATAATATACTTTTAAGGATGAAAACATCCAATAGAACCTAACAATAAAAACACTTAAAAGAATGTCTAGAGGAAAAAAACCCCAGCTATGTGCCTTGAATATGAAGGAAATGGAAAGTCAAAGTTTCACTTTTTGAAAACAAATACTGAGTATATGGAAATGTAATTTTCACTTTGCAAACATTTGTCAGGCCATAACTTCCCTCTAGAAGCATTCAGTGACTGGATAAATCTTGGATGCTTTAGGTGTGCGATGTTGCCCACATAGTGTTTTATGCTCAAGAAAAACACAGTTAATAATACCCTGTCTCTCAGTGCAGCCAAAGGCTCACTCTCCTTGCACGAGCTGTGGAACGGCCAACCCGAGACTCTATACAAAACTCTTTGGTTAATACCATGAAGAGATGGAAACATCTGAAAAAAACCCAGCAACTTAACTGAATCTGATCTTCCGCCACTGCCTTAAACTTTGCCTGGGTATTACTATTCCTTCCATAATTACAGAGGGAGATTCCACAGCATTGGAGAGAGCAAAAAAACCCAACACCCCAACTCCTATTCCTTCAAATTCAGCATCTGCCCGTCTTCAGCTGTAACAGGCAGATATGGCCTGAAGCCATGAAATTTTTACGTTGGTCCAAATACAGCAATAGAGAGATAAGTCTGGTGTCTCACTGGCTTCTGCAATCTTTTTCACAGACAATCTTATCAGGTTGTCTGTGAAATTATTAGTGCTTCCAGTGTTGCAGATTTTCTTTTGCCAGTCACACTGATGGGAACTTTAAGTATACATTTAAGGAATTTATATAAAGGTACAACTGGGGGAGCGCTCTCTAATCAGTTTGGGTGCAGAAGTACAATAGTGTCTAATGAAAAAGAAAGTAAGAAAATTAAGTCCTTACCAACTATTATAATTTCTTAACAAGGTGTCCTACACAGAAGTTTCAATTTCACCTTGGTAGTTTCTTGGTCTTAGCTGTACCATCTTTGAACTTTTTTTTTTATCCTCAGTTCCTCAGGATGTGAAAAATGCTTTAAGTGAATTCATTAGAACTCTCTTTAAATTTTCTACAATATGCATTTTATTTCCACTGCTTTATATTTTTCAGCAACATAAAGCACGATTAGAATCTGTCTACAGCTTTTTTTTTTAAGGAATTGTCCAAAAAAAAGAAATACAAGCTACAAGCTTGTTTCCCTCAATAGATCTCTTTGTAAATGTAGAGACAGTGACAGATTTGTATATATAATCAAAACAATGACAGTTCATTTGAATACTATCAAATACATCTTTTTCCATGAAAGAATGAAAATACTGTGACAGGATACGCCTGATACCTTTATCTTAATAATAATCGCTTTTTTGTTTAAAAAACACAAAACAATAAAAAAAACCCCAAACCACACTGGAGAAATGAAAACTTAAAACAATCTCTTCTCTAGCCTAGAAAGTTCAAAAACTCCCAAATCAGATAAATTTGCTTTCTGTGCTGGTCAGAATTCTCTTGCTAAAAACCCTGTTAGATGCTATTTCCACCTTGGGAGCTTTAGGCAACTCCACTAAGCCTACAAACAAGCTAAAATTTTGATTTACTTCCTCAAAATGCAGAAGTTCAGGAACACTTAAGATCTAAAACTTTGATTGTAACTCATTTAAAACTTAAATAACAATACAGCAGTTTTAGAATACCATCCAACACGGGGAAACATAGCCTAACAATTCCATAACACTTCATTTTGTGGTTCATCATGCCAGGAAAGGTATTTCCTTTTGGCTAATGTTTCGCTCATATTCATGTTGCCTTTTGACTAATTAAAACCAAGATTAAAAGCAGTCTTCAGATACTTAGATAAATCTATTGCGCTTTTTTCCAGACAAGATGCTGAGCAGCAATGAAAAGCCATTTGTGAAGAAGACACATACCTCCGGCTCTCCAATGGGCGTCCATCACTAGAGATGCTTCGTGGGATGTTGGCTGCTCGTTCTGGGGGTGGCATTTTCCCTTCTCCTTTCCCAGAGCCAATCCTAGATGTCACTGGACTTTGTATTTGGGATGGTACCTGAGCCACGTGAGGTCCCTGTCCTTTGCTTGCATTTCGCTGCCATTTGTTATTATTTCTGAAGGGAAATTTGAATTCATACGACATTCCTTCATTCACTTTGTATTCCATCACTGGCATACGGTAGTTTTCTGAAGAACTCCTGGAAATGAAGGAATTTAACATGCTGCTGTAAAAAATAAAATAAATATATCCTGTTCACAAGGATAGAAGTCTGAAGACAGAAGCTGAATCAATTCTATGAAACAGAAAATGTAGGATTATGCTTTTTAGAAACATATATTTAACAAATTTTGATATTCTTCATCTGTTTACTGGGTAATAAAAGCGAAAAAAATCTGCTAGAAGGGTATCCCCCCTTCCTAATTTAAAGAAGTCATGGGTTTTACAACTTATTTGTCTGGGTGCAGATAAGACCTGAAATGGTTGTTCTTTTTGTGATTAATCTTTCTGATGCACAGACACCCGTTAAAAGACAAGATTCCCATGAAATAATGCATTACATTTCATTTTCAAACATCTTTGGCTTTGGAGTAGCTCAGCTGACAAATTTGCACATCATGAAAACAAAAACTTGCTAAAAATTTTAGATGCAAAGCCCAAAAGATGACCTTTGCTTCCTGAGGGTGTACAGGAACGGGACAGCATAAAAACTGGGAGTAAAACAGGACATAAACTAATGCAGTCCACATAAGATGCAGGGCAAACTTCTGCATACATTTAAAATGAGAGATTTGGAGAGTAGATGTGACCTTCAGCTTCAGTGAGGATAATTTTGGTACTTCTCTTGACAAATGCATACACCTCTATTTAAGTGATTTTTTTAGTTGTGATTACTTCATTTATCTACATACATCATTATCTAATGGGAAGGAAAAATAAACAATCAGTGCAAAATTTTCTACTTCTAGCTCTTCCACCAAGTGATTACACCCCTAGTGCTGAGAAATACCAGTATCTCTTCCCAGCTACAATACAAAACAGGTAACTTGTTATGCTGTTATGCTGACATAAGCAAGTTGTGCAGTTGAGCAGAAGTGAAATAGTCGGTGCTGAGGTCCTGCACAATATACACATTTTTGTGGTTTTACAAGCCCTCTAATCTTGACCTGCAAATTAAATCAGCAGTTGGAAGGCACTAGATGTGCTTCTGAACCACCTCTAGTTCCAGCTTCATCTGAAAGGAAATGTCTGTGTGATCCCAGGCCATTCTGTGAACCAGCCCATGGTAGATGGGGATGATCAGGAGATTTGTTTTCAAAGTCCACTCACAACCTAACTAAAATCTTGATACCCTTGTTTTTTCTTTTATCTTCATATTTTAAGTCTCTGCTATTCCTTCCCTAGTGATTACATACTTTAGTAGTTTGGGTTTCTCTTTTTTTTTTTTTGCACACCTAGTTACAGTTTAAGAAGCAAGATTACACAATTTCCTCTTGCTGCTGTGTCCTTAACTTCAAGGTCAGCAATAAGTCCACTAAATGAGTTCAGTAGCAATGTTTTAATCATAGAATTGTCATGGCTGGAAAAGGCCTTTAAGATCATCAAGTCCAACCATTATCTAACTCTACTGGGCCCACTTCTAAACTATGTCCCTGAGCACTGTATCTAGACAGCTTTTAAATACATCCAAGGATGGTGATTCAACCACTTCCCTGGGCAGCCTGTTCCAGTCTTTGACAACCCTTTCAGTGTAGAAGTTTTTCCTAATGTCTAACCTAAACCTGCCCTGGCGCAACTTGACGCCATTTCCTCTTGTCCTATCAGTTGTAACTTGTGAAAAGCGACCAAGGCCCACCTCTCGACAACCTCTGTCAGGTAGCTGTAGAGAGCAATAAGGTCTCCCCTCAGCCCCTTTTTCTTCAGACTAAACAACCCCAAGTCCCTCAGCCGCTCCTCGTAAGACTTATTGTCAAGACCCTTCACCAGCTTCGTTGCCCTTCTCTGGACCCTCTCCAGCACCTCAACGTCCTTCTTATACTGTGGTGTCCAAAACTGAACACAGTACTCAAGTGTGGCCTCACCAGTGCTGAGTACAGTGGGACAATCACTTCTCCAGATCTGACGGCTACACTATTCCTGATGCAGGCCAGGATGCTGCCTTTTGATGACCATCTTTTAGTAGAGATATAACCGTAACAAGGCCTGCCTCTGTGTAGGACATTAGAATGTGAATCAGGGTATTTCAATATATTTTTCTATCTGCTGCTGACCTTGTACATGTGCCTCTTGGTAAGTCATCTTATCTAACTGCACCCCTGCTCTTCCTCCTTCATGCCAACCAATTTATTAGGATAGGGACTGCTTCTCATATGAATGTACTATACCAAGCAGAACTGATCTTCATTTTAGTTATGGTCTGTAGAAGTTACTGAAATACTAAATGGCCTCCAGAGGACACAATGAAAGGACTCCAATTTTGGAAAACTGACTGCCAAAAGAGAAATTGCTTTGTGCAAAAATTTAAGTAAAGTCTCTAGTAATATATGTAGGATAGCTACAATTCAAGACACAGTTCCTAAACCGTAATGATTTTGGATACAGCAAGCAGGATAAAAAGTTGCTTTATGAAATTTTATAACTAGGCAATAACCCACCGTGAACCTTTGCTCACTACAAGACAAGAACAAAACTCACTGATGCTGAGTACAGTTTCTCAAAAAGTACAGTAATTTCTCTTCCTGCTATGGGTTTGGATACACTAAAGCTAAGCCTGCTTTTGGCTGTACTTAATTTAGTTCAGGAATAATAGGATCTGTGCTTTCCACACAGATTTTTCTGCTCTAATCCTTTTGCTATGATTGCAGCTGAACTTTCCATTTGCTCGGGCTGCTAAATACTGTACAAAAGCTTTCAAAATACCTCATGGGTGACCTTATGCCACTGCTCATTTTAATCCCTGACATGTATTCAATTTTCCACTGACAACTAAAGGACAAATAAAACTACTTTTCTCTCTGCTTCTGTTTTGCTACCAGTTACAAAAGGAGTTAATATGGCTCACAGTAAAACCAAACATGGATTCTTCTTTTATGCAAGTACAAGGTCTCTGCTCGGAGACACAATTTTGTATCCATGTAACAAATATGCATTAAAGTTCAGCCTCAACATTAAGTATACAAAGATTTAGCATCTACCAGTACAAAGATATAGCCTGATTAGAAAACAGCAGTGCAAAACACTCTCTCAATGTCTCACTGCAAGGAACATGTTCAACTTTGATATCTGTACTTGTTTCTTCTTGGCAAATCTAGCACAAACCCTGAGCTAGCCTGCAGGCAAATTTAGTCTATTAAAGATCACCCCATTTTAATCATATAGCATTTGCAAGATACTAATACAGGATGTCAGGAATATGGGAATCAGATCTAGTGATGTGGCTGAACGCTACAAACAACTGCAGAGAGTTCAGATGGGAGCAGTAAAAATTATAAAAAGCTTTAGTATGAATTCAGGAAAAACGGAGGAACTTCATGTCCAATTTAGAAGAAAGCACGTATTACTGCTTATTTCTGATCAAGCAACATTTTAAAGCTATAAAAGCAATAATACAGTCGACACATGCCTCAGGCTTAACATGGATAAGAAGCCAGAGAGATGCAGCAAGACCTACTACTGAGTAAAAAAGAATTAGAATTTGCAGCAATTTCTCTGACCAGATCCACACCCTAGATAAACTCTCATCATTTACAGTCTTACATTTGTGAAAGTAGAAGAATGTAAGCTTATCCATAGCTTTCAAGAATTACATCCACACACCCTGCAAACTACCAAGAAATGGGAAAGCAGGGAGGGAAATGCACGAATAATTTTGATGCATCGTAAACACATAACTGTCAACCTAAAGGTGTCTGATTTCCATGTTAAATTCTATGGAATTTAAAGGATACGTGATGTTCTTCACACATTTGATTAAACCGTGGTATTCAATGAATATTTTGTGGGGCCTGGAGTCCGCGTATGGGCAGTTTTTCCCACCCTCCTCTTTCACCTTACAATACCGGATACTGTATTATAACTATGCCATAGTTTTTGGGAGGTTAACACTTATTCTGTGGTGTTTCTCCCCCCGCCGGCAAAATCAAGATATAATTTCAGACCAAATGTAGCTATTATACAATACCTGCGTGGTGTGCAGTCCTCATACGGAGGGACAATAACGACCTTCACCGTTACTGATGTTCTCAGAAGATCAATCATTTGCTCATGACTCAGAGTGGCTACAGCCACCTTGCAGATCTCCACTAGCCGGCTGCCTTGTCGCAGTCCTGCCTGCCACGCGTAGCCGTAGGGCTCAACATCTGCCACAATGCCTTCATAGTTTACGTGGAAACCAAGCTGACCCAGGCCATTCCTACGCAGAGTCATCTCCACCGTTTCACAGCCCTTAGTCACAAGCTGTGAATTGAAACAAAGACAGAACTTAATGCATGGAGAAACCCTCAGCACTAATAGAGGTTTAAGGGCTCCATTTTTGTACAATCAACCAACTCCCAAGACAATGGTGGGACACAATCAAGGAATATATACCACAGTCCTGGGTACATAATCAGCTAAAATGGGTCTTGTCACTCAAACTAGTATTTTCAGTACAGTCTGATTATCCAAGTTCTGCCTTGAAATTTTTACTGAAACCACAGGAATTTTAGAAAATACATGACAGCACACAACAGAAAAAACACACTTCGTTACACAAGCATCTCTACTTTATCTTTTACCCTTTAGTAACTGAACAACCGTTCTACATTTCTAGCTGTTTCAGTAAACTGTAAGATTACTTTCAGTCAGTATGTGGTGGTATGCAGCTACTAAGCACAGTAAACTGGGGTCTATGCCAACTCTTCTATGTACCATGAGCATGAATACTGTCAAGAGCAATTTAATAGGGCCTGGTTTTCTTTTTTTCCTGGTCATTATACAACTACAGCTGTGAAATTACAGGAAAGATAGTGAAGCATAACACATTCTTTCATAACTGGGTTTAATACATGCATTCAGAGAATATCCGAAGGTTGCAATAGGGATTGGAACTGCACCCTGCTGGCAACATAATAAGTCACGTCTCAAAGATAGTACAGCTTCGTTTGAAACAAGATACAACAAGCCTATAAAACAGATAAACAGAAGGAAAACAAGGAAAAAGAAATAAGGCAACACTTCTGTACTTATTGCGTGGGAGCAATTTATGCATCCGAAGGGCCTGCTTGCCTTTTTTTTTTTTTAAAAAATATATTGAGACATTTTTGACACACACACAACCAGGTGAGGTTGGCCAACATCTGACAAAAGTGAAAGCAATATCGGATTTTGAGAAATAAAAGCAGGAAAGTCCTTATAGATTTCCTGATAAACAATTAGAACAGCTTTAGGGATTCCAAACATTACTTAAAGTGAAGCCTTACTTGGCAGCGAGGCGAGAGGAGAAAGCAACGAAGGGGAACCAAACAAGAGAACACATTCTAACCTCCAGCCTTTTGACGATCTCTTTGATATCATCAATGTTGCTGATGAAGCTCTCCAAAGAAACACATTCACCTCTCTCATAGAATATTTTGATATTTGTGTCTGTTGAAGTCCACCCTATCACATCTCGACAGGAGCAATTGAAGACCACGCTTTTCGTGTCCTGTTCAATGAGGACTACAAACTCATTAGAGATGCCTAGGAGACAGTCTATTTCCATACCCTTGCTGTAGTCTTTTGCATGGACACTCCATACAATAGCACCAGAACTATAGATCTCTGCTCCTGGATAAGGCTTGGACTTTTCTTTCTTTTTTGAAGCAAGCGAGATGAAGGGGAACTTGCCAGAAGGGTCAATAGGTGTGTTGGTGACATTCTTCTCTGCCAAGTCTTTCAAGTACTCTTGACGGGTCCTGGTGGCCATCGCACGAAACTTTTCTGATTTATGAGCAGCATTCTCTGCATTAATGACTTTGGCTAGTAAGAAGTCCCTGAACACATTTGATTTAGGAAACGTGACACCTTTTGGAATAGGTGGTCCAAAGGATGGTACATCTCTGGATCTTGTCACAGCAACACTAAAAGAAATAAAAGAATAAGGAAGAAGCAGAGTGTTTTGCTGTATGCAAATTCAGCAGTTTTTTAACACAGAAAATACATTTCCTTTTCTCCTTAAGCCCTCAATTTTTCTCTCCTTTTCTCAGCACTATGCCTATATTTACATTTTAATCTTGCGGGTGTGGAGATTATGTCCCCCTTACCATATAAACAGAAAGCCACTTATTTTTGCATATAGGCATTTTTGAGTCATCCTCAGTACCACAGCTTAAAGAGAGCTTCAAGTGCAAAAGCGTGCTCTTTTGATAAACTAATCACTCATGTATGGTAGTTCTGAATTTTGTTGGTTTTTTACTATAGACAGAAAATTTAACACACACTATTATGAAGGCTAGCTTATTTGAAAGCAATGCAAAGTGTAAGATTAATACTAGAAATATAGATAAAATGGACACATTAAAGAGACAAAGACAATAAAGGCATCTCAACAAGGCCAGTTTCACTGTTAGAATAATCTTCTGTTGACTGAATGCATATATACACCACACTACTGATTATGGTTTAAATTTCTGGATTGGAAATTGCACTGTCTGATATCGCATGCTAGTCATAGAAGCAGACTCCAAAAATACTCGAAATAAGAAATTTCTTAGAGGTTTGGAGACATGTATTATTAATATATGCTTTCTTTTTCAACTCTTCCTTTTACATTCCGTGCAAAGTGATGGACTGACAGTAAGATTGCCTTAGGCAATGCCAACAAGTTTAGCTATTCTCCCTGGTCAGTTCTTTTTGCTACAGAGCAGACGAGAGTTGTTTGGCATCACTGAAGATTTGCCACTCCAGTCCAGTATCATTCACTTAGCAGTCTGTCCTAAGAAGAGACTGACCACTGTACTTCGTGTACTTCAACGGTTTTGTGACAAGAAATGCTCTAACAGCTTGAATATGATTTACTACATATCTATAACTAAATCTGAAAAAGCATTATCTAATTTTGGCCAAAATATCACAGTAATGGAGTTTCATAAAAAAATAGGATGGAACCTGAACACACTAGAAATGTATGTCGTGTTTCATTTGGAAGACTAGCTGGTATTATTTTCACACTTTGTTCTAACTTACCTGAATCCTTAAACATAGTCAGAGAAATGCCCTCAAAAAATCAATAACTGAGATTGCAGAAATACTAGTAAAGCTTTGGGTGGGAGAGGCACACAGGAACACCAAAAAATAAAAATTAAGTCACCCAGTCTTTAACCCTATCTTCTGTTTTTGGGTGATGGGGTGTTTTATTTGTTTGTTTGCTTTGGTTTTTCTGATTATATTTTCTGGGAACTGATATTGAAAGATGTCACTGACTGTCGTATTTCCTTCAAATGTATGCCAATATGCAAAAAGTATACAACAGGGGCTGCTCACGATGCAACCATCTGACTCTTGATCACCTTCAGTGGTCCCAAAGGGTCTGTTGTTAAGAGACAGAAGCCTAAGTGTTAAACACAATTACTGGATGTAATGAAAAACTACCAGACTTTTTGTTTGATTAGGTTTTCAATATCATGAATCACAGGCGTAAGAATTTAATCTTTAACATATGCTAGAGAAGTTTAAAAAATTGAATGATGCCGACAGAGAAGCCAGACTTTTGAAATATTGTTTATCTTAGTTGGGAGGGAGAATCACTGGCCAAGACAGTGCTTGATTTTTATTCCTTTTATGTAGTTTTTAATATAAATTCCACTACATTTTTATGCTATATGGCTTCCTGTTTTGTCTAGAGTTATGAATCTATGAAACTGTTCCAAATAATTCAGTGAAAAAGAGGTCAAACTTACTTTGAAAAGTTTCCTAGAAAAACTTTTCATAATGGAATTCTATAAATTTAAATCAAGTGTTTGCACTGAGAGGACAAAAAAAGAAAGGATTTTAATCTTAAAGACAGTACACAGAAGATACAATGCTTTGGTGGTCTCCTGTATCTGAACACGGACACACTCAAAATTTTTTTTCCTACCTGCTCGTCCTCCTCTTAAAATTTAAGCCTGTAGCATCATTAAATCTGAAATTCTTAAACTTTATTCACTAATAGTAACCAGTAAGGTTCCAGCCCTTGTAGCTGTGAAGACTTGAAAAATTAAATTAATTCAGCAGTCTGAAGGTCAGAAATAGAACCCTGAGATATTTAAATTTATTACAGTATAGCAAGTATAAATCTTTCCCATGCTTTTTAAAAGGAAGAAATTGAAAATATGTAGTCATATTATTTAAAATAATAATCCAAAGCAGATCTTTCTCTGTGTTCGTAATATCCAATTCAAATGGAAAATGCATCTGTAGCCCTTGTGTATGTATTTCCTACTTTCCCTTTACTTCAAAATCAGTTTCTGTACACAATAAGAGCTGAAAACATGTCTAAAAGTTTAAGAACAAGCTATGTCTACATAAATTACATAGCAGTGGAATTTGTCAATAAGCTGCCTTAAAATGAGTATCAACATGAACATGCCTGCTCCAGAAGAGTTTAATACACATACAAAGTTCAGCATCAGTTCCACAAGTGCTGTGTGAGCTTTACGAAAAACTTACAGGGAGGAAAAAGCCTTTAAACCTTACTATACTCACTTGCAAAACTTGAATACACCATCTCAGTCACTGCAGTCTTAGCTCTTCCTCTAAATAGGCACTTGACTGAATGAAACACTTAGGTGAAGATTTGTATCTCAGTAAAGACAAATTAATTCTAAGGCCACCTCATTTTCAAGATAACTACTCTGAATCCGTTAATCTGACGCTTCATATTTTAAATAATGAAGCTTTATAAAAGTTTGCTCCGATCAGTCAACATTCAAAAATAAACATACATTAAGAGGTCAGGATATAACAAAGGTAAAAAGTTTTATTGATCGTAAAAAGAAGTGCAAGTCAAAACCATTATTTCTATGTGCTTTCAATATGGTTAAAAAATTACGCTAAATAGGAATCTCTTCTTGCAATTCTTTAGTGTAGTTACTATCAATTACCATTTTCTATTTTAATCACATTGACTTTAAGGTCACACTAAGATTTTTTTTTTGCTGCATAATGCTCTAGAATTTCTTTGTTGGACTAAAATGAGATATGAAATGAAGATATTTCAGACAAAATATTTCAGAGAGCTTAACTTCCTTCTGAAAGATTAGTCATACCTTTTCAACTGTCTGAATTTCAAAAATGGAACTTGCCCAAATTATCCAAACAAAAAGTGAATTTATAAGAATCAAAATAGAAATATTCTTCTAGCACACTCTTAATGAAGAGAATAAAAAGGAAATGAGAATGGAATTTGAAAATCATTCCCAAATGCTTGATTTTATATGTATATATATGTGTGTGGGTACACACATACTGACAGCAATTATTTCCTCATTGGGTGTGTTTCTTTCATGTACTCATACGTGTCTATTTACTTCTTTAAAAGCTTTAAAGCTTTAAAAGTTCTAAATTCACATGACCCAAAATCTCCTCAATCCCTATCTTTCATTACTTTTCCCTACTGAGAATTTAGAGAGGAATGACACCTCCTTTTGCACTCAAATTCCATGCTTTCAGTGAAACTCGTGATAGCTACCTGTAACAAACGCTGTCAGTACAAGGACCGTGCACTCTTACAATGACGAAGACGTGCTGGAAGTGGGATCGAATGTTCTTTGGGCTGAATGGTTGTGCTCCAGGCTCCTGGAAAACTATTGTCACAATATCATTTCCAATATGTCTTTTTCTCAGAAGCTTAAACGAAAAAGAGATGCACAGGTTAAAACACAGTCTTTTCACAATTTTATCTATTTCTCGTTATTATAAATAACTATTGTTCAATTTTTTTCTTCCAAATGATACTTCAAGCTGAAAACTGAAACAGCTGAGGATTTATGAGACAAGTACCAGAACGTTAGTTACTCATCTAGTAAATTTCAGGCAGGGCATTTTTATTTTCATAACAATTTCATTTCTACATGTAACATACATAAGATCTTGTTAGGGAAAATTTTTCACTAAACGAAGAGGAAAAACAACAAAACCTGCTAATATCAGAGTAATCAGTGATACATGGAAGCTAGAAAACATTCCCCTGTTCACACATTTTTACAAGCCAGAAGTAGTTTCTATTTCAAATCGAAAATAGTTGTCACTGTCCTTAAGACATGCTATAATAATTTTCTGATCGGCTTCTTTCAGTAAATCCAAGACTACGGTAAAAGAGAAAGGTAAACTACAAAGTAGTATATAATTTAGTATACAAAAGCAAGCTAAAAAAAATAATGCTGTTATCTTTTATTGTTAAAGGAAATGTCTATTTTATTTGAAGAAACGCAAAATAACATTGTTTCTAGAGTAAAATGCATACACATGATACACAACAAGATGGCTTAGTATTTAACAAGGCCAGGTAGTTCAGAGTAACAAAGCAGGTCAACCTACATAGTTCTTTAGTATAATAAAAAGTTTTAAAACAAAAGGAAAAAAAAAGGATTTTGTCTCATGTCTTTTTGTGTAGTGTGCTGGACCACCCACTCGTCACCTCTGATTCTGTGCATATTAGAAGTTGCTGAATGCAATCCTTAAAGTGCAATGGACTTTGCTGCAGAAGGCTGAAAATCATGCCAGATACACTATGGTCCTTTTGACACAAGATATGAATTCTTATTTATGTAACACAGATGTGCTACTGACACTATTGTTTAATATTTACATCAAAGCTTCAGTAAAGAATGCATAATTAAATAGAAGACAGCCCTATGGAAAAAAAAAATCTACCTATGATTTACCTACAATGATGTGATTTGCTCATCTTCCTGACACAGAGATGGCCAGTTTCACTTTTGATACTTCTGATTTTTAAAGTGTTTTCTTTGCTAGTAACAAATAAAAGTTGCGATAAATTTTCAATAGTTCAGCTACTTTTGAGATAGAGGAAAAATTAATTGGTCCATCTTACCTGTTGCTTGTTGTTTGGAGTATATGGCAACATAGTAGAAACATGGAACATGATTTCATAGTCCTTGTATGTTGTGTATAGAGAGTGAGTACCCGTTGAATCAGCTTCAGTTAAAGAGAAGAGAGAAAACAAAAGCATTATTTAAAAAAAAGTTTTTAAACAAAGTTTCATTATTATCAAAGAAAATCATCAAGCAAGACAAGAATTCCTACTCGTCCTTGATCCTAGCCGAAATGTCAGCAAGTAAAAACTTACCCAGAGTTTATTCACCTGCTAAAGCAAATGACACATATAGATGGCACATACGATTTTGAGTACTTTTCCCAATGAAGAACTTGTTAGGAATACGGAATTTATACCAGAAAACCCTGAAGAAAGCCTATTTAAGCATGAAAAGTCTGAAGTAATTTTCAGACACCACCCAATATCTCAGGCTAATTGGAATGAAACTGAACTATAAGGAATGTGAAAAGGACTTCAGAAAGGAAGGTAGACAAGACACTGCGAATGAATACCATGCATAATTAAATATCAATGGACACATAACCCAATGTATGAAAGAACAGAACAGGTTCTTTTAAACATAAATATCAGGACTCTAACTTAACTGTAATGAAGTCAGATAAAACCTTCACTAAAACAGGTGCTTTTATGGATAGGTGCAGTCAAAAACTCAAACAGTATGCCAGCATGCTTACAGCTGATGATGGAAAAAGCCCACAACAATGACATTAGGATGCTGGTATATTAATCAAAGGTACTCTCACCTGTTTTGGGTTCTGGCCACCCTATTTTAAAAGTTATAGAAGAAAGAGAAGGGATCCAGAAACAGGCCACAAAAATAATTATACGTGGATGGAGAGACTTCCATGTGGAGAGAAAATGATAAAAACTAGGATTATGAAGTTTAGAAAGAAAAAAAGAAGAGGGGATATTATTAAAGTTTACAAAGTGTTGGTTGCAGACAACACTTTACTACAGACAAATTGGGAACTTGTTTTTACTTTTTCTTTCTCTCTCAAAAAAAGAGACCTTGAAAAATGTTCCATTAATTTAAGTAGTAACACATTTAAAGCTGAAATAGTGAATATATTCTATTAAATATAACTGCTGTCCACAGTGCAAAATGCCTGTTTTCAAACGGAATATTAAAAATAACTAGATTTATATATGGAAAAAAGCATCCTGGTTATTTGAAGTTATATAAAACATACTACTATATTATATAATCCAGCTATTTATAGCAATGTATTTTAAAAAGCTGTTAAATACTACACCTTGGCATTTTTTATTAGCAGAGAGATCATGTTACTAAGGAGATAATAGCTCAGAGATTCATGAGGCATTTACAATAACATAAATATACAGTTTATTTACCCGGATTTTGGGTATAAGCTTTGACAAGAAGTTTTCATTTACTGTCAAATTCGGAATAATTAAATAGAGGTAGCTTTGCTGTAAATGAAAAACCACAACATCATCCATAAAATGAAATGGAAAGTTTCCTACGTTATAGCTGAATAGAAATTTTTTATTTCCAAATCATCTATATAGAATAAAATGGGAATAAGAAAAAAAAAAGATTCCTTGTATCTCATAATAAAAAAAAAAATCAGTTAATGTTTCAAGGAGGTTGGGCTCTCTTTTCCAGCACTCAACATTGCCATTATGAAAAACTAGCTAAATGCTAAATATTTTCCTTTCAATGCTAATTACAACAGCATGACAGCTGAAAGGGAATCATTTCATCTTGCACTCTACCGTCTGCCTGATCACTACAATGCAGGCTGAAGGAGGCAGATGCACCCGAGAGTCACCTAAACATCAACATAACTCCTTACTAGCTTTTTTTATCTAATTAAATATGTTAATTCGTGCATTGTCTTTCATAAATAGAGCACACAAAAATATTCCAAAGAACTGGAAAGGGGGAGCAGATGCAAAAAGAAAGGGAAGCGGGTAAGCAGACAGACTAGGGAAGGAAGGCCCCAAAAGAGGGAAAAGGGCCCAAAAGGAGTTGGGGGGGAAAGAGGAAAGGAATAAAGCAATTCTGACAAATAATATGCTAGAACAACACCTATGCATTTAAGCCAAACTTTCACTTTCCTGGATGGACTTCATTTCAGTCAGAAAAGTTGGTTTGTTTTTTTCAATCTCAGAACAGCACTGGTTCTGCAAACTAGGTAATAGGGCGACAATCCAAACGACACATTTAATGACCCCAATTATTTCCAAGTACTTCACAGCTTAAACCCTGTTATTCAAATTCAACTAAAAACAGAAGTCCATACCCACTGCACTGTGCATCTTTCTCACCATTCAGATTTCTTTGTTTTTACAAGTCCAGAATACTTTTTCTGAAGTACAACACAATAATTGCAGGTGTTTGCTTTAAATCAAATCACTGCCATTGAAGTAAAATCCAAGATAGCACACTGGAACAGTATCCACCATTTCAAGGTCAGAAATGTAAGCCAGCACTGCAGTCTACTTTGATTTCCTTGCATTTAATGGAGGCCCGAAGGATCTACATATTCATTAGCACCTTTTTACACTGAAGATACCCCCTCCTGCCATCAGTTTATGGCATACCTGCTGATGCTGCCTTCTTGGTCTTGTCCCATTACTGGACTTGGTTACTTAGCTAAGGACTTATCTGATCTTCTTTTCCTTTCATCATTATTCACCTTTAAAAATCCACCTTATTCTTCTGTCCTTCCAATGTTTCTCAGCTGTCTTCACAAGGACTGTCTTAACAGACTCCCATTTAAGTGTTCTATCCAACACCAACAGCGCTCAAAACTGTGACTGACACCAATAATGTACTGCTAATAAATTCACCTCACTGAAGCCACAGGACTTCACTGTCAGCCTGCCTCTACAGCAGCTTCTAAACCCTCTGCACTAGAAAATTGCATAGAAACCAGTATGAGTAGAAAATCTGTGTTTGAAAGGAAAACACGTTGCAAAGAATTGTAGGAAAACAAAAAAATAAACTATCGTGATGAAGCAGAAGGAACAGCCATTTCTACAAACTGCAGCAATGCTCACAATTAAAGGCACAAGAACAAGAAGTTTCAGAGCTTAACGTTGTTCCCATCTACCTTTGCTGTCAAAAAGCTGTCTTATTTCTAGTTTCTCCTAGTTATCTCCGAATTCAGCACCTCCCAAACCTGCTCTCCTTTCTGTTATACACAAGGATTACACCAAGGACTCATGTTCAACTTCTGTAATATCCAAGTCATTTTCAGACACTATTTCCAAGGACAGAATCCTTTATTTATGCTTCTTAAGCAACCTAGGAACCTCTGACCTTTTTTGGCTATTGGTCTCCCAGCGAATGTCTGAGACCCAACAGTAAGTCTATTCTTCCACGTGGTTGAAAAGATGTTTAACAGTACGAGTTCAGAAGATAATCGATCTGTATTATTTCATTAGAAACACTGGGATTTATTGACAACCCCTAAACGAAATGTCAATTTCAAGTCCATTCATTCCCTAGATTTGTAACCTATATAATCTCTTCAGTGCTGTTTTCAGATTCTTCTCATGTCCTAACCAAATGTCATGCAGTAAAAACATCTAATACGGAAACCTACCATTATTAGCTAAGTTTGTAATTCCATCAAATAGATAATTCATAAACTCCTACAACTCACATTAACCGATCTTATTCATTTCCTGCACCAACCACTCTGCTGGACACACATGCCAGGTTACCAGGGCTAGCATTACCCTGCTGATCCCATTTACCAATTTAAAATATCGAGAAATAAGAATAAGTGAGGGGGAGGGAAATAAAGCATGCATTACAACTAGAAAATGAAGGAAAATGACTGAAGTTATAATTTGAAAGATTACTGTGATGTTTATTACTTTAAAGTGATGCCCACAAATTTCCTAGCAACCGTGGGATAGATGACATTTTCAAGCTCTATTTCCTATCCAAAGTCTACAGGCTGCCAGGAGATAGACTGCTTCCCCTCTGGTAATTCTAGAAATATACAAACAAACTTTAAAAGTAGCAGCTCTTTTCCACAGTGGCACTGGCAGAGATCCAAAGCAAAAGCCCTTGAAGGATCCAATATACTTAAATAGGCTTTCAGTTAATAGGATGCATGAGATTCCTCCTTTTAAAAATTGGCTCTGTTATGGATACTTACCAATTAGGCTCCTAACTCTAAAAATTTCTAAGAACAACAACTGTTCTGAAACTGCCTTTTGCTAGAGCAACTTTACTTTGCTAACTTTGCATAAATTAAAAACATCTTGTGAAAATTTCCGGAATACATATACAAATGAGCTTGCCTCCACACTGAGAAAACCTTCCATCATGTCTTACATCACACGTCTGCTTTTCATAGGTTGCAAAATATTGTCAAAGGTAAAGAAACAAGCGAATTAGCCTACATAGCTCTGACCTTTCTTGCAAGTTAATGAACAGACGTTTGTTTTTAAGAGCATCTTTGCAATCAACTGTGCTGACATTAAACAAAATTTTTACACTGAGGAATGAGACCACAAGAACTATTTCATGACAGTCACCTCTAGCAACAGAAGAGCACAGAGGTGGAAAATGGAGAAGCTCACTTCCTAGCTGTGGACCTCACCATTTCAACAAAATCCTACAAACCTAAGTCATGGTAAAAACCACAACCTCCTCCTTCGCAGGCTTTTCTGTGTTAGGGCCAAGGCAGAAAAGACAGATTAATTTGGGTAGCTATCAAAGATGTACTGCCTGTCTGTATTGTGCTGTTCACATATTCCCCATACCTGAATACCGCTCCTGCAATCATCTCTGGTCTTTAGCATTTTGCCTACCACAAGGTGGCTTTTTTTTTTTTTTTTGCCATTTCCTGTGCAGAATATGCAATAGGGGTTTCCAAACGTAGCTATCCAACGAGCTCAGTGCTGTGCCCCCAGAACACCATGTTCTCTCCCACCCCTTTCAGTCTGTGCTTTGCATCTTGGCAGAAAGGAAAACATAGCACCATCAAGATAAATTACAAAAGTTTGTTGCCATTGTTCAAATTTGCTGCTGTCTAAACCTGTTTGTTAAGAACTCATGTGTGCTGCGTAGTCCCGTGGTTCCTCAGTGATCCTACAGACAACATAACCCAAAAGATTTCAGACAACTTAGAGTTCCTAAGCAGTTCTAGCTGATGAGGTCCCATGCATGTGAGATCGTAAACCTTGACTGAAAAAAAAAGTAGGAAACCCTTCATGAAAGCAGCAGTTTCCACTCAGAGCATTCCTGTTCCTCTCTGATCACAGTGAAGTGTTCATGTAAAGCCTCTCGATTTTTGTATTTTTAGATACAGAATGGAGCGGGTAGGTCTACTGGGCAATGTGAAAAAGACATGTCAGCTCTCAACATGGAGTAGGAAGCCTTCCTTTCTAGAAGCCAACTCATAAAACCAGGAAAGATTCAGGCAATTAAAAGTTTACATACGTGTCCATTTAACAGGTGCTACACTGTAGTACATAAAATCAAAACCTGACAAAATTATTTCCCTGAGTCAGAAGCAACAAGAAGGACTCAAACATTACTGGAAAATTCTGCTGTTTAGAAGAAAATTTCAAACAAGTACTTAAGACACAGTTACAGCTTTCATGGGCATATCTGAGCAGATGAGTCAACTCTTAATCATACAGCATTTGCATGTACTAGAAACCAGTGTGTGTGGACTGACACCAAAAAAAGGTTTTATAAAGATGCGTTAAATAACTAAACCAGAAGAAAGCGAAGAGAAGATTCTACTTTAACTACGGAAAGTAACAAGGAGGTCACAATATAAAATCAAAAGCTATGAAATAACAAATTGTTTTACACACACATTTGATTTTTGACCCATCTTATTGTCCTGGTTTGAGGTGAAAGAGGACCAATTTTGTTCAGTAACTTTGCTTCTTAGCTGGGCCTCTTCTAACTACTGAAATTAACAGCATATTGTGCAGACAGTGTTCACGCTCTCAGAGTGATGAGACCTATGTTTACAGTTGATGCCCAGGCATGGTGTGCAGAGAGGCTCCTGCTTATACTCATTGCTACAACACCCAAGGGCAGATAACTTTGTTATTTGCCCCGTTGGAGGGTGAGAAGCAGAAAAGCGAAGAAGGGTCCCACCTGAGGGGAGGAGCAGACAGGACAGGTGACCCAAAGCTGACCAACGCTCCATCCCATCTGCCTCACACTCGGTATAAAAGCTGAGGGATCAAAGGGTCCGCCCTCTCTTTTTCTTCAATGGTGAATGTCTGAGGAGGACTCTGTCTACCTTTGATCCCGATCCTAAATGCAGACGCGGAATCCAGTTCCCGTGCGTCACTGAGTCCACTCTGGGACTTTCCCAGTGCCAGACAGTGTTGGGATTGTCATCCTGGGAGCTTGATGTGGTTTTGTATATATTTCATTATTTCCTTTTATTTTGTTATTAATATTTCATTAAAGTAGATCAGTTCCTTCTAAACTCATAACTTTTTCCCTCCTCTGCCTCTCTCTTTGAAGAGGGGTACAGGGGAGCATCTGTCGGTCTCATCTGGGGTCCCCCACATCCCCAGTAGCCAATTCGGCCTCAACCACAACACTTATTTTTATAACTGATAAAATAACCCTTTGCAGCTGCAGAAAAGGAAAACCCAGCCTGACAATTATTGAATGATTCCAGTAAAGCCAAGGAAATGTTACAGCAAAAAATTGCCTGGATCTCATCTGGAATCACGCATATAATCCTAGCCACTAAAATAAGAGAGAGTGAATTCAAACTTGGATGAGTGCGTAAGAAGGTTACCAGGTAAGACTGTGGGGTGGGGGAAGCAGAGAAATCCTCGTGTCCCATACCAGTAAGAGAGACTTGGCTTATTAAGGGTAACATCACAAAAGCACAGAGGAGGCACAACTGCCATGTGTAAACGCACTCAAGGGAGTAACTACAACAGACAAAATGTAAGTATTGCAACTAAAAGAAAGCTGGCTTAATGGTAAATGTGTGTGAAATAGGTATTCATTTAGGTTTAAAACCACAGGAAGTTTTACAACCCTCTGAGGAGTGATGATTAGGCTGATCAAGACAGCCCGAGGAGATGCCAATGTGATCCCTGTAAGAATCAAGGACACAAGGCAGAATGGTGGAGCACCAAAGCACAGCAAGTTACTGTATTTGTGACAGGAGACCCATGACAAGAGCACAGTTTTTGCCGCACTGAAGTTGATGAATGCTTTTCAGCTTTTGTGAATCACCTCCTTATTTAATTTCCTTTGCTGCATGTGGGCAAAATAACAAAAGATTTCCATAGGAACTGGTGAGTTCCAATACTCAAAGAAAAGGAAGACAGGCCAAAATTTCCCCCTGAGTATTTTTAAATAGATTTGCAAATTGAATATAGAATGCACTAGCTGATAAACAGGTATTTCACAAGCTTGAGTCCAAGAGTAGGGAATTTCTTTTATAGATACTGTCACACAAGATCATCTTTTCACTGCATTTTTGTTGCAATATGTTTTACTGTTAAAGCTGATAATATAACTGCCAAAACCAGTTTAATTTCCATAACTCAAAAGAAAAAAAATCACAGAGGGAGGAATACATTTGATAGCAGGAGTAAGACAAAACTGCCTATAAGAAAAACTACATGCAACAGACACAGCAGAAAGGCAATAGATCAACTTGTCAAAGTGGAGTTACATAGATGGGTTCTCAAAACCTTTTTTGTGACAGTCTATTAGCATATCATTAAAAAAATTATGACATACCAACTGTATTGATTACTCTCTTTAGACAACACACTCATGATGGATTTGCAATGCTGATAATGGTTCCATAGTTACTGGTTTCTTGCAGCTTTGATGATAATTTCATAACAAATTAGTACAAAAATCCAATAATTAGAGTTGAAAGACCATATGGGTATGGGACACATTACATACTGGCTCTGCTTTCTCTTCTAATATTGAACAACTGTCTTCCTATAGCAAAGAGGTTATTTTTAAGAATTCTCTACAAAAAGTCAGTTAGCGACCATATAATGCATTTTGTTCACTTAAGGGAAAAAAAAATGAAAAAGCCTTACTCTTTGTATCCAGCTGAGCACGGTATTTTTCAAATCCCTTGAGTCGAACTCGTTCTCCCAAGAGCTGAAGAAACTCCTCAAAGGCTGGACCTGCTGATTCATTGTTATACATTTCCTCTTCTGTGCTTTGCCCAGCTTTGCAGTACATGATACCCACCTTAAGTTGGTAACTTAACTGCAAAAGGAAAAAGATCAAGATCTTATATGTATATCAAGTGATGCAGCAACTTATTTAACTTCAGATTTTTATTAAACCCATAATTCATAAAGAAAAAACCCTAATTATGTCTAATTTCAAATGTTAGTCTAGTTCCAAATACTCTCATTGTTTTGCACCATAATTGCCTTGATGATGGCGTATTTCATCTGAGGATCTCAAAATGCTTTCCAAAGTGAAACAAACATTAATGTACCTCATTTCCAGGAGGACAACACTGCAACGTGCAAATGGTGAATATCTTACATCGAGCCATGTGGCAAGTGTTGGCTGAGAAATGTCAGGAACACAACTCTCACTCTTAGGCTGGTACCATGGTTACTATCCTATACCAAAGCTTCCACACAGAAGGGTAGGGCACAGCATGTGCTCATTTCTATAGTAAGTGACAAAATTAACATTCCCTCACTTCAAAAAGAAGATAAAAATTATTCACCTATCAGTGCATTCATCTGTTAACAATGTTGAAAGAGTCCATGATGTTCAGTTGGCCTTCTCTGACTTAAAAATGCAGTAACAAAGAAAACGGCTAAATTGAGAAATGCTGGGAGTACTTTAAAGGTACTATTTACTAGCATAGACTTTCAAACATATTTGTGCTTTTTAGTTCCATTTTTCCTCTAATTTAGTGTTTGATGTTCCTAAAACAGCAGAAACTGTAGATGTGAATAAAATAATTTTTTACCCAACCACAATTGTGATTCTTCAAAGCAAACTGTTCCCACCAATTCCAAATTGACGCACACACAAAAAGGACCACATCTGTGTCTTTTATGCCTGGACTACAGAAACAGAAGTTACAGAAGGGAAGAAAGCACCACTCAGTGCCATTTACTGCCAAAACCAATTTCACAGGCAGGAACGCTGACTGGCAAAGCGCAAAGGAGAAGGCGAGCCTAGGAGTTCACGCATGTAATTCATCTAGTAAAAATGCGTACTTATTGCAGGGTAAATAATCGTTCCTCCCACACATGAATTTCTGCAGAGGCTCCATTTTAAATAAATGCCAAACAGATCTGCTAGAGCAAGATCACAAGAAAGTCTATCGAAACTGGCATGAGATTTACAAGTTTGGGCTACAGGTTAGTGGGAAGTGAAAACAGTTATTTGCAAGCGCACTGGAAGCAAAGTCATCTGAATATACTGTGATTTGCTCTCAAAGCTTCTGTAACAGGTCATGACACAAAGTTTTGGAACTTGCTGGAATGATGTGGACGGACACACATAATTAAACTGAAATCCATTAATTTTAACTTATTATATTTACAGTGGGATAATTTAAAAGCCCTCAGAAGTGATCCTACTCTGTATCTTATTAAAGTAAATTTTAAAATTAAAAAACTCTGACAATTGCAACTTTACTGTATTTTTCTTCTAGTACCAAGGATGAATGGTGACAAGGATAAAGTATTAGCAGTAGGAAAATAAGCGGGGGGGTGGGGGGAGAAGGGTAAAGGTCAACCTGGCTTGATTACTGAAGTTGAAGAAGTTAAGCACATGTAATGAGTCACAGTTCTAGTCTGTTTCTTTTTTCCCCTCCAGGATGTCCCTTACTTTATCATCTGACACAATGACCACCTGACTCTAGTCTGTTTCTTTTTTCCCCTCCAGGATGTCCCTTACTTTATCATCTGACACAATGACCACCTGACTTACACCTTTTAAATACGTCCAAATTTCTTATGATAAAATATGAACACAGCATAGATTCATAGAACGGTTTGAGTTGGAAGTGACCTTAAAGATCATCTAGCTCCAACCCCCCTGCCACAGGCAGGGACACCCCCCACTAGACCAGACCACTTATAGCCCCATGCAACCTGGCCTTGAACACCTCCAGGGATGGAGCATCCACAACTTCCCTGGGCAACCTGTTCCAGTGCCTCACCACCCTCAAAGTGAAAAATTTCTTCCTAATATCTAATATAAACCTACCCTCTTTCAGTTTAAAACCGTTACTCCTCATCCTATCACTATGCTCCCTGATAAAGAGTCCCTCCCAGAGCCCCTCCCCACCTTTCCTGTAGGCCCCCATTAAGTACTGGAAGACTGCTATAACGTCTCCCTGGAGCCTTTTCTTCTCCAGGCTCAACAACACCAACTCTCTCAGCCTGTCCTCATCTCAATCTATTTCTTATGAAAGAAACATTCACAGGCCAACTTCCAAAATTGCAACTTAAAGGAACAGTAATAATTTTAAAAAATTATCAATTTTCTGCCTTGAAGTTATGTTTTTATCTCCTTTTCTCTCATTGTTAACTATTTGAAATTCTTTCTGTGTAACTATAAAGGAAATGTGCTCTTTCAGCACTGGAGACCCAACCAAACCCATTCACCTTTTAAGAATGAAGACTGCGTATTTTGGGCACCAACTTATTAAGACTTGAAGTAAATATTTTTATTGGTAAAACAAATACCAGGCACATGCAAATTAATGTTACAATTTACTATTATGACTATTTATTGCAACTCCCCATTCACTAAAAAAAATACAAAAATACAAAACCACCACCAGTGTACACAATGCTCAAAACAATCCAGGTACAGATGGAGGGCACACGCTTTTTTTTTTTTTTAATAAAACATTCTCATGATGACTGTTTGGTTAAGATTTACATTTTCTCAGGAATCACAAGAGCTAGATGAGATTTGCAGGTGCATTTCTATGATCTCTGCTTAGCTAGCAAACTACACGATCCCACTCACTGCAAGCTTATTGCCTCATAGCAGCCAAATGTAGCGCCTTCGCCAAGAGGGCTACGTGGTCTCACAGAGAACCTGGACCAGCTACTGCTGAGATGTGGGAAGGGAGGAAGGGTGGCGAGAGGTGACACTGCTGCTCCTGCCAGAACAACTACCATCACTTTCCATATAATCAGTAGCAGGTCCTGCCTTGGACCATTCAGGCAACGTTTACTGCTCAGATACGCTCTCTATCCACTCCCAGGGAAATACAATGGACGGAAGTGTTTCATGGGACCACAACACCTTAGCTGCACTGCTAATTACAATAGTTTCTAGTATCACGGAATCATAGAATTGTCTAGGTTGGAAGGGACCTTTAAGATCATTAAGTCCAACCATCAACCTAACACTGCCAAAACCACCACTAAACCATGTCCCTAAGCATCACATCTACCCGTCTTTTAAACACCTCCAGGGATGGTGACTCCACCACTCCTGGGCGGCCTGTTCCAATGCTTAACAACACTTTCAGTGAACAACTTTTTCCTAATATCCACCCCAAACCTACCCTGGCATAACCTGAGGCCATTTCATCTTGTCCTATCACTTGTTACGATTGAGAAGAGGTCGACCCCCATCTTTCAGGTAGTTGTAGAGAGCAATAAGGTCTCCCCCTCAGCCTCCTTTTCTCTGGGCTACACAAACCCAGTTCCCTCAGCTGCTCCTCGTAAGACTTATTCTCCAGACCCCTCACCAGCTTCATTGCCCTTCTCTGGACATGCTCCAGCACCAGTCTTTCTTGTAGTGGGGGGCCCAAAACTGAACACAATACTCGAGGTACTTAAGTTCGGACAAAGAAAGCCATTCTCACCAAGCACACCTACACTATTTAAGCTTCAGTTTCAGGTGAAGGAAGTATTTTCAAGGGCATAAACATAAATGGGATCCGCAGCATCGATGATCAACCTAACAACTGTCCTTTATTGCTTTGAAAATGTCAGCCTAAGAAACTAAATAAGGACTATGCAAAGAGCAAGATACGCCTTCTAGCTGTGTTCTTAGTTTTGCTGAACTTCAAAGAAAAAACAAGTTGCATAAGGACAACACAACCCCTTGAATCAAAAAAAGTGGTCTGGGGGAAGAAAGGCATGCAGTCTCCATTTCTACACCTACTTCTGATAAATCTAGGGTCCTTAGAATCACATTAAGTCCAAGTAAAAGCTATAAAAGGAGTTCAAGCATGAATTCTGCTGTCTAAAACTCCTAAAGTAGGAGCTTCATTTTAATAATCTTAAAGTATTTACATATTTATATATGTGGGAAAAGTGCACTCCAAGTATTTGTCTAGCACCCAGTGAAAGACAGCAGAAAGCACATCTTGGATTTAACCAGTCAGCAAGTTTATGTTATAAATATGGAATTATATTAAAAACTTACTGACATTTCACAGTATTTCTGTGAATGAGGAATTGCCATAAAGATAAACTTCTACTGGAATAAATCAGTAATTGCCCTGATATTCAAATTTTTAAATCATATTTGCAAGTAAACCTAAAGTAAGTTACCATGAATTCTGCATTCAAGGCAAAGATTAGTTGATCGTAATTAGCCAGGAAGCTAGCACAGCCCTACGGAACGATTGGATTGCTTTTTAACAAAAACCCATTCAAACGAATGCATTTTAATAAGTCAATAAAAGAACAACTAGGTGACAAGCCATGCGGGTCATATGTACAGAACAGCAGATGTTACCATGACTCTAGCAATCTAAGGGGAAGGAAGGAACATGCAACTTGACATACACCACCAGTAGTAAATTGGGATGAGAATAACATTCCCATTCTGACACTGGATGTCATACGCAGACATTGAAAGAGTAAAAGAGACAGAGCTCAGCCATAATAGTGATATGAAATTCAGAGAAAATATGTTGCAGTGAAAGACTTGAAAAGTGCAATCTGTTTAGTTTATCATAAACAAGATCAACAGATGATTTAATTGCTGCATACAAAAACCTTTGCTGGAAAAAAAAATCTCACACCATAATGACTCTTAAGATGTAGCAGAGAAAGATATCAGAAGTCTGGAAGTCAAAAACAGATACATTCAAATAAAGAACTGTAAATGCTTAAATATGAAAACAACCAACTGCTTTAAGACCTCACTCAAAATATATAAAAAGACAGCTTATCTTAATCAAAAGTGGTGCATGCATTTGGCTCAATGAAGGGGTTACTGGGTGAAATTTAATGGCTAAGTCAGGCTGAGGTCACTTTATAGTCTTAACTCTTAAATTTACAAAACATCTTATTTGCTATATCAAACAGGCACCTGTTCCTGCTATAATGAAACAGTGCAACACTCAGCAAGAAGTGATAAACATTCTGTGTACCTAATTAGTAGAGCAGCTGTTACCCAAATTCTTCTGTTAGCTTGGAATTGATAAAAAATGCAGCTTCTAATTAGTACAGAGTGTGCTTATCTTTTTCTGTTAGAAGTGTCAAACTGTTTCATTACCACAAAACCAGAAAATACTTTGATGTAGATAATACAATTTTAACTATCACTTGTCCTTAATGATTTTCAAAAGTTTAAGTAGCAACAGAAAATCATACTATACACTATACCATGGGAGCTTAGTGACATGTAGGATATGAAATAAGCATAATTTAATCTCACACTTTTTTAGACATAACTGACCTCTGAAGACAATGATGCTAGATTACTTTTCAAATTAAGTATTTACTGAAAATAATTTTGGAATTTATTTGTTTAACTAGAACTTTCTGCTAGATTTTTTTTTTTCTTTTCCCCATCAATTTCCCCATCAACACTATTGAAATTGCAGGTTCTGGATGGGCATATCTGGAAGGTACTGATCCTTGAATCCAAAGGCTCACTTAAGGAGCTATGTTGAATTAAATTCCATTTTCTCCACTGCTGAAACAGAAAACTTTGGAAAGAGATTGAAAGGTATCCTTGAGTATTCAAGTGCCTGACAAACGTGATTCCGGATGAAGGGCAGATTAGGTCTAGGCTCAGGTAACAAATCATAAACACTGAATATGTGCATACTTGGAATCACTGCTCTAATCACCTAAAGAAGACACTCAGGCCTCCAAGTTACTAGGATCTCATCATGTGAAAGAATAGTTAAACTGAGCAGCGTAAGCATCTAAAGATTTCATCCTTTTTTTAGCAGGCTATAGGGTAAATCCATCTCTCCTCAACCTTATATGTTTGCTGGCTCATCACTATTGTTTTCTGCGGGAGCCAATAAGCACATGCAGGAGATACAGCTGATACAGAGTATACTTGAATTTCCAAGACATTTAACAAAGCTTTTTCTTCAGAAAGTCTTAAAACCCCTAAATAGCCAGGGTACAGAAAAGGACCTCACTTATACACGTAACTTGCTAAAAGACATAAAGAAGCTGAAGAAAATGAGCAGTAGAGTAAGGCAGGGATCTGAACTTGGATATACAGTATTCAACACAGACTTTAGCAATCTGATAGAGGTGATGAACAGTAAGGTAATGAAGTTTGCTAACATTACTGACTTATTGCTCTACAGTACTGGAGTTGAAGACTGGCTATGAAAGCAATCAAAGGAACTTATGATAGTGGATAAATAGGCATATGAACCTCAGTGCAAGTAAAGCCTGAAGTGGTCTATGTGGTATAAAGATACCCAACTTTGTACCTACAGCAATGAGTTCTGACTTACACCTCTAAGGAACAGGATCTTAGGCGTTCATGAAAAGATACTTTCAGTGTTCAGTAGGAGCCATAAAGCAAATAAAAACATCAGTAAATATTACAGAGAAGAGATAAGAAAGTAAAGATAAGAAAGAAAGATAAGAAAACCAAAATTTTTCCCCATTTTCAAACCACATTGTTTTAAAATAGATGTGGGAGAGGAGGAAGGGAACTGGAAAAACTCCAGAGAAAGGCAAAAGCATGACCAGAAGTACAGAACAACTTCTACCTGAAAAATAACAACTGAACTAGTGCTTACCAAACTGGTAAAGCAGAGGGGCAAGATAGAGAGCCCTATAAAAGCCTACAAGCTATCAGGAGCTAGGAAAGTATCACTCCATGCTCATCCTGTTCTCATATTCTTAGCCAGGCACCCTCCATTGATCATGATCAGTGAAAATACTGGGCTGCACCTACCTTGGGCTGACTACACATAACCAAACCTGTGTCAGCCGGGATGCTTTGCGATAGACACAGCTACCCATTTCTTCATCCTCTTGTATCATGTTCTTAGTGAAAGAGATGAGATCCTGAAACTAACTGGAGGACAGTGTTTTGCTCAATTTTTGCTTCTGGTAGGTATTTATTTGGGGATTGTCTTGTCCATTTTAATAACCAAATCACAAGGTAGCTGACAAAATCTTCATTATAGCGACTTATAAACCTGTTTAGAGTAGCTATATTCTCTCCCTTGTGGGGCAGATGATGATTAGACCTTTTTCAATTTTATGATGGCAATGTTAGATTGACAGCAAGAAGAAATAATAACATAGATGTTAATTCTGTGCAGGAAAGGCTGATCATGAGAAGCAAAAAGGACCACGAGAAAGACAGTGTCAGTACTCAGAGCTGTTAAATCTCACTGTTGAAGTTTTTAATCATAAAATTCACTTCACTCATGTACTTTCATTTTGCTAGGTCTAAGCTATATAGCTAATGAGCCTTGGTTCCATCTTTAAGAGACCAGAGGAATATCACTTAATTGAAAATCACTTTTGTGAAGAGGTGTAGAATATTTTGCCATGTAGTTTGGTTTCAGAGGAAGAAAAAAAAAAAAAAAAGAAGAGACAGGCAGTACCCCGACAATGGTTGTGCCAATACAATATTATAACAAAACATTTAGTAACATGGGAGATTTCTGTTCTTATTACAATAGCAACAAGAAAAGCAGAACAGAACTTGCTTCTCCCCCACTGCCTTTGAAAAACAGTCGCTTAGTCTCTTTTAAAGTAAATTAAAATGGACAATTGCCATCTAAAACTTCAGCCTACTTAGACCAATGAACTTGATTTCATACATACCAAAGATTCTGCAAAACTTGGGGGAAAGACATGCAACATAACTCTCCCTACAGATGACAGGCTTTAGTTTAAATGAGGCATTTTAATAAACTGCCTCTAATCACGTAAAGCTAAAAGGTAATTTTGCAGTTCACAGCAGTAATCTGACAGTTTAAGACAATTTGTCTCATTCTATAACTCTGCACTTACCCCTTGTTCATCCAGCTTCATAAGCTGTTCTGTGACTTTCGGAGTGTTGAAGGCCAGCCGTAGGCAATGGATATTCAGTTCAGGAACCACATACTCCAGCACTTCCTTTAGGGGAAGTCCCCTGGCTGTGCAATGCTTTGCAGTTGAAGGGATAGCATCTTCCAGCACAGAGCCTCTTAATGTCATAAGCTAAGCATACAAAACAAAAATAGTTTATATATTGAATTATGCACTGAGAAAGGGTTGCTTAGCAATAGCAGTGGAGCAAAACATACTATTTTTCCAATTCTCAATAGAGATTGAGGACATTAAGTAACTTATGTTGCATGAAACAGACACTGATATGCAAAATGTCATTCACTCCGATAACTAACATTAGTCAGAATATTTCAAACGATTCAACAGATTTAAGTTTTATAGGAAATGAATACTTGGAAAAGATTAGTAGTAGTATTTCTAGCAGAGCTTTTCAAAGTATAAAAGTACGCTTCTCAGGTCTACCTACTGTAACATATAAAAGTGGGGGAAGTAATTTTCCTCCTCTTTGCTTGCTTCTAGCTAATATAGCTCCTGTAAGTTTCTCAAGCTTTAACGAAAACAACCTTCACAGTTTGGTCTGTATTGGATGTTATGGAATAACTCACTCACTGATAGGCTTACTTGTATTCTGTGTAATATAAACATGCAGCATAACTTTGTCAGGAGATGCCTGGATTATACATATGTAGAGGAGACAAATCTATTATCAGTGCTGAAAAGCACACAAACACCACGCAAACCACCTGGTTTTGCCTGCTCACTTCCAGCTTCTTTTACTATCATTCCTGAACTGCTTACCTCACTGGTTCTGAATATGATCCGGTAGTTGTATTGAGGTCCATTTTCTTTGATTTCATCTGGCTTCTCTCTTCTTATACTCACAGCTACGGGACCCAGGTTCTCATCTGCCCCAAAATAGTTCCAGTGTTCTTGCATACAAAAAAAAAAAAAAAAAAAAAAAAAAAAAGAACACACAAATAAAAGTCCATCTTACTTCTTACACTTTGACTGTATTTTCATGCTTAGTTGTTATATTGGAAATAAATTGTCAGCACCACTAGAGTCAATAAGAGCATGTGTACCAGGATTTCATTCTCATGCTTCACTCCTCTAACTAGCTCCGCTTACACAAGACGACTGAAATTCAACATTGCATCCTGCTCAAACAGGCCTAAACCAGGATACAACTCTTACATTGGCTCTTATACTGAAATCTGTTTCATTCACATTGAGTACAATGAATTTCCCCACTTAAAAATAAAAACAAGGAAGCCAAATGCACCAAAGTAGGAAACTCAAACACTATGTTAAAATGGGAACAGCAAACAATTGTACTTAGCAAAGAATGTAACTTATTTTTGTACAGAAAAAGCAAAAAACAGTCAAACAAGTTACTCAATTATAAAGGGGGGAAAACTGATGAAGCTGAAAAATAAGTTACAGACTTGTTCATAGTAAAAATAATCAAAGCATAGTACCATAGAAAAATAGAATAAAGTCCAAGAAACAAAGCATAAATATTTAACAGTGAAGTGTCAAACAACTGTAAGAGTAAATTTACGGTGCTAAGAGTTGAGTCTAAAACTAGCCTAGTTGGGAAGGTGGCAGAGAGCAGAATACAGGGCTGGAGAAACTGCTCACTAGCTGAACAGTAGATTATTTGAGATACATTTTTATATTTTACTAACTATACACATGTAAAGCCAAGCTTTACATTAAAAAAAAATTAGAAAAGTGCATTTATAAAAATGAAAACTTAAGAATTTAAGAGACTGGTGTTGAAGGCTCTTCTGTTGAGCCTTCTGAGCGTTATGAACTATCTTGAGTGATGGCAGAGGGACATCACCATGAATGCAGCAACATGTAAACAAACTTAGAATCATAGAATTGTTTAGGTTCAAAAAGACTCTTAAGATCATCGACTCCAACCATTAACCTAACACTGCCAAAACCACCACTAAACCATGTCCCTAAGTGCCACAGCTACTCATCTTTTAAATACCTCCAGGGATGATGACTCAATCACTTCCCTGGGCAGCCTGTTCCAATGCTTGACAACCCTTTCAGTGAAGAAATTTTTCTTAATATCCAATCTAAATCCTCCCCTGGCGCAACTTGAGGCCATTTTCTCTTGTCCTATCACTTGTTACGATTGAGAAGAGGTCGACCCCCACCTCGCTACAACCTCCTTTTGTAGAGAGCGATAAGGTCTCCCCTCAGCCTCCTTTTCTCCAAGCTAAACAACCCCAGTTCCCTCAGCTGCTCCTCATAAGACTTGTTCTCTAGACCCTTCACCAGCTCCGTTGCCCTTCTCTGGACAGGCTCCAGCACTTCGATATCCTTCTTGTAGTGAGGGGCCCAAAACTGAACACAGTATTCAAGGTGGGGCCTCACCAGTGCTAACTACAGAGGTACAATTACTTCCCGAGTCCTGCTGGCCACGCTATTTCTAATACAGGCCAGGATGCTGTTGGCCACCAGGGCACACTGTTGGCTCATATTCAGCTGGCTGTCAACCAACACCCCCAGGTCCTTTTCTGCTGGGCTCTTTTTTTTTTTTTAACTTTTTCCAGCCACTCTTCCCAAGCCTATAGATCTGCATGTGGTTGTTGTGACCCAAGGGCAGCATCCGACACTTGGCCTTGTTGAATCTCACACCATGGGGCTTGGCCCATCAATCCAGTCTGTTGAGATTCCTCTGTAAAGCCTTCCTATCCTCAAGCAGATCAAGACTCCCGCGCAACTTGGTGTCATCTGCAAACTTACTAAGCATGCATTCAATCCCCTCATCCAGATTGTTGACAAAGACATTGAAGAGAACTGGCCCCAATACTGAGCCCTGGAGAACACCACTTGTGACCGGCTGCCAGCTGGATTCACCACCACTCTCTGGGCACAGGCGTCCAGCCAGTTTTTTACCCAGCAAAGATCGCACCTGTCCAAGCCATGAGCAGCCAGTTTCTCCAGGAGAATGCTGTGGGAAATGGTGTCAAAGGTTTTACTAAAGTCTAGGTAGACAACATCCATAGCGTTTCCCTCATCCACTAAGTGGGTCACCTTGACATAGACAGAGATCAGGTTGGTCAGGCATGACCTGCCTTTCATAAAACCATGCTGACTGGGCCTGATCATCTGTTTGTCCTGTATGTGCCCTGTGATTGCACTCATGATCTGCTCCATAACCTTCCCCAGCACCAAGGTCAGTCTGACAGGCCTGTAATTCCCCGATCCTCCTTCCTGCGCTTCTTGCCCCCTTGGGCATCATGTTTGCTAACTTCCAGTCAACTGGGACCTCCTTGGTTAGCCAGGACTGCTGATAAATGATGGAAAGTGGCTTGATGAGCACTTCTGCCAGCTCCCTCAGTACCCTTGGGTGGATCCCATCCGGCCCCATAGACTTGCCCCATAGACTCACGATTTCCCCTTGGATTATGGGGGCTTCATCCTGCTCCCCGTCCCTGCCTCCCAGCTCAGGAGGCTGGGTACCCAGAGAACAACTGGTCTTACTATTAAAGACAGGCAAAGAAGGCACTATGTACCTCAGCCTTTTCCTCATCCTTGGTCATTATGTTTCCCCCCACATCGAATAAAGGATGGACAATCTCCTTAGCCCTCCTGTTGCTAATGTATACGTTGTATATATCTCAAGTGACAACTGAAGTTAAACATACCATACCTGAAAGGAAAATTTAAGACAAACTGTTGAAAAAATAGAAGTCAAGCATTGTACAAGAAAAATAAGTCCTATGTCATCACTTTCCATATGTTGCATATCTGCACATATGAATGAATTTATACATGCACAAAAATGCTATCTGAAAATTCAACAATTCAAAGAAGAAATGTGAAATTCAGTGGAATGAAAAAAAGATGTAACTGCCCTGAAAGAAAAATGTAGCTATACTGCCTGAACTACTACATACTGATTGCTTGTTATTCTTAAAACAATCAGAACTTTAAACCAAGAACTTTAAGAGCAGTCTAATATGAGCTACAGAGATAAAATGTAAAATATTTTAATATCATCATCAAGAACTGCATCGTTAAAGACACTAAAAATAGATATTGAAATACACTCCAAAGTGATGTCAGTCATTTTTCCCAACTTGCGGTGTTAAAAATGAGTGCCTTATTTTTCATTCTATTTCTTTTAAAAATTATACTTACTGGTTCTTGCTATACTTTTCTCCAACACGCTAAATGCTTTTCAAGTAGGTGCTCTCTGCTTGTGAGCTTACTTGTGCCCTAGAATTACACCTTTGCCTTCACACAGCTGTCCACCCCTTTAAGCCCTTGGGGGCTCTATTTTATTCCCCGGTATCTGGTATTT
Organism: Pluvialis apricaria; assembly: GCA_017639485.1. Taxonomy (NCBI): domain Eukaryota; kingdom Metazoa; phylum Chordata; class Aves; order Charadriiformes; family Charadriidae; genus Pluvialis; species Pluvialis apricaria. Next base: position 40,911,902 of record CM030012.1, on the reverse strand, counting down.
TATTACCCTTTCCTCAATGTTTTCCATTTAAGATTTCAGAGCACGCAAGACATAAAAGAAACATGCTCGCAGCATTATAAAGCTTGCATTCTACCAAATTCCTCTGCAAGTCATCATAAGCCAATACTCTGCACAGAGGTAATTAAGATTCAAAATTCTTTTAATATCTTGTGGAATATCCTGTAAATATTGGCGTAAGTTTTGGGTGACTGAATTAATCATGAGTGGGGAAATTATGAATAAATTAGACCATCCACATAAGTCTAATTAAATCTTCATATTACTCCACTGATAAAAGCCCTGTAAATGCCACAGAGATCTTCTGTTGTTTAAAAACCCAAACCACCTGATTCACATCCGAACTTTTCTTCTTCCTCCATTAAGTAACTTGCTTTTTTCAGGATGTTTATAGCTCACCAAAGAGTTTATGCAGAGATGATCAATGCAGAAGCACAGTCATGGAGAATGAGACCAATTTTCTATCAGCATATTATGCAGTTTCCAAAACCTGAGATAGCTTGGCCATCTCCACAGTAAACGGTTTAGTGACTTAAAAACATTGGTGTAACTTTGCTTATATAACATTTTAAAGAAAAAAATATAAGCTGGTAATACATACTAAGAGGGCCCAAAATTTATGTTAGTTTTCTGTACTGCAGTTTTGACAACTGCACAGATGATAAAATTTGTGTATCTTGTAACCAGTCCACCCTGCAATTCAGATAGAGAATCTTCTGAGGAGAAATTATTCTACATCTTGAAAACACATTTAGGAAGGCTGGTAAGAGGGATGTTTGAAGTTGCATGAAAACACACATACAATTCCGTATCATTCGATTAAGCTTTTTATCTAGCTCCTATTTATTTGGCAAAATGCACAAAGTGTGGAATTTTACACTTCTTTGCTAATAGGAAGTGTCTTTTATTCTCTTTCCCTTCACTCTACAGTGGGCAGTTGTCTTTCTAGCTCTCCTATGCATCTCCTCAGTCCTCTCTTCTATTCACATTGTCCTCTATTCACATTTACTATAGGGTCGTCCATTCTTTACCTTTGCCTTTATTCTCTTTCTCCTCCTCCTCCTCCTATCTCACCTCTGTAGTCATTCTGCAAGCTACAGTATATACCCTTGCACCTGACTACTTTTCCCTGTGGTAGTTTCTTGCATCTCTCCCAGATTTTCCACTACATCCTGAATTTCCTTGCATCCAACCATTTTTTCTTTCCTATACCAGGAAAAGCAGTAGCAGAATTTAAGTGCACAAAGCTTAATATGCAATTTAAAGGTAGTTAATTAGCAGTTTTATTGTAAAAACAAGGGCTACTTCACAACTGTAATTCAAGAATTTTATGCCAAACGTGAATAGAAGACAGCTTTTTCCTCCACCCCGCACAGAACCTCATTGAAAGCAACATTTCTCAAGCTTGACATTATTTCATTTAAACTACTGTTGACAAATTATTTAATTAAAAGACATTCAGGATACAACTAGCAACAGCCATAAATTAATTTATTGCTTGTATCTGGTCATTAACTAGATTATACATACTTTTAAAAATAGTTAAATATTTATCGTATAATTCAAAAGACACTTCCAGTGAAAGAATTTAAGTGAAAATACTCAGTTTCCTGGCAGATATTTACAAGTTTCCCTTGCAAAGGAAATCCAAGTAAATGCACTCGATTTTGAGCGAGGAGAGTTTTTTTGTGCTTTTATAATATTTACCTTTGGATATCATGTTCAATTGATGCATTACGTATAATCAGACTAGAAGTAAAAATCCCAAACATCTCGCTTCAGAATGAAACTCTGCGTCAAGCATTTTCCTCTAATCCTACCGCAACATTTATAGCACTGGAAAACTCTGCCTAGCAGTTCTCTGGAAACAAGAGGGCAGCATTTTTAGAGCTCAGTCCTATAATGTCTTCAGACTGTTGCTCATAACCAGACTGTTAACTGTAAATTTTCTGTAAGTCTAGCCACATACTTGAAAGGTACTGATTTGGGGATAGCATATGCAGCAATTCAAAGCATTAGAGCAAAGGGTTTTCTTACTGGCTGCCAACAGTTAAAGGAAAGCTGACCAACAGCTCATTCGTTATAAAACCAGTTCAGGAAACTATTTACCTCTCAGTGGAGCCTTTCATTCTAAGCCAGTAACTCGAATTTGTCCTAAATGGTAACGATGTTAGCGACTACTGCCTGATGATGACTGAAGCTAAAGGGACGCTCTTGGTTCTTTCCATGAGAACTGTAATTCCCAGACACAACTGGGGGGACAGAGAATAGATTGCTCCTCCAGAGCGATATGCTCTCTTTTCTAAGCAGCACTTAGACAAGCTGATGGAAACAAATTTTTAATTCCCTATAATTAAAGATTTCAGTCACATCACCATCAGCATCTCACCAAATTACCTTGGAGAAATTAAAACGGACTATAACAATGCAATAGCTTACATGCTTTTTCTTTTTTTTCTAAGACACAAATGATTAACAGCGTGGCTTATTTTTTGTGACGAGATCTACTTTTCACTAAATCACACTGACTGGCATCATTAATGATTTTTAACTGGCAGTTCTTTGTTGATATAGTCCCAAATTACCTGCTTTTTTATTTCAAGTTGGAATGAAAACAAACTAAAGGATTAGAATTCTATGGGTCATCATTTTTTATTCTTTACAAGCTTTAGAATTACTTCAGTAGTTCTCCAATTCTATGAAATTCTCCTGGTTTGAGATATTTAGAAGTTATCGTTGCTGAATCAGAATTTGCTTCATATTTTAAGACTATGAAATTACCCAAGGTCTGCTGACTTGACTAGCTGATCCCACTGAAACTGTCTTTCATTACTATCTGTTCCATTTCCTAACGTCATAAAGATCCAGCCTCCTCTTCAAACAAGGAAGGTTCTGCATCATTACTTGCTTCATGTTATAAAAACTTTCAGTTACAACTGTCTTCCTTAATTTTTTTTCCTATAATGCTGCTTTAAGTTTTATCACTGTCCCATCTCTTTCAGATTAGTCTAAAGTTTGCATGGGAAAAGACGATACACTGTGTAGTCAACAAAATGTGTTTGGTACTTGTAGACCTATGGGGTCTGGGCATATCTGATGAGGCTTCTGAAGTACACCTCTTTTCAGACAAAGATCTCTGGTGGGAACAACACCCCTGGCTCTCGCTGGCTGGACTGCACACAAGCAGAGGGAATTTAAAATCCAGTTTCAGGGCTTAAGGGGGAAAAAAAATAAAAATATCACAGCTGCTTCTCTCCCTCCAAACATGCTCCATACACACACTGTCACTTTTATATCTAGTTACCCCTCACCAATACCTCTTAGGACTAGGTTATGTTGATTTTATCTAATTCATCTTAATTACGACTAGAAAGAAAAGGAGACATAACAGTGACTGGCACTGTAGTAGCATGAGGGTGAGATCTCCCTTAAGGACAAGCCAAACTAATAACTTGCTGTTGCCCACACCTTCCTCTTCTGCTGTTCACTCTCATTGCTTACCTGACACCAGGCTTTGGCACTTCTCTGACTGCAAGGAAAACTGATTTCACCCGCTACAACGGGAAAGAAATAACCAAGCAATAAAAAAGCAAATTTATTGCGATGGCAAGATTTCTGCTTGGTTAGTGAACTGGCTTATCAAGTTTTCAGAAAACAAGAGAACTGGTACAAGGAAGGGGGAGGAATAAAGCCTTCCCCTTTTACTGCTGAAAAGCTGTTAAATGAGGTCGGCTGTAACACGAATCTGCACCTTTAGTTGCTGATTGCAAAACTCACCAGAGTGATAAGGAATCAAATTGTTCCGGAGGGATACAGTTAGGAAGGTAATCGCAGGCAAAGGTCTCTAATCTCAGGCTTTCCTCTCCAAACATACCTCAGCCTATATTGTGCATCTGTCTTACTGTTCTCAGAAAACCAGTATTTTTCCTCACTCCTTTCTCTCCAAAGGATTTGGATCAGCACTTTCAAAAACCATGCAGCAAAGGCTACCTCTCAGCCTTAGAAAGACTGCAGAAAGAGAAGACTGTGGAAAGTGTGACAAGAGCCACCCAACCAAGGGACAATGCAGGGAAGAAGAGGCAAGAGATGGACATATTTCGAGGCAAGGGAAAAATGGGAGATGAGATTATTAGCTGTAACACACCGTGAACAAGCTGAAGTTTTTTTGAACTGACCATCCACTTATTTTAACCAGGCATCCCTGTTACTTTAACCTGCAGGAAATAAGCTCTTTTGAGCTGCTTTCACTAAAGAGATGAAACCCAATCCTGATCATTGGTAGCCAAGGAACAAGCACTCTTCAGGTCCGTCATTAGACCAATTCTGTCCATCAGGAGATACCACAGCAAGGCACACAATCCTGCAGAGAGAACTCAAACTTTAAAGGACTTTGTTCTGCACTCCTTTTTGATCGTTTTCAGAATCAGGAAGAATAGACAGCAAGATCTGCATCTCACAGTGTCAGCATCATTTTGGTGAGGGGGGTATCTGGGTAACATTTGGGGTTTGCTTGTTTCTATAGGTCAAAAAGCTTTGATCTGGGTGGCAGGGTTTTTTTCCTGCATACCTCCAATAAAAATTATAATCCTTGGTTTCAGCAGGACCATGTGATAAGAGAACCGTACTCTGTTTTTTCAGATACATCGTTGCCATTGCAACATGTGTGTGTGTCTACAGTTATGTATATATAGTGATAGTTTCTTTCTGCAGAATCTGACAAATTAGAAATTGCTTTCCAGAATGATGGCTATAACGAAAATAGTGAGACAGATTTTTATCTTTATTTATATGATATTATTGACTTAAAGTAAATAACACCCCCCACACCTTTGGAAATGGATTATTACGATATTAAAATGTCCAAAGATTACAGTAAATGCTAACTTTCCAAGCTGCACATTCTGTTAAATCTCCAGTAAATCAAGTCTTGATGTGGCGGGAAGAAAGTTCTCATATTTTATGGTTTTATTTTCTTCTTTAATCTTTCAAGCACCAAGCCCTGCCTGCTCCCACGGATACCAAAGCTGTGTTTCAAGACATTTATAATTTGTAGCTACTGCTAACTGTTAGACTTTTTAACTCTAATGCTGCAAAAAACTATTAGACATAGCATGTACTGATTGGTAAAATATACCATGTTGAAGTACCAATGATTAAAAACATACATAATTCTTGCAAATACTATTATACATCAGATGAATTTTGTATGTTGGTAAAACAAAAAGTCATTACTAAAACACAAGGAGAAATAAAATTTACCTACCTTTCTGATAGAAGAATTTCCGATAATAATATGCACCAAGGTCTACATGTTCAACGATGTATCTTTTCACTCTGTCTAGATGCAAAATCAGATTCTCCTTGGGAACTTCCAGAACTGCTACTCCGGCATTCGTGCAATGAGAACTCAGAGTCGACTCAAACGAGGCACTTTCACATCCACTGAAGGAACCTGAATTAGATTTGGAAAGGCTGATCTTCCTCTCCCCTTCCCCACCAATCTCATTACGAAAATAAGGACAACTCATCACAAGTTCATTGCTTTTATCATCCCCCTGGTCCATATTGAGACTTCCTTTCGAATTCAGGTCTTCAGTGCTGCCCATCGGAGAATTGAAACTTGCAGAATGGGACAAGGGTCCAGAGACAAGTGATGCTACAGCAGCAGCAGATGCACCTGTGGTTGTGTTCCTTCTTTTAATAACGTTATGCCTGTTGATTGCTGCTTCGTTTAAATCAAATAAAATACTCTGTACATCGTAATGAGCAAAACACTTTGGACAAGTCCAAGGCTTGATGCTATCTTCTGACCTGTTATCTTCAAGATCTGAAGACTTCCCAAGCTCCCCTTCACCTTTGGCATTGCGCAGCTTACGAAAAATGGAAGAATCTCCTGTCTCTGATTTTGAGCGTCTCTTGAGCGGCTTCTCCCTTTCCTTAAAGAGTCTCAGGTTTTCCCTTTGAGTAATAGGTCCATCTATCACATCTAGAGAGAATCCTGAACCCTTGCTTCCACTGGCAATCAGGAGTTCACTGAGCTTAGTTGTGGCTGGGCTTCTCTGATCAGACTTTTCATCTTTATAGCCCTTCAATAAGTCAAAAAAACTTTCCCCTGAAGTTCCCTGCTTATCTATGGAAGATGTGCTGCCATACTCCCTGTGCAGAGATGGTCCAGATTTAAAAGTGGGTGAAATACATTCATCAAAGCTATCCACATCAAGCTCACTTATGGTAATGTCGCTGTTGCTGCGCTGTCTTATTCTGCGAAGAGCTTTCCTTGGGGAACTGGGATAGCCATCAGGTGTAAGAAACCTGGAGTCTAGATTCTCAGATTGTCTGGTCTTGTTTTTAAGTGTGCTCTGGATGCTCTTTAACATGACAGAATCACTAGCATTCAGGTTAACAGAGCTTCCCTGACTCCCAGGACTGCTTTTAGAAGACATGCTGTCAAGGCAACTTGATGTTTCAATATCTTGACTAGATCTGCTTGCTTCCTTGATGTTCTCCTTCCTTGGGGGCCAATCAGCAATCCTTGCCCTGACCCCCATTTTAGGGACTCCAGGAGTAGAGGTAATGTGATGGGAACTTTCATTCCGAGGAGGTCCAACTGGCGCCATGACTGCAGATCCTAAGCTGCCATTCTGTGACCTAAAGCGCCTCATATAAAAGTCATCCGAGTGGACTTTTGAGGTACCATCTGTTCCGACTGATACCCCAGTGGCAACAGCCCTTTCGGTCTGGGACCGCTTCAAGCTGGTCATGATCTTTCAGTATGTTCAACCTTAGTAAGTTCCGAGAGAAAACACAGTCATTTCTGCTTTTTAAATGCACAGTTCTCTTTTGGAGAATAGTCTCCAAAATATACAATGGTTGCATGAGATCTTAATCATGGACATTTAAGGACACAGTTAAATGCAGGATGTCTAGAAAATTCAGATATTCAGCAGGTTTTGATAAGCAATAATTTCCTTTAGCTTTTGCATTTTAAGAAGTAGCCATGCTCCAACACATTCAAATTGTTTTAACATCACTTGTGCTCCAAAATGTCAGAGTTGTAATCCAATCACTTGTGCTTCCTTTAAGCCTAGAAGAGAAAAAGGGAGACAAAAACATTAATGATTTCATATGTATCTTTTTTCATAACTGAAACTCTCTAATTAATTATTACACACAATTAATATTTCTAACAAACATGCTTTTAAATCTCGTTGATCATAATCTCAAAAATGCAGAGTTGTGTTATATGGCGGTGAAGAATTTCCTAGATATTGCTGGTTTGCCTTCTGAAAAAATACTTTTACATTTGGATTCCACACCTAAATACAATTTTTTTTCTTTATGAATTGATCAGTGATACTTTGTTAGGTTAGTGGACAGTTTTACAAAGCACAAGTAGGGAGCTAATTTCCTCAGCTGAAGGACATGTACAGCTTACATTTCCTGTAAAAACTATAGAAGAGCCAGATCAGAACTCCAAATTTTGTTTATAAACTCTTTAAAGAATTTACCATTTAGAAGTCATACATCCTTGGTTGCAATTAGGTATTAACAATGCCTATTCAACTTTTCCATTAATGTAAATAACTATGATATGCTAACAAAAAAAGGAAGGAAGCTAATTAGCAAAAAGATTACAAAATTATAATAGAGAGAATAGCTGTCAATAACATTTATTCTGTGTTTTGCACAGCCTTATTTGCAGATTAGCTGGATAGTCCAGAAAATACGTACTCCCTCTGCCCAGATTTCACAACATATATAAACACATACTTTTAAATAACTTGATATGAAAAGTTCCATTTATTTCCCTGGCTAACAAAATATTGTCTGCCACAGCTCCTGTATGATCCAGCTTTACAAAGCCGTGGAAATTAAATGCTTTCCCATACCTCATCAGTACCGAAGTGATTACAAAGCAGTTAGTATACTACCCTTTGAGAAGCTAAAGAAAAATAATCCACAAATACATCCTTGCTGGTAGAAGACAAAAGCATGAGACTGTCAAGATAAAATCTTGCATTGCTGTGTACATCCTTTAACACAAAGAAGTTAATAATTTTCAAAGGATGAACCAATTACACAAAATGTGGCCTTTAAGTATTTGCCAAATGTATGCAGAGAGATGCTGCTGAACCAGCACCATGTTGACAATACAGTATTGTCTACGAATCAAGGCTTTCTGATGCTTCCAGGGAAACTAGTGTAGTCTCTTCTCAAAACTACAGAGCACTTTGCTCCACACTAATTAACTATCAAGCCAGGGCACTTTCTGCCTCCAAAGGCGGCATGTTTTAACTTCACTCGCCATAGACAGCACCTCTTTGAAATAGCTGCTATTTATATAAAGCTGAACACACAAGGAATACTTAAAATGCAAGCTGACTGCATCACACATTAACAAGAGCGGTGCAAGTGATCTAGGGTACTATTGTATTTGCACAGCTATTTACATAAGTGCAGTTACTTTCCTTGTAATTCTGCTAACAATGACACTGCTGAAACAATAGTTTTTTCCTACCTATGTAATTAGAATAACTTCAGAAAAGCAGCCTGTCCATGCAGCTGTTGCAAAACTACTGAATTTTCAGCTGTGACTTTTTATAAATTTCAAACACTCTCCAGTCTAAGAACTGATCGAGCTGGTGAAACAACTTCATGCACAAATCAGATCAAGGAAGGAAAAATACAAACATGGTGCACCACCACATAACCTAATGTTCTGTATGTGCTTTTCAACAGTGCCATAGCAAATATTGTTTATGCAATAAACTGTATGAAAATGGGAACACTGCAGAGCCCTTTCTGAAGAGCTATACAGACTTGGTTTTACAGGGAGAATGGAAGGAAAACAGAATGAAAACTGATAAGGATTTAGAGCAGGAAGAAGACAAGCTAAAAGGGATAGTGAAGGAAGAGTCCAGCTGAGGGTGGAACACAAAACAGGCAGAAGTACAAGTGACCACTACCACACACTCCTCTTCACAGCCTGCAATGAAACCCAAGATTTCTGTACTTCACCATTCCCCTTCCACCATCAATATCTCTGAAAGCAAAGTATACATCTCCTCCCCCTCAAGTGCTGGTCCTTACAGAAACAGATAACCTACTAGTACAAGTTTCTCATTAACTCAATGACAGAAGTTCATGCAGTAGCTCTAAAAAATCCTCAAGCCTGGTGTTAATCATATAAGCATCCAAATGCTACCAGGTTTTGTGTCCCATCATCATATCCCCCCCAATTATTTTTTTTTCCTCTTTAAAAATTTCAGGGACCACCATCCTCAATACAGATATACAGCCATATGACCATATATAAAAAAATAAGTGCTCTGTGTAATTTATTCTTGACCTGTTGTATTAATGGTACAGTCGTTAGTTACACGACCACACAGTACATTTTCCAAAGGAAATACTTTCTCTGTTCCTGACTCAGCATTAAGTATGTCTCACTCTGGGGACCAGCTGTTTCATGTTCTGCAGGATTTTGCAACTATCCTACTTCATCTGCTGTAGCAGCTGCAATACAGGCAATAAACGATTAAGGCAATAGTTGACATCATACTCTGAAGAACTGAATTCCACCTTTGCCTCTGTCTATTTTTATATTAAATAAATCACCTAAGTCAATTGTCTTGGGAGACTGTTAACTACCCATCTGTGGTTGTTTCCCTCGCCTTTCCTATCCCCCTAATTTGAGACCTAACAGTCTGATATAAAAAGTTTGATTAGCTCCAACTAAAATAAAGTGAGAGCATTATATTTAATAACATTAAAAACTAAAAAGTATAGGTCCTGAGTACACTGGTTATTGGACTTAATGGAAAAGGAGCAATAACAGCAATCTGCACTTTAACATTTTCTCATATTCATTCCTTGCAAAACATGACAGCAAAGACAGGGTGAATCATGGATGATTTAAATGACCATCAGTTACCAATAACCAGATGATATTATTAACTAGAAAACCTGCAGAAAGTTAAATACTAAGTAGCAGAACTGCTAACACAAAACATATAGTATATTAAAATTAGGTACAACTACAAAATAGGCAGTATGGTACCTACTTCTAAAGATGACAGCAGTAGTTGTGAAGAGCAACAATTCCTATTTTATTGCTATTTCAATATAAAAAAATATAATTCAAGGTAGAGCTATGAATATCTAGACAGACTATGGCGAGGACAAACCAGCATAACCAAGGAAACGTATGCTTCTCCAATTCATCTGAACTTACTAAGGAAGCCAACAAAATATTCAGATGAACTCCTACATATAAAAAGCCATAAATGAAAACCACATGCAAAAACTTCTAGAAGAGATACATTTAAATTTAGTACTGATATCTCAATTAAAAACCAGTTAAGAGATCAAGCTTGGAAACCCGATGATCTGCTTATCAGATCAAATGCAGTAACTAGTAGAGCAAGCCAAGGATCCGTTCAAAATGGGTCTCAAATCCTTAGGACAAAGTTTATCATTATTTATTACCAGTACCGGAGTACTTTGCATCTGTAGCTCATTTTACATTGAGGATAAACAAACCTGTTTTCATTCTTTCCCTTTCTATTTATACCTCTTTCATCAATTTTGCTCTCTCCTCCAAAACCAGGCTTCCAGCCACAAGACAAAGGATCATTCTGTTTAAACTAAAAGGTCCTTGTAGGTGAATCCTAAGACAGTTTTGCAGTCCTATGTCATTCTGAAAAGTCAGGTAAGTCAACAGATCTTGAATTTATTATTCCTTATGACTGAAGTTAGCCACCAGGAAAATGATGAAGACTTATCAGCCAAGATTTCATCCAGAGGCCTCTGGATTACAAAGAAGCAAACATAAGCAGTGATTAAGTGTCTCGCTCAAATCATCTCAGAACAGTACTACAGCACACTAATCAGTCTCTATCTTGGATTCAGGTAGCCAAATAAGGTAACTCAACATCTACTGTTCAGATGAATGGAAAAAAGGTTGATGCATCAAAATTCATAGACCTTCTATTACAGTTTTTTCTAGGCTTAGTTTTTGTGGGATCATGCTTTTTTTCCTCACAACATAGTGACTTTACCCACAACCGAGTCTTACTTGAAGGATTTAATAATTACTCTTATCTGCTAGGAACATGCTGAGACTTCAGACTGTAGGATCATAGATGCTAATGATCCTAATACGCGGATGTTGACAGAGATTGATTTGGGGACACCAAATTATTTATGATGCATAATATTCCAGAGGAAAGACTTCATATTTCACCATCAGCTTTCATTAAAACGTGTCATTTTATAATTAAAAATTTGGGAATGAGGGAACCAGTTTTCAAATTCTAGAAAAGTCTCACTTTTGCGAAGTCTCCACAACCCCTCTCTTTCAACCCCCCAGTCAAAACAATAAAATATAGTAGATGCTCCTAAAAGCAACATATTACCAGGGATATTTTAAAATACTGAACACTGTAGGACAAGGAGCAATTAATAGCATTTATAGCTGTAACAGCATTTTACAGCAAGTAGTTTTTAAAAACATAAGTGAAATAATCTCTATTCCAGAGGGTTTACTGAAGTTTAGCCAACTAGGAAACTCTGCAACAAACATGTTACTGACGGTAGGTAACCTGTGCTAACTTTTACTACAAAAAGAACTGGCATTGCCATAAAACCTAAAAACTAGTAGTTCCTCTGAAAGCTGAAAAATAAATGAGAACAACTAAAAATATTTTATATATGAAAGCCTATCTATTTGGGTCTTATATTCTTACCTGAATTATAACACAGATCAAATCCCGGAGGAGGAACATGCATTTATCAGCCAATTAAGTTATTATATGTACAAAATAATGTCTAATTTCATAAAATGAATTCCTCAGAGGAGAAAAAATTCAATTAAATCTTTAGAAATATTTAGCTTTATGTGGTTACCTACTATTAACTTCATCCTTTTCTTCCCAGGATTACTTTCATCATTCTAATTGAAAGTTCATCTTTCAGAGGAAGTTTTTATCAACTGAAAGGCTATTTGAAGAAGTGTTTGGTATTTTACTAGCTTGTCAGTTTTATTTTTGTCACACTTAGAGGAATTGCTGGTTTTTCATTACCTGAATGTGACAATTGCCAGCTCTGCACAGGATGAAAGACAGGTTCCCTATAACTTTTCTTTCTCCTCTCCCCACCTCCCCAGTTTATGTTGTTATCTACAAAATTTGCCACTGATCTACATGTAATCAAGTCTGTGTTTCTGCCTTTTGTCTCTGAATGTTTCCTTACTCCCTAACCCTCAGAGGAGAATCTTTGCTCTAAGGAAACAGAGTACCACCTGTTGCCATATACACAACAATCAACTGCACCAATCTGCTGAGATTTAATAGCGCTTTATTCTTAACTTCATTCTCTGCTGAAGTAGCTCACGCTAAAGCATATGAACTTAGGCAAGGTTACATGGGTTTTGAGATGCAATAATAATTAATGTGAATTACTATTGATTGGGTTTTGCACCCTTGCAGCAATGCCTTTCTACAGGCAAACACAAGCTTGCTCTGCCACATGGTGAAACAACTGGAGGGTGTGCAGTCACCAGAGAAGGGTGTCAAGGTTGACCTCATGCGCTGTGGCACTTGGCAGAATTTGCTCGGTCAGGTTTCAAGCCCTGCTAACCACGGTTGTAAACCATCGGTCGGCTCAGAGCACACTGAACCAGCTGGCCTCCCTGCGCAGAAGACCATGAAGTCTCACTCAATAATCATACTTGCCTGCAGTCAGTGGCAAAATGTTTATGACATAACAGGATGGTAAGTTAAGCATAACGAAAGCTACCAAATTGTGGCAGATACAGGAACGCAGGGGACAGTAATGCTCTACCTGTGCATTTCAGCACATTTTGCTCCATTATGCTCTCCCACTCATTAGTCTCCATGTAAACACTAGAACATCTCAAGCCAGAATTATGCCCTCTTTTTTCACATCAATTTTGTAACCATTAACCAAGACAAGGATATCACAATACTCAAGTGTACAAGTAACTGTTGCTGAAGCAAACCCTTTAAAACTCTTTTAAACTGAGAGGGAGAGACAGAAAAGGCATGCACGTGGTCATTCGCACTTCAACACTCGCATTCCATTTTGGTACCAGTGTCACTCATTTAGTTAATTAAATGCAGAATCCCCTTCCTGGAAGCTAACTTACAGGATCTGAAAAGAAAAAAAAAAAAAAAAAAGACGCTGACAAGTCTTACTGTACGCTATACTGTATTCTATTCCTGGAATGAGATTGTTAACAGCAATAGTTTATTTTTGATAGAAGCGCTTTCTCTCTAGGAAGCAACTCTAAACCAGTGCCAAAACATGAGAGCAAAATATTCTAGCTCCCAGATACCATCTCTCAAAAAATTAAATTTTTAGCAACTACAAAAGAGAGTTCCACTTACACACCCCACACTCCCCCCCCCCCCCCCCCCCCCCCTTTCCTTTTTTAAAGAGATGCTTCTCTTCTGTGTTTCTTTTTCAGTTTCTAGCTGTTGATATTTTGCATTCCTGGGTAATGGTTCCAGGAACAGACTGACTGCTGTCTCTGGTGTGTGGACCCCTGTAAAAGTCACTTGTCTGCAAAGCACCCCCAAGTTAATCAATGACTACTTTCTGATACTGCGAGACTCTGACCTATGCATAGTCACAAACCAAACCCAAACACAAAAAAACCCCACAACCCAAGAAACAAACCCCAAAGGAAATGGGTTTATACTTGCTGATATAGCTACAGTTCAGTGTAACTGCCGTATATTACGGTAAGCGCCATGGATGTACTTTCCTGAGGTTTGCATCCTTGCTCATCCTTCCATAGCAGAAAGGCTCATACGCTGCTCTCCTCCTCCAGCCCGGCCACAAGTTTGTCTCCAGCACAACTTTGGTACCAACCCAAAGACAGAGCTCAGCCCGTGGTCTCTGTGCTGCACCGCCGGCTACGTTCCTGCCGGCCACACTTGGCATGCTGGTGCCGGCAGTCATCACCACATCTCATGACATCTCGCAAACATCAGGGTTGAGCGAGAGACCTCAGTGTGGAAGAGGGGCAAAGAGGGTGTGTAACCTACTACCTCTAAACTTCCAGCTGCTTCTAAGGAGTTTGGAGTGCAACTCTTAAGTTGATTTTTTTTTTTTTAAATGACAGGTGTTAGACTGTGTCACTAATTTTATAACAGGATTATTAAAAAATATAAACCCATCATTTTGGCAGTGTTTAAAATATTTTTCCCAACACTGTTTTATTCCTTTCCTCTATCACTGCAGTTGCTTCTCCCTAAACTCAAGATTTGGCAAAAGAACTGCAAGGAGCTGTACCGCTCTCTTCATAGAAGTCATCTAGCTCCCAAAACTCCAGAGAGTACCGTTTCTCCATAAGTTGACTGATCACACAGTCATGTGTTTAAGGGAGAAACAAAAGCAGCTTTTCAGAAGTGAAAGTTAAATTTTTACCTAAAATAAATAGGCTTTATTCCCAGCAACCCTCGTATTAACCATCTAGAGAGCGTTTCATATTCGTACATTCCTGAACATGCTCCTGCAACTATTGCTCCTGCTTTAAAGCTGCTGTTGCAGCACTGGAGAGGAGAATTAGGAGCAGGGAGATTATTAGCAGATGTCCATATGAGGTGGTCCCGATTCCTGCATGACCACCACTTCTTCACCTGCACCCCAGGCCTCCTCAGCAGGCAGTCACATACAGTTCTTTCACCCTAAGCCCAGCTGCTGGCACTCTCAGCTACTGCCCTCCACAATCCTTCCTTCTCAACCCAGGGACCCTTCTGCCACGCAGCCGCCCCCAACAGAGTAGGATCAGACATCATCGATTTGAATTTCAGACCTCACTTTCCTCTCTCAACAAAAGCCACTCAAAAGGCAGCTGAACATCTTTATCAAGCAAATGGTCTTTTTTATTTTTCCAAGCTTCCAAATAACTAATAGCTGTTCAATGAATTTGCTTCCTTATTTAATGTCCTGAAAATACAAAGCAGGTTATTACTCGAGTCTATTACAGTTCCTGCACATCAGAAAAAACAACAGAAAGCAACTGGAAGTTACACATATAAAATCAAGCACTATGTTTGTAAAGTGAAAAACAAGTGCCAAGTACTATTGAAATACAATATTTTGAAAGCTGACAGAAAAAAAATGCGTTCCCCCATGCACAACCTATTAAAAGTGTCCATTGGTCTATCTAAATGGTATTCTTTTGTAATAGCGTACACAAAGTTAAAGTATTTTCCCCTAAAAAAGGTGTTTGGCTTTTGTGTGTGGGTATATATAGCAAGCACATTTTTGTACACATATATCTACATATATTTACACACAAGATGTTAATGCAATGTCTCAAAAGCAAGGTTGAGTATACTATAGACAAAAGTATAGGCTCTACAGCAGAAATGTATTAGGTATTCAGATTATTCAAACTTTGGTCAAGTAAAAGACAGCATAATAAGAAAGATACTGAAAATCACAGTCCAGACTACGAAGTCATACAAGGACTACAGAGAGTAAGAAAGAGATCTTTTTAACAGTTCCCATGTCCAAACAGATGGGGAAGCATGTAATCCTCAAATAATCCTCGCAAGAAGTACAGCAGCTTCTGCTTCCATGGACTGCCACATACAGTCAAGTGTGCAACACCAAGAAAGGAAGTAAATTAAAAACCTTAAAGGAAGATACAGACTTGTAAGCAAAAACTTGGACAATATTTTGGACTTTTTTTTTAAAAAAAAAATGATTGTGGGCAACTGGAACATTCAAATTGAAATGCACTCAGCTGCACCCTCCACAGCCTTCCACTATAAATCCTTTTGGAAAAAAACTGAAAACTCAGTAATATTCTTTTCAACAATGTGCCAATTTACTTTTTTTAAATGACAAGTTTCATATTACTATGCTTTTAAGGCCTCAAAAGGATACTGGTATATCAGTGTAAAGAACTTGATTTAAAAGTGTAGAATAGAAAAATCAAGAGAAATAAAACCCCCTTAATAAAAAAAAGGCAGGTTAAAAGAAAGGGTTTAAAGACCAAAAAAAACACGAGTTCTTATTTAGATACTGATCTTAGAAGATAAAACCAAAAATTAGTAAGCAACAGGTTTTATATGAAAGCAAGAATAATTTCCAGCAACTCTTCTTCACTTTCTCATGTTTTTCATTCTTTTAATTTTTCTCTAAGACCATCAGCTTCATACTTTGCCTGTAATCATTCAACTCTCAGACACGCAATCCCATTTACAAGACAGACTCTAGTGTCCTTCCACTGGAACACTGAAACAAGCTTCAAAATTCGTTATGTATTAATTTGCAAAGGATTCTAAATCACTACCGCTAGCAAACACCTAGACCAGTGTTTTACTGATGTTGATGGATTACCGTATGCTGAATGTCTCCAATATACTCCATCCTAAAGAGGGAAACTGAACATTGGGCACAGTCTTCTCTCTGGAACCGTGTTTTGTGTTTTCAGAAGCTTACTTTATGCATACATGCAAATAAAAACTATAACCAGATGAAATATCATTTTTCTTTAGACAATTAAATTGTTCTCACAGAAGGCATGGCAACTGATTCAGTAAGTCACTACATATTCTTTGCACGCTGCTTATGACAACTCCTCTCAGTCCTCCAATACAATGGATATTCCTAAACTAAATAGGTTGCGATCTTTCTCCAAGGCATACATATATTTACTGTTTGGTTTCAGAGCTAAGCATATGGATCATCCTACAGACCAAAAAGGAAAACCATCCTAGGTTACCATTTGACACACACGTTGTGTACATCTAAATTTACAAGGCACCATAAATCCACGAGAAAATAAAGCTTTTAGGCTTCCAACTCTTATATAATATAAGCAGGCATGACATCAAAGATCCCCAGGGATAATTCTCTTTGCTATTTTTGAGAAAACGCATATAAAGAGCTTTTTGTCTTTTGACAACCACATGTATTACACATTTATTTTCCAAAATACCACCTTTATGGCTATAAAGGAATAAACAGCTCAACCTCCACATAGGACTCTCTATAGCTTTTCTTGGTAATTTTCTTTTAGATAATTCCAACATCCTTTAAAATCAAGACTAAAAGAAACATTGTTTTAAGCAAGGATTCACCATTTTTTTGGGGTATGAAAATCTATCAGAAAAATATGGATGGAATCCGTAAACAACTGAAATGAATCCTGAGCCCTAGGCATCTGGTGATAAAGATGAGTGTGTTACTTCCATTAATGATAACACCTAAAGACTGAAAGAGATGTCTGAAGCTTTCAATGTGAAATGCAGAAAACTGATGGATAAACCAGTAAACAGCTCTAAAAACCTAGCAGGCAACAGAGTACAACTAAACAAGCCCTGTACATAAATTATTATTCTACATCTAAAATATTTCAAGTCCTAATAAGGGTGAATAACACAATGTGGAAAGAGAAAAAACGTTACCTGCCAAAATATGCAGCTACTCAGCAGAAATCTCCATGCTGCATGATTGCAACATTTATTGTTTAGAAAATAATAAAGCTAGATATAAATATTGTGGTTGATTCATTTCTTTGGAGCACTGCGCTATGAATGGGTGATCAGGTTGGATTTCGGAAGACTTAAACAGAGGAAGAACTCTTTACACACAGAAAACTAAGAAAGGGTTTTTCATTATTTAGAAATTCTCTCTTGTGTAGCTATCTCAGCAGTGACCACCAGGTAGATGACACCCTTTGGTTTGATGATGAAGGTACGTTATGTTTTATAGTTCTAACATACACTATATAGTAAAAGTAATTGAAAACATCCAAATAGTAGTACTTAAATCTCAAAAATAGCGATACGAGTCACTCGCTGAAGGCACAGAGTAATCTCCAGTAACTACAAAGGGACAATAATACCTTGCTGGCCATCCACATCAACTCTTAAGGAGTGATTGTGAAAATATGCACACAACCCATTTTGTAAAGCAACCTACACCAAACTGCACTACCAGGGAGAAGCAACATAAGTAATTCTGGTCATGAATCCAAACAGTCAAGCTGGCAAAGCAGGATACAAACTGAAAAGAGCAAGCAAGGTGGCACTGACACCTAAAAAACACACTTTGCAATTTAAATAAGAATCAGTCTATTACAAGCACACATATGCCAGCAGTACTGGCACTTCATCCAGACATCTTTAAACAGAAGAGGCAAATTTAGATGGATGGTTGAATCTTGCTAGTTATCTCAAAGCGTAAGTAAATTTACGGCTGTCTGACCTGCCTACTTGTCCATGCAGGTACACCTCAGGTTTCACAAAACTACAGATGTCTTTTACCAACTCTCCTTCCAGCCCAAGACCAGTGAATTTACTCTTTAGAAGATTTACTGTCTTTTCTGTAAAGTTGGGCTACAATATTGGGCAGAAACAAGAAAAATAAACCTACCTCTTTCTAACTGAATCCCAAACATACATAGCCTGGTGTGTCTACTTGAGATTTTTGCATTAAAAACGAAGGA
Organism: Pluvialis apricaria; assembly: GCA_017639485.1. NCBI lineage: Eukaryota > Metazoa > Chordata > Aves > Charadriiformes > Charadriidae > Pluvialis > Pluvialis apricaria. The sequence goes on along the minus strand of CM030012.1, from coordinate 40,893,391 downwards.
AGTATGATACAAAAGCCTTTTTGCCTCATGTCTTTTTTCTTTTTTTTCTGGCTACGGTCAGTAAAAGGAAATATCTACATCTGTTCCTGGTTTACATGCATGCAAAACATTTTATAAAATGAAAACAGATTTGTAATCATTTAGATTCCAATACTAAACCTTCAAAAGCAAATTACCTACAGAAAGTACATGTGTGGGTGTATTCCTGTTTCACTGCATCAACAGCCTTAATCAGCCTTGCATACTATTTCTGATTATGGTTCATTATATAAAATCACGTTGATAACAGTTCAGCAAGAATGTTTCTTAACCCCTTCTGAAAAACAGAAATACGATTCTTGCACCAGTTTTCACCCTTGGGGTGTGCATGTGGGGGGTGACTATCCCCAGCCATGCGGGACTTCGTAAAAGCCTTAACAGCCAACTTTAAACCACAGGAATTGGCTCGAACCATCCGTCGGTACAAAGGCTGTGGCTCGTCCCCGCACCGAGTATGGTGACACGTGCAGAATCCTCCTAAGCTCCACTTGCCACCGCAACCCCCAGGTCCTTGAGAGCCTCTACAGAAACCAGACATTGAAGGCTAACGCTCCTCCCCGCTCACACAGAGCTGAAACGAGTCCCACTGCACCAGCTGGAGCCACATCTCTTGTTCACAAGCTGAAGGCCCTGCTAGGATTTCTCAGGAGCTTTTAGTAACACAAACAGTACTTGGAAGCCAAATGTGCCTTCTTCAACTCACGGGGCTGCATTTTCTTAAGCACGCACGCTTTCTTTATTGGTTTTTATATACTCTTCTATTACTTCGAAACAGGAGTTTTATCAATATCACACATTATCTGTTAGGCAGATCAGTATCTGAAAACTACTTGAAAATGTCAGCAATTGTGAAGCATCACAAATAACTTCTTGGTAGGATTTCTGATCAGAAAGGGATAGTACCTGTGTTCCACAATCTGCTCGTTGCATTTCAAGATAAATTAGGTCTTGATTTCACCCTGTAAAGACTAAATGATTTCACACCTCCTTCCGTTAAGGAAACTTTGCTCGGTGATACCATCACTGTTGAAAGCAACTCACCTTTCTGTACTGGGCGACAGAGTTTTTTTCTGGGCACAACCTTTAAGAAAAATGCTTGTCTTTTACCTCAATTTCAGTAGCTGATTCAGTAACCAGTGTGATGTTAGCTCTGTCAAGTCTTTGTCATAAAGCAAAATTTCCCCTTGGTTACAATACCAGCAGTGTAAGGTCTATTTTGACAAGCATCCTTCGGCAAAACCTACCCCCAAACCCGTGGGATTGAACACAGGCAAACGTAGTCATGTCACACTTAAGTCAGTGCGTTGCAAGTGCAGAGAGACAGTGACAACACCAGCAGACTTCTAAAATTCAGTTTCTACATACTTTCAAGAATTCTGTCGTGTTACCATTATTTCATTTGTAAACCCCCATGGTGTCAAGCAACAGCCTTTGAATCTAAGCAGAAACATGAATGTGAGAGGCAATTTCTGAATTTCCACAGGCCTGGTGAGAAGGGAGATTTCCAAGAGACGAAGAACCCAAGCAGATGGGGAAACCAGAGCTCCCAAAACATAATCTATCCTCTCACTGAAGAAAATCCTCTTCAATACCTACATAAGTTTAAGCCTCTAGGATTTTACACAAAGATGCCAGTGTAACTAAGCTGACTTCTGTGCACGTATGTGTTTGGGGGACATCTCTGTGTGTGTGTGTGTGTGTGTGTGAGAATTAAAAAATAATAAAAAAAAAATCAGACCCCATCAGCTCAATTTGGGTTGTAACTCTCACTAAACCTCCTCTAATCCTCAAGCCTACCATGAGCACAGCAAAGAGATTACAGCAGACAAATCTATTTGGAGTAGGTCAAACGCAGCAAAAAGCTGTTACACCTAAAAACGTTGCATGGCTAGTTCTACAGATACTTTTTTCTTTTTTTTTTCCTTTGTCCTTCATCCTAACCATCCAGTTATCATTTACCAAATTCAGTGAGCCAAAAAATTGATTTTTGAGTATTAAGAGATGGCTTAAAATAAAAACACAATTTTAAAACTGCTTGGTGAGCACGGACTCCTAAGTGCTTCAAAATACTAACTTTTATAATGAAAATATTTGTTTTTCTTCAAAGTAAAGCTTTTAGATAAATTTCTGTTCACCTGTACTTAACACAGAATTGCCAGAAATTTCTACTGAGGACGAGCGATCATTCTAGTTGCAAATTTCAAGCGTATAAACTGTGAAGAATGAATAAATACTCTCTCTCTCTGAAATTAAACACATGAAAATTCTGATACTCTTGAGCAGTTCATTACCTCAGAAGAGGGAGTAAAGTGGAATCTTTTTTTTTTTTAATACAATGAAAAAAATACAATTACTGGAAGGCAGAAATTCTGCAGGGGAGCAAACCAGATTTTTGAGTCTTTAGACTTCTTCACATACATAATTAAGTGTCTGTTCTTTGTACGCTGTTGTTGTAAAAATATCACCAGAGAATTTTTACAGGCAGACAAGATGTTTCCAATTCATTTTAATATTTATTAAAGATGCAACAACTGCTCAGGGCAACTCACCCTATTGCAGTTGAAAGTCATCCTTTCTCACAGGCTAACAGTAACAGCAAGTAGTTTAAGAAGGATTCATAGTCCTGAGACAATTTGACTGTTTACATATAGTTCATAATTCTTTATACCGCAAAAGATTTATCAAGAAAGCAACTGAAAATATTACTGCTTCAGAATGTAATGTAACAGAGGGTAAGATTTCTCACAAGACATTCATACTACCCATGATGTTCTGGACTGGTCAAAAATTGTTGCAAGTCTCCTATGTGATCATCAAACTAAACATAAGAAAAATAAATACAGTAATTAATTTTGTCAAGATTAGTAGATCAAAACAGAATGACGTAATGGGGAAAGAGGTCCTGCCTTTCAGATCAATTACAATTCTTTCAAGGAATCATGCAGTATGAGACATCTGTTTCACATGTGACTGATTTCCTACATCCTCTAATAAGATAACTTGCTAAAGACTGAGAAAGAAAAAAGGACCATTAGAAGATGAAAGGGGAAGTCCTCATGAATGACTAAATGAATAAGGACAGGATATAATGGAAGGGACCTTCACATGGTCACTTCCACAGAGGAGAGAGGTTACCAACACCGGGGAACGTTCAATGCTCTTGTGTATAATCTGGAAAAGACAGTAAGACACCAAAGTCTGCTGCTGATGTACGGTTATTTAAGCTGGTAACAAAAGATTCAACAGTGAAGCGATTCCACGACAGCTGGAATGCAAAAAGTTGCAGAGATATCTTCTGATAATGACCGAATTGCATATGTCACTTTATTGCTTCTTCAATGTTGAAAAATACACAGAGGAGAACGAGAGATTCCCTAACCATACATACAGAACAGTAAGTCCTAATCAGAATTTTGTGATTTAAGAAGACCTTTGCAGATATTGCAGACAGATCTCTGAAAACCTTAGTTCCTTGCTCCAGGGCATCAAAAAGCAAAAAGAACCTTAGAAATTCTGAAAGGAAAAGGAAGGGGGGGGGGGGGGGGGGGGCGGGGAGAAGGAAGTTAGTTATGTGCTACAAAGTCATGGTGCATCTACTGAAATATTACAAGCAGTTCTGTTACCCTAGAAACAGAAAATTTCAAATACAGCAACCAACAAGTACACAAAATTCAACTATGATTCTCACAACCATGACTTATGGGTGCCAAAACTTAGAGAGCTGAAAGAGTGGTCAGATAAATTAATCTAAGAAAAAAATCTCAGCAAGGGCTTCAAGTGCAAATAGTTCAACATGCAGTTGAGGAAGTTCTTCAGTCAGACTTCTAGAAACTAGGAAAACACACCATGAGATGTGTAACTATGCTTGTTCCCACCTTTCTCTTCCATACAAAGAGATATAACAATTGTCTGATTCAGAACAGCTATTTTTATGTTCTTACTAAACTATCACATTTCATTAATATGAGAAACTAGCTTAAAATAATAGATGCTATTACACTTGCATTGGCTATACGTTTGAATTAAAAACATGGCTATTACTTCTGTCTTGCAAATTTGTCTCCCAAAAAATCAACACTCTACTGAAATGGGTTTAAAACAAAGGCTCATCAGGACAAAGCAGCCAATAAACTGAGGAAGGAAAAAAAAACAACTCACCAAGGTACGGAGTGTATCAGGAAAGGATGCCAACAGCAGGTTTGGGGAGGTATAGACTAATGCAGCTTCTGGAAACTACATTACTTTCAGAACTAAGTTGTCTTCAAAATACTCATTTAAGACCTATTGCTTAGATATCACCTGTTCACAAGACTGCCTGTCAAATGACAAAAAAAAAATGCATTTTCATGTTTTGGCAATTGGCAAATGTATGCAATTGCAGTAAAAGGACTATATCTAACAGGGTATTTTAAAAGCTAGTTTGAGAACTTTTCCTAGCACAGCAACTGCTCTAAGAAAAAGCTCTTTCCCTGAAAACCTTGTCTGTCTTTACCCTATTGAATCTAAAACATGAGCATTTAAGTCAGGTCTTCTCTGAATTGCCCCCTAAAGGAGACTTTGGCGCTCTCCTCACTGATTATAGATGAAGTCTACAAATCCACACTCACTAGGCTAACATTACCTAGTTGTGAGTGGCACCCTCCCCCTACAGCTCCCAAACAGAATACCTTTTTGCGAAGCCATGTGAGATAAATGGGAAGATGTAAATCAAAAACAGAGGAGTGGAAAGGTACGAGATTATTTTAACAGTCAGAGTATCTGGATAATACGGAAATAAACAGAGAACAAAAAGGACGTGCCTGGGGAAGACAAACATAACAGCTTTTTTTTCTTAATGTTGTTTATCCCATCCATTCATTGATCACAGCCAGTAGTGAAGCTACTACAAAGCTTCCTTTCTAAAACAGAAAGGAAAGCTTTGATTTCAAGGTGAAAAGTACATTATATACCAAGCTACGTCATCAACAGTACCCATCTTAAATTGAAAAATCTGCATATGCTAGGAGATGTTACAGAGCTGTGCACTGCTACTGTGCCATGTTACTGTATTTTATATTTTTTTTAATCAGTTTGTGACTTTGACTGTGCAAACAGTGCACTGGGAACAGATTGATATTGCCATTTTTCAAAACACATTGTTTTACAATTGATTTCATAAGTGCCCACTCTTACAAAATCACTGTATCAACCCTCATTAACTATTTTACTTAGCTTCAAGGAGAAGAGTCCTCAGTTCCAAGTACAGAGTGAGAAAATATTTTATTTTTAAGTATATGTGGAATGTGAACAAAGGAAGACAGTGCCGTGAGAGAAAACAAGCAGAAGATAAGCTGGATACAAGTCACATGGAAACAAACTGGGACGCTGCATTAGTGCTAATACACGTGAAAATAAAAATCAGTGGATCTCCTTCCACTGCTCCTGCCGATGATCACTAAGAGATTACAGCATCTGGGAATCACGGAAGACCATCCTCTTGAATATATGTAATAATCTCAGTTACATGATCCTAAAATTTTCCAGTTCATTACATTTCATGAACTGAATGTTATGATTATTGCTCCTGTGAAAATTAAGTTGTACTGAGCTTGGTTATTAGGTTGTATTGAGCTTGGCTACACCTGAAATCTTTGTGAAAACTATGCGTGTTCCTAGTACAGATTAAAAAAAAGTATTTTTGAAGTATATTAGAATCTTTTAATTCTCCAGTTCTTACTTAGCACTGTGTTTTCATCTAAATTACAAACAAAGTAAATTAAGGCAATCCTATCTGACTAAAGAATTTGTAGAAGCGATCGAATTAACTTTGAAAAAGAATGTTTATTTTAAAGTACAAGAATGCAAAAATGTCACTTATTTCCATTGTTTGGACACTATTTTCATTTTGATACACTTTCTGCGGCAGTACATTAACCCGCAGCGCTAGCGATACCTGCAGAACCCAACTCTCATCCACAATAACGCATCCACACGCACCTCACGTGTCCTCAAACACGTGGTCAGAGCTCCCTTAAGATATAACCACAGAAGAAAACAAAAGCATCAAGAACACAGACCAGAAACCTAAAATTGAACTTTACAAAGATGGAATGCAACCCACAGTGCAGAGATTAAGTAGAAGTTTGAGAAACAGAAATGATGATGAGAACTAATTGTGAAGGAGTGTGAAAACATCCAGCAAGATTAGCTTCCAGTTTTCAAATACAGCATTAAAAGTTAAGTTCCCAAATAGAAAACTACTTAAAATATTAATAAATAAGAAAAGTATTTCTTAACTGAACTAGTTATATATCAGCACAGCAGCTAAAAAGTATGTACTTAAAATATCATAAAATACACCTTTATCATCATTCCTATATAGGAATGCCTATGTAAGCCAGCCAAAAAATTACACCTCCATTTGTGAGAAATGGAATCAGTGGATAACAAATTACTATATTGTTTTTTGAGCTGCTAGTAATATATACCGGTGTAACAATGTGGTGAGTAGCCTGAACAGATGCTGACTGATAATAAGAAGAAGTGGCAGTAGCAAAGTGCTGTATTTCTAGGGTATTGATCCTAACAAATATTATTTTATATCAACAGCCTAACTTCCAGCAGAGAGACTGTATTAGAACATGATTCCTGCAGCTAATGATCAATAGCTAATCAGCAGAGGAGAAAATGAGCAGAGAGAAGCCTTTGGTGCATACAGAGAATTACCAGATACCTTGAAATACCTGCATAAAACGAAAGATGTTGGCGACAAAGAGTGGGGGAGAAAACAGCACTTTAGTGAAAAACACAGTATTTGTATGCATGAACTGACAATGAAAATTATTATCCATATCACTATTCAAATCAGAACATAAGTAAGCAGACAGTACAGTACTACAATATTTTGCAGTTAAGAATCAGTTCACACACAATGGAAACTCTTGAAAAGACTCCTCTGCACTGTTAGAAGCTTAGAGAAATTGTTTAAGTCTTTTTCAAATGCTTCCATGCTGTCAGGTAAAAGGGTTATGACTGCAAAACTAAGGGACACTGAAAAATGCAGAGTTCCTACAAGTGGCTTTAAAAGCCTTGATTTGGGTAAGAGGAGGAAAAGATAGAGACTTTTTTTTTTTTCCTTCTGGTTATACTTATAATTGCATTATGACTTGGTTATCCTTTCAAGCAACCTCATTTATCACATGCTGCCAACAACTAGGAATGTCTTTCTGAGAGCAGATCATCATGACAAGCATCTAGGAACTAATAGGTTAAGAAGTCTAAAACAGCCTTCAGGCTCATAAGCACCTGGCTTTAAAAAGTAGATCGATTTGTTTTCGACCCATACCCCCTCTACTCTTCTACATAAAAAAAAGCTTTATTGGTAGAACTTGAATTGATATTATTCATCCTCTAACTTGTTAAACCCTTAAAATATAAATGTGGGGATAGGATGAAGATGACAGGTCTTCTACTGTTAAAAAGTGTTTTAAGCTATTTTTTTAGTATACCAAAGATGACTTTTAAGTCAAATAATTACTTGAAATAACCACTTTGTACACAACCAAACCAAGCATTACACCAGGCTGTACCACAGAAGTAGTGCAATAGATAGATATTCAATTCTTTAGGCAAATGGGAAAAAAACCTGTTCAGCACTAAGGAGCTGCTGTTATCAACAGGCTATGTTTCTGGCCAGAGAACACACTATGGTGGTATGCAGTTTGCTATACATTGCTTCTCTGATGAATTCATTAGCCGAAATAGCCTTCTTAGCAGTATGGATTCCTCCAAGGTAGGGGTTCCTTCTGTATCTTTTTACTTTATAAATAGGAACAAAGTAAGGCACAGTCAACCATTAACGCAAGACTGGGAAAAACCTAGGGTGAAGGGATTCACAAGTTCATCTTCCATCTAAGAAACAAACATGCAGGTACATTCAGTGTAATTACAAACATTTATTTTCAATAGTCTTCCCGTTACCTTGAAACCCTAGGGGATTTCTCCAAAACCAAGGGCCAAAGTTAATTTCCATATCAATAAAATATTTTATGGATTTAGTTGTAATCCTCAGTAGAAAAAGCAAAACAATCAAGCCCTAGAAATGCAACTGGCATATACAAACGTGCAGCAGCACTAATAAATCAAGAATACTATGGGGTTTCTTCGGGGAGGGATGCCATCCAGAGGGACCTGGACAGGCTGGAGAGGTGGGCCCAAGCCAACTTCATGCAGTTCAACAAGGCCAAGTGCAAGGTCCTACATCTGGGTCGGGGCAATACCAAGCACAAATACAGACTCGGCGGAGAATGGCTGGAGAGCAGCCCTGTGGAGAAGGACCTGGGGGTGATGATTGATGAGAAGCTCGACATGAGCAAGCAGTGTGCGATCGCAGCCCAGAAGGCCAACCGTATCCTGGGCTGCATCAAAAGATGTGTGGCCAGCAGGTCAAGGGAGGTGATTCTGCCCCTCTACTCCGCTCTCGTGAGACCCCACCTGGGGTACTGCATCCAGCTCTGGAGTCCCCAACATAAGAAGGACATGGACCTGCTGGAGCGTGTCCAGAGGAGAGCCACGAGGATGATCAGAGGGCTGGAGCACCTCTCCTATGAGGAGAGGCTGAGAGAGTTGGGGCTGTTCAGCCTGGAGAAGAGAAGGCTCCGGGGAGATCTTATTGCGGCCTTCCAGTACCTAAAGGGGGCCTACAGGAGAGCTGGGGAAGGACTTTTTACTAGGGCATGTAGTGATAGGACGAGGGGGAACGGCTTTAAGCTGGAAGAGGGCAGGTTTAGATTAAACATTAGGAAGAAGTTTTTCACTTTAAGGGTGGTGAGGCACTGGAACAGGTTGCCCAGAGAGGTTGTTGAAGCCCCATCCCTGGAGGTGTTCAAGGCCAGGCTGGACGTGGCCTTGGGCAACCTGGTCTAGTGAGAGGTATCCCTGCCTGTGGCAGGGGGGTTGGAACTCGATGATCTTCAAGGTCCCTTCCAACCTAAACCATTCTATGATTCTATGATTCTAAGTGGAGACAAAAACTTTAGTCAGTGGCTCTGACAACCTGCACAGCAACTGGTTTTCCTTCCATGCTCCTTCCTAAGAATGCATATTGGAATGTATCAAAGCTTTTCACAACAGACAAGAGAATGACACTGATTCACCTATCAAGTAAAAAAAAAACCAAAACAGAAACATGACAACCATGTAGTTGAAAGATGGTGCAATGAGTTACAAATGTAACCTCCTCCTATAATACTTCCAAATTATGGGATTATTTTTTTAATTCTACTAAATAAGGCACCAGAATGCACTAGAAATGAAAACAGTAAAGAACACACTGATTTGTCCAGTAACCTTGTACTAAATCTAAGGAAACCTCAAGAAATCAGGTATGTCTCGCACTGTGAAATTTGGTATCTTGTTATATTGCAATTGATAAACAAACATTGTCAATATTAGTATCTCTGCCTGATTACTCACATTATTTGACAAACCTGACAAGGTTTAAAACCAACCTGTAACCAGTTTCAGAAAAAAAACATCCCAATGAAATGTATATTTTTAACCTTAATGTGTCATTGGAACTAAATAAAAATGATGTAAAAATCCTTTTACAGCAATAGGGGCATTAATCCTCCTACATATCATGCCACCTTCATTTTTAGGTTCCATTTTTAGTACTCCTGTACTATGTTCTCATCACCATGTATCCACTATTTCAGTGACACGAGACAAGAAAGTTCTTAAGAGGCAGTGGTATTTCAAACATTTATGGCTATGTGGATGAAGAACTTACAGTAAGAGGTAAAAACCCCACTGAAAGTGGAGAAGAACAGTATGAAACCAAAATTTTTCTCCACCTTTTGCAGCAGTATATTATTTGCTCTGGTGTAGCAACCGAGAGAGAATTTGCTACAGATATTCAGGAGACTGAAGCACAAGTCCTGCGCACCATTAAAATCCTATTCAGAACATTCATGTGTGAAATCTCAGTAATGCACAGAACTTGTGCTCGCCACACAAGTAATATTCAAGTCCACAACATAGTAACAGCTCTATCAACCACATTTTTATCCAATACCCATAGCTCTGACAACCAGACAGGGGGGAAAAAAAAGTGTACTAACATTACCTGCACTTCCATATTTTTTCAAACTAAATTCTGTTTCTACGATTCCTTACAAACTGTAAACTTACAGAATTCCATCATTTGCAAGGTCCTGAAGCTGGCTCTACAGGCCAATTATTTAACAAATGTTTATAGTGCTTTAACAGCTCCTTTTCATTTACAGCAGTTGAGGCAGTTATGATCTGGAGGAGAGCATTAATCCTAATTAGCTCTGATCCCATCGCCAAAAAGAGCTGGATCATCACTCCGCAGAAGATTTCTCAACTTAGTGCTTGATTAAGAGTTCCCCTGCTGGGAACTGTGTTTATTTTGAGTTGTTGTCTTGTGCTGCCATAAGCTTCCTGAATATCCACGTGTGTGTAACAAGCTTCTCAGGGAGGTAGGAATAAAGGAATCAAAGTTATAAGTCTCCTGTCAAATATAATTGGTCATAACTGCAGCACTTGCAAAAGGAGGAGCGGTTTGGGTAACCCACAGGACTAGGAGTAGGTATACGCAAACCAAGGAGCCTGCATTCTGCTTTGTACTATCTTTTCCTCTCCTATCTTGTCTTTCTTAAACTCAGTGGGTTTTATGTTGGTGGTTTTTTTCTTTTTAATTGGACTCCAACGATGATAAATCAAAGATAACTGAGGACTTTCTATGCAACCACAGCTTTGTTTTGTTTCAAAGCTGTAGGCTCCAACTTTCAAGATCATCCAAGGAGCAAACTCCTCAACCACCACTGGCTTCAGAAGAGCAAAGTGGACTGAAAAAGGTGGACAAAGCAAATGTTGGTATGAAGACAACATGCAGGATGGAAAGAAACTAACCCATCGCCTCCCTCCCTGCAGACCCGACTCATGTTACCAATGGTTGCTGAGACCAACAGGCCCTGTTTATTCGCACAGTCCTGGCGCCCTCCTCTCCCCAGTTCATACATCTGTATTTCCTTTCCATACCACAAAACACTACAACTATAACCAAGCCTGCAGATGCACACTGCTTGGCAAAGCGAAGGGCAGCAGTATCTGCGGCCAACCAGGATGTATGTACGGTCTAGAGTTTACCTAGCTGTTTCTCAGTGAACGTTTGGACTTGTCACCTCTATTTAACCACCAGTTTTCACAATAATTTACCCTATCCCATGGCTTTACACCTCTGCCACCGATGGAAATCAGCAGCCAGTTAACACCTGAAGTGTTGGTGCATCTCCCACCCCACCCCCCCCCCCACCCCCCCCCCCCCCCCCCCCCCCCCCCCCCCCCCCCCCCCCCCCCCCCGCCCCTTTTGGAGTGAGGGAGGAGAGGTATAAGAAAGGGATTGATGGATGGGCAAGGATGGTGACAAAAGCCTCACTTCCTTAGCAAAACCAGGCTTAACGCAGTCCCCTACAAAGGATCCCCTCACAAAATGAACCGAAAGACTAGGGAAAGGATTTACATAGTACAAATTCCTCTATGTTGACAAAGAACAGAAACTTCGAAAGGAATACTTGTCAAAAGACCCAATCTAACAATGCCAAAAGGAAGGCTAGGAAATCTTGGCATGACAGGGCTGCTTTTCACATGTCTTTAAAATGTGAAGCCACTAGTTGCTAATTGATAAGAGCGAAGGAGATCCCACCCAACACCTGCTTCAGCAATTTGGTTTAATAGCAGTCCTTCACCAGCTTTGACAATTACTCCCACACTCCCCTGTGAGAGACTAATGGTTTGCTAAAAATAAAACAGAGATTAGCGTCTGCAGTGAGCTGCCTAAAAGATACACTGTTTGACAGAAGGTGATATTAATCAACCTTGTGGTGTGCTAATGTCCGGACTTCACTTCAAAGGATTTCATCTTACATCTAGAGATTTGGGTGTCTGGTTAAAATGACAGCATGCAATATTACCTCTTGTTCATTTTACTATTTTCTACAGACTGCATCTTAGCAATGTTCATACTTATGTACTGGGGAATACTTCAGTACCAACGTCAAGTCTTTGTGTACAGAAGCTGCTAAAAGCCAAAGTTGTCAAGAAACACGAGATGACCAAGAACCCCCCCTAAATGTACTAGCAACTCATGACATTTTCCCTAGTATAAGAATCTTGCCTTTAGCAAGCAGACCAAGACTTATCAAGTCAGGGTGGGAGGGAAGAATGGGGAAAAGAGCAGAAAATACCTTTTTAAATTTTTTCTGAATATGATATATAATATGGTTGTCAAAAACATCACTCAATAGCTTGTATGTAGGGTGCAAGTTAACTAAGACACCATGTCTTTCAAGAGAATTGTTCTTATCCGTTTTAAATTAAAGCTGAATAGTAACGAACAGACCATAAAAGCAGCCAATATATAAAAATAAGTATTTTAAAGAACAATGTTCTTAATTAGTTCTGTAAGAAAAAGTCTAACTTTAAGATTTAAAAAAATATACATATTTTAATGTTAAATGCTCACATTATATACTAAGAAAAGGACTGAAATTTACAGTGGGAAATATCTCATTTTTTCTCAAATACAGGAAAAAAAAAAAGGCTCCATGTGATGAGTCACATACTGTATACAAAAAACCCAACCCACCCAAAACCCACAAACAACCTTGAGCTTGTTCTGTGGAGGCAAGCCAAACGAACACCATACTTTAAATCTACAACATAGCTGACCTATGTCAGACAGAAGAAACACTTTACATTAATTACAGCTGTTCTTAAGAGAGAGTGGCCATCATACAAAATGATGACCGCCCTACCTGGTCAAGTGGGTTCGGATTAAGCAAAAACACCGAGAGCTACAGGTCTGGATTTCCCCCTCAAAGATGACAACAAGGAAATTTATGTCTGCCTAGGAAGATAAAAATAGCCAAAACATCATTTGTCACTCAGCTGTATGAAAAACTCACATTTTAAAAATAAAAGGAGACATCATGGATGAGACCACTGGCAACAAATACATCCTCCGGTACAACCAGAATACCACCAGATTGTAGGTGGTGTTGTCAGAAGATGAGATCAGGCAGAAGACCTTATGGAGTTGCCTGTATTTTCTTCAGAAGAGAAAGGTGGTTTGTCGGAGGCAAGACAATTGCAGCCCAAAAGCTGCCTCTTACCTCCAAGTCACTTCTGCCACACATTCAGCTCCAACAGGGGATGTATAGGTTAAATGAGTGGTACTACAGCATTTCACAGTTCTTCCCCTACCAGCCTTGAGATGTGATGCCCAACATCTTGATTTAATAATCACTCTTGGGAAAAATATCCATCACTTTCAAGTCACATTTTCTCTAGTGCCTTTTATTTAGTCTCATAGCTAGCAAATATTTTTAACTGTATTACCACGATAAATATTCATTAAATAGAAAACTGTTCAAAAATTACCAGAAGCAAGATCATTAATATTTAACATTAATGCATCATAGAGAAAGGATGTTTCATTATGGGCAAGCTTCAATTGAAAGACAAAGGTATCATGTGATAACAATATTTAACCTATGTAGGTTTCATTCCCACAGAAACTCTTAGGTTATTTATTTATACCCCAGCATTTACACTTTGGCAAGTACCACCAAATAAACTGCATTAGTATGAGGCTAACACCTCTTGGTAGTGAGCCATTTATTGATCTCTCCAGCCTCCATTAAAACATCATTGAGTTGAAAATGTGAACCACAGATTACACATGATTCTTGTGTAAACTCTGTGGTAAACTGAAGAAGTAAAATAATCAAGTTTTAAAGCTGAAGTTTATGTTTCATGATTTTCTTCTTCAAATCCTTTCCATTAAAAGGACAGAGATGATAAAAATAAGGACCCCACCAGAACAACAGAAAAACGTGATGTAAATGGCCTGCAAGGCTATCATTCATCTCTCTCTAAAAAGGTTCTCTACAGAGTAACTGTGTAATCCATATTGGGACAAACTACATTTTAGCAGAGCGGAAGAAGTAATTTAAGACCAAATTGGCAAATGTCACTGTTACCGCAGAAATTTCTTTTCAGAACTGTGTACAGAAAAATATTACCAGCTTGTTCGCAATGAAAGTCTCCCACATGATTATTTAGCACACATGAAAAATAATTTGTTGATTCTAAAGCTTGTATTGATTCCAGATAATCTGCCTCTACTTCTGCCTCATAAAATGCTGATGATATATGCAAAGAAATTCCCTGTATTATATTTTACCACCATCTAAGAGATGTCCCCAATTTCTGTTTTACACAGAAAAGCAAATGGCTACAGAATATACCAATTTATATTCAATTTTGTATACAGTATCATGTTTTCTTTTAATCAACTAGGATTCATTTTAGTACCTAACACAATGGAAAAATGTTCTTATTTCAAACTTGATTGCAAAATTACAGAGCAACAGGGATAAGCTTTTGATGAAAGTACAGGACAGGCCAACCAGTGCTGATGCACAGCTGATGGGCTGTTCAGAAACCAGGCAGACCTGGCTGGCGATGTGATGCTGAATGGCAGCCTTGGCTGCAGCGACCACAAACTGAGGTGGTTCAGAGCCTGAGGGGCAGTGAGAAAGAAGCGTAGCAGGGCATTGATCCTGGACTTTGGAAGAGCTGACTTCACCTTAGTCAAGGAACTACTAGGTAGGACCCCATAGGAAACAGAGAGACCAGCTTGGCTAAATAGAGAAGTCCTGACTGAGCCCCAGGGTGGAACAAAACAGTAATACAGGAGGTGGAAGGAGGCAGAGGCTAGCAAGCAAGAAATTGGAAACACTGCCCTGGCACATAGGCAGTGTTAGAAAATTCATGTATGGTAACACCACCACGTGGAACCATCAGTAATTTCAGCCATCCAAATAACTTGAGATGAAAACAGAATCACTGTAAATAAGTGAAATAAGAAATAAACCAGGATGCCGACAGAGCCAACAGAATTTAAAAGCAAGCTTGTATCTTGATCCTTATTGCTAGCATTGTCTCCAGATTTTTCTTTTTCCGTATTTGTTTTTTTCTTTCTTAAAAACCGTGATGAAAACACAAGAAGCAACTTCCTACATTAGAGAATCCAACTATCAAACCACTGAATTATCTTCCCTTGTTTCCCTCGGCAACCCAGATTTCAAGGGTATTCCATACAGCCAACATCATGCCCCAACTGTTCCTCTCACACACCCTGATGTACAAAGACACTATATAATCCACTTTAGAAACAGCAGACCAATAGGTATTATACCTCATAGAAAAAGGCTGAGAAACAAGTTTTCCCCTTCCCTTCCCAAATTGATTATCCAGTCATTTGTAGACATGGGTGTACCTTATTTCAGGCAAAAATCAAACACCCTAAAACTTGATTCGACCTTTTGTTCCTGGCCTGTAGCAAAATATGAATGTTGAATAAAATATATTTGCTTAAAATAAATAAATAAAAAATCTCAGAATGAAGAGAAGAAAATTCACATTACTGTTTAACCTCAAAGTGACTGTAACTGACCCACAAAGAGAAAATGCTGATTTAGACTTTGATGAGCTGGAGTTAACTGTCAGTCAAGCTCAAGCACGCTAAGAGGAAAAGCTTAAAGTTCGTAAGGAACTGGCATAGTAACTCAGAGAGAAGGTGACATTGTAGCTGTTTAGATGCAATTTGTTGGCAAGTTGCTAGAAAAAAACTATGCACACTTTTTTATAAAAAGAAAAAGAAAACCCAAACAAAATCAGAAAAGCCAGCCAAAACTGTTGCAATTACACTGGCAAATATGGCATAACTAAGTTTTCAGAGTGGGTTGGCAGCAACAAAAAACTTTATGTACAGCAGGTTAATGTTAATTTTTGAAGCTGAAGATTACATGACTCAGCCTGTACTCATCATCTCTATGAAGACATCACTCTGCTGCTGAAATGTCAGCTCCTCAGCTCCAGCACCCAGCAGAAATGGAAGCGCAGGGTTTGCTTTCTTTCAAAACTTAGCATTTTGGCTTGAATTCACAATAGCTATGTCCTTTCTGGAAGTTTGAAGTTAAGCCAATGCAGCACTCTGCCCACTACCAAGTCACACAAAGAAGAACAGATGCATTTCCTACTGTCACATTCTGCTCCATTCAGCTACGCGGTGGATTGCTCTAACTACTGTTAAATCTGGCAACCAGACATAACCCTCACCTTCACAAGCCAGTGCCAAAGACAGAGTTTAGCATATGAACACAAGCATTTCCTCATCAGCAACAATATGCTTACTGTTGTTAAAGTTAATTATTTGCAGTTTCCACCCTAACACACTAAAAGGCACAGACAGCACAGACCGGAAACCAGAACAAATGTAGAAGTCCATTTCTTCACCTTTTTTTTGGGTAGGTATTTCAGACTGGCAGTTTTCACCGCTGGCTGAAAAGCTGTCAGGGAGATAAGTATTGAAGTTGCAGTGCCAGACTTGTGTAAGCCCTAGTAACATCTCAGATAGTTTAAGACTTTACTTTTTTTGAAAGACTGACAATAGACATGATATTTTGTATGTGCTTTTTTAGCCTGAATCCAGATTTACACATCAATAAGCACTACACCCCAATTTAGCTTCAAAGTATAAAAAACAAGGTGCCATTCCTAAATATTTCACCATGTTTATCAAGTCAATATTTTAGTTGTCAGAATAAAAGCCATTAACACAATTACCATATTGCTCCTGAGTGACTGAGGAGGTTTTATTCTACATATAATACACTTCCAAACATAAGCAGCAAAAGAAACTAAAAAAAAAAAAAACCTCAGCATGCATTTAACAATTACCTTGTGTTGTTATGGTAACTAAATATCTCTGAAGAAGCAAGAACAAAAGGGGAAAAAAAATCCCACTGCAAATCCTCCTGTAAGTTCTATAGATATATATACATTTTTTCCATTGTAGATTCAAATGAATGTGGTGCAGTATTGCTCTTAAGCATCACATCCCCCCCTGAAATGTAGGTAAACATTTTAAAATGCTGATGGAGATACTGAAGCATGAAGCTGAAGCAAAATTTGATTTTTCTGCAAGGAGGATAGTTGATCAGATCAGCTGTTCCATGAAACCATTAAATTCCCAAATCCAGGTGTCCTCTAAGAGGCTCCCAAGGAATCTCTTAGTGCAATTTCTCTAGAGCCCACAGCTGGAAAAATGCCAGAAAAGCTTAGCGCAGCTAAAAGGGGGCAAAACTATTCCCTTACAGAGATATAGTTACAAAACTATTCTCCACACAGAAGAAAGAGGGACAAGCCAAGACCTCTCTTCCCACCCTCTGTGTCACCACTTCCAAAGGTTTTGGTGAAGTTATCCTTGTAACTGACATCCAAGAAAACAGAAAACCTAATGAATAAAATACAAAACAAAGCAAGAGTCTATTTTGCAAAAACTAAGATGAATTGCCAAAGGGATTTAGTTGAATATATGTATTTATCAACAGTTTATGGATGGGGAGAGGAATTTATTGTTTTAAACAATAACCAAAGACTCAAATATTCGCTTTAGCCAACCCAGAATAATTTTGAGAGTTTGAGGGTTGAGGGGAGTGTCCTTTTTTGAAATTAGATCTCTTCAGTTCTAAGTTTAGTATCTGTAAAGCAAGTTTCAGAAAGTTTTTCATTACAGAATTATTAATAAACATATTTGAGTGTCTACACATGAGAAAAGTTGCTCAATTTTCCTGCAGAGGGGAAATCAGATTAATAGTAGGAATCAAAGAGAGAATCTGTGGATATAATGTTTCGACTCTCAAGAGTCTCTCAAGGTAAATGCAAACAATTTTTTTTTTTTTTTAAGTTCTTACTTCAGATTATAAACAACTATAGTCTAGTTTGAAAGAACAGCACACACTTTTTTTTTTAAAAAAAAACAACCTTACACACAAAAACCCCTCAAGCCCCCTGAGGTTCATTCTTGGAACTTGCTGGATCATTTCTGACTTCATTGTAAAAAGCAGTGTTACTACCTTGTCAAAATGTGATGGTAGATCATTTGTACTGCCTACCAAGTGCTGTTTTAACTACTTAACACAGTACCTAGCATGTGCTTTACAAACCAGCAATATAATTCATCACTGACGGGGGGAAAAATAGTACTGTCTTTAACATTCACAGCATGTACCGTCATCCAATCTGCCCAGGATTTTAGTAAGGTTACAGCATATTTGCAACATGCATTTCGTGCTGTCACTCAATGACTTGAGCGCCATCACATCACTGAAGGTACAGCTTCAGTCAACTTTTCCCAAACCATTTAGTGTAATATTACGCACTGTAGAAAGCACGTCATAGGGAGTGTATTTAAACAATGAAAAAGATAAGACAGCATCTAGTTGTGACCCTTAAGATACTTTAGCAACTGAAGCCCAGACAGAAAAATGCTAATGACAAATATAACCTTGAAACACGAGAATAAGAGACAACTATTAATAGAAGGCTAATCTAAAGTCTCACTTTACATAACAGACAAAACTGCAGTAAAGTCAAAGTTCACTAACATCAACAATGTACTTCAGAGCTCCATCAAGGCTGATGATGACAAGCATGAAAAATTCTCAGAATTTTTAAAGCATTTTGTATGTAGAAGAATTTATTCTTCAGGCCTTTGAAAGCAGCATTTTATGACAATTTGACATTATCAAAGGGAAGTTTCTCCTGACTGTTCATGAAACTACTATAGTTTGCCTTTTCCCTCCTCTCTTCCTGGAGACCACAGTGAAAACGTAAACCTTGTGGCTTTGTGGCAGAACAACATCTGAGCCGAATCACAATCAAAACGTACAAATGCCGGCTACAGCCGTTTTGCTAAACACCAAGACTACAAATACACTCGCACTTTACATTCACTGTGACGCAAATTATTTTTCAAGGGGATGCCTGAGGAAAAGGATAGTGACTCAGGTGTGAGTAACAGCAGAGGTGCTGAGAGCAAGGTTTATGAATATGTTCATAAATATTTTTCAACTGTGAGGTCAACCTTTAGGCTGAGATGCTGTGTTACTGGACCCGGAACTGAAGGACAGAAAACACCAGACATTCTCCACCTCTAGGGTTCACAAGATTACAAACACTGCCTCAGCTGTAAAGCCAGACATATCTTTGACCATCGACATATATATACTTATTTATTGTCAGCATTTCTCTCAAATTCTGTTAAAAACTAAAATTAGGCAGAGTTCTTGAGACCCTTTTAGATCTCCTAGATAGGGTCTTCTATACCTTTTAAAAGCTACTATTTTCATTTTTTATTTGGTAGCACAGACAGGTTTCAAAATGCGTATTAAGTGAAGGATGGAGGGAAGCTAGTGTTTAACCTGACACCAGTTTGGTGGTCCAGGCAGTTATACACATACACAATCGCATAGAGTAAATTAAGCAAAGCTCACCAACTATTAAAGATTTAACTCAACCTTTTAAACTGTTACTTGGCTAACCTTAATATTCTTTCAAATTACTACTCCTGAACCAAGCTCCCCAAAGGCACAATCTTACAAAGCAATTCTTTTGAAGAACTAAGGTGGTTCTCAAAGCTCTGAGAAATCAGTATGCCAAGAAAATGACACCAAGCAATGAAATGGTTTCTGCCCGTCACTGAATCATGGAAGATACCATCCTGCCTGTCCGCTTACTGTCACTGCAGTTCCACATTACACGTAAATATTTTACTACCTCCCCTATCACTTGGAAAGGGATAGGGTTTTTCATTTAATCACATTTCAAACATGAGCTTTTTATTCTGACCATTTAATTTTTTTTCTTCAGCAAAACATTTGTGATAAAGACAGTTTTCAAGAAGAGAAGTGACATAACAGTTTCACCACTATTACCTACTTTTCAATACAACAATCATCGGTAAAAAAGGGTTAAGCCATTTAAACTCTGAACCACACCATATAGCTTTCCCCACACCCCTGGAGTTGGACTGAAAATTGAAAGTGCTAATAACCTCAGTGAATCTTACTTTATCCCATTAAGTGATCAAGAAACCAAGACAACTCTAAAGAGATCATTAAATGAATAACAGAGCATACAACTCAAGGGTACAGAACAGATTTTTGCCCAGGAAAAAGGTATTTAGTAAAACCCCAAAGGACTCCTTTATCACATTAGGAGAGTCACTTCAGCCACAACTCCCAGGTGACTCCTCAATTTTCTTAATTTGCTGGAATACTTTCATACAAATTTGAAGAGTGCTGTCCATTGCCTAATGCAACAAAAGCTGGAAAAAGCCATGAAGTTCAGCCACACTTTTAAATGAAATATTAGCATTGAATTTGCTATACAAAAATCAGCAACAATTTTTGCTCTCTTGTCAAAAAAGTAAAAGCTGAAACAACCCATCAATTTTTTTTGACTCTAGCAATTTCCCAAGTGACCAGAAAAAAAACCAGTATTTTAATTCACACATATTAAACAGCCTGGCTGGCTGACTTTGCCAGCAGAATAGATAAGGAGGGTCTTCTCCAAGAAAACTCAAACCTTAGAAATGGAGACTGAAGTCACTGCTGAATGACAAAACAAACTGATTTCCTGTGGCAGACAAATCTCATCTGGGCATGTAATTTAATTTCTCTTCATGAGATATTGGAAGGGTTATTACCTATGATGATCAAATAAAGATATGTTTCCAAGAACATTAATGTCTCACATGCTTTAAGGAGATCAAACAACAGATTTTCTAGTGCTGTATTAATAAAGCAATAGTTGCATAACTGACTTGGCTACGCCAGGGCATAAATGTAGGATTCAAGTAGGCTTAGAGCATATAAAAAAAAGAGGAGAGAGAAATCCTTGGGAGATAGAAAGAAGGTGAAATTTCCTCTGATTCACTTGAGGGAAAGGAGACTTCTTCAAACTACAAAAGAAGAGTCAATGAGCCTCTGTAAACTCCAAGGCGTCCTTCTGAATTAAAATCAGTTCTGAATCTGAATCCTTCTGAATTAAAATACAGCAGTCCTGAAGCAAAAATTTCACACCATCTAGAAAGGAAACAGAGTTGGATGGATGTTTTGGCCAGCGTTGCACAACTACCCTACCACCCTGTGAGGTATCAGAGAAGTTACGACAGCTCCTACCCTGCAAAAATGAAGTCCTGAGGAGAGGAGGAGATGGGGCAAACGCCTCCCATCAGCCCAGCGTGCATGTGGAACAGAGACTGATGGCTCCACAGGGTTCCCCAAAAATTTCTGAGACACTCACCTGCTGGAATAACAGCTCAAAACCAGAAACTTCAATAAATCATTAACTCCGAGGGCCCTGAAACTTGAGAGACACAAAAATGGGCTGATTTGAGGCATGTAAAAAAAAAAAAAATCATAATGGGTCTATTCCTGAGACATAAGAGCAGTAACAACCCTGTTTAGAAAACTTAGTCCTGACTCTGCTCTGCACCCTTTTGGACGTCTCAAAGACTCTACAACCAGGATCATGCAGAAATCCATCAAACTGGTAGATTTGGGAATATTTTTATCTGATACAGTCTTGGACCAGAATGAGCGGATTCACTGACAGTGAAAGAAAATTGTAACCAAAACCAGCCAAGTGTATTGTTAAGAAAACACTAAAAAAAAATACAGCAATTCCCACCAAAAAAAGGCTTGAGCAACGACATGAGCTCAGAGAACATTTCACAGGCTCTTTCTCCTCCTAAGCATTTCAGACGTTTGGCACAGACACTTCTACCCAAGTCTGGTCTTTTTTTTCCTGATGTTAAACAATACGCAAGGAAACCCAGGAAAGAAAAACACTAAAAATGGTATACACTTGAGATGTGTTTTCAAGCTTTTAACTGTTTGCTAGACTAACTACTGTCCTGGCTAAGATCGTACCACTGTAGACTGGGTGCATACAGGCGTATGCTTTTGCAGGCCATAGTTCTGTTAATCACAGCAGCAGCACACAGTAATGATGCTGATGGTAACTGTGTACTCTAGCTGAGGAAGAACCACAGGTGGCTCCTTCGCCTCCTCTTTCCTGACAGTACATGCTCATGTGCCTTAGGTATCCAAGCTCCAAGCGCAGGTCCGTTTACCCCTGTTAGACCACTGCTTTCCTAGATGGATGCAGATCTCCAGGTTTCAGATGGGACCCCAGAAGGTCATTTTCAGACACCAAGTACGTACCACAGTATGAAGACCAAATTACTGGGCTAAGCAAGGATTCTGAAATTGACAGCATCCTCTTTTTCAACAAGCAATTATATACAGACAACTACAGGATTTTTAATGTTCAAAAAAAAGACAAGACAATCCATATTTTTAGAACAATGCTCAAGTTTAGCAGAGCAAGGCAGGAATAGAAATTGCTTCTGACTCCAGCATCACAAATGTTTGTTTCAACTGATGCCAAAATTACCAACAGTTTACATCGACAGAAGAATTAACTTCATTAAAAAAAAATAATCTGAGCACGAAACAAAAACTATACAACCTACACTGGAAATATAACAGAGCATACCATTCACTAGTTTACTGATTTTCAAAACGTGCACAGACCCAAGCCTAGCACAGAACAATCCCTTTCAGGAAAGTCATCACAGATCAGCTCAGACAGCTGATGTTCCAAGTGGGCAGCTGAATCCATTCAGTGAGTACGTATCAGGGTGAGTAACTCTACACCCTGCAGAAGTACTGACCAGCAGCAAAATATGAAGCGCAAAAAGCAGAGAAACAAGCAGAGCGTTTCGAAGAGAAATACAGAAACTCCATGGTAAAGGAAACACGAGATTGACACGATAACACAGAGAACAGGGCACAAGTGCATCCAAAGCAGCAAGCTTACCCAGGGATGCTCACTCTGTTCTAGCCAGCATAGCTATCACACAGCAGAAAATGATAAATGAGCTGGGTGGGTATTTACTTAATAGATAGAGCATTACTTTCACACCAACATAAAATACTCCACCCTGTCTGTAGCTGCCTTCCAAGGCTTTTCCATGCAATATGAGCTAGTCTGAAAAAATCCATATGCATCAGAATAAGAGTAGCAACAGGAACCTGAAAGTGAGACACGTTCAATTTAATTGTGAAGCTCCACAACTGATTAGTACAGCAGAAGAGAAAAATTAGTAGATATGTTATAG
This sequence comes from Pluvialis apricaria, assembly GCA_017639485.1. Taxonomy (NCBI): domain Eukaryota; kingdom Metazoa; phylum Chordata; class Aves; order Charadriiformes; family Charadriidae; genus Pluvialis; species Pluvialis apricaria. The sequence continues at coordinate 40,870,251 of CM030012.1, read as the reverse complement.
TTATTTTCAGGCTCTGAATCTCAAAACCATAAAATCCATTTAATCAAGAAAGTTAACTCTTTGAAGTAACCATAACTTCTAATATGCTCTACTTTTGGAACTGGAGGATCTTAAGTTTAAAACTCAAAGACTGGAAAATGTTGGCATGCCCATCCAGCATTATGAACTGCCAAACATATTGATATTTTAAACAAGGATAAACCATATTAAGGCTAACTCATCATGAAGTATTCTTAAAAATACATCTGCAGCATTAAAAGCTGGGATACCAACACTATCTCTCATAATCTCTCTCATAAAGACTGTCGAAAACTTCTACTACAGAACCTCATTTTAGTTGACTACAACTTCCAATCTGAGCAGATGCACTTGTAAATTCTGGTTTGTTAAAAAGAACGTGGCACAGTAATAACAGTTAAAAAATTCTTCTCTATATATTATTCTTGTAATTTCCCATCTTCCTGCACACCAAATACTAACATTTATTGCAACTCCTGGGAAAAGATTGGGCAGGTGAGAAACAAACCTAATAACTGAAGATGTCAATTCAAGAAGCTTCAGGAAAAAAATTGAAGATATTTATATTGTACCTATGACATATATAATACATACAACTACATTTCTGCACAGATATATCAATGTAGATACATCCATGTAGATAAAAAAATAAATATATATACACACACATATAAAGTTCAAAGTTCAACTATCTACATGCAGGTAGAAATCCTATATAGCTCACTGGACACCTAAAACAAAATTCTGGCCAGGAAGGACTGAGAAACATCACTGTGCAGTTCTACAACAATTTCAATACAGTATAGTTTTGGCAAAAACTCCATGAAAAGTAATTAATAATATATTGCCGAAGGGTAAAAAGGTGGCAGATTCTACCAAATATAAAATTATACACACAAAGTCAATATAAGAACCTCTCAAACAAATATATATAAAAAAAACACATTAACATATATTTACAAACCTACTTTAGATATTTAAATAACTGGAGAATCCCAAAAACCTGATAAGCATCTTTAAATTCAGCCTTCTACAGAAGTGTTGTTTCAGGGAGAAGGCTATGAGAAATAAATCCATGCATTTAACTAAAAATCTTAGTAATGTCATTCATATTCACCTTCAGTTTGGTAGCATTTCAGGGTAATTATTAATACTTATGTATAAAAAGATCAATTAAAAGTTCTGGCACGGATCATAATTTTTTATTACGCCATTTACACTGGAACAAGCAACTGTCACTTTTCATTTTTCCACTGTGCTGTGAATTTTACTGTGCCTAATGACTGCTAGAAAAGACCAAGTTATAACACTGATACTACTGAACTGAATTTCCTTGCAAAAAGACTGCCTATGCAGTACTATCTTTAAATCCATCACTGAAATTATTACTAAACCACATATCTTCCCGGATTCAACTATTTACTCTACCACTCCTCATGACCACCAGTGTGAACAATAGTAACAGTAATCAGAACACTGATGTTTTTTCAAAGACACCTTTGCATTAAGCTAATAACTCATTGGGTATCAAAAAAATTGGAGTCAAACACATCACTTTACAAGAGAAATTCAATGTCAGTAAGATGCTTTATTCCACAACAGTGTTTAAGATAAAAGGAAAAAATAAAGGAGATATTTGATTTTGCAGAAAACTTTTTTGAATGCTCTAAGTTCCCCAAGGAAATCACACATACACAACCCTGAAGACAGTAACCACTTTTGTGGTTTGTTTTTAGGATACAGAGGAGTTGTGCTAGAAAGGATTATTCTATAGGAAGATGTGTCGAAAGAAATTCTGCAGTAGATCAAAAAGAAATGGATGGACTTTTTGATTGTTAATATTGTTTTTCTTTTAATGTTACCGTCTAATTTAAAAGTGGACTCAGACCAAACAATTCTAAAGCGATACAGCCCAGCAAGAAATATCTAATTCTTTTTTTAGTGCAAGATGCCTAAAATACACTAAAGTCCACTTTCCCTATTACCACAAATACTTTCCAAGCAATTTGGGTGTGAAGCATAAGGGAGGCAGCAGCTGGAGGCTAGGAGACAGCTGAGCATCTGGTGGAATCGATTTCCTTAGCACCATGACATAACACGTGCCATCCATTATAGAGATTATTCACTTTATAGATGCAGTGCGTTTTGGTTGCTGGATTCTACAGTTTCAAATGCTGAAAACTCTCACGGATGAAGTGTGTAGTACCTTTGGGAAAAAAAAACCAAAACAACACAACAAAAACCCAAACCTGAAACATGCTTTCAAGCAGCTTCTTTAAGATGCACTAAAAAGTTCTGCAAGCACACTTTAATCAGAGCAGCCTACAGGGCTAACAGTGAGTAATCATTACAGCAGCATGACACTGAGCTAAAAACAGAAAATGAAAACACCATTTCCCTACAGAGAAACAACAGTCTCATTCATTTTTTAAAAACTTCATGAAATACAGAGATAGATCTTAACACTTCTCTACAGCTAAAGAAAGGAACAGATGTAGAACAAGGGAGATGTTTTCTCCATTGTCTATTCATACTAGCAGCTGAAAGACACCATACCGAATGGAGGACTGACGACAAACAAGGGCAAACACTAAATAGCCAAGGGAGAAGTTTTAGGGGAAGAAAAAATATTTAGCTTTTTGTTCAGTAACATTTTGTTGAAAGACTTATTTTGAGGAATTACTTAAGACTCAATCAAATACTTCCCTAGTTTTGTTGTAAAGATGAAAAAAAGAACAAGAGTAATATGTGGCATGCCTCTTGCACATCATAAAGCAGCTAAAATTAGCCATTTGCAGGTTAAACAGTCTTAAAAAGTCATAAGCATGTGATTAGCACTGGAACAGGCTGCCCAGAGAGGTTGTGGAGTCTCCCACTCTGAAGACACTCAAAACGCGCCTGGATGCTGTCCTGCGCAACCTGCTGTAGGTGTCCCTGCTGCGGCAGGGGGGTTGGACTTAGACGATCTTCAGAGGTCCCTTCCAACTCTGACCATACTGTGATTAACTTAACAGGAAACGGACTGCTGGAACCAGTGTGCAAATACTACATGGCTCTCAGAGCCCCATCAATATGCCTCAGTCCCGATCTGCCTATAGTCACCTTCTAGATTTGGCATCACTGATTAACTTACTTTCGCCTCCCAAAACTGTCAAAGGTCTGTATGGCTAAAATACTCTTGTTTTCTTCTTAACACCACTCCGTTACAAAACTGCTGAACAGCTTTTAGCTGCAGTCATTTTTTTTCTTTAAATCTGTGGGTGACAGCATTAGTAAGAAAATACATTTTATTAACAAGACCTCTTATAAAAACACATTGAAGATTAGTTTTAAAGCTGTATAAAATGTTTACAAAGATTCTTGGTAAAAGCTTAAAAAGCATATTTCATTTAGCCGTTAAAAAAAGCAAATAGTATTTATTATACATTAAGCACTACTGTGCCCTGAGGTTTCCGCTTAGAGCTCTCACGTGTAAACGCGACTGATAAAATGGATATGACTTGTTAGCCAAGGCAGAAGCGGTGGTTAGGGAACTGTTTCATCCTCTCTGGGCCTCAGCACAGTATCATGCTTCTGCTGTTTCTGCTTACTGAGAATTGGTTCCTGGGAGTACAATGTTTAATTAGCTCCAAAGACATCCACGAGGTACTCGTTTTACAAACCAAGAAATGATGCAGGTAACGCTATATATGGAGCACCATAGAAGTGACTTCTTCACTGCCCAGTAATGGAAAGTCTGAAGGGGAATGGCAAGGAAAAAAGGCAGATATAGATGCTGTGCTACCACAGATAGGTCCAAATTCAAGATCTCAAGGGGACAACGTCCTTTTACTTAAAGCAATGCTGTTTTACCGGTATTTATTATATGCATTAATTCACACCACTGCATTTTCCATCCATTCCGTATTACTGTATCATACTGCTTCCCATGACATGTTTTTGTCATGGCAGGTATGTTTCCCTCCGCCTTCCTCATAATCCATTGGCCTTTTCTTTTTAAGCCAGTACCTGGTGAAGTCCAGCCTTAAAGATATTACTGGAAATGGGAAAGTTTGACATGCGCCAACTAAATATTTCTCCTCCCCAGTGACAAGCTTATGTACAGTAACACATATCAAATAGCCAAAGTCATAGTCCTTTCAAAACAGAATTCTCCAAGAAGGGAAACAATTTCCACAGTGCCATGTCTATTTGGGCCAGAGATGCACATGACTCGGAGCCATCAGACAGAATGGGGTTACATCTTTGTTTGTAAACACACACACACACAAAAAAAATCACATCAGTCATCAGGAAAGCAAACAAGGACTCATATTTTGTTCTTAGCCTACCTTTGGCCCTTTCTCATAGTTCTTGCTCCTTCAGATAAAAAAAGTAAGCCTAAATAAGTAGCGAGTAATTTCTGTCAACAATTACTTTTTTTGTGTGGACTAAGCACAATACGTCAAGATTCACACAGAAAGGACAGCAGCAAAGAAAAAGAAGTGGGAGAAAGGAAGAGGAACCTAACTTCACATCGCCCTATACAGCATTTTTGATTAAAAGAGCATTATTCTATCACGTTTGTGCAGCTGACAAGAGTTTAGAACAAAACACCAGTCCCAAGTAAAGAGTAGGACATTGCTGCATTAAGTTTACAACAGCTAGGGAGGAAAAAGGACAGTTTCACTTACAGAAAGAGAATAAGAGAATGATCATGACTTATGCAACCATAATTCCCAAATTCTAGTAAATGGAGGTGAAGCAAAAAGGTAGGTTATGCTTCAAATCCTCAAATTTCTTATTTTTTAAAGTTACATCTACAAAAGCTCTAAAAGTTGACCAAACATTGACAAACTCAGAGCTGCTTTAAGTTTTCCAGTGTCTTGGCTGGAATTCAGTGCTAGCAATCCTGCTTGGCCCAGCGAAAATCCTTTTCCCCAGAACCAAAATACCAAGGAGTACATGCTATACCTGCTTAACAGCTCCCACAGGACGCAGTGATCTGTGGACATTCCTATTCCACCTTCCCGGGATGTGACAGCACTGCATTTCATCAGTCACTATCAGGGAGGCAATACGGCACCTGTACGCTGCCACCCCACAAGCCCTTCAAACCAGCACAGGCCAGCGTTACCACCAAAAGCAGCAGCTGAATAATATTCTCCCTTTCCCCAACTGTCAGCCATACGGGCAGCTGGACTGAAGGACTGATCCAGATTTAAAGCATGCACCTAATTAGTGTAAAGTATAAAATGTAATCATGCTGCCTTCCCTCTTCTCTCAACCAAAGACAAAGACGAAAGCTTTGTGCAAAGGCGCACAGTGCCTTCTGCAAAAGGCAGACGGGAAAAGCATTAAGCCTATACTGTTGCAGCTACTGTGCATGTTAAAAATACCACTTACAAGACAGACCTCCTTTCTGCCCTGTTGTATAGGGGGAGTGCATAACCACTTCTCAAAGTTCAGGGGTTAAAGGTTTACTCGAGAATCCTGTGGCATACCCTGTGCTTCTCCAGGGAGGGAGGTGTGCGTGCCTGCGCCCGGCCGCATTTTGCTGTAGCCTAGCAATTAATACTGCAATTCACCTTCAGTTTTATCTAAAACAAACTATCAAGTAAAACATCTAAAACATCACCACCAAAAGACAAATCTGGAAAAGCTGTTGCGTTGTTATTTAGACAAATTTTTCTTTCATATACATAGATTATTACAATACAAATGCTCAATTAATTCTTCAGATAGCCACTTTTTGCTGCAAAAACCTCTGCATCATTCAACACTTTGATTTCTATAGCGAATAAAAGCATTTCACAGAAATGCTTTTCACATTTACTAATTTACTTTCACATTTACTAATTACTAAATCTAACATAGACAGTAGTTCTTCTGACTTTATTTCAAAACACATACCGCAATCAAGATCTTTCCTTGGACAAGATGTGTGCAATTTGAGATACCCTAAGCACTGGTCCTCAAGGATAAAATTATTAAAGAACTACATTTAGGAAGGGCTATACCCACATGCTTTATCAAGCTAAATGTTCACAGCTGCAAGCCATACCTTTAATGAAACTTGAACTCAGTTTTATATGGGAGATAACTGAAGAGGCAAGAAGTCATTGTCAATGTGAAAAATCGTATTTATCACTTTTAGTATAAAAATGACTTTCAGAAAAAGCATATATTTTCTTTCAGAAAAGTTTTAAATACAAAGTACGCATTAACCAATTGCAATTATGCCTAAATCAAGGTGATTTAGGCATGTTCTGGTAGGCATGCAAGGAAAAAGAAAGAAACACACACATTGATATTCATTTAGCTGGCCACAAGCATTCTGAACAGTTTTCTGTACTGAATAGCAGCCAATGAATCTCTCCTGACAGATGATAATTTTATTTTCATTTTCAAGTTCCTCTCAGCTTTGAGGTTTCACTGGAACCTCATTTTCTAAAAAAAAAAAAAAAAACCCAAAAAACAAACAAAACAAAAAACACAAAACCACCCAAAATAAAATTAAAAATCTTCACTTTGCTGTCTACAGTGAAGCATGTCTGCACTACTTGAAGTGCTGACTGAAGCTCACTCTGCACTGGGTAACTCAGGTGCCAAACCCAACAGAAAAAAAAAGATATTCTTCTCACCAGTTGCCCCTATGTAATTCCCCCACCACCACTTTCACCATTTCTACACATACAAAGCCAAACCCACGAGAAACAACTTAATAATCGCCCCTATACACTAGGTAATGTAGCCTTCAGTAGTATTTACTTGTTACTATTTCCCAAAGCTTTTGCATTTTCAATCCTTTATTAAGTTACTCAAGCTTTTTTCTATTATGTTGGTCTCCAACATATCACATTCTTCAAGCAAAGACACAACTCACATCACCATTTTTGCTACTTTAAGAAATAAGTATGTTTAAGTGAAAACCGCAGAGATAGCCGGTAAAGATGTCCTTTTTTCTTCATCAATAAAATATCCTTTAACTGTTTCGTACTCTTCAAAACTTCTGCAATTCATTGTGTTCTATGATTTTCCAATAACAACCCTATTTTCAAATACGATAGTACAAATATTTTCATTAATGCAAAAAGTAAGTTTTCAGCTCACTTGCTTGTTTACATCGATGTTCAAATATCTTAATGGGTGACAGGATGAAATTAGGGTTTGACAGATTACAAAGTAAATGCAAGTGAATTCTTCTTCCTAGAATATTCAAGTAAAACAAAAACTAAGTCTTAAAAGTAAAAATCAGCATGAAGCCACCATAAAGAGATACGCCAACTAAAAGCATTTTACAGAATAGAGATTTCAAACATATTAAAAAGGTAAGACTCTTCTACCAAAAAGTTTAAGACAATGGTTTGCATTTTTTCTTACATAATGATATTCTAAAAATGAGGGGTTTTTTAAAAAAAAAAATAAATCATGTATTCCATATATCTTTAAAAGTCACATTATTGCCTGCTTAAAAAGAAAACCCTCGTTAACTTACAGAATAAACAAGCAGCAGAACTATGACAGCTATGGATCCAACAATGTCATGGATTGCTGGCTCCCCTAAACAAGCAGTACTGAGAGGAAGACTAATTTCCAATAGCCATATAGCTCATTGTTGATTGATTTATTACATTAATTACACTCAAATTGGAGCCAACATTTTCCCCATGTCCATTAAAGCTCCTTTTTTCCCCCACCAATACTACCTAGAGTCCCTGCTGCAGTCCCCCCAGGCTTCCAGCTCAAATTCTAATCCGCATGGCAGTACTTTTAGTTTCCATTTACCCTTCTCTCCTGAACTTCCGTAGAGATTCATAGTGACTTTCCCGATGACTTCCTGCTACATGCCCTACCTGTTTGCTCTACCTGCCAGCCATGCAAGGGGTGCACGTACTGTATTGTAACCAGAGTGATAAAGACACTGATCAGCCCATTTAGTGACAGCATAGGTGCAGAAGTGACACCACAAGAGAACTAAAATAAACAGATGAAATAAAAATACAGCCAGGAGAACCACAACAAATCTACAGCAATGTATGACTAGAATAAATCTTAAATCCAAACAGGTCATTCAGCAGCAGCAAGTATGTAATTTGTACTATGCAAGCACAGATGCTACTCAGTCTCTCCTTTTGTTTGCTAATAAATCTGCTGTAGGCTCATTTATCTAACCTTAACAATGCTGCATTAAACCATTCTAACGTGGCACATGTTCACAATTAGCAAAATTAGCCCACTCTTCCCACAGCTTCACAGGACTCACTGCAACTACCCACAAAGCGTAAGAATAAGCTGCATCTGACTACTTTTGCAGATGCAAAATACAATAGCATGCAACACATGTGCCGTTGTAAACCAAAAATTTCCAGTTTCCTCAAGAAGTTGACTTAAGTACTTCAAATAGTCTTATGTAGCTCTTAATGTCCTAGATGTAGAACATTCCTGGGTTGCTCAGTCTGTAAGATCTATTCATTAAACACTCTCAACCCAAACAGCTAGCTCAAGAATTAGATTTCCAACGTTTTTTAAACAAACTTAATTTCTTAGTAGCATTTTAGTGGTTTTGATCCCAAGTAAAGAATTGTTGCAGACTTTGGAATAAACAGCATCTATTAGCAGGCACTTAGCCTCCCCTCCAAGCAGTTAAAAATGAAAGGAATGTTGTTTATCATCCTAAAATAGCTCTCAGTTAAACACCAATCATTACCATTGGTGAAAAAGACAAATTTCAGTCATATAGCATTTAAGTTCTATCCTTAAAATCCTGCATATTACAGGTCCTCCCTGCTGCTAGGTTTCGTGGTTTGACATGCATTTTAAAATTCCTCTTCTCATGATTTCTCAATTTCTCAGTTTCACAAAAATATCTTGCATCTCCTTGGAAACCTGAACACAACACAACAAAGACTGCTGGCTCTAAGGCTCAGAAGCAGGTTAGAAAGAGCTGCATTCCCTTGCTAGTTAGGATAGGGTTCAACACTTCATTTCTCTTTACTAATGTATCTAACAAGAATCTGTCTCTCTTCCCCATTAATTTTCTTACTTGCCTTCACAGCTGTTCACTCAAATCCTATCAACTCCTTCACTACTAACTTGCACTCACCTTGAGGTTTAATGAGAGAAATGAAGAAAAATGTAAGTAATTTAAGGAGGCTGGCAGTACTCCACTAAGACGTGAGCCTCCCCCTGCAAAACTGGCGAGAATGAAGAGAACTAGGACCCCTTTTGCAGACATATTTAAAGCTATATTCTACATCAATTGACTTCTATACCAATTGCTCTTGATTAGCACAGTATACAAAAACCCAGCAGCATAAACATATCTTCTGCATAGCAAAGCAGGTGGTAGAAGGGGATTCATTAGGTGCTTAATGGCCAGAGCCCTCCTGTCTCTGTCCCCTGCTTCTGTGTCACAGTGCTGGCATCTCCCCTGCTCCCCTTGCAAGTTTGGGAATTGCTGCTTAGATATTAATACTGCTACTACCAGCAAACAATGTTTGCCCTCCCCAGTTCATCAATCCTTTAAAAACCACTCTAGTTGCAGTAAGAAAAAAAAAGTGCTACTTCTCATTTTGGATGTAAGGCAGCACAGACGCCCCCCTCTACCCCTCTAAAAAGGGACTCTTCCCCCAGCCTCGTAGTCCTGTGCCACGTTCTGCTCAGAGCAGCGCTTTGCTGCAGCACTGCAGCAGGTTTAGTCAACATTCCCCTTGCAAAGCCACCTTCACCAGTGCAACAAAGCATAGACTCCTTAATTAAAGGCTAAAATTCTGAAGGTATTTCCTACAAATTATGCATCTTCAGTGGCGTAAGATGAGAAAAATTTTCTCTCACAGGAATCAATGATGTTTTCTCAACTGAGGCACGGTGGGAAATTTGAGTCATCTAGTTACTGCAGTTTAGTTGAAAGCCTTGCAGAGACAGGAACCAAGAGTAACAAGCAGCATGGAAATATCAATATGAAGGAGAAAATCAGGAAGAAGAGGATTCCTGCCCCCCCCCCCCCCCCCCCCCCAAGCAAAAAGGGCAGAACATGGCACATGAAAGGTAGAGCAAGAACTTCCTTCCAGGAATACTACAAGAGCAAGAGAAGGTGTTCAACTACGTTGAAAGCTGACAAGTTCACTATCAACAAAAAGAAATGCTTCTTCATATATATACCTAACGCACTGCTGAGGGATACAGGATTGCAAAGCCAAAAGCTTAGCAGCATTAAAGGGGAGAACAAAAGATAAAATTACATTGTAATAGAAAATATTTAAAAACAAAGAGCTGGAAAAGATACAAACGTCTTCGAGTTTTATGACACAAGCCGAACTAACAGGATCCCAGAGAGATACACCCTGGAGTATACTATTGTCATAACTGCTTATTGTAGATTTTTTTGCATCATCATCCCAAGCATCTGTTACTATTCCTAATTAAAGAACAGATGGTCTGACCCAGTATGGAAATTCCTATGACCCTATATTTATCAGCAGGTGGGGAAATTAAGTTTTGAGGTCTCAAGCAAGATTAACAAAAACAGATAGCTAAATAGGTCTCAAAGCCATCTGGTATATGACACTTACTGAAAATAATATTCTTGAAGATTATGTATGATGTTTTTTCCACGATCTCTGTACCGAGAAAACAGCCTTGCATAAACTCCACCAGATGCAAATATGACTTAACTCCAGAAACACAGAGATTATTAAGCTAATAAATGAATCCTTTCCCATGTTAAATTAGTGAAGCATAGCTATTCCAGCTGTACAGTGAAATCTGCAGAAGTGGAAGAAGTCAGCATGTTCAGATAAAAGCTAGAGGCCATTTTCCGAAAAACTTCTGATAAGGTCACCACACACCATTAAGAGAAACAAAGAAAACAACATAGGCAAAGAAAATAAAAAGCATAAGAAGGTATACTTTTGTCTATGTTTTAAGTGCAGGCTGAAAACGTTCAGGTGCACTGTGGAAAGCTGCATTCCCAAATCTAATCGTAGATGGAGAAGACAGCTTGAAATAATTAATCTGCACAAGAAGAGAATCAGAGCAAGACAGGTATTAACCAAGAAGGCAGTAGTAGCATATGAAAGAAAGTACACTTCTTTTCTTTGAGTAATGTCCACCGTTCTTCAAGAAATCTTTCATGTTTTACTGGTAAAAAGGTATTTCTGGTAGTATGCACCTGTATGGGGTTTTTTAAATACTCTGTTGGGAAAAAAAAAGGAAATTAAAATGGATGAAAAGTTGTACGTTCATGAGTCACAAGAGCTTCTGATGAGCCTACGTTCTGAAAATGTGCATACCAACATCATTAAGTTGCCAGAAAACATTACTGTAACAAAATAAATAAAAATTGCACTTTCCACTTCGAAACAGTCACAGGGAATGAGTTAGTACACATGTTCTTAATTTAAGAATCACCTGAAGGAGACTGAAGCAACAAGGAGGCTGGTTACAAGGGCATTCTGCGTGAAGACGCCAGGAAGATGCTCTTCAGCCTAACTTGGAAGCAGCATTCATCTGGTACCAGCAACAGCAGACAACTAGTCAAGACAAGAGAGGCTCCTTGCAATACATGCCAGCAAAGCACCTCTGCTATGGCTAATACAGTTTTATTATACCATTACCAAGGAGAGTAAAGTACTTCAAGTATTCTATACAAATTTTATTAACTTTCTCTAAAGAAACCAGACAGATGAGCTGTTTTCTTGCACACAGAGAATTTAATGAAAAATCTCCAGATAATTCATCAGAAGGAAAGCTTAAGTCTCCAAGAAATTCCTATGTTGCAGATCTCCCAGATGCGGAGAGGAAGGCTACTCTCATGCCTGTCACCCCTTCCCCCTACTAGAAACGTGGGCATCATTAACCTGCATCACAGAAAAATTGCTCACAACTTTCTGCATTTGCTAGTTCACAAAAATTTCAGCACTTGGGACGGGGTGTCAAGCCATTCATAGTGTCGAATTTTATCTGTTGTTGGTTTGTTTTTTGTTTTTTAAAAAAAGTAATTTTCACCAGAATCTTGGAACTGATTTATAGATCCATAGTTTTAAAGCTGTGTACTAATGTATGAATAAAGCCTTAAAATACACTACTGAAAGTTTTTTCACTACCATTTTTCTTTTCAGACCATTGTACCACTCATTTACCTTGTCAAGTATTACTCTCAATATTTAAAACCTACTTCTAACATAACTAGTAAGCTATGAAGTGCTCAACTTTTGTATGGCTGTCACTTAAACTGTATTCTCTCTCACAGAAAACCATTAGATGCGACTGTTCACTCCCCATCATTTGGTTACCTGACACACTTAGAGCTACAAATTCTGCGTCAGGTATGGTAACTCACCAGGGTGCCAGCTAAAATCACGCAATCATTTATCACTGAAGAATAACTTTTCTACTGTATATAGAAGTTAAAAGCCCTCAAACTTAAAAATTCGTTCCACTGTACGAAGCTAAGCATCCTCTTTGTGCATGCATGTGATGGGGGGCACACACAGGGGTAGGAAAAGAACAGAAATAATTATGTTTGGCTTGAATCCATTATTTAATTTCATTGAAAAATATTTAAAGATATTCTTAAGCACGGAAAAATTGACATAGAAAAAAACAGATCGAATGGCTGTCTGAGAATACCTTGGGGGGAAGTGAGTTCAATACATACAAATGACAGCAATTGAATATATGAAGTCATGCTATACTGACTTAGTTAAACCAATGTCATCCCTGCGCATGAATGCTCTTATGTAAGGTTAAGCCCATTTTTCAATTTATCTTGTTATTTACCAGGAATATTTTTACATCAGGACTGGTATCATCTTTTCTAAATTGTAGGAAAAAGACACTAGACATTCTTATGTATTTTCTACAGTGGAGCTATGATTTCACATTCCACAGCATGGACACACAATTAACTGTGCACCTATACAAGCTGAAGAAAATACCATGCAGAAACCAACTGGTTGCATACAGATTACTGTACCAATCTAAATATACCTGCATTAAGTATTGAATTGTTGGATATTAGAAAAACAGGTCTGATAAAGAATTCTTTTCATAAATGTGACATCATTTTTCCAGTTCTTCCCAGTTAGTTTAAAAATAGAAAGTAAACAAGCTTAATGCAACCATAACAGAAAACGTTACTCAAACTGATTTAAAAAAGGGGACTATTGTGAAAAAGCAAAAGCTGCAATCACACATTTCAGTCAGGCTGGTGCAGAGAGTTGTAACAAAAGAAAGAGACCTGTAATGATCACAGACTCCCCTTGAACCCAAGCACCTTTCGGAGAGCAGACTACATTCTCGCCCCATAATAAGGGTTTTCAAAATGACACTGTACATCCCAATAACACAGTACTCCACCGTGGCCAAGTTCTGAGGACGTTATGCCACCTGCAACACCTTCACCCCCTGTTCTCTCTTTGAGAGTATCAATGAAAAGAGAAACAGGGCAACAGACAACTCATCAAAAGAGCTAGAAAACAGCTAGGAAAAGATGAGTTTTAACAGTACTTAAGCTATTTAGGACACAAGAAAGCCCTTTAGAATCAAGGAAAATAAACATCTGCAAAAAGGAAAAAAGCTCTTTAAAGCAATGCTTAAGAGTATTTAACAATAAAGTTAAATATGAATCCATAAGCAGCAACAAAGTAATAACAAAATGCAACACCAGCCTCATTTATAAATCTTCCATCTAATACACAAGTCACTGTGGCACATCCCTTCTGGTTTTTTAAATCTTTCCAAGGTCTTCCTCTTGCGCACACCGCATACATACTCTCTCAGTTAAAATGCACTCTTATGCTGTTACAGAAATTGTGCTATAAAACTTGCATTTGAAAATTCGTATTGTTTCTCAATTTGTATTAGCCACAAAAGGTAAATTCTATATACATTTTATAGCACAGTTAAATACAAATATTGTGACTGGATGCACATGTGAATTAAGTCAACATTTCTGATTTAGACTACACCTTATTGCATTCGTTATTTTTAAGGAGGGAGGAATTTATGGGTAAATTTTTACCTATGAAAATTTAAAAGGAAGTTTTCCAATTAAAATATTTTCCCTGTAGATACAGTAACTTTTAATGCACACACATGAAAAGAGCTATGGTGATACCTTGACAGGCATGTGAAAGACACTGACAGCCAGCAGGCCTTTATAAAGAAGAAAGAAAATATTTTACAGTGATAAAAAATAAAGATATAAGAGGAGTATTTGGTTATATCCAGTTACACTTGGAATCATTGTAAACTTGAATGTCATAATACAATGCTGAAGCTGTTTTCATTTTCCATAACAATTTAAAATGCTGCTGCTCAGCATCAAGGAGGCACTTGAGGTGCTAATGTTCTTACTGAGCCCTGCTTTGGGGGTTTGATATAAAGCCATCATACCCAATTTCTGTAAATATTAAACACAGCTACAGGCATTTTAATGGCAGGTAAAGCAGATCCAGCCCATCGTTTCTGAAAAGTTTCAAAACTTAATGAAGGCTGATTGGGGGAAAAAAAACTAATCTTATCAAAATAAACTTTACAGTAGTGATTTTCACCAGCTGTTGTTTCAGATGGGTATTTGTATATTATTTGTTACAGAAAAAACCTTCAAATTCCTACACCTATGAATACATCCCCATTGGAATATTTGTTTCCATATTCTTGAACACACAACAATTTTAAGTATCCTAACACTAGCTGGAAAGTAGAATTACCAATATCCATGATTCATACTAATATTTAAAAAACCTCTCCTGTATCTTCATACATAAGGCAGTTTCCATTAACATGTACATGAACTTCACAAAAGAAAGTCTTCTCAGGACCCTTAAGAAATCGCAAAGTGCTCTTCACTCAGCCACGCAATTTCTGAAAAGCTGTTATCCTACCAGAAACTTCAGAACACGGGGTCACTCTTCCCCAGGTATGGAGGTGGAACCCGCACACCACCCCCACCGACGCCCCTGGCTTTTGGCCACTCAGTGCTTGGTGCGATTCCCCATCCCTGGGCCACATACCAACCTAGGAGAAGTCAGGCATGAATTAAGAAAAAGGACCAGAGCACTAACGGAGTGCCTGGCTCCTGCTTCCACTATCCCTTCGAAAAGGTAATGACAGTGACCCATACCTGGATCAGGGCCCAAAGGGGGGGGATACCAGAACTTGCAGATCTACCAAGTTCTGGACTCACACAACTGGTGGAAAGTACCAGAATATCCCATTGTCCGAGCTGGGCCGGAGTGGAAAAATACCTGACAAACGTCAACAATCTCGGACCCTATAAGTAGCGATTCCAGCGAGACCCTTTGAGCTCTTCTGGATAGCAGCGGGCTGTGACCGGCATCTGCCCCAAGCTGGGACGCCGCTCAGGCAAACGCCTCGAGGATTAAAAGGCCAGGGCGAGTCAACGCCCCCCTGAGTCTCAGTTATTGCCCGATGAGGAACCCCAACGCATTGCGAGTGTTTACTCCAAACTCAAAGACAAAAAGTTTATCTATAGGCTAGCTTTTCTTTCGTCCGCATCTCTATATACACATTAGCTCTTATAACTGTAGATGCTCTTACCCTTTATTGGACCCAAATATTTGTCTGTGCACGTGTAAAGAGGAGCACCCCTCGGCTCACTGGAGTCACCCATTGCAAAGGGACCTTTGGTCCCAGCAGTTAAATCTTGGGGGGGGTAGGGGGGTGGCGTGTGTGACCCCTCAAGTGGTGTGTGTGTAAGTTTATGCTCGTATGCATATGTATTGATTTGGGGTACTTTATAGTAAGTTAGTATGAATCTTGCCATTCTTGAATCTTCAAGTCACTGTTCAATTGTTTTGTTAAGTCATCTTGTAAATCCTTAAATCAGTTAATGATTAAGTGTTGCTAAAACTTAAGCTCTTGATCTATCTCAAATCATTAATACATTTTTGAATTGCTACTAAATCATAACTGTGTCAAACATTGCCATCCACGAAAAACTGGCATATTCAGCAGGATGGCAAGCAAAATCACCAAATACTTACAAAAACACAGTATCCAACCAAATCCCCCCTTCCCAGAGGACTGGGCTTGTAATAATTGGCATAACTCAGAAGAGGTAGAGAAATAGTTAACTGACACTACAGGTTCAACTAAAGTTGGAAAGGATAAAGGTATAATTTGTAAAATGTTGACCATGTGCCTAGAAGCTGCCTGTCAGAAAAGAGGAAAACTTACTCAAAATGCACAAATCTTACAGGATGAGATAGAGGAGTGCAAACCTACTGAACTGTTGTTATCAGTTAAAATAGAACAACTGCAAAACCAACGTAACGAATCTCAATTAAAACAACAAAAACTTGGAGAATGTGTTGAATTGATGCTAATGCAATCTCCAAATCCCCCTGACATAGTTCAAATCAGAAAATTAATTACGCCTCCCGAAGACTGTGATGGTAATATCTGGGGTACTTCAAATAATAATTGCTCAGACGAAGATAATTCCTACCATCCGCCTGAGTATCCCCCACTCCCAGTCAGACCAATTATTAAACCAGAAGTAACTACAAGACCTCAGGGGGGTAAAGGAGAAAGAACTTCCAAAACAACTCCATTTGATTCCATTCAGATAGCCAACTTAAAAGATTTCTACGGCCTAAGCCTGGAGAAACTGAAACTGAACACCTATGGAGAGTGTCTCTAACCAGGAGAGACAGAATCTTGCTAGACAGCAAGGAAGCCAATGGCTATCGGAGTGCTGGTGTCTTTTTAAATGCCATCTCTGACTCCCCAGAGGACTCCCATTCACTAACCAGCAGAACAGCATTTTGGGCTGGTGGCATTAACGTCTTAGAAAGGGAAGAACCCCTACTAATGCCTCTCAGATCTACAAATAACCTCTCCACAGCTTTTACAAAGGCTGCCTGTATTCAAGCCATGCATCAACACGACTCCGCTGATGCTCCTATCTCAACACCTATAACTCCTGGCATGCTCAAACCATTAATAAAAGGAGCCCCTGCTGCACTCAAACCTTTCCTTATTGCAAACAGAGATGAAATCCATAGCAACTTAAGTTTTAATGAATTAATAAATTTAACGGAGGCCATTAAAGAGAGTGAAAGCAGACTGGATGAAGAGGAAGATGAGACAGGTCGCAGGGAGGTCCCCACCTGGGCAATATTAATGCATAAAACTATCAATTATATGCAAGAAGTGGGATGGAATGAAATTCCCAGTGAAATTAAAAATATAGGTTGGGCTGTTAGACAAATTCAGCAATCACATCCAAACAGCTCTCAAGAACCAAAATCCTCTAACTGGCAATTAAAGGGCCAGGAGTGGAGAAATGAGTCACAGAAACAAGCATTGCCATTAGGAACTCCTAAAACCGCGATTCAAAGACAGCCTACCGGCATCATTCTGAGTCTAATCCAATCGTTCCAGAAACGCAACCATCCAAACACTTCAACTCCCCATCGCTGGCTCCTACAGAGAAAAGTAGTTCTTTCTCCCCTCATAGCGATCAGTTACAAAGCACAAAATCAAAAAACTAACAGTGCCCAGATGGCAACTGGGCCTGTCTGTCCAGCAAGTAGAAGCTTATCAATGGCTAAATGAAAATTACATTTACAGTCCTTACATTTTAATTCCAGTTGATCCCCAAAAACTATTAATAAAGTTTTTCATTGATACTGGAGCACAAATTTCAATTATTACACAACAGGATTCCAACAAGCTGGGCTTACAATTTAGGCAACAAAGAGTTAAAATTACTGAGATTACGGAAACTTGTGCTGTGCCAAACCACAAAAGCTCGTTTATGGCTCCCTGGCGAAAAGTGCATAACATCTATTCGCCTCGCAGTTAAAGATCACCATGAAAATATCCTAGGCTTTGATGCTCTAAACGGCCAGACTTGCATCTGGCGGACAGTAGTTTATGGTCTTTCAGTTCAAACGCCAATCTTAACCCTAATAAAAATCAACAAACTGCCACAGCATGTGCACTCCACGCAGCCCCAGTATTTCCCAAATCAAAAATCACTAATGTCCCACAGTACCCGATTTCTGTGGTGGTACGGACTGGAATTTCAGAAATAATTGCAGATTTGGAAAAATGACACATTATTTTCAGAACTCACTCCCCATATAATTGTCCAGTTTGGCCAGTCTGTAAACTGGACGGGA
The DNA here is from genome assembly GCA_017639485.1 of Pluvialis apricaria. Lineage (NCBI taxonomy): Eukaryota > Metazoa > Chordata > Aves > Charadriiformes > Charadriidae > Pluvialis > Pluvialis apricaria. The sequence continues at coordinate 40,852,096 of CM030012.1, read as the reverse complement.
AATGGCGTTTAATGATTGATTATTGGCACTTAAACGCCAACACAGCTCCATTGACAGCTGCAGTCCCCAATAGTGCAACTCTAACTGCTACTTTGCAAGCCTCCTCACATCCTTGGGTGGCAGTGCTAGATGTGAAAGATACGTCTTTCAGGGTTGCCCTTACAAAAGGAGGATAAAGAAAAATTTGCTTTTATGTTGGAAGGTATCCAATACACCTTTAATAGACTCCCCCAGGGGTATAAACACTCACCCACAATTGCTCATGCTGCGCTTGTGAACTTTTACAGACAGTTTCACTCCCTGAAGGAATAAAACTGTATCAATATATAGATGTTATTCTAATTGGAGGAATCTCCCCTGAGAAGGTGAGGGAAGCAGCAATAACAGTTTGGCAGACATTTCATGCAGCAAACATCAAAGTCCCACCTGAAAAATGTCAGGGACAAAGCAGAGAAGTGAAACTTCTGGGCATTTGGTGAATCACTGGAAGCGCAGCAGTTCCACCAGATATTCTGGATAAAATAGAACAATCACAGACGCCCCAATCCAGGAAAGAATTACAACAGCTGATGGGCACTTTAGGGTATTGGAGGAAACATGCACCTGAATTCTCCATCATTGCCCCCTCACTGTATTCACTTCTACGAAAAGGAAAACCATGGAAATGGGACTCAGAACATCAAGAGGCAGTCAAAACTCTAATACAAGAATTAAACACATATCAATCTCTAAGAGCTGTCCATTCTCACAATACTATTAGAGCAGAACGGGGCCTTGCAAAACATGGTACTACTGTAATTATTCCAAAGCAGTCCTGACAGACCAAAAAGACCGATACTGTTTAGCTTGGCTGCATTTGAAGAGACATAACAGTGGTATTCTGAGTGGGGGGAAAAAGGTATTTTGTCCTTAGTCTGTGCAATTAAAAAAGTTGAGAAAATACACCAAGAGCAAACTGTTTGAATCAGAGGCCCATTTACTTTACTAGAATTATCCTAAAAGGGACTGCTTCCCCAGAAGGGATTGTACAAAAATCCACTATCAAGAAATGGTATGCCTACCTAGTAGGAGTAGCAGAAGAAATGTAGTTAACTGAAGGACACACAAAAGTTTCTAAATTACAAATGCCTGTTAACACTGACCCACTAGCAGTACAACCACCATTTAACCCTTCACCGATCCTAAACACACCCACCTTCACTGAAGATACACCAACTGAGGGAGTTTGGTTTACCGATGCCTCAGCAAAGAGTGAATGGTAAATGGCAATATAAAGCTGTCACATTGGAAATCAAAACTGGTAAACAAGTTATCAAAGAGGGGGAGGGCAGCACCCAAGTGGGAGAATTAAGAACACTTGTTTTAGCAACACAAAACGAAGCAAAAATCATATATGTGGAGCCTTACGCTGTTTGGGCAGGTGCCACACAGTGGCTTTGTCAATGGGAAGCCTTAAATCGGGAAATTAATAGATTCCCAATCTGGAAAACTGAAGACTGGAAATTGCTATTAGATATAGCCAGGAAAACACCACTCCAAATAGGAATGGGTGAAAGCTCATGCAAATGACAATAAACCAGCTACAAACTGGAACCAAAAGGTAGACAATTTGACAAAAATTAGGAAAATAGAAGTTGAGAATTCTGAAATCCTACATGATATTGATTGGGAGAATGCTTACAACAGAAACTAAGCCACACGGGTTGAGAAGCCCTTTATTTTTCAGCTCAAAGCTGAGGCTGGTCCCTTAGTAGAAAACCACATGAAACCATCCTTACTGAATGCCCCCAGTGTAAATTAAAATTACAAAAAGATCACCCTGCTAAAGCACCACCTTTACACGTTAGCGAAGGAAAAGCCTTATGGTCTACTTCGCAAATTGATTATATTAGTCCTTTAAAACCCTCTGCTGGGTATAAACACATCTTAACAAGAGTAGAATATCTAGACTCCTTGCAGCTACCAAGTGTAGGCTAATGAGCAAAACACCATCAGAGGCCTCTCTTCATGGTTCTCAATACTGCCCATTCCAGACTCCATCCAGAGTGATAACGGCTCACATTTCACCAACAAAGAAGGACAAGAATGGGCAAAACCGGAAGGAATGAAACAGGTATTTCACACACCATATTATCCACAACCTAATGGTATAGTTTAACGAGCCAATGGTCTATTGAAAAAATATCTTAAACCACCTGACGGGCAATAAGACAAGAGCGTTTAAAATTTTACAACTAAGTAATCGGTATGGTCCCTATGGAAGTTCAACCACTCAAGCCTAACACCTCCTCCAGAAAAACCCTGAAACAACAAGCATACCTGGTCTTCAATGAAACCAGGACAACCCGTGATGGTAACAATGCCATCTTTGGGAACAATACTAGTAACCCTAATTAAACCACAAGGATTTTTAGCATAGGATGCTATTGACAATGATGGAGTCAAGCGTAAAATCAGTACCAGATGGATTTATCGTGCATCATAAAAGCAATAACCTGTTTGGCCTTCTCCACCGAGACTGTTATTTTTTCTTTCTTTCTTTTTAACAGAAATAATGAACTCCACACAATGGCATTATGAGAACAAATAACATCTCTAACAATCCCACTAATAGCTCAGTGGAAGCAATACTCATCTTCAACATGGGCATCTCCCCAGCATCATGCCTACTCCTTCCCTCCCTTACTGCATTGATCTGCTAGGATACACATCAATGGCAACGACGACGATGACGTATATGCTCCTTCCCCACTCTCTCTCTCTCCCCCTGCTCATTGGAGTAAGTATGCTTACAACGGCCCACACACAAGATCCATGGGACCATGCACTACTAAGACACACTGGAAGTACTGGCACATCACAAAATAAGACAGGCCTAAGTCTATTTTAGTCTTACATGGGAAGAAAGTCTACACAAAGGAGGAATGGGGATGGGATGACTCTCATCAGATGGCTCAACTCCAAGCCATGCCAGGAGAGAAAATACAAATTGGGTGCCAGGTAATCAACGGATCCATGTACCACGAGTCAACTGAAATGAAAATAATTTATACCAATTTTCCAGACCAGAAAACCCCAACAATGATTGTTATAAAATAACAGAATTGCTGGTATAATTTCACCTTTACCAAACCTATAATTGCATTTTGTATTTGGTGCCATAGAAACACACATCTACTATTTGATTCTACCATTGGCATGCTAAATATGGAACTTGAGCACAACGACATAGCCATGGATCCATGCTCATATAGGCTATAATGGATACGCACCCAATACTTACCCTGCGAAATCTCTAAATTTGTCTGTAGTAGCATAGCGTTATGCAATAATTTTGCCTTTCATAAGCAAAAATTAATCATAAAAGATGAAGACAGAAACTGCCAAATACCATCTCTAAAAAGGACAAGTGGAGATACCATTTCAATAGGATGCTAAATTGAAAACCGTACAGTTTTACACATTAGCATAGGCTACACTGAAAACAAACTCAAACATGATTTTGACACACACATGCTTGTCCTTATGGACAGGAATGTTGGTACGCCTTTACTGTATTCCACCCAGTGTTCATAACGTGCTTCCAGGCTGACTTCGAATTCCATTCCAGTTTGGCTTCCCAATTCAAAATAAAAATTCAACAACCATCTTTTCCAAATCAGCCTCCTACTAAAATGCCTCCTCATATTTATAACGCATGCCCTTACCTAATTAAAAAAACAAGGCAACAGTGAGTTTTCCTTAACCCCAGTTGGTCCCTAAAAAGAATGGAACTAATGCTGTACATTAAATATGTCAGCAATTAGACCAGACTCTTCTGCCTTCCTGGGATTTGCTCAGGCTGGCTGGCTAGCATGGTTACATGGGTCATCTTTTAACAATAAACAATCCTGATGCATATGATGGGATACCACCCGGTTACTGGGAATGGGATTAAGAGTACTAAATAGTGTAGATGCTGAAGTTCTAATGAACAAACTAACTGCTGCTACCGATGACCTAACCAAATTGGAATGCCCACTAAGGTAATCCTTATCAGCCTTGAGAGCAAGTCAATGGCTCACTCCTATCAGACATTTTAGCTCCTTGGGAATGGACTGAAGAAAGCGATCATCATTTGATTGTAAAAGCCCTTGGAACAACCCAAGATAACACCTCTCTCGCATCCAACCATAACTGTGGATACAGTCTATAGCAGCAGCCATCATTAGAAAAGGAGAAGGAGGGACCCTGCTCACATCGATTTGTAAGTTGATTTGGGACAATGCCTCAGAATCTGAAAAGGAGTTTCAAGCATGGTGGCTATTAATCAACTTCACTTATCATGCAGAAAGCGGTAAGACTGTTGCCTTTGTCCTCACAATACGCAATGCTTTGGTATACAATACATATCCCATCATTGCATTAGGACCGAATCACAATGGAACCATACTCTATCCCTTAAAACACAGAGTGTGGGCCCATCAAAAGGAGAAAAAGTGGCAAACAACTGATGTAAATGCATGCATTATGTGAGAACAACAAGGTTTAATTTGTGGAAGTAACACTTTTGAAGCTCAAGACATCTGCTTAGACACGGAACAAAACATTTGCCACTTTGAAATCCATCCAAACAAGGTTCCTGAATCTGCAGTCATACATGTTGGAAAATTATGTGTTTGCACGTGAACATTGTGTGAACCCTTATTGATACATGACTTATCTTATAACCAATCAGCTCAACTTAAGTGTATGCAACTTTTCTACAATTATTGGTTGTGATTTTAATTTCTCTGTACCAATAACTACTAATGATGATTTGTCTTTTAATTATATGTTATATCATGAGCTACAACACACACCTATTGGAATGGATCTAACTATAATCAAACAATTCCTTCACCACCCTGATTTAATCAGCCTCCTACAACAAGCCCAAGAAACTGGACAGAAAACTCTTATCACAGTACATCAAGATGTTGAAGAAATACATCGAATGTCAAAGAGAATCAAAGGAGACGGAGAACACCAATGGTGGGAAGTCCTGTTTGGGTGGTCTCCAATGGCAACTGGAGCCCTAAACAATGGTATTGCATCCTATTGTGATTTTACTGATCGCTGTTATATTACGCTTGTTGTTAAACATTGTTTTATATATTAAGAGTTTGGAGAATGGCTAAACAAGTTACATTTTTGCATAAATTTCCCTATGTGTATAATGTCACTTAACCACATTTAATGAAACTCTAAGAGACTAATTGATAAAAAAATTTCCCTCAAATTATAATTGGATTGCGGCATTCCCTGTTTATAGGCACAGAGGCAAGAGGCAACCACACTGCCAATCTATGGACAAGATATATTGACTCTAGTAATGGGGCAGATTGTGGTGGTGCAGCACACACACACCACCCCCCTCCCTCCCGGCTTTTGGCCACTCAGTGCTTGGTGCGATTCCCCATCCCTGGGCCACATACCAACCTAGGAGAAGTCAGGCATGAATTAAGAAAGACAAAGGACCAGAGCACTAACGGAGTGCCTGGCTCCTGCTTCTACTATCCCTTCGAAAAGGTAATGACAATGACCCATACCTGGATCAGGGCCCAAAGGGGGGGATACCAGAACTTGCAGATCTACCAAGTTCTGGACTCACACAACTGGTGGAAAGTACCAGAATATCCCATTGTCCGAGCTGGGCCGGAGTGGAAAAATACCTGACAAACGTCAACAATCTCGGACCCTGTAAGTAGCGATTCCAGCGAGACCCTTTGAGCTCTTCTGGATAGCAGCGGGCTGTGACCGGCATCTGCCCCAAGCTGGGACGCCGCTCAGGCAAACGCCTCGAGGATTAAAAGGCCAGGGCGAGTCAACGCCCCCCTGAGTCTCAGTTATTGCCCGATGAGGAACCCCAACGCATTGCGAGTGTATACTCCAAACTCAAAGACAAAAAGTTTATCTATAGGCTAGCTTTTCTTTCGTCCGCATCTCTATATACACAATAGCTCTTATGACTGTAGATGCTCTTACCCTTTATTGGACCCAAATATTTGTCTGTGCACGTGTAAAGAGGAGCACCCCTCGGCTCACTGGAGTCACCCATTGCAAAGGGACCTTTGGTCCCAGCAGTTAAATCTTGGGGGGGTAGGGGGGTGGCGTGTGTGACCCCTCAAGTGGTGTGTGTGTAAGTTTATGCTCGTATGCGTATGTATTGATTTGGGGTACTTTATAGTAAGTTAGTATGAATCTTGCCATTCTTGAATCTTCAAGTCACTGTTCAATTGTTTTGTTAAGTCATCTTGTAAATCCTTAAATCAGTTAATGATTAAGTGTTGCTAAAACTTAAGCTCTTGATCTATCTCAAATCATTAATACATTTTTGAATTGCTACTAAATCATAACTGTGTCTAACTGTTTCCACCCGTGACACCAGGAACATTCTGGGAGGAAACAAGTAGTTAGCACCGGCTCATGAAAAACTACCTGCCTGCCTTCAAGAGAATTTTTCCATCAAGCCCTGATCCAACACCCTTGGCCTCATTAATCAGACACACACCTCTGAGGACAGAGCTCGGAAAAGCATCATGGAGACATGCAGTTGGGGCAGGAGGGGAACATTCACAACCCTCTGCACCGAGAGCACCATGAGCACACACAACATGATGCAAAAATATAAACAAGGAACAAGATTGATGAGTAAAGTTAAACAGGGCAGCCTCACTGATGAGAAGTCAGAGATCAACTATCATCCCGCATAGTGTGGGGAACACCAAGATGACTAGATCTTCGTAAAGATCAGATGCTTCCAAGTTGACCTTCAGATTTTCTGTTTTCTTTCTTTCTGATTATTTTGTTCAGCATGTTGGAGGACATACTGAATTATTCCTATCCTACTGTTCAAACGCATGGTTATCAAAAATACTTTGGTCTACAAACAGGCTCTAAATTCCACTGCTGGTTCACACACCACAACCTGAAAACAAACACTGGTAAATCACATGAAAGTAATAGGTCTTCTTTAATGATTTCTTTTTAACTAAACTTTGAGGTGTAATTCATCAAATTGACAAGCTGTTGGCTGCCCTTGCTTCTCAGCAAGTTGCTCCAGCTAAGCTCATTGCTAATCCATCAAATAATTTGCTTATTTCCTTATTTCTCCAGTTATTTTAAACTAAAATGCAACAGCACACGCTCTTAGCCATTCTCCTGTTACTCCGTACTTTGCACTGGTTGTGGTAATTTCCCCAGACACTGGCTTACTTCCTTTGACACCTTCAAGTTCATAAGTCTGAACTTTAAAAAAATGCACTAAATTTATTTTTTAAACATGAAAAGTAAGATGGCATGATTAGATGAAATCGCAGGTAAGACAGTTGCACTTGTGAAACCAAAATAGTTTTGGTACAAGTACAGAATGTTTACATAAAGCAGCTGTAAGAAAAAGGAAGCTCTGCTTTTTTGTTGGATGCACTGAAATCAAACCTTTTGCCAAATCCTCTCCCAGTTCAAGTTCCTTCACACAAATTATTCCCGGTACTTTCACATCTGAAAACCAGATCACTTGAAATACTATGAAATCCTTTTCTATAAAATATGAGCCATCAAGCCAATAACTAAGGCTTCAACTTTTTTGTCACTAAAGGGATGGGGTAGGGTTTTTTTAAGATGGGAGAAAGGTCAAAGGTTTCTTTGTTGGATGCTTGAGCAATCTTGCTGCTATTTGCTGGTTTTACCATGGAGAGGTTTATGCAGTAAGCCATCTACATTTGTTATTCACTCCGTATGCCAAAAAGCCTGATGAGAATTTTAAAGTCTGAATTATGTAGAAAGCAACAGAGCTCACAACTGACATTTTTATGGTACCGCTACTATGACTACAAAATTCATACACTTGCTTTCACAACCATGGGCCAGCTCCCTCTCAAAGGATCGCTATTACAGGTAGCCCATTGTTTTTGTGTTTTGAGCATCCTGCAAACTGATTACAATTTTTAGAGGAGTGAGTGCTATTCCTTAACTATTCTATAGACCATTTGAAATCCGTTTTCAGCTACAGGTACTGCACAAACTGCTCAGTTTAATTATTTTTGTTGTTTATTATAGTAAATGAAAATCCTTCCTAGTTAACAGTTGAATACAAGGGCCTGGTTTTAGTACACAACCAACATTCTTCCGTTCTTTTTCTGCGTGAAAGTTAGTATAGAGAACTGCCACTATTCATTTAGTTGAAGAAAACCTCGTTCACACAATTCTTTGCAAACAGCAGCACATGTACAAAACCACAATTGGGTAGAAGCTGCTACTGAAAGGTAGGAACAAAAAAAGAGTATGCAACCACAGATGTTTCAATCCAAGTAAGCAGGAGCACAACATCCATCCATTACCACCACAGTTCCCAGGACTTTCACATACAGACCTGCCTTCCCTCTCACACCATAGAGGATGGGGAAGCAGGGTTCTCTCTGGCTTGCCCCAAACCTTTCCAACCACCTGTCACCCAATCTCCCCCAGTTTAACAAGCCAAACAGCCTTCTGGACCCCCTTTCTCTCTCCCACCCCAACCCCTGTAACTCCAGCCAAAGTAGCTCTGGTTCCATCTAACCCAGCTCCCCACTTCCAAACTTTGGCCCTACATGTCTCCTGGTCCCCCCAGCTCAGCATTATTCTTCTGGCTTCCAGAAAGGAGAAAATTAAGGGCTGGAGAGGAGAGAAAGGAAATCCCTTCCTCTACAGTACATGCTACATGTCCTCAGTAGGTCCACACTACTATAAAGGAAGTGCTGTTTATCAGCTAAATGCTGTATAATTTTCAAGAGACCACAATGGGGTCCTAACGGGAAGACTCTTCCATGAGCATATAGCAGCTGGGGAAACATGAGACACCTGCATCACAACACATGCTCGCAAAAGAAAGTAATTATAGTACTACATGCAGTCTTAACTTTTAAGTCACAATTCCAGAGATTTCAACGTCTCAATCTGAACAGTCTCCTAAACTTATTTTACAGTGGAAAAATACGCAGCTGTATTCTCCTAGACTTTCATGGTTTTCTGCACTGCAAAACGATGTTGATTGTATGTGCCTATAGTCTCGAGCTGTCTAAATGCCACCCCATTGATCTCTCCAATCTGTGTTAGGGACAAAACAGATATTGACATCTATGAGGCCCACAGGGACTGAGCTGGGGGCCCACATTGAGACAGGGGCTGCAGTTTAACATTACAGCTTCAGCCCAGTTGACAGCCTGATGCTGCCAGGAACACTGAGAACTGAATTCTCCCATCCCCTGCTCCATTCCTCCCTTCTCTATTTCTGGCCTACGATCATCTCCTTGCATTACAAATACATTCAGCTTCCAAACCAGTAGAAAACTAACCCAGTAACAAAAACTAAATCAGTCTCTTTTTGCTGAGATGATCCAGCAGATCAACTTACGATGAGTGCGAGAGCTAGGGAGAGGAGCAGAAGAGAGAGGAGGGGCAGAAACAAGACTTCAGTCTTTCAGGGTACTGCTTATTTGTGATGCAAAACTACCAGTCGTAATTTAAGTTTAGAGACACTTTTAATAAACTTTACTGTATTGTAAAAATTTTAAAGACATGTGTATGCCTTCCAAGTTAGAGGAGAAAAATCAAAATACAACGCATATTTTTGGAAAACTGCTGTTCAACTACATTGAAATTAGCCTGCATTTTAACACTTAAAGGAAGGTCTCCTTGTGAGCACAAAATACATCTGAGTGTCAACTTACCCCACAAATTCCTACTGCATAGCTTCTGAAGCTGCTTATTTCCCTGAAAATGTATGTTTCTAAACTGGGAGAAAACTCTCACAATTCTTTCTCAAGCTGAAGCAAACTTTGTTATAAGCATGCATAGTCCTTTATTCATACCATACCACGTATCACAAACACCACCACAGTAACCACAGTACTGCTGACCTTACATTATGAATTTCAGAACAAAATTAAGACAAAACACAATGTTTAAGAAACTGATTAACATACACAATGTGTCCGGAATGTAAAAATCAGTATTTCTAGAAGAGAGAAGCTCTGAAGACTGGTCTTCATAGTATTCATACCTAAAGAAGCAAATACACAGTTCTTCAGGAATCCCAGTAAATCCCTACTTTCACAATTCCGTGTTAAATAGTGGATCTAAGCGCAGATGAAGATCTCACTGAGTGCCTATCTTCATCTTCACACACCTAGATATTTGCACAGATCTGCTTAGCTGTACTCCTGTGATGATCTAGCTAGTTCTCAGACTGCTGGCAAACCAAGTTGACAGCTCAAGTCCCTCCCTTTTCCTCCTGCTCAAAATTTCTAAACCAGAAAAACAAATCAATCCCTTAACTCTTCTCCAATATGGTTCTTACAATCCAGAGGGGAGCTTTTGGCTTTCATTTCAGTACTTATTCCCAAAACACAGCTGCAAAGTATAAAAATCAATTAATAATGTTTTGATATAAGACAGCTCACCCAGACACTACACAGGACAGATTTACTATTCTTGTCATTAAATAAAACAGTCAGAAATCTCCAGGGGCTTTTTTTTCTCCACAAATGTTGACAGAGATGAGTACTGCTTTTATTATCACTGTCTAAGCTTATAATAGAAGTATACTATTCATTTTAAATGACCAAAGCAAAAAAAAAAAGAGCTAGCCCTGAGCATCGATCATTATTCTCAATTATGAATCATGAAAAACATTATGTACTAAAACCACCCAGTTTTTAAACTGCTTAGACTTCTGTACATACAGACATTCCTATTAATGCATTCAATTAATTCATACTATGAATTCGATATTCATAGAAAAGAGCTCCACTTACAGAAAGATGGCTCCTATTGGAAATATCACAGGCATTTGAAGAAGGGCACAGGAAATCTCTCTTCAAAGATGCAGGAGCTGGTAAAACAGAGACAAAACTAAACAAAATATATGGATAAAATAATTTTGGTTCAGACTTAACTAATTTAAGATCTAGGCAGCCAACAAGTTAGAGAACAATATTTCTGAAAAAAAGAAGCTTCCACTGAGAGCATCTGCCACAATACCTCAGTGGTATCAAACAGCAGTACTTTAATAGAAGAATGGTCCAAGCCATCAAGGTCTTTTAAAAAACAAACAAGTAGTTATCTGCATTTCCCCTGTCCCCAGAATCTCCTTTTATTACTCATTCCTGCTCGCTGCTTACAAATCAACCCCTCCCACCTTTCCTTGTCCTGTTCCCTCTCTCTTCTTCTTTCCCCCTTTTTTCTTTTAAACAGTCTCCGGCTCTTACAGTCTTTCCTTCCTCCCCTCCAAGCGCTCAGCCGTGTCCCCCAGCCTAGCATCTTCTCCCTTCTTTCTGTTCTTCAGCCCTCTGGTATTTGAGCCACAATCGTTTCCTCCCTCTGCTTTGCACTGGATGCCAACACAGACTGCAATACCAGTACTGAACAGATTGTCCCTGCACTCTCATTTTGGAGACCCACAGCTCATGGAGGCTGATATTTCAAGAGGAAAAGCAATGCAAGGAGAAGACACACTCAGGCACTGCACTCTGGTGCCCCGCCAGACCTTGAAAAAGTCCAGCCACTGTTACAAACAGCAAGTGAAGCAAAATAAGGGTCCTTCAGCAAACTTCAGTTTGTGAAATCTGTCCAACCTAAGTCTTTGACAAAAAGGGCTTAAATCAAGACAGCTTTTTTTTTTCCCCCCAGTACAACCACCTCCCTCTAAGTTCCAAACGATAGGACTGCTAGAGCTACTCACCTAATGTGTTTTTTTTCCTGCAGTGCAAGCCTTGGAGCTTGACTGATGAGTCAAGATAGTACTAACATTTCCAGAATGGCATTTAAGACAAATGATCCCCAATGCAGAATTGCCTTACAACACCAGGCTCTGAAACTCAGCAGATTAAGGACTGACTGATGAGCAACTCTGCCTTCTGTTCAGCAGCGCAGGACAGAGCACACAGCTGTAGGCAGCCAACTCAAGATATGCCACCCTCACTCATCTGGCAGAGTCACTCAGAAAAGGATCATTTTTAAGTAGTAAAAAAAATCTCAAGCAAACCCCAATACAACAGTTTCAAGAACTAAACTGTACAACTTCATGCTGCGCACGACAGTTTTATCCAAATGCATCAGAACCTGTGCTGCAATATAACCCACCATGAAATACTTGATTAGCTGAATTAAGCAAGGCATCTAAGAGATGCCCCTCTCTGCAATACAAGCACGTGTGCTGTGTACTGGAGTTCAGACTTCACACACCCATCACCTCTGGATGAAAAACCCTCAAACCACCATCAAATCAGCAGATGGGGGGAGCCAGGACCACCCCTTCCAAAGAGGGCACCAGCTTAAAAGCACTCAGTGAATTAACATGTAGGCCAAACTCAAGGAGGTTCTGTTTAACTTAATAATTATTTCCATTTTCAACTTCTATCGTGTAAGCTGCCTACTTTATGCTCTGATGGCTTTACCAGTGGAGGGTTTTGGTTTTGCTTTTTCAATGTGCTTGGAACTTTCAAGAAAACAGAACAACTATAACTATAATTTGAGTAACACGATTTATTATTTCAACAGCTGTTTACAAGTGAGATTAATTCCACCAATGATGGAGAAAAGAACATAAATAGAAAAGAAAAAAAAAAAATCAACCTTCACTCAAAAGTGTAACATTTTCCTAAGGTCAGTAACATAATTCTGTTGGTTTAGGTCTTGCAATATTTATTTTTAGCAAATACCCTTAAATTTTCTTCCCGGTTAAAAAAAGCAAACTAACCCAAAACTCTGCTGCGCAGTTACGTTTTCAATCCTCCAGTCATTTGGAATTCTTTTCTACTTGTTTTGCACTTAAAATGCTTTCCCAGACATGACAGATAGAGAACCCCATGCGTCAAGCAGAAGTTATCAGAAAACCTACATGGAAAAACATACTAAACCAGATTGAATTTGCATCTGTGTGTCTTCCCTTGCACTTTAATGTCCTGATTTTACCAGTATAGTCTATTTCATAGAACTGAATAAAGGAAGAGACACAGTATCTGCTTGGAGTAGGGGTTTTAGCGTGCTGTTTGAGCAGTGTAATTGGCAGAACCAGCAAAGGATGTTCGATACTGGTTCAGTAATTCAGAAAAGAAATTTGTCAAACAGCAACCGCTTAGGACAAGAGCCATTAGAGTTTTCTGGATAGTCTCCAGTCACCATGGCTTCAGCTTTCAGCACACGTAGCTGGGCTACGGCTATTTGAACAGGGTTTTTGAACCATGGTCCTTTACTAAGTGGTTCCAGTCATCACAGGGGGAGACCTATCAGTCCCAAGATCTGTATTACAGCATGCATTTATGAGATACCTAGCAATACTGTATGCTGCCGTAAGTTACAGCAAGTCTGCTCAAATGACAGATATAGTACAACAAAAATAGTCACATAGGCTACTCATTTGTCTGGCTTCTTATAGCTTTGCAAGCCAAGAGCCTCCTTCTCTGTGCTTTTTTATACTGTTCTGACTCAGACAAGAAGACCTTTAAGTCAGTCCTAGTCTTGCCCAGATAGGAACTGCAGAAAAACATCATACATGCAAGTAGGTGGTTAGCAATACCAACACAGGATTCGTTACTCCCTCCAAGTCTTCCTGAGTGAAACACCAGTCCAGCAAAGCTCTACAAGATAGTTCTGGGGGTGATGGGCTACAAATCACACTCACATACAACAAAAAAGTGAGGAGCGTTACCTTTTTAATTTTGAAAAATACTAACACTGCTCTCAAATTCATTAAGAATGAGTTACTTAACGGCGGCTTTTCAATAGTATGCTGGCTTGGACAGCTCACATTGATTCTGGATCTCACCCAGGCCATCAAAGCCTATAGAGAAGGCTAAACCTGTGGTGGCACATAGCATCGCGAGTCGATTTTAGAATCTGGTCTAGGTAATGAGGGATCCCAATACAAGGGCTTGACAAGGAAGTGGCAAGAAAGTTTGCAGAGGTAACACTCAAAATATAATTTCCTTTTAAAAAACACTCATCTTTAAATAAGAAAAATTAACACACATTTTAATCCAGCCACTTACAATAATGTGCACTAGTGTATATAAATAACTAGTCTAAATAATTTCTAAACTATTACTGATTTGCTTTGAGAACTAGTAAAACACAGGAGATCCCAGAGCAGTATGAAACAGGGTACATGCCCTTTAACAATAGTGAAGAAGTGGGAAAAGACTGAAGAAGTGATAAGGCAAACAACATAATTCTGATGCTTAGAAAGATTTGGATACACTGCTGGGGGAAAAAAGAAGAGGGGCAAAAATCAATTTAAGTTAGAGGAGAAAGCTAAATTACAGTCAGGAAGCCACAAACCAATATAATTTTCTCCTTTGGGTAAATGTCTTAGTGAAGCAGCAGGTGTAGTTTACGTAAATGATGCTTCTGACACTGTTCAATATGACCTGCAGATCCAAAATAACCAGCGTAGATAAGCCCAACTCCTGGAAGTTTTGCTTTCAGAGAACTAAAGCAGTGGCTCAGGTCAGTCCAGCCAAAACTTGACCTGCAGCAAGTTTTGCTTAGTATGTTCATTATTAATTCAGGTGATCAAACAGATGCTCCCTTCTGTGCCCAGGTGGAGGACCTCCTGCAGCAGGTGGCCGAGCTGCAGGAGGCAGTGAGGAGGCTGCATAGCATCAGGGAGACTGAGGATACATAGATGGTTCGAAGCGCAGTCTGCAGTGCACCCACAGCCAAACAACCAAAAACTCCCTCACGAGCACACACAGAAGGGAGAGGGGCCAATAATGCATAAGAACGGAAGCTTGCAACAGCAAGGACCAGCAGGCGGAAGAGACTTCCCCCAAAGCCTGAGGTGCCCTTGCAGAACCCGCTTCACTGCTCTGCAGACTGAAGAGGAAAGACCAGTCACATCAGGAGAGACGCTGGAGCTCAGTAAGGCAGCCCAGTCTGCTCCCCGTGTAACAACCAGCGCAAGTAAGAAAAGACAATGGGTGACAGTAGTGGGCGACTTCCTTCTGAAAGGTACGAAGACACCCACTTGCCAACCTGACACACTCTCTGGAGAAGTGTGCTGCTTACCAGAGGCCCGTATCACAGATGTCACCAAGAGACTAACAAGCCTTGTACAGTCCACTGACTATTATCTGCTTATGTTGTTTCACATGGGCACAAGTGATACCACCAGGAGCAGGCTGAGGAGTATCAAGAGGGATTACAGAGCCCTGGGAGTGGCGGTAAAGGACTCTGGAGTGCAGGTAGTTTTTTTCATCGATCCTCCCGGTCAAAGGGAGGGGGTTTGAAAGGGCCTGTGAAATCTAGCAAGTCAACAAATGGTTACAGGACTGGTGCCACAGCCAGACATTTGGCTACTTAGACCATGGGACTCGCTTTGAGAAACCAGGTCTACTGGAGGTTGATGGAGTCCATCTGTCAGCGAAGGGGAAGAGCATCTTCAGTCACAGGCTTGCCAAACTTGTGAAGAGGGCTATAACCTAAAGTTGTTGGGGGAGGGGAACCTCAATCCATCCCACTTCTACCAGTTTGATGCCAGTGCCAGCAATAGATGCCCAGAGCCTGGAGAAGGGTTGCAGGTCAGCAGGAGAGCACCTGGAGTTCAGCACAAAGGAATTCCAGCCACTCCAGCCAGTAAGTCAACTTCATCAGGGGCCCAACTTAAATGCCTCTATGCAAACGCACGTAGCACAGGGAATAAACAAGAAGAGTTAGAGATGTGTTAGAGACCTGTGCACGCCTGCAGGGCTATGCTCTTATTGGCATCACAGAGACATGGTGGGATGGCTCCTATGACCGGGGTGTTGGAATGGAAGGATACAGGCTTTTTAGGAAGGACAGGCAGGGGGCACAAGGAGAGGGTGTCACCCTCCATGTCAATGACCAGCTGGAGTGCGTGGAGCTCTGCCTGGGGATGGATAAGGAGCCAACCCAGAGTTTATGGGTTAGGATTAAAGGGAAGGCAAGGGGTTAAAGGGGCAAGGATTAAAGGGGGTCTGCTACAGGCCATGCAACCAGAAAGACCAAAAGGATGAGGCCCTCTATAGACAGGAGCAGCTTCATGTTCACAAGCTCCGGTCTTCATGGGGGACTTCAACCACCCCAGTATCTGTTGGAGGGACAACACAGCAGGGCACAAGAAATCCAGGAGGTTCCTGGAATGCACTGATGATAAGTTCTTTCTCCAAGGGATGGAAGAGCCAACAAGGAGAAGTGCTATGCCAGTTCTCACCAAAAAGGAGGGGCTGGTGGGGAACATGAAGCTCAAGGGCAGTCTTGGCTCCAGTGACCATGAAATAGTGGAGTTCGAGATACTTAGGGCAGCGAGGAGGGCGCACAGCAAGCTTGCTATCCTGGACTTCACAGGAGCAGATTTTGGCCCCTTCAGGGATCTGCTTCGTAGAGGACCATGGGATAAAGCCCTAGAGGAAAGAGGGGCCCAAGGAAGCTGGTTGATATTCAAGGATTACGTCCTCCACGCTCAGAAGCGATGCATCCCAACAAAAAGGAAGTCAAGCAAAATCTTCAGGAGGCCTGCATGGACAAACAAGGAGCTCTTGGACAAACTCAAACACAAAAAGGAAGACTGCAGAGGGTGGAAGCAAGGACAAGCAGCCTGGGAGGCATACAGAGAAATTCTCCAAGTAGTCACAGATCAGGTTAGGAAGGCTAAAGCCCAGATGGAGGTGAATCTGGCCAAGGGTGCCAGGGGCAACAAGAAAGCCTTCTATAGGTATATCAGTGACAAAAGGAAGACTAAGGGAAATGTGGGCACTCTCCAGAAGGGAACGGGAGACCTGGTCACCCAGAATATGGAGAAGGCTGAGGTACTCAATGACTTTTTTGCCTCAGTCTTCACCAGCAAGTGCTCTGCCTGCACTGCCCAAATCGCAGAAGACAAAGGCAGGGACTGGCAGAATGAAGATACATCTATTGAATAGGAAGATCAGGTTTGAGACCTTTTAAGGAACCTGAAGGTACAAATTCATGGGACCTGATGAGATATATGCACAGGTCCTGAGGATGCTGGCAGATGGAAGTTGCTAAGCCATTATCCATGGTATTTGAGAAGTTGTGACAGTCTGGTGAAGTTCCTGCTGACCGGAAAAGGGGAAACATAATGCTCATTTTTAAAAAGGGAAAAAAGGAAGACCCAAGGACCTATAGGCCGGTCAGTCTCACCTCTGTGCCTGAAAAGATCATGGAGCAGATCCTCCTGGAAACCATGCTGAGGCACATGGAAATAAGGAGGTGATCGGTGACAGCCACCATGGCTTCACTAAGAGCAAATCATTCCTGACAAATTTGGTGACCTTCTATGACACAGTTACAGTGCTGGTGGATAAGGGAAGAATAACTGACACCATCTACCTGAACTTGTGTAAAGCATTTGACGCTGTCCCACATGACATCCTTGCCTCTAAATTGGAGAGACATGGATTTAACAGATGGACTACTGGGTGGATAAGGAATTGGCTGGATGGTCACACTCAAAGATTTGCAGTCCACAGCTTGATGCCCAAGTGGAGACCAGTGACGAGTGGCGTTCCTCAGCGGTCGGTATTGGGATCAGCGCTGTTCAACATCTTTGTTGGTGACATGGACAGTGAGATTGAGTGCACCCTCAGCAACTTTGCTGACAACACCAAGCTGTCCAGAGGGACCCTGACAGGCTGGAGAGGTGGGCCCACATGAACCTCATGGAAGTTCAACAGGGCCAAGTGCAGGGTCCTGCACCTGGGTCAGGGCAATCCCAAGCACAAATACAGGCTGAGCGGAGAATGGATTGACAGCAGCCCTGCCGAGAAGGACTTCGGAGTGTTGGTTGATGAGAAGATGAACATAAGCTGGCAGTGTGCACTCGCAGCCCAGAAAGCCAACTGCATCCTGGGCTGGATCAAAAGAAGTGTGGTCAGCAGGTCAAGGGAGACTATTGCCCCTCTCTACTCTGCTCTCATGAGACCCCACCTGGAGTACTGCATTCAGCTCTGGAGCCCTCAACATAATAAAGACATGGATGTGTTGGAGCAAGTCCAGAGGAGGGCCACAAAGATGATCAGAGGGATAGAGCACTTCTGTTAAGATAGTTTAAGACAGTTGTCGTTGTTCCACCTGGAGAAGAGAAGGCTCCGGAGAGACGACATAGCAGCCTTCCAGTACTTAAAGAGGGCCTACAGGAAAGATGGGAGGGACTCTTTATCAGGACGTGTAGTGATAGGATGAGAGGTAACAGCTTTAAACTGAAAGAGGGTAGATTTAGATTAGATATTAGGAAGAAATTCTTTACTCTGAGGGTGGTGAGGCACTGGAACAGGTTGTCCAGAGAAGCTGTGGATGCCCCCCATTCCTGGAAGTGTTCAAGGCCAGGCTGGATGGGGCTTTGAGCAGCCTGGTCTAGCGGAAGGTGTCCCGACACGTGGCAGGGGGGTTGGAACTAGATGATCCTTAAGGTCCCTTCCAACCCAAACCATTCTATGACTGAAAAATCCACAGATGCCACAGAACTGGGAGACAAGAGTTGCAAGGAATATGGAGGAAACATTCCCGATTCCAGGTGAGCTTGGGCAATCAGGAATTCTAAAGCTGACCAGATAAAAGTCCATGCAGGTAAAAGCAAAACAAAATTATCTAACTCTGAAAGAGACAATTAAAGTAACAATAATTTTTTTAAAAACCAAAACCCCCTCCCTCCCACACAGAATTAGCCATCTAAAGAGTAATAAAGCAGAAAAGAACTTAGGGAGCTGTACTGGATCACAGACTAAATAAGAGTCATTAACGTTATGTGGTTTCAAAAAGCCAGATGTCATTCTGCAAGGTGTTAAGACTACTGAGCACAAGAAGTTAAAGGAAATATTTCAAGTCTACTCAACACTATTGTCCTAGCTTTGAAATACCATATAGATCATTCTTACGTATTCTAATGTACAGATCATAAAATCTCGTTCTAAGGTTACTAAAAACAGATTGACAGCAACTGAAAATAAAACCTTATCTTCTTCATAAGGATTCATATATTTGGTTTTCCCAGATATCTTTACAATAAATAAAAAAAAATATATATAAAAAGTGGTCTTTATGTATAAACTCATTCTTGTGACAATGCACATGAACAGATTTCTCTTCCCCTTCATCTTTCTTCCTCAAATACAAAAATTACTTCCAACTTCAGTCTCCTTTTTTCTTGGTCTTCTTGTAAAACTAACATGAAATACTTTAAATAGAATCAGTGCAGTTACCAAGAAAAGTACACTCTACACTAATGCTTATATCCCATACTAATTCTACTGCTTTTTCACATTTGGCAAGTCATCTCTAAGCAGTCACAATTTTAAACCAACTTTCAATGTGACGATTTTTTTCTTTTTATAAAGTAGTTACATTCTGACTCTAGCTCATGTCAGATGCTGTATTTACACCTTTAATATAAAACAATTTAGACTTTACCTATATGTGTGTTTTATATATATATAATATATATATATTTAGACTATATCTAAGTGTGTGTATGCACACACTTATTTTAGTTCTGACCATGCACGTATTTTAGGTCTGATTTTATTTTTCAACTTTGCTGTGAAACTGCAATAATATTCATACTCATACATCAAAACCCAACATGTATTTACACAGGTACAGACTCAGAGCATCTATCAGATCCGAAGAGTCAAGAGCACATACCAAAGTATGACACCACCTCTCAGCTTTTTAAAGAATTCAGACTTTCAGCAGCTCTTGTTTAGATTTTACACCACTGCAAACCCAATTCCTTCACCAACACTCCTTTCTGCCAGAAATTCAATAATAGTTAAGTTATTCACATACTCAAGTTAGTTTCTCTGAACTGGTAGATCAAAACAAAGTGCCAAACACACACCCATAATGGCCATAAAACTAGAAATGGGCAGCATTCCCCCTTTCCTTTAAAAATATGTTTGTATTTACCAGTTCAGAGATCTAAAAGCCAGAATAACAAAAAAAAAAAAAAAGAAAGCAGTTTGAAAACCCAAGACTCCTTATATATCATGTGAAAATATTTGCTGAAGCACAGAACAAGACTTTGATTACATCTCCTGGACTATTCTAAATCATCTGTGAAACTAAACCATGACATCTGGGTCCAAACAAGACACACACAAGAAGGAATGCAAAACTTCTCCCTTTACAGGAAGAATACCAGCAGTACTCCAAAAGGAAAGAAGGTCGCTGCTGGCATATGTACAGAAAAGTGCTATTTCTCTGATACTACGGACAGGAGTGCTAGTGTATCTGAAAACAGTGTTATTTTCAGAAACAGAACTCAATATACCCCAGTTATCGATCTGGTGTGTAGAATAGATTTTATAAAGTTTTAAAAACAACTTCTTAACATCTCTTTTCCCTCACATCTGCATTAACAGAGAAAACAGCAATCTGGCAAACCACTTGGAGAGAAACATAAAACAACAGGGTAAAAGAAAACAAGTTACCACCACAAGTTACCACATCTACCTGAACAGGGCAGCACCATTACACCTGAAGCATAAATGCTACGGAAAATAGGGAATAGTGATGATGTTATCATTGCCCTACAGAAGGCTGATATCTCTCCTAACATAGCATTTTCCATGAGAAAACAATTCTCAAAGTATTTGTCTCCTACATTTTGTTATTGTTTGGGACCTTGTGAGTCTGAACAAACAGTGGTGCGCTTTTAAACACTGCAACACCAATCTCGTTCACCAACAAGTCTTCACAACCAGCAGCTCCCAAGTACGAGAAAGAAATCTGTGAAGTCTCAATGACTCTAAAAGGAAAAAAAACAACACTTTATGTGGAGAGACCAATGACTAAGAGACAGTGGTATTATTAACCTGTGGCACATCAGCAGTATAATTCAAAGCTCATGGCTCCTGGTCCAACATCTCCATTTTTAGACAACATTTTTTCTACATATCAGGTAAATCTTTAAGAATCCACCCGCTTAACCACAGACACACAAAAAATGAAAAAGAAAAAAAAATCACATTGGAGAATAAACAGCTGTCTAAACATCTACTGAAGTCCAGAAAAGAAATCCTGCATCATTGTGAGGGATTTCAGTCCTGAAAAGATTAGCCAGAGGCCTCACAGTACCATCAATAAAACTCCCCAGGATTGGTGTCTGCTTTTTTTCTGGGGGACGGAGGTAGGGGTAGTTAAGCTTCTTTTGCAAAGTATTTTGTCAGAATAAAGATGATTTTACACTAGACCCCATTCCAACAAATAAAAGTTAGTTTATTACTGGACTTAGAAGTCTGTACGTGCCTGAATACAAGAAAGCACCATCTGGTGTATATGAAAGCCACAAAATATCGGCCCAATGTGTTACATTTTATATTGATCATATTGTCATGATAAAGGTAAACAACGCTGAGGTTTCTCCTGTTCTTGCCTGCGACAGATCCATCATTACTCTGTACACTCTTATCAATGTAACTCATGCACTAAAACACACACTACAAAAGCTTTCAGACTAATAAAAGGGACTTAAAATACTTACTAAATCTATTTGCTGATACAAAATACTTTCCCTGACTAACAAAGGAATTTACAGCATTATCTTACACTCAGGGTCATCATTGGGTGGACTGTTCAGTGGATGAGGAATTGGCTAGATGGTCACATCCAGAGGGTAGTGGTCAACAGCTCAATGTCCAGATGGAGAGCAGTGACGAGTGGTGTCCCTCAGGGGTCCATATTGGGACAGTACTGTTCAGTATCTTCATCAATGACACAGACAGTGGGAGCAAGTGCACCCTCAGCAAGTGTCCCGACAACACCAAGTGACCTGGGTTGGGGCAACTCCAAGTATCAATACAGGCTTGGGGATGAAGGGATTGAGAGCAGTCCTGCCGAGAAGGACTTGGAGGTACTGGTAGATGAAAAGCTGGACATGAGCCAACAAAGTGCGCTCACAGACCAGAAGGCCAACTGTGTCCTGGGCTGCATCAAAAGAAGCACAACCAGCAGGTTGAGGGAGGTGATTCTGCCCCTCTATTCTGCTCTTGTGAGGCCCCACCTGGAGTACTGCATTCAGCTCGAGCCCTCAACATAATAATGACATGGACCTGTTGGAGCAGGTCCAGAGGAGGGCCACGAAGATGATCAGAAGGCTGGAACACCTCTCTTATGAAGACAGGCTGAGAGAGTTGGGGTTGTTCAGCCTGGAGAAGAGAAGGCTCTAGGGAGAACTGATTGCAGCTTTTCAGTACTTAAAGGGGGACTACAGGAAAGATGGGGACAAACTTTTTAGCAGGGCCTGTTGCAATAGGACAAGGGGTAATGGTTTTAAACTGAAAAAAGGTAGATTTAGACTAGATAGAAGGAAGACATTTTTTACAATGAGGTTGGTGAAACACTGGAACAGGTTGCCCAGAGAGGTGGTAGATGCCCCATCCTTAGAAACACTCAAAGTCAGGTTGGATGGGGCTCTGAGGAACCTGATCTAGTTGAAGATGTCCCTGCTCATTGCAGGAGCATTGGACTAGATGACCTTTAAAGGCCCCTTCCAACCCAAACTATTCTATGATTCTTTGATTCATGTAAACTCAAAACAAAGTGTTGCTGTTAAAGGCAACAAGAAAAAGCACCAGATCTATGTAAAATGAAGAGGTAAAGAAGGCATAAAAGTATCTTTCTAAATATTTTCTAAATTTCTCCACCACCTGACAAATCCATAGCCTCTGCATCTTCAACACAATTTACAGTTTCTTTGTATGTGTTTTTCTTCAAATCAACATCCAATCTGACTCTTTTCCCCAAAATTTGAGGGAACTTTACTTATCTGTTGTTAAAGAATATCCTATATAACCAAAGCATCTCCAAGATCATCCAGATGCAAATGTGACACTAATAAAAATAATAAGTGCACGGGTCTCCTAGAGCAATGCTAGATTACAAGCAGAGCCAAATTATTTGGTGAACATGGGGTAAAAGTAAAAAACAAGGTAATAAAAGCAAGTCTATCATGACTAAGACTCAGAAAACTCCGTTTCTTATCGATCTGTATCCTGTGCTCCAAAGCATCTTCCATCTCCACAGCTTAATACTTTAACTCCATTCCCTGAGAACTGCTCACACTGCACACTCCACCAGGGCAATACATTGCATTTCTCTCCAGTCAAGCTAGCACTCTGTACAAACTATTTGGAACTTAATATCATTGAGACTTGTATCTATCCATCAAACTGATGGAAATGAGCAGGTTCAAAAACTGTTAGGAAAGCTTAGACATCATTAAAGCAAGTTTAAAAAACAGTGCACACATACGAAGCATTTCAGTCTAGCACAGAAATTAAGTTCTTTGTTCGTGTGTTTTAAACTTCCCCTATCAAAAATATCTCAATCAAATAAGAAAAAAAAAAGTAGTATATTTGTTCACCTTTGTGACAACGTACTCCCAAACCCCAAAGCTACAAAAGGAAGCATCTTCCCATTATTTTTTTCTTCCAATTTGAACTGTCTATATTTACAAAGTCAAATAACACATTCATCCTGAATATATACTACACTATATGCACATACATTTTTACATGTACAATCAACTGTTTTGCAGGGAAAAAAGCATTTCACAGAATTTCCTTCTCAAATTCTTAAATGGCTGTAAGAGTTGAATTAGAGATGCACAGAAGTCAGTAGCATGGCAAGCAGGACACTGTCACGATAAAGAGCCACATGGAAAAATGCAGGAACGCAAGGTTATTGTCTCCCTGAACATAACAAATGAAGAGCTACTGTAAAACGATGAAACACTGTGCAACATTTATCATTCTGCAAAGCAAAGACTGAAAGGGCAAGCTGCGCCTGGCAGTAACTGCACTGCATCGGCAAAGAAGTACTAACAGCTGTATGGATTTTCACAAACACTGGCACCTCTGCGCTACTGCACCGCAACCAGCACTGAGAAGACACGACCTCCACCCCAAATTGTGACACCTGACATGTTGCTTTCTAATCAGCACCT
Source organism: Pluvialis apricaria (assembly GCA_017639485.1). Lineage (NCBI taxonomy): Eukaryota > Metazoa > Chordata > Aves > Charadriiformes > Charadriidae > Pluvialis > Pluvialis apricaria. The sequence goes on along the minus strand of CM030012.1, from coordinate 40,828,113 downwards.
CATAAAACAAGTCTCTGCAATTTTTTTTTTCCCCAGTTAAAATAGATGCCCTTTTTTCCCGGCCCCCGCCTTCAAAAGCACTGCCTTGTCTAAAGTGATTCTTTGTTATTTTAAATAAAAAATAAAATAGTTGATTCAGAAAAAAAAAAAACAACCCAAAACCCCACAGGAATAAAAGCTCCAGACTCAAAATCTACAATAAATACTTTAAATAAACAAGCTTAAGCTTACCTAACAGTACATTACCTCCAGTGTTTTCATCATTATTTTAAAATGCTATGATACACCTTTCTGAGCAGCAAAGAAAAATGGAAGAAAAAAAACAGAGGAGGGATGGAATTAGAGATATAAATGAGCTTATCAGCCACTCAAATCAGGAATAAGACTTCTCCAAAATACCACCCTCTTGTGTAGTTCAAACTATAATATTTTAGGAACACAATATACAAGGCAACATCTCTGCACCCTCTGTGCTTTAATACCCTTTACATTTTGGTACTATACAACTGGAAAGAAACCAAACATACCCGTGTATGCTCCTCTACCACAAAGTGCAAAAAACATTTTAACATAGCTGGTTTTGATTTTGGTAATACTTACTACTAAAAACATTTCAATCTAGTTCTGCAATTCCTTATCAGAAGTACTTGCTGTACAATGCTGGTTTTCAAACACAAAATCTGAAATTGCAGGTCTGGTGCACTTATGCTAAAAATAAACTAATGCTGTAAGCCACAAAGCTAAACTGTAAAAAAAGCAAGCAAATACAGATTAAATAAGAAAAATAAGATATTTTTTTTTTAATGCCTAGAAAGATCAGCTGAAATAAAAAGCATGAAAGAAAGATATTTTTAAATTCATCTTGGCCATAATTAGGATGATCCTGAGCAGCACTGACAGTCCGAAGGCCAAGCAACAGGTACTATTTCAATGCCTCACTGGTCAATTTAGAACTGGAGCATAATCACTGCACAGGTATTAACACAGACTGAAATTGTTTTATAGGTAAATTGTATTTGCAGTTGAGATGACAGAACAGACAAGAGTCTCTATAAGTCTCATAGCTGGAGCACCAAACCCAAACCCTGGCCTCAAGGGTTGGTTCTATTTGAAAAAGGGAAGAGAAAGGCGCCGGTTCTCTATGGCTTAGTGAAGCACAAGGAAGAAAACTTCTCATATTTTTGCCGTAATGGAATTATGGCCAAAAAAAGTAGTCTGTCAGGAAAAAAAAAATCCAACCCCAAACCACTAGTAACTGTAGTCCTTTGGTTATAAAAGACTAAGCAGCTTTTGTAGCACCTTAAAATTTTGTCTAACGGTGATATTTGTTGACACCTTCCATACCAGAATTTCAGAGTATGTAATAATACACTCTTGCAGTTTCCCACAAGCATGGTAAAGCTCAAAGGGTCTCAAAAGGTTTCTTACATTGATTTGCTTTAGAATTCACTCATTTAATGGAAAGGCTAAATCTCCACTTTCATTTAATAGGCAAAATTAGAAAACAGCTTAAACCCTGATTATATAAAAACATTAGAAGAAGGTCAGCCACAATCCTCTTTGCTCTGTAGATGAACAATTCCAGAAGTGACCTTAAAGCACAAACACCACTTTCTTCATTGTCTGGGGGCCCCTACAGACTGAAGGTATGTGACAGCACTGCTATCCTAGAAAAATGAAGAGCCGTATTATTTGGTGAACGTAGAGTAAAAGTAAAAAGAGAGAATAAAAAAAATGCAGTAGGCATGCCTTTGGACATATCAGCAGAGGTATTATTCATCTGGGCTAAGCATAGGAAAGTTTAAACCCTAACCATGAATAAAGGGGGCCCAAACCTTGGAAAATTTCACATGCTGCAATGATTCACAGCTCTGAAGCACCCACTGGTAGGTGACTGTACCAAACAGATAATCAAGTATAATAAGCAGTCGCATTACCAGTACTACCTGGCATTTCTCAATTCCTTGCAGAATTCATTACACTGAATGATATGAAGATATCTGTATCCATCAACTCGTACTCCAACGCTCACCAAAAAAAAAAAAAAAAAAAAAAAAAGCGCCCACAACAACAAAACCCACCCATAGACAACATTAGGAATTATTCTGAAAAGAACACTGGTCCTTTATCATACCACTACATAATATTTCTACCTTCAGTACCAAATGCAATTCTGCTCTTCCCAACTAAAAAAATGATATTGCAGAATTAGAAAGGACAAGAGAAAGGCAACAAAGAGCAAAAGGTGCTAGATTTTCTGATTCAGGAAGTCCTGAGCTAGAAGTCACCAGACATTAAGCTTAAAGCTACAAACCTGCCCTATATTCCTCCATTTACATCTGTTGCTGTGCTCTGTCAGAGGCAGCACCACTAGACTAGAGGGAACTTTGATTTGACCAAATACAGTAAGCTAACTGTAACACTGGATTTCTGGATGAAAGACAACAGTTAAGATTTTAATGTATGAGAAAATGCATCCAACTTGTCCAAATATTTAACCTGCTCTTTGAATATCTTTCCAGTATCTATAAAGATGGTCATGAGCCTCAACATTCCTTTCTATGTCCAAGCCAATTTAATGAAAGCAAAGCTAAAAAACCTAGATTAGCCTTTACTAATGAAGAAATGACAACTGCTTTGCAGAATAATCCAAGAGAGAGTGCTTGGCCCACAACTTAATTCCACAGCAAAAATATTAAACAGCCACTGCCTTTACCTGCTCTTCTCTTTCAAGTTTTCAGTCTTACCAAATCTACCTCTGCTTCCCTTTTATAGTCAAGGACAGATGCAAGGAGCAAAGATTTGCAAGGAACACGTCTGGCTGTCTCCCTTCACTCCCTCAGAGCCGAGCATGTAAATGTTTAAAGAATGCTATAAACTTCTGATTCTAAATTAATCCCAGCTGGGAAGGCACTCAGGCCCCAGTCATTTTGCAGCTCATCCTCTTTCCAAACAACCTCCTCCCAACAGCCAATTATTTTCAGAGGAGAGGCTAAAGCAGCAGTCACGTTGATTCTCAACTTCAATCTTTCTCCTCAGCCAGCCTCTGCAAAGAGCCCCAGCACAGGTGATAGAAGGGAGGAAAAGAGGAATAAAAAGAGGTTATGCTGTAGAAAATAAATGCCTAAAAGCAGTGGAGAAAATAAAGGAAAAAAGAACAGAATAAGTAAATAAAAGAAGAAAAAGCACAAAGAAAAAAATAATATTAAACTTAACTTAGAGTTTAAACAATGATTATTCAGTGAGTCCTCATATCCTGAAAAATCATATATATACTATTACATATACATGCACGCACTTATAGCACCTCTGGGCTATGGGCTTTATAAACACATTACCAACAGCACAGCAGCGTGAGGCAGCAAGAACAGCAGTGGCTCTTCCACTAAGGTATGGCTGTCACACAAAGAAGTCAAGGTCTTCAGAAAGCATGCTACACCAATACTGACAAGGCTGGTTTAAAATAAAAAAATTTAAAAAAAGGCAAAGAAAAAAAGAAAAAGATGTTGTCTTCAGCGTTTCTTGTCACAGTTATCTAACCAGAAGCTTCCAAACAATTCCCAGTGTGTGGGACCAAGTAAACAGGTTGACCCAACAAATGGATGAGGAAACAGCTTTCCTGCCTTTATTTTGTGCACATACAGAGCGGAGGAGCTAAAAGCACTAAAGGCAGGCCAGGCCAGTGCTGCTCTAGACACAGCCGAGAGTGGTTGACACGTCCAGACACTCAGCCTCACAAACAACAGGACACTGATGTGGATGAAGGAGAGGACCTCCCTCACACAATCTGGGAAGGTTTGCACACCACACTAAACACCCAACAGCAATAAAACTAAGAAATCCACCACACCACATCGCAATTCAACGCTATCCAACCAATTTCTCAACTTTAAAAGACTTTGCCACCCTAGGTTTCACAGTTTAGAGAAAATTCTCCACTTACATATTTTCAAATATACATAGATGCAAAAATGTAATGAGATGTAATGAGAAATCTTGCTCCTCCCCCCTCCTATTCCCCTTGGAGATGTCCAGGCATGGGAGCTCAAGCACATTAAGACATTCAGCTTACTCCTGTAAAAATGCCACATATAAAGCCAAAGCTGAGTTTTCAGCTACCCTGCTGAGTTAGAAAATTCTTTGTAACTTCTGCAAATTACAAGCTTCCTTTGTTTAAAAAAAATATTTTATATACGTTGAAAAAGACTCAGTAAAATGAAATATTAGTGGTATTAAAGATCAATATAATAAATAGCATAGCTTCGAGGCACCGAAGAACCATATCAAGCCTTCAAATATGGAAATGATGGGATGAACTAATGACTGATTACATCAATTCATCTATGAACCTATAACAAGGCAGAGACCAACATGGTAAAAAATCTATACAAATAAAGATGAACAGGAAGCACTATTTATTAATTGCATTACTACCAACGTGAAAGTTACACAGCGTCATTCACATTATGATGTGTATATACATGTATGCTATGTTATATACATAAAAAGACATGACTAATGCCTCATGCTGATGGGATCTGTAAAGCTAGCATCATACTGTCTAGTAGACACTGATCTTTATCTTTCATCAAATGGAGCAGAATTAAGTTGTGGTCTTGCATTATGCATAAGCAGTGAATACAATTAGACTGAAAAGTGAGCTGATCTTCTCTGATCTCAAGAGGAAAGCATGAACTCTGATCTTCACAGGTGACAGCTTTGTGCATTACTCCAGTTTACTAGTTAGCTTCCTTGAATCTGTGTACGCAATAGAAAACTCATAACACATAGTTGTGGTTAATCTTATGCAATCCACTAATGTTTCAACAAGCAAGAATATCAAATAAGAGAGCAAAGCAGTTATGTTACTTTGTTTGGCACAGAGAAACTGCAATTAGTTCTTGATTCTGCAGTTCAAGAAGGATGCTGAAACGCTGGAGGATAAAAATTAAGAATGCCTATAGGAAGAACACAGGGAGGAAGAGAAGGAATCATAGAATGGTTTAGGTTGGAAGGGACCTTGAAGATCATTGAGGTCCAACCCCCCTGCCATAGGCAGGGACACCTCCCACTAGACCAGGCTGCCCAAGGCCACGTCCAGCCTGGCCTTGAACACCTCCAGGGACGGGGCTTCAACAACTTCTCTGGGCAACCTGTTCCAGTGCCTCACCACCCTCAGAGTGAAAAATTTCTTCCTAATGTTTAATCTAAACCTGCCCTCTTCCAGCTTAAAGCCGTTCCCCCTCGTCCTATCACTACATGCCCTAGTAAAAAGTCCTTCCCCAGCTCTCCTGTAGGCCCCCTTTAGGTACTGGAAGGCCGCAATAAGATCTCCTCGGAGCCTCCTCTTCTCCAGGCTGAACAGTCCCAACTCTTTCAGCCTCTCCTCATAGGAGAGGTGCTCCAGCCCTCGGATCATCCTCGTGGCTCTCCTCTGGACGCGCTCCAGCAGGTCCATGTCCTTCTTATGTTGGGGACTCCAGAGCTGGATGCAGTACCCCAGGTGGGGTCTCACGAGAGCGGAGTAGAGGGGCAGAATCACCTCCCTTGACCTGCCGGCTACACTTCTTTTGATGCAGCCCAGGATACGGTTGACCTTCTGGGCTGCGATCGCACATTGCTGGCTCATGTCGAGCTTCTCGTCAATCAGCACACCCAGGTCCTTCTCCACAGGGCTGCTCTCCAGCCGTTCCCCGCCGAGCCTGTATTTGTGCTTGGGATTGCCCCAACCCAGATGTAGGACCTTGCACTTGGCCTTGTTGAACTGCATGAGGTTGGCTTGGGCCCACCTCTCCAGCCTGTCCACGTCCCTCTGCATGGCATCCCTCCCCTCCAGCGTGTCTGCCTCGCCAAACAGCTTGGTATCATCAGCAAACTTGCTGAGAGTGCACTCTACCCCACTGTCCATGTCGCTGACAAAGATGTTGAACAGTACGGGTCCCAGTACCGACCCCTGAGGAACACCACTCTTCACTGCTCTCCACTCGGATACCGAGCCGTTGACCACAACTCTTTGAGTGTGACCATCCAGCCAGTTCTTTATCCACCGAGTGGTCCATTTATCGAATCCATGTCTCTTCAATTTAGAGACCAGGATATCGTGTGGGACAGTGTCAAATGCTTTGCACAAGTCCAGGTAGATGACATCAGTAGATCTTCCCTTGTCCACTGCCGCTGTAACCCCTTCATAGAAGGCCACCAAATTTGTCAGGAAGAAATTTGATCTCTCAAACAGAGAGATAAAAGAACCAACAATGACTGGAAACTACACCTAAATAAATTCAGGCTAGAAATGAGGCTTCTTTTGTTTTCAGATAGATGGAATCATTTAAGTATTGCTCATTTCCAAATTCCAGAAATCTTTTCACTGAAACTAGATGCTTCCCAAATAAATGCTGTATTTCACCTTGGTGTATCTGTTCTGAAACATGAATTTAGGAAATCTAACAGCCAGTGCAGCTGTAGTAGTAGCAGTTGCATATGTTCTCAAAAACACTTTACAAAGGAACCAAGCATTTTCCATCTACAGGTAAAAAAGCAGAGAAATAACACTAGTAGTCAAGGGCAGCACAGGAATGAAGTTTGCAGCTCTCAGTTCCAATTATGCTACCCTATGGTCCCTTCTGTTGGGTGTTTGGTTTGGTTTTTTGTTTGTTTGTTTTGCGGGGGGGGGGGGGGGGGGGTGGTGTTGTTTTGCAGGTTTTTTTTTTAATTCAGTCTGTGAACTATTTTTTTTCCTGCTTCAGATTCCACTGCTGTTCTGTGTTTCAGATTTAATTGCTGATTCTTATTACTAACCTGTGAAAATGAAAAATACTTTAACTGCAGAAATCTGCTGCTATTGAAGTTGAAGCACAGCATGTAGTACTTTAGCAAGCCGAGCCATGCAGAAACTCAAAATACCAGGGTTCCTCATTCTTCACCAGCCAGTCCCACAAAACATTAATATAGCAGGATCAACCATGGAAAATATCTTGTTTGTTAATCAGTGTACATTTGTAATCATACATAGTACTAAGTACATAGTTACTAGTTCTAAGTTACACTACATTGCACATATTAAAGGCAAAACTATGAAAAACTCACACAGAGTAACAGCTCTCCACATTCATGCAAGCTACAGAACTCCGTATCATGAGTTTTACAAAACCAAATCAATTTCCAGGGCACAGGATTGCAGTGATTAAGCACCCAAACTCCTTGACAGCCTCAAACAGGCTATGCTAAAATCCATACTGTTAAATCCTTGCAATCTTTTCTAATCCAGGCTAGCTAGATTAAAGCTAACTTGGGCGTGCCTAACCATTTTGAGATGAGGAAGTTTGCAGACATAGCATTTGTACCCTCATTCTTGGCCTGCCTAGTCAACAGGTAACAGCAAAGAAAGTAAATGGTTACAATCCATACCACTAAGTCTTCAGTCATTCCGGACTAACAGAAAACAGCAATCAAAGCATAAAACCCTTGCCAGCTTACCAGTAGCCAAAAAAATAATGGGATCCAGGCTTTTCTCTTTTAATTCACTCATATATACTTAGTTTATGAATATACAATTCTTTCAGTCTCATACACAATGAAATGAAGGTAAGACTTTTCTCATGAACACCCATTTCCTATTATAATGGACAGATTTAGCTATTAAGAACATTATTCAGTTTTGCTGAATGGTCCAATTGCAATTTTTCAGTTCTACAGTACATTAGATAATCTCCCAACTATCACATGCCAACTTCTGGTAATTTGCCACACTGTTTTTAAACATAAAAGAAGGTAAAAATATACTAAGCACCTTCTGTTTCTTTTCCATTTAAAGATAATAACTGTAGTTATCATTTCAATACCACAGTACAAAAACATTATGGAAGGCAATCACTAACTTGGGAAGACACATACATCAATGAGAGCATCTCATACCCCTATTCCCTTTGCCTCTCACGTGCACCGATTGCACAGGTACACATGTACACACAAAATACATACATCCACTCCCGAAGCAACACCTAAGGAGGCCAAGACTGTAAGCATTAATTGCAGGGCATTTTCCTAACTTTCTCCAGACTCCTCAGGCAAACAGCTTTAAGTACAGACTTACACAATCCTAATAACAGAAACCATTTGTACATTTGGTGATTGGTTTGTACAATCACCAACTAAACCTTGGGGAAGTTTCGGGGGGGGGGGAGAAAACCTGAAAAATGTAAGAAAGGAACACAACTCTGCACACAACTCTGCATCTCCTCCTAGCCATTGAGAGAAATGGTACCCATACAGCTGCCATCTCCCATTACAGGGAACAGAGCACTATGTACTCTTAACCATGTCCCTGTGAAAGAGCAAGGATCACTGAGGCAAAACGTTTCCCACCCCAACCCCGCCTCAGGCAACCGGGCCTTATTCCCAGTGATAAATGAAGCCACGGGGCTTCAACCTGTCAACAGGAAAAGAATAGTACAGATAAAACCAGCAGCTTTAAACGCTATGCTACAAAATACTCAATATCAGCCACTCAGGCACAGAACCTTCCTGTTCCATCCCCCCAGTCCTCCTCTTTATTTTAACTGCAGGTCAAGGAGAAATAAGCCGTCTCAGGTTAAGTTGCAGGCAGAATTTTACAAGTTTTGTTCTGTCAATATCAACAGAAGAATGTGTGGAATCTAACAAAACTAAGTTTATGCTGCTGAATGTCTTGCACCTAAATAATTTTACAAATCCAATTAGATTCTGTATTTGAAACATAAGCAAAAATCAGCTTTACTGGAGCATGTTACTGTTTCTGAAAATGCTACCTGTTAACATAAATATGCTTTACTAAAACGTTTAACTCCCAACTGTAAAACTTGTTCATGAATTTTGGTAAACAAGACCAGGTCTATAGGACCATGAGCTTATGAGCTAATAAAAACCAAAAACTGTTACTAATGAAACAAATTAAGTTTTAAATACAACATTGTATAAATAGCTTTATTACAAGCTGGAATTTAACAATTTAAAAAATCCACTGAGAAAATTTCCATCAGCGAACAAAAATTGCACGTGTATAATAAAAAGAAACTTACCACCTTCAGTAAGTATTTCAGTGGTATAACATGGTGACAGCATCACTGGCAAAATTAGTTTAGTTACTTGGACAGTCTTTATGGAAAGTATATGACAAAAAACAAACTGTGGAATCCAAACATAGCAAGGGGGCAAAACTGTTCACTTACTTTCCACTAGTTAGTTAAATTAATAGCTAAGAGACTGCTTTTACTTCGTCACTCAAGACAGCCCTTTTTCACTGTCCATGCCCCACTACACATTGTTTAGGATCAAAATGTGTCTCTTGGGACCACAAACTTCAAAAACAAAACTAAACAAACTTTTGTATTGTGTGGTGGGAAAGAGACACACACAACATTTTCTCCTCTATCTGTAACTTTGAGAGCTACATATCAAAGACGACCACAATAATGATTGCATGTAAAAATCAACACTAAAGATGGTGCCAAGAGAAAAGGTAAGATGATTCCAGGGGAAAGATAAAATAATAAAAACAGCCTTTTCCAAGGGCTCCTGTAGAGCCTGAACAAACATGTTTGTTTCCAGTATGTATGTCCTCTGAAGGAAGGCTTTTGTTGCTACAATAAATCAAACCTCAGAAGCTAAGCAGTCCTCTGCCGACACACGGCAGCTTTGCCGACAGTATTTCTGAAGAACAAATTTAAATTGACACTTTCGACACAACATTGTCCAAAACAAATGCAACAACAACTACAGGGCAGATTCTCTCAAATAAGAAGCCTATTTGTTTCTTTAGACATCCCACAGACTGATGAACTGATGTTACAAGGGAGGGCTTTTTCTTTAGTAGCAACGTTTACTAAACTGGTTGTCACTTCCAGACCGGACTTCCTTTGCATATCTTTCACCTATAGCTTTCAACACTTGTTAATAAACAGATCATCAAAATCCATTCAGTGCAGGGGGCTGTGTTTTTACTGCCTGGTTGTACATCGGCTTAAACTGACTTAAGTTCAGATCTCAATGCTATTCTCCTTGTGGTCCCTCCCAAGTATTCTGGTCACCTCCCTTCAGGCAGCACTACTGCTTGCACAACATATTAATTCAGGTAGCTGATTTGTCTGAAAACAAATCCATCCCTGCCCATCTTTGCAAAACCAATGCCACTCCACTGCTCCCTATCCCTCCCCCCTCCCCCCCCCAAAAGCACACACTGCAACTTTCCAACCATCTTGATATGCCTTCTCAAGAAGGTCATTACACACTCGCACAGGACTTGCATTTGATACAAGGCAGAGGGCAAGGCTGCATGGGCAGATATGCAGCTTCTCACATTTGCAGCATCCCTTTTATCTTTTCACAAACTCCCTAAAAGCATGCTATATTTCTCTGTGAAAGGATAGATCACTTACTGAAAGCCAGTCTTTTTCAAGAATCAGGCACATTCAGAATAATCGTCCCTTTCTTCCTTACAACACAAGTTTAGTTTCGCAAGTAGATTAAAAGAAACCACCTACAAGAACTACTATGTTTTAGCAAATGTGACAAAACCAAGCATTCTGTCACAGCCTGAACAGAGTCCAACCTGCTTTTACAAACACTTCTACAAATACCTTGTAGAAAGGGGGGAGGGAGTAGCCATTTAGTCCCCTTGCATCTCCTTCCTGAAAAAAGCTCGCACATAGAGGATGCATTCAGCGACAGACTGGGATACAGTCTGGCACTTGGCAGCAGCCAGCCTACCCAGGTAGACCATCCTGCTGGGGACCACCCCCTTACGTATTCTTTGAAACGCTACGTGCTATTAGCAGTCACTAAGCCCCTAATGATTTTGTGGCAACTAGCACTACTCCAAAGGGTGACCATCAGATGGTACAGAAAGTGAATCATGCACTCTTACCTATCCAAATTCCTGAGAAGGCAGGCACACGCAGCTTTAGCAAAAACTCCCGGTGGCTGTCACGACCAGCTTCAACCGAATCATAGCACAGTGAAACCTAGAAGCAGAAAGACCACGTGTGTGTGAACAACATTTGAATGGGAAATGAACGGGTGAAATCTTTTTCACAAGGTAAAGGGTATTGTGGAAACTCTGCTTGGAAGGCAAAAGAAACAATGGAGACTTATAAAACTGTGAACCTATTAAGTTTTTGCAGCTAACTTACTCATCTGAGAAAGCCTGCATGAGAAGTTTTTCACCATAACAATCCCAACTTTTCTTTTATCACCCTTTCTCTGAACTAAGTTATTCTCTTCTAGAACACATTCTGCCAGGCATTTGGAAATTAAACAAACATTTGGTTACACCTGAAAGAAAGGGTACATTTAGCAGTGCTGCGGCCCACTATTTTCCTCACTACCCAACATGAAACCTACCACACATATCAAACACAAGGGAGAGCAGGACTGAGTTTATCCAAGTCACCAACTGCAGTCCTCTAAGAAGTCTTCAAGAGTAGCAAGGAAAAACATTTCAAAGCCAGGCTGGATAGGGCTTTGAGCAACCTGTCTAGTGGGAGGTGTCCCTGCCCATGGCAGGGGGGTTGGAACTCTACAATCTTCAAGGTCCCTTCCAACCCAAACCATTCTATGATTGCTGGCCCTTCCTATTTACCAGGTCCTGTAATGAAATCTGTATTGTCTCAGCATTAGCTTTAACATCTGACCTCTGTCTATTGCTACAAAAGGCTTACATCTGTAGATCATAGGAGCCCTCTAAAATTAGACTGGGCAAACAGATGTAACCATGGAGATTGATGCTGGAGTCCCGAGAACTCTGCAGAGGCACAAGCTGGAGGTAGAGAACATACCACCAATGAATTTTTGTCCTCCTCTACTCCCACCAAGCTCAAATGTTACAGATATGCAGTGAATCATATCAAAGAAATGGATTAAAACCCAATTATAAATAAGGAGACTGGAGGAGAACACCTAGATCATTTCTCCAACCTGTTTTTTCCCAATCCCGTTCACTGCACGGCTACATAAGCACTTGTGCTGACACAAAGCAGAAAAGGCACAGGACAGGATAAGCAGACGAGGATGGCTGCTTTCAGCTGCAATGCCAGCTTAAGCTTCACATAAAACCATGGTACAAGTGCTATTTATTTTATCATAATTATCTCTGAAATTTGACAGGTTGATAAGCAAATAATTTCAAGTCACCCATTGATACTCTCCCAACAGTTATTTCTAGATAGAATTGAATAAAGTTTGAATACTTGGTAGCAAGAACATTAGCATCAACCAAAATTTTTTAAGAAGTGCCAGACAGCATTATCAATAGAGCTCAAGAAAGTAATTATTGCTATCTTTCTTCAAGCAATTAAAAACACAGCTTTCAGACGTTTTTTTTTTTTTTCTGCAAGTTAAGTTTAGGCTTATTTACAAAATATTGTGTGAAATTAAGACCTCAGAAAAATGAGAAGCGTCATCAAAAGAGCTGCAGTACACAAAAAAATAATCATCACGTACAGCAAAAGCAGTTTCCAAAAGGTAGAGAGAACTTAACTCATGTTTATAATAAGTAACGTTCCAGGAAGAACAGCATTTTAACTTTTATATTACCAAACTGAACCTGTCTCTTTCAAGTAGAATCGCATTCTAATTTTAGGGTGGAAAAATTCAATTATAATTCAGTCTAATGAAGCAAGTAAAAGGTTTAAAATCCACCTGCTTGTGATTGCTACTGACATTTTGGCAAGTCATTTGGGCAGCAGGTAAATAAATAATTTCCGCAGGTGGTGGCCTTCTGGTCAAGAAAAATTTTCCTTGTTTTATTTAGAGCAAAATTCTGCACCTATTCAAGCATTACTGAGATGTATCATAATTCTAATCCAGAACTCTCCATTTTCTTCGGTGTTAAATTATAGACAAGCTGTGTAAAGACAACTTTTTTTGTTGTTTTTTTAAAGATTGCCTGTGAAGCTCAATTGTGATTGGGAAGGCCGCCTACACAGCAGAGAGAGTGAGAAAAAACACACTTGCAGAGCTGAAAAAACACTGGTGTAGGCGTATGTAAGGGGGGAGGGAAGAATGAACTTGGTTCTGCTGAAAAAGGCTATTTTCTTACATCACCCTTGAAAGAACTAAAATGTGTTACTTAAAGAGAATTGAAAGGATTGTTTGCTACTTTCCAGATGTCAATATGCAGTACTACAAGCAACGTGAGGAACCCTTGCAGATTCATCCCCCTGATTTCACAAGCCACCACCTACCCAAGGAACGCTTCACTTCCCCCACTTCTCTGCCGCATCCTGCAAAAGCTATTCTCAGAGCAGCAAGTCACCTGCAGAACAGCAGTTCAAAGCTTTAGAAACCTTATATAATTAATAACATTAGGAAGTACTGAAATTGTAGCCAGAGCCTTTTTGAAAAAAGAAGAAAGAGAATGCTCTCTAGAAACATTAAGAATAACTAGCATTTATTCTCAGCAGAATCTAACAGTATTCAAAACTGCTGAAAAAATAGCTACAAGAAGTTCACGTTTCTTTCTCATAGACACTCAAAAAAAGCCATTTTCCTCCCTAGCCTACACAGCCTTCAGTCCATTCATCTCCCAAGAAAAGTGAGCTGGCCTTTCAGGATGTTCTATTAACTAATCCAGACTTTCAAATGAAAGAAACAAGCATCAGTGGAAAATATCCTTCTCGCTTTTCTTTAGGAAGGCACCACCTATATGCATTATAATTTCTAAGTAAAGAAGTCTACATAAAGTGTTCTTGTGCCATCATAAAGCGATGAAAATATTTTTTAATAAGCCTGTCTTTCCCTTCATGACAAAAACAAAAGGCTTCTGACATACGTGCATTAGCTGATTATTACTGTAATTACTACCAGAGGAATGAAGACAGCCAGGACAAGTTTCACCAATGAACTTCAACAAACATGAGATGATGCCTTGCAGGGAAAAGAAGATGTTGCTGCACCCATGGCTTTGGACACCAGCCTGCAACCTATTTTGTGAACCCCAGTCACAAGCAGGTAGGACTTCAGCACCTAATTGCCTTGAGTGTTCAAAGCTGTGCGGAGCAGATGACTGAACTCCTGCAGCTGCAGTACCCTGCCACAATGGAGAACAGCCTACAGAGCAGTCCTGCTGGAAGGCCACCTCCAAACAAAGCTTTCACAGGGCTCTAAGCTTCATCTCCACCCAAACATATGCTGTCACTGAAGATGCTGAATGCCAGAAACCGATAAACAACACTACTACAAAGTGAACTCCATTTTTATACATCTTCAACTACGTAACTACTAAGCACTAATGGCTATTACTCACACACATCAGAAACACAGGTAAGGCAGGATTTAAAAAAAAAAACACCAAGCCAGCTGACTTGCACAAACCTATATGGCAAGCAAAGGCAGCACACTTAGAAGTCACAGCTAAGCTCCTAAAATCACCCTTAAAACCCAAGTCAGTTGCTCCTGAAGCTTGCTGAGGCACACACTCTTCCGGGTCAGAAAGACAAGAAAGGATGAAGTATCAAAGGGAGGTATAAAACTCAGCAGCAGTAAAACCTCCAGAAAAAAAGGAGGATCTGAAATAATTAATATGAAACGGTGTACAACACAGAAGCAAGAAAAGAAGTAAGGTGATGTAAAAAACAAAATGAAGGTGTATAAAAAGTAGTAAGAATTGAAATCCCTTATTCTAGAAAAACTGGAGTCATTTATTATAAAAGAGGGTATGTAGACTCCTATCAAACTTTGAAATTATAGCCATCTTGACTTTCACCCTGGTGAATAGTGAAATGCTACTTCTGACACATTAATAAGGCCTCTCTACATACTAATACACGTATAATTCTGATAAACCAAAAATGCATGAAAGTATTACACAACAAATGAATCCCATACAGAGAATCTGCATCCTAATAAAGCATATCCTTTCATGCTCAGCTTGTCAAGCTAAAGAACATTTGCTTCAAGAGTCACTGCCAGAATAATCTGATATCTTGTATTCTTTCATAAATTTCACTTTTAGGTAAAATGAAGTTTTATTTCTTCTTAGTGAGAACAGAACAGCTCAAGGTAGTTTGGAAGGCCGCTTTTTACTGTCAGGCTCTAAAATCTCTAGTCAGACTAAGGCTATTAGGAAAGAAAAAACCCTAGAAGAGCATGGAGGGCTGTCAGGGGATTCTCTGTGGCTGCTGACATCAAAATTCAGAGAGAATATTTACCTTTTGCTTTTCAGACACTAAGACCTTCAGGAATTTCTCAGAGATATGCTACTAACAAGGAAGAAAGCTGAACTAGTGAAACCTTTTTACCTTCTCATACCTTTTTGTAAGATTGCAGTATAGAAAAAGAGATCTGAAATTGAATTATACTTCAATTTTTGAATGAAGAGAGACTCAGCTCAGATTGGGAGGGTGTCTGGATTTTCTTATTTTGTGTGTTGGTCTTTTGCTCTTGTCAAGGGTAAACTAGAAGTCTGACGCAGATTTGCAGCCTGATACAAATTCAAATACCTTTGACATCATAATTACACAGTATCAATCAAAATTAGTAACATTGCACTTAATGAATTAATTCCTTTGCTGCCCTGTCAACAGGAGTCAATTACTGTAATTCTTAACATTTTTCTCAAAAGGGGTAACGGAACAAAATTTAATTTAATTTCATTTCACCTAAACAGGCTTCCTCTGATGTTCACAATGCCATTTTAGTGCAGTAAGTCATAAGCTTTCCTTATTATTCCCAACCACCATGGCTTACACACTTTCACACTGAGGCCAGTTTTTCTAGCTACACAGCATATGACCATAATAGCATATAAATTGCTTTACGTTTACCTTTAATACAACTGCACATCCTACAAGTAAAATACCCGTACCAAGAAGATACTGCTAACTTGAAAGAGCTTCTCATCTATGAGCTAATGCTTTTCTCCAGTGCTGAACTAACTGAAGTGAAACATCAGGGAATTTATAGAGCACAACCATGAAAATGTGAACTTCGGAGTTATTCCTGACAAGAGTAAGCACTTTACAGTAAGGAATGCAAATACTTACGTTTGAAACGGAGAAAACCAACAACAAATGCAAACAAAGCCCACTTCTTTTCGCCCATACATGAAATAGTGACCCATCCTTTCTGCTGTCCAATATTCCCTCTTTAAAAGTTAGTTTTTCTCTTCAGAAAAGTTGTCCTAATGCTTGGTTTTTGGCCTACCTTTCTGTCACAGCTAAGCTATAAGATGAAAGGATTTTCCACCATAGAAGGAGTCACTGCTGCCGAGCAAAGACCTAATAATCTGTCTATGGCAGAAAATACTGGAGAAGCGAGGATAGAGGGCAAATTTAGCAAAGAATTTGCAAATTCACAATTTGAAAGCTCACGCATTTTCCATTTTGCCCCTTCCCCCTTTCATATGTAATTTCAATCCATTTGACTGCTGTTAAAACAAATGAAACACTGAGCTGACATCTCAACTGGACTTCTGTATTTGGAATTTTAAAGCTGCTTGTCAATGAAAACAGAGGAAGCACCATAGAGAACATGCCACTGTTAGGAAGCTTTCCACTGATAAAGGTTCAAAGTGCTTTGCAGATAAGGTAAATATCATTAAACCAAATACAAAGAAAGGGAAACCAAGGCAAGAGAAAGAAAAGGAGTTGTTCAAGGTCATCCAGTGAACAGTCATGAAGTCATAAAAGTCATGAAGCGCTGTTACTGAATGGCATCTGCACACACTGATCCAGTGGGTTTGCAAATTTCCCCAGTCTTTCACAATATACTGGCATATTGCAGAAACTCCACTACTTAAGCACTTTTCGTGGTAAAGGGTAAAGCCAGGAATATCCAAATGTAGATTCTGGTTAACTGTGTATGTGCTGTGAGCACCACTTCTACAAGTCTCCAATCCCCTTCACAGCACAACAGAAACATACACCACATATCTGCTACAGAAGGAAGCTTGACAATAGAAGTTATATAGATGTATACTGCCCATAAAATTCATTAAAAGAGGCATTAACTACATCTCTATCTCTATATTTTCAAAATATTCAAGAGCACATGAAAAATTCCACTCTGTTGAGGCGAATTTATTCAGTCTTCAAAAGCTTTGAAACTGTCAAACTGAAAATCCTAGTAATCTCTAAGAAGTTTCACACTCCATAAATCATATCTGCCTCTATCCCTAATTCAAAATTCAACTATGATAAAAAGACAATTCTTTAGCTAGAAAGTTTTTTGCATCTGTAACCAAACTTCTGCTTTCCTATGTTACAAGCCTTCCTTCAAGGAAAAGAAAACATTCATCCACGTCGCCTTTCAGATAAAGCAGAACTCATTATTTCCATCCTACTCAAAGAGACAAAAGTAATTCAAGATATTCTCTCCTGCTGCACCCAGGCTTTCCATTTTGAGTAGAGAAGCCCCTGTTTCACTTGCATTTCATGGGAACTGATAATCTGTTATTCCATAAAACACAAGCACCTCGCATCTTCACTGCCATTTGACTCGCCTGGCAGACCTGTTAATTTCCATTAGAGGAGGGGTTTCTCTGCCCCTTCAAGGACCTTCATGGTCTTTGCCAGGTTAACATAAAATTTAAAAGGGTTCTTTGCCTGTTTTCCCAGGAAAGTTACAGTCGGTTTTGTACTCCTCTCAGTAGACAGCTCATTTATCCACATTTCAAGATATACTCTTCTATAAACAATAGTTCACGGTTATCCTCTTGGTCATGCAACTCTTCATGAAACAAAACCAGCATTTTTCTGTCTGCTTAGACTGCATCAATATTATTACAGCTTACATAAAGTTTTGTGAAGAATTTATTGAAAACAGGCACAGTCTAGCAATTTGACCACATGTCTAAGAGCTCTGCATAATTCAAACAAGCAATTTTACTTATTTGTTCTGCAATTTTCCCATTAATGAAAATAATATTTACTTCACAGGGGTCAGAATGATTAATTTCCATGAAGAGCTTGAATCTAAAGCAGAGGGTAATTTGATAGATCTCTGAGGAGAGAGGGTGAAGGAAAAACAAATTAGATTTTATATTCATTTTCAAATGAGAAAATATTTGAGTTGCAGCAGAACCAGCTACCTTTGCATTTCGAAGAATATTAGCAAAATTACACACAATAAAGAAAATTCAATGCTAATATAATTTCTCTCTAACTACATGTCCAGCCATGAACAGCAGCAGACTCTTCAACACAGATTTTCATCTGAACAAACAAGTTTGGGAATCTGCCTGGATTCTTGTCCATTCCAAAGTTGCAGCAGTTTCACTCATAAAATGAGATGTAACATTTTGAGAACACAGTGCTCATTTATCCGTGGGAAGGAAGGAAAGAGAGTTACAGAACACTCTGAACATACTACTTTTAATAAACCCAAACCAAAAGAGAAATGTAAGAGAGTACCTCGTGAATCCAGAGACTATTAATATAGCTAACGATTAAGGATTTATGAAAGTCTATTCCCAGCTTCAACTGTTCAACTCAAGGCCAGAAAAATCACCCAGTCCACATCTGCGTACTACATAATTATTCAAACTCTATTTTTAAGGTGGTGTCACTATTACAGAACCATTTGCACCCAAGCTGACAAGGTATAGCTGAGAATATGGTCCACTCTTTTCTTCTTTTGTTAAAAACAAAGATTTTGAATGTCTGGCATTCAGCCCAGGGTCCTCTTATTTGTCAGTAAACATACAGAAGTGTGAATTCACAAATATGTACTTTTCACGCTTTTTTCAGTGCCAGAAACACTGAGAAATTATGCTACTTCAGGTAGATTACTTCAGGTATTTTGAATTAACTTCTGGAACAAGTTTGATAGATACCCTTGGATAGAGAGAAAAATCCGTTGTTGAACAACCCATGATTTTAATAGGAATACCAAAAAGCTAGAGACAAATTGAGATTCTACATTTCAGTAAGTATTCATTAGTGCAGGGGAAAAAACACAACCTAGATGTACAAGAGCAGAAAAAAGAGTGACTTAATGTAATGCCGTAGTATAAAGGTGATAATGCAGCTTTTGCTGGGGTTTTTGTTTCTTCAGATGCAGAAAACTGAGTTCACTTCTACTTTACAAAAAGATACTCTTTAAGGAAAGGGTCACCAATGTTAGTAACTCCAAACCTGCAACACCGGGCCAATGTAATCAAACAGCAGTTACTGAAGTTGCAGAAGCTACAAATAGTACAGAACACAAAACTAAAAGATGTGACATGTAGGGGGCATAACACTGGCAATTAGAGAGGCCAGTAAATAATTATTTATCTTATTTTCCCAAGCCACAGAAGCCCTGTGGAGGAGGCGTGACACCTCCGCCAGCAGCAGCACTCTTCCAGAAGGCAACCATGATGTTCTTGGCAGCTCATCTCAGCTGCACCAGAAGTGCCCTACCCACCCACCACCCAGAAGCACCCACTATCCACATCCGCTTCTTATCAAATACACTCTGTACACCAGAGATTTCCATTAAAGAGGAGAGAAATCTCTAATCTTATGCCAGGCTAAAATATTCAAATATAAAAGAACTAGTAACAGAAGCAGAAAACCTCTACCCGTTAATAATGAACTTTTCTTTTTCAGCAATTTCACAATCCAAATAGCGTCTTGTGCTCTAGTCCATTTGAGTCATTGTCCATCACAGTCAAGAATACACAGGAACAAATCAATTCTTCACCTGCTTCCTTATGTCCTTTAGGGCAGAACATGACTACTCTTCTAAATAAAAGCCTTGAGAAAAGCCTGTTCCAGTGACTCATTCAAATAAACATGCCAGCAAAGGTTTACATTCCACCAGTTGAATGTAAAAATAAAAAGAGACTATAAATCTTGAGGGAAAAAATTAACAGGCTGTTCTTTAGTTCTTCATAAAAATATTTGTCCATTCATATCAGACAACTGAAATGTTGCACAGCTCAGAAGCTGTACTAACAGGAGAGCTAGAAATCAGCTCTATTAGGTAGAAGTTATGAACTCCACGTTACACGTCATTCCTTTGAATATTTACATGACTTTAGCAAAAAAAAAATTGTTATTTTTCTTAAATTAAATAAGAACAAACCAACTCGGTGACAAGTAATCATTCTGAGATACTGTCAACATTATTCCTATTTAAAAAAAATCTTGTCTGCATGCCTTCAGTGAAACCCAGAAAGCTTTATTTAAAATTTTTAAATTTCAAGATTAGCTTCAAAATGCACTGTCTTGAGAACACACAAAGCTTCAAACTGTTTCACAAATAGGAAAATACTTCACAGAAAAGACCATCTCAGTTGTATTGTGGCCATTTGAATTAACCAACAGCAGATTGGGTTTTTTCCCCCCATGTATTTGGAGATCCATTTTGAAAACCTATAGGATTACTATATGATCCTTAACCTCCACTGGCATGTGTCTATGAAGAGCCTAAGGCAGGCCTTAAATGATTTTACCCAATCGTAACAACATGACAGCGCCATTACTACAAATGCATGATGGTTAGCTTCTGATAGGATTAGGAAAAGCATGGGAAAGAAAACATTAGTAATGCATCACATGGAATTCAAGCAATCTAAAGCAGGGACGTGGGGCACAAGCACAACTTTAACAAATCCTGCTTATAAAAAAAAAAACAGACATACCGTAAGTGACAGCCGATCTCAGAAACATCCTAGTAAGGCCATACAGGGCCAGTTGAACCCAATACAAAGCATGTGCATGCTGATGGTGGGGGAGAGCTCTCTGCCCCCCTTTCTTTGGAAGTGTTGGCTTTCAGCAGGATCAATCCCTTGCCCAGCTCACCCTGCAGCTGCGCACAGCTGTAAGTGGAGGAGGTAGGAAGGAGCTGCAGAGTTGGAGCAGGGGGAGGAGAGAAGCAAGATGTGCCCTTCCAGGGGCTGCATGGGCTCATGCCAGGCTGGTGCGGCCACAGCTCTGCACCCTGAGCTTCCAAGGAGGAAAAGTCTCAATTTCGCTAGGAAAATACAGATCCCCTCCAATACTGCTACAACAGTGATTACCAAGAGAGAGGGCTGAGCTCTGAGACATGCAAACAAAAGATTTCACCCCACTGGCTTCATTAGTTACCCCAGACAACCATTCATTGATTTTGAGGAAAAAAAACACCTGAACTTTAGCTAAAATACTAATTTTACCAGGTACAAGTAAGCTTAAAAATCTGTTAATACACTCCAAAGTTAGGTGTGGATATAGTTTGACTCTTATTCCAAGAGATCCAGCAGAAGCATTTGAAAGAAACGCAGCAGATCTAGTTACCACACATGGCACAGTTTCCTTTTTTTAGCATGACTGATGTAAGAGGAATTGAAGATGAGCTTCTGCAGTCCTGATGTCCCATAGATGGGAGACAAATCAAATCAGTCCAGACTGGTGCACACTGTTAATGGATCTTCTCCTGACCTGTGGCAAGTAATCTCGTAATTCATATGAGAAACTGCTCTGCTGAACTAGTTTTTAGAAAGGTCACAAATAGTTATCTAACAATTACATACAAGAACAATTTGCTGCCCAGTTTCAAGTATTTGGAAAATATAGTATTATCAGCATGTTACATGGAAAGGTATTTGAAATTCAGAATAAAGAGATCCAGCATCCCATATATCGCTTCAGTATTTGGGTACTGAATAATCAGCAGTTGCAGTTTTGAGTCACTGAATAGAAAGGTCTTTTCTTGACAAGGGAATGTTTCCAAATCTAAAGATATGTATTTTTATGATATTTTAGAGGGTACCACATACTTTGTAAGATCATGACCTAAAAGGACTTCCCCATCACCAGTATCTCAACCACCACAGCCACATAAAGCCAAAGTGTTAAAACAGCACACCACTGCACAGGGGCAAGAGGACCACAGGGAAGCAAACCCATACTCTGGCACAGGATTGCAATCATCATGTTCCCACAGCACTCTAGAGGCGCACAGATTTTTAACATATTTCTAAGAATTTTACAAACATCATCTCCAGACAGATTAGCTGCACACTGCTTGCCCAAAATAGCTGGTAAGATACCCTAAAAAAAGCTGCCAATAATAACACAAAGTTTGCTCCAGAGGAGAATGGACTCCTACCACACTGCTCACTCAGTTCTTTCCTTACATTGCAACAGGGTCTCAATTTATGGTTTCGGGCTCTTTTCAAACACAAAAATACCTTGATCATAAGCATTCCTCACACCTCCCTGGCTTTCTGAAATACTTTGATATCAGGAAAGCACAGGTAAGGGTTCCTTTCCTCATACCTAGACTCAGCACATGAATATCTCTCCTATCATGAGCCTCACCCAAAAACCCAACTGTTACTTGAGTGCGCTTCTCCAGAGGGAAGTGCTTGCTTTTCCCCAAAAGAATAGTCTTTGTGATCCCTGCACTGTGTAGCAGGATGCAAACACAGTTTCACTGAGGAGAGGACGGGAACACCAGCACAGCACAAGGCTCCCAAGGAAAATTACCTTCACTGAAGCCTGCCGCCAGGCTAGCATGTGCTCACAGATTCGGTGCTTTGCTGCTCTTCTCACTCAAGCATTTCACTTAGCTTTGTGTTATACAAGTTACAGAAAATAAGTCTTAATACGTTGCCAATCAAATCTTAACTAACTGTGCACAGTAATAAGAGGAAAACTATTAGAGTCCATATGAAAGAACCATTTCAGGAAAAAGAAGAGCTCTAATTATGACATTCTTTATTTACCTCTGATGTTCAATGTAACTAAAACAGAATACCCCTTCAAAACAAAGGTAAATTGAAAACAACAAAGAACCCTTCAGATGAGTGATGTCACCACTCAGCACAAGTCCCCAAACCCTTCCTCCCTGTGGCTGCAGCAGGCAGGGAGAGGAAGGGCCACCAACACCTGTGAAACCTGGGGTGACCTTACCCTCTAAGCAAAACCAAGGTAAACTCTATTCCAAGTCAGCTCGCACCAAGAAAAAACATGCTTAGTCTAATGGAAGACTAATTTGGCTGTATGGTAATGAACACAAAATAAATCTAGTTACTGAGAGAATTTTATAGCAACTCTCCTCTTAGAAATTGTCTACTAGCATGTGTGTGCTGTGTTTACACTTAATTTTCCAACAATTAAAATTCTGATTCACATTCACTCATTCGCCAACAATTGTGCCTCGATCTGGAAGGAAAGGGGAAAAAATGGGAGACCAGCAAGATGCCAAACCCCTTACTTTAAGAAATTACTGGCTGAAACTTACTATTTTTTCAGAATTTTTCGTGGACTTCAGAAGTTTATAAATACATCCTTACATTTGAAAAATGCAACTAAGGCTTTCAAACAACTTACCTTTAACTACAGTTGTTAATATTTCCTTTATCACAGCACAAATACCACACTGCAAGACTCACAAAGGGACTTTTTTTTTTTGCTGCTGTATTTTTGTTAGGTTCGTTTCTGAAACATCTGTTTCTCAGTAAAATACATACATAATGGGATATCTGCATTAAAACAAGCTCTCAAGTAAAAGGTCCTACCTTCCTCCTTCCTTTCAGGCCTTAGTTGGCAGATGGTCAAGAGGATGTTTACAGTAATAGAGGATGTTTATCAACCAGCCTTCATAGGTTAAAGAGGCTGGTGCCTTAATAAAAACATTTGACAATGCCTTTTAGCAATCAAAGTACTGGACGTGTAATGCATTCAAATAATTTAATTAAAAAGTAATTGGAAATACTACTCCTGCACTCACATCTGCAAAGCTGCCTTCTTACACCTATTTGAGTCTAAATCCCCCCAAATGCAACCTTTCCTCAATCTGTCATATTTAAGCATTACTTTAATTCAGAGTAAGCCTCAACAACACTCTTGGAGTTAACAGTCCCCAATGACTTCAGGGTTTGAGAACAAACTACTTAGGAATTCCTGGTTGTGTTCATATTGCAATTTTGATTAAATACCCTTTTTCTTTTGAAAACAGAAAGCTTGGTAAACTTATTAAGCAGGTCACAGTCAGAGTTGTATAGACTCTACTACACTAATCACAGAAAAACAAAAGCTACACTAGCATACTAGTTTTGCATGGGTTATGGAAGACATTGTTCAATGTTACAAACCAGGAGTAATCCATATTCTACGTATAACTTCCTGGAATCTTCAAGCATTCCTCCTTATCACTTTGTGAAACAAGAAGAATTATTCAATTTCTGAGACATAACCAAGGTAGGCAAGCTGAAGGTCAGAGGGTCTCTCATCAGGGAGACCCAGCCCCCTCAGGCACCCCCCAAGGCAGCCAACCCACAGCCAATACCATACACTTCCACATATGCAAGTTAATTGTCATCGTTAGGGAATCATACTCTGTTTTAACAAGATTTCAGCTAGTCCTCCAACTACTTGCTAATGGAAGGGGACCATCTTTTAAAAAACAGCACAAAAAAACCCACACCCCACCACACATTAAGGCCTGACTCCCCAAAGGGATACACTGGCCTAAAACAAAAAAAAACACCCCACACAAACCCAACACTTGGACACAAACATCCAAGTGTCACATCAAACCCTAGTTTTGCCCTTCAGGGTTAAACTGCCAGAGGGTAACTCCATACTCACGTTAGTCTGGAGCAATCGGGAGCTGCAGAGGAAAGAAGCCTCGACCTTTCCCACTCTCTCAGCCCTTTTACGTGCCATCACCAGCAACCACCTGGTGACGTGGTGAGCCAGATGAAGAGAGCCAACTCAACTGGAAGCTGAAATGTCGTCTTTGACAGGTTAGTTTTAACACAGGGCAGTATCCAGAGATGTTCACTGAATGGCTACGAGAATGCCCACGCTAGCAAGAGCGTAGGGGGAGTAAAAGACTAGAGTTTTTGGCAGTAACTGAGTCAATTCAGGCTGGATTAAAATTGCCCAGGGAGCTACAATATTAATCATCTACATTTCCACAAGTCATTTTCCCAAGCTTCTGTTCCTGTTGAGAATTTTTATTATTTTATGCCTAACAATCCCTAAACAAGGAAATCAGGTCTGGGTTTTTAAACAAGATCCTCTTCCATCACACCACCAGGTACACCAGGGCCTGATCCAGCACATCCAACACACAGCCATCCAACCAGAGCCTAATAAAAGTACACCTCACACAGATCAGAGGACTATGATCCACATGAAGCAATTAATACAGACACAGCCACTCAAAACTTCAGGAGAGGGGATGGTAATACCAGTCACAAAAGTTAAGTAAGCATTTCTCAGATTTGGGACACTGCAATTTATTTCCCCCCCCATGTTTTTGGGTTTTTTTTTTTCTTTAAATCAGTGGATTCAAGTCCTGCGATATATGAACTAAGCCCTACTATGCATTGAGCTGACCATCCACAAAGTGACAGCTCACAAAACTGTCTACTAGAAACTTTCACCTTTAAAAGATGTTAAACTATATTTAGCTCCTAAAAACACCCCCAATATCCATATATAAAAATATTTCTGTACATTTTCGTATGAATTATATTAATATATGTCTAAAAATAAACTTCTAAATAGCTTCTAACCTTAATATACTTCTACAAGAAAAATACCATATATAGAAACCCATAAAATAATGATATAGGTGACATGTTCAGCAACTTTCAAATTGGATTATAAACATAATTGTCACATGTGTATAGCATACTAATTGTAAATATCCAGTATATTTTGCCCTAGGCAACAAATTAATGTTTTTAAAACAAGGGAAATCAAAAGAGTATTAAGGATTTTTAATTGTCTGTGACCTAGCAAGGATAACTAGTATACTTCTCGCTGGGTATCATTCTTACTGATTGAAATACCAGTAATTTCCCTGTAGACCAAAGCAGATCTTATCAAATGACTACTATGCCCTGAAGAGGCCATAAATTAATAATGTTATGCAGTGACTTGATACGGTACGGCGGGAGGAGGAAGGCGGAAAAAGAATACACATGATGTCAATGAATTGCAATTTGCTTCTGAACAGTATGCTATCACCCATTTCAGCAGCAATAGACAGATGAAACAGGTAAATGACTTGCAGGCTCCCACGTGAAGATACACAGCTCTTGAAAGAGAGCTTCCATGCAAGTCACATCATGTCAACGCCCTAGTATCTAGAAGACATCATTAGCTCTGAAGCTAGTGACAGCAAGTTATATTTTTTTAAAGAGTGTCTTGGCTTTACAAAGAGAAGCAAATCAATCTGTAAATTTTAAGCCTTTTAATATAAAGAATTGAGAGCATAGCTGCTGCAGTAACAAAGATACAGAAGGCCACCTAAGCAGCAGATGCACTTTATCAGGGAACCAGAAATCCAAAATCTGTTCCACAGATCAAAATACATACATGTACAGACATCTGTACAGTTCTATACTCATCTGTGCTCCTCAATAGAAGGACAGATGAAGAAAGAAAAAATCAGGTACACAGAAAACAAAACAAAAAAAATCAGCAAAAAAGCAATGTTTTTGTATTTCAAAGTTATAGTAATACAGGATTAAGTTTAACAAATATTTGAAAACATTCTGTAAGTACCCTCAACAGAGGACTAACATCAGCAAGAACCATTACTTATACTTGAGAAGTGGTATGTAACTGAAGGAACTTGGCTGTCACGTGTAACTCAACCTACCATATTCTCTTTTGGTAAGTGAATTATTGGCGCTTCAGAAGAACAAAAGATATACCAGGACACCACAAACACTACGCAAGTAAAGAAAACACCGTATTTCTTAATTAGATGCAGTCACAGGGAAAGATCTGGAAGTGTACCTTACATGGAAAAGAGCCTTCCATAGAAGGAAGGCTCTTATGCAAGCTGAAAAAACCTTCAGACTCCTGCATTACCTTACTCCTATGTCAGGTGCTCACAGCACCTTACTCCAGCAGATCTGGCCATAACAGAGGACTGGATTCCAGGAAACAGGCAGGGATTGAACATCATTTGGATAGAAGGGGCACTTTAGGGTATATTAACGTGAGAGCTACTTTAAAGAAGTGATCTATGCAGAAACAGGGCATTAAAGATACTAAAATATCTCTGTAATAAAAGTTCCAAATCCAGAGTGATCAAGAAAAAAATAGGTTTCTTTCAGGTGCGAAGACTATAGCACATATAAAACAAATTGCCCCTCAAATCTTCAAGATTTTTCCTTTTTTGTTGCTTATACTTTTAATACCTTTTTCCAAATGCTGCACATCCAGTGCTTGACAATGAAACAGCATTTGCTTTGTTTTGTTTTAAGGGCAACAAACGCAAATAGCTAACATTAAAGACCTGTACAGAGCACAAGAAGATACCAGATGAACTTCGTAAACTCAAATGGAAACTTTGCCAAAGAGATCCATGTTCAATCTTCTGGTTGTATGCTTTTGGCAAGAAGAATGCTTGGCCTTTGTGGCACAACAGAAGCTGCAGCTCACCTGCGGTCTCAGTTCTTGCTGGAGGTGAAGCGCTCAGTACATCTTGTACTAAGGGCACTATTCAGTTTCACTGTTCTGGAACAACGATGTTTCTTTCAGATAACTTTTGCTTACATTTTCAAACTCGCATATAAATATATTCATGCACAAGACGGTGACAAGTCAGTCCAGAAGTGGTGGTTATTTGCATTTCAGATGCCCTAGACATTTCATTCACAGCTCTCATTTGCACCCTACTGCAATCCACTTGGCCATTGCTGTCCGAGTCATTTATAGCACCCAAGCTATTCTCATCACCTTTCAACCTACAGGCTGGTCAACTATCGGTTCACGACCAGCAAAAACATGTTTCTTTCTACATTATTCTACTTCTCACATCCAAAGAAATTATTTCTAAATAAAGGGGCTTTTTTTTCCCCAGAATTTTTTTTTTCTATCTAACCTAATCTACATTACATTGAATTAAATCCACACTCGTTTCTCATTTTACCAGACTTCCTAAAATGTAAATAAAATGCACACTGCTGTCTTCCTTTTCACCTACAGAATAAAATAGAAACAATCAATAAGTGACTGAATTTTGGAGGGCATTGCAGGACACTGCTGCAGCTCATTTATATTGACTCTTTTTTCCTTCTGGGGAGGTGAAAGAAGGGAAATAATTAGTTGAATTCTCATGCAATCCAATCAGTTTTACTTAAATATGTGCATAAATACAGGCATTCCTGTCACAGTAGGGAAAAAGGCTAAGTATCACCAAAAATTTAAGTCACACAAGATTATTTTAAGATCAGGCTCATTGTGTCATTCTAACCTTTAACCAGAAACCAAAAAAATACACAAATTCAAAATACATCTTTTTGCCATGCTGATAAAACAGAGGCGATACACCTAACTGCAAACAAAAAGGCATTACAGTAGCTGCTGGTCATGGTCTTTTCTCCCACGAGCTAAGCAGAAAAATCTCAGAACTAAAACAAAATACTGAAGTCATAGCAGCAAATACTGGGTATGGTGGACTTCATAAGTCCCATAGCTGGATGTCATATCTAGAGAAACTATAGGAACTGCACATATAAGGTATGAATACATTAAAGCCTGTAAATTTGGACAAAGAAAGCAAACAAAAGTATTGTATATGTACCGAGATAATTGGGGAACTCCAGTAGACAACAGTAGTTAAAAAGTAAAGTTACACACAACTTTAGATACACTTTACTCAACTAGAATCTCCATGTTGTCAGGCATGCCACCCTGCCTGGCTTTACACATCTGCAGCAAGGGAAAGGCTGCATTTACCAAAATTACTTCTAGTTGTAGAACACGGGTATCGGTGCCTCTGAAGCTTTATGCCTACCACATGACGATCCTGCCATGACCAATCAAGCCACCAGTGGGAATAACACACTGTAAGTGAAGCAGGAATTTGGAAGCACTTAAACTTACACATATAACAGAGAAAGAGACAAGAAGTGCAAAGAAACAATTCTGCAAACTAAGCTCAAGGAAAAAATCCAGTCTCAAGGGGAATGCTCAAGTTTAGAGATGAAGTATTTGTACATTGCAATATTTCTATAAATACCTGCTTTTGAACAAAGTGTCTGATCTTTCTTTCCCTCCAACTTATAACACTGTGAATGCTGTCACCTTAAGATGTACTCTGAGCTCAGAGAAAAGAGGACAAGCCTGAAAGAAAGCAGGTTAAATTGGAGCAAGTTGAGAAACAGTACATGGAGACAGCTACTTGCTACGTAAGCGTGAAGACTAAAACATAGATAAGTCCTCCTGCTTTTAAGAAACACTCATAAAAGGTACATCCTGAGAAACAATCATCACTTTAACACATGAGCTGTATAAAAGGTTAGTTTTCCCGGTCTTGTGAGAAAGGGGTAAGGGAGGAAGCTTTGCACTGTTCTGTAACAGCCAAATAACAACAAGAATTACACAGCATTCACATGTGAAGATAAATTAAAGGCTGTTGCAGGTTTTTGGCTTTTGCGGCTAGTAGAACTGGTCACTCAGCTTATCCCAGACTAAAATTAAATAAAGGCTTCAGATACAGATAACTTCCCTGCTTTGCAACAAGGGAAGCCAGTGCACTAAGAGGCTTGCCAGTTGCTCTTCACAATTCCATTAGTGTCTCAAAACCAGAACAGAACACAAGAAGTGTTAACAGTTCTTAAACTGGCTTCCAGAAACAAGAAAAATTCAGGTTTTCTGCCTATGAAACCTTAGGTAACAATGCTACTTAACCCTTGACAAACTACCACTTTAAAACATTATAAAAACCAGATTAAAAAAGAAACAAACCACAAACCAACCCCAAAACACACCAAACAACAGACCCCTGCATACCTCATGAGTAATTTTACTTATGGCAATATTCTTGCTGAAGCTAACTGGACTGTTCACAAATTAAATACATGCCCTCATGTTGTTACAATCAGGAACTAACATTATCCTCAAGGCAGATACCTTTTTTTAGGTAAAAAAGAAATTTTAAATGACTTCAGGGCCTTAAAACAAGTCAGATTGGGGGGAGGGGGGCGTGGAATATCCAAAATATAACATGTTCTTGCAATATTCATGTGCTCATCCATTTGTATTACACAAGTTGACTCACTCATTTTAAGCAAATATTAAAGGTGACCATAAATTTATCATATTGGGGTTTGAACACGAAAGTATGCACTCACTAAAGAACATCCCAAACCCCTCCTCAAAAAATACCTGTAAATCAATAGACAATAAGCAAAAATATGTATACCTGACTCGAGAAGACTCACATGAGGTTTTATTTTGCAAACCCGTTCACAGATGTTGTCTGGAATACCTTTAACATATGCATTCATTTCATCCTTATACTTCATAGTAGCTATTCCCCGCTTTTAATTCCAGTTAAGCTTTGCTTCTGACAGTTAAGGTAGAATAAAATTTCTGTTAAACTGTATAAAATGGAAAATATTTTAAAATGGAACAATTTTTTTTTCCCCGTTTGGTGAAAGAAAAGCATCTTTGCTTCAGGTCAGCCCTAGGTAATTAGAATATCAGGAATTCAGAACAACTTTCGAGTACTCTGCTCAAGAAATTCTACCCATTCTCAAAGAAAAAAAAAGTTTGCTACCGTATAGCTAAAAATCAGCTGTTTTCATGGTGAGTTTTCCTCTTTTTTTCCAACATCGCTTACATTGTACTAAGACAATGGAATTTAGCCCCACCTGACAAGAAGCATCATCAGAGATGTAGCCAAAAATCCATTTGCAGGACAGAGAAAGTCACATTCACAAGATTAGCTATGTCAGGTAAATATCAATGCATAAACACGGGTGTGCAAGGAATAAAGAAAGAAACTTAGCAACTGCACTGCAATGTTATTTCTGCATTACCACTATCATGGAATACACAATCACCCATTCCTCAGTACTAATGAACTCTATATAATACATAAGAAAATATTCCCAGGATGTCCCAATTCTGTATGCAGGAAGAGACTGAACAAGTTCGCTATTGAAATCTGAATGTTCTGTAGTAGGATTCAAACCAGTGAACCTACCAGAAGATAAGAAGATACATTAAGCATCTACTTTTCTGTTTTCTTACACTCGGTTTCTTTAAACCTAGAGCAGGAATGCAAAGTCTGGTTTTACTTGAAGGTGTATTTTCAATATAATCTGCCTCCAAATTTGAAATACTACAGGAGAAATGCAATACACTGCTTTTAGCTACTTCATCTAAAGCATTGGTGGAAAAATCCCATCCCAATCCTATTTTTTAATTTAACACTACCCTGCCCCACCCACCCCCCCAAAAAAAATAACCACACAACCAAAAAAAACCCCAAAGAAACATCCCAGGCATATTGCCTAGTTTTTCCTTTATAAGGATGAGGTTTGGGGAGAAAAATATTAATAAGTAAACAAATTGAAAATGAAAAATTTACAGTGCAGTCCAAGGAAAACATCACCCTGTCTAAAAAACAGTGTATGGTAGGTCTTTCACGAGAGGCTAAAAGCTTCTAACTTGTTTTGCCAGTATAAAAGAGCTCTTTTATAACTGTTAACCAACAAACGAAGCAAGGAACATCTCATCACTTCCCCATCCAAATCTCTCCTGTTTGAACTAAGAAATCCACTAGCTGTACCAGACCAAATGAGCAGCACTTTTTATTGCTTGAAAACAACTTTCGAATGCCTCTCAAGTAAGATTAAATTTATCAGTAAAAAGCTCTCTTTCAGTGATGCCATGCTGCTATTGGTCCCAGGTGTACGCTCACAGATAAGTATAGGTCCACTAGTGTGGCATAAGAAAGGCTAATACAGCCCCAACGGGATCACCAGGGCAGCTATTTGCTCTGGCTCATGTATGCACAGCTGCACCTCTCCCTCTTCTCTCTGCACTGGCAGCTACACCCAGCCCTGTATAAATAAGATTCAGCTGAATGCCACTATAGTTAATATTTTCAGATTGGGTTTGGTTTTGTTGGTTGGTTGCCCCCCACCCCCACCTCCCCCCCCGATAACTGATTTGTAGAAGATAACTGCAGTTTCCTTTACAGTCCAGACAGCTAAGGGTAAAACCAGATGAGCTAAGAGATATTCTTCTATTCTAAGATAAACTAATGAAACACCATGAGCTCTAAGATAAACTAATGAAACACCATGAGCAGGAGTTACAAACCCCCGATACTCCCTCAGCATACACCCTGGGTGTGTCCATCACATCAGTCAGACCTGGCACTCCCTATGGTTGCAGTTCTGATCTGAAATTCAAGAGCAAAATTGTTGTGGTTGGACAGAAATGAGGCAACAGAGACTGCCATATTCATTTTTCTCACCTCACCCTTAGAAGATTTTGGAGGAATGACAGAGCTGTAGGAAGCGGTGCATGAGTGCTCCTAACTGCACCAGGCAGCGTTCCCTCTGGTGGGTCCCAGAAGTGGAACACGCAAGGCACATTCAGACAGATCTCATATTAATTGTTTTTGCATGTTCAGGCCTTGATTTTCAAATAGGCAGAATTTCATTGAAGTCATACCCCTGTCAGTTAGCACGGAGCCCATTCACAGTATGTTTTAGAGTAAACAGATGAGTCACTGAAATCATCATGTTCCTTGATACTGTCGTGCATTTCAAATTACCTTCCCGTTCATGAGAAAATGCAAACAGGTTAGAGAGATGAATAAATATAACTGTTTGACCACAAATAAACCCATGCCTACATATCAAGTGCCTCTATTTCACTCTCATTTTAAAAAGGAAATAGATATCTCACAATATGGAGATTTAAATACACGTTAAAAGATGACTGTTGTGGTCGTTCAACAACCTTTACATCAAACTACTTAAATCAGTATCTACATAAGAATTCTAATGATTAAAATACAAAAATTGAGGTTATGGAAATAAGCCAATAGATTTGAATTGTGATAACCCAAAAAGCAGGCTGGTTAGTGCAGAAAACTAGCTTGAAGCCTCCACCAACTTCAGATTCTTTCCATGCACCATCATACTACAGATGATTTTAACTCTCGCATCACTTGGGATTTTGTCCCTAATTTTGAGAGATCCTGCTCTTGTCCATTTAGGAGTAACCTAAAATGTGACCTTATTTTATTCATACCCACGTTACTATGACCATCCTGCTGTATTATTGTAGACTTCCTTCTTTCACGTTCCTTTCTGCATCCCTCTGAAGAAACCTTAAAGAGCAGTCTCTATTTACTGATTGTGTTATTTCATTGTTGCTTCCCTTATAACAAATGGTAAGTAAGACAACACATCTGGAGAAAAAAAAGCACACATAGATTGTAGAGGAAACAGCAACAAGACATGCCTTTCACCAAAAAGAATGGCGAAATGCTTAAAAGTGACAGAACTCATTTAGAAAAGGAGCTACATTAAGGCCAACCTCTAAGGCATACAGTGTCTCCAGACCCAGTTTGTCTAAAGAAAAGGAGTGGACTTTTTGCGTTTTGGTCTTGAAGACCTCAAACACCATATGGTTTTAGTTGTTTGAATCAGATACTTCGCAAAATTGTCAGGGAGCCAACAGGTCAGTCTAGCCTCCAACCCCAGCACATGACTGAATGTTTGAGTGTTTCAATAGTTATTACCAAACTTCGCCCCACAAATAATCTGCAGACCAAACATACAGCCCATCCGTAATAAAAACAAGCCAAAAAATTTTGAAATGCAAGCATACAAAGATATGTTTCCATGAGAGACAGGGGCATTCTGTAACAACGACACCACAGGGCAGCCCCTCACAAGAGGCCTAAATTGTGAATTGCAATTGCTTTCATTTGCACTTCAGAACCTGAGGATTTCTGAATATTTCCTAGAAAGACGTTTTGTCAAAATGGGAAATCCAATACAATGGTTTTATTTTAAGGTGCATCTTAATCAAAAAAATGACTAGAACACCCTGGAACGAACACATTTTCTTAAGGGGTAAAAAATAAAAAATTAAAATTGCCCATTTCATAGAATGATTTAGGTTGGAAAGGACCTTGAAGATCATCAAGTTCCAACCCCCCTGCCATAGGCAGGGACACCTCCCACCAGACCAGGTTGTTCAAAGCCCCATCCAGCCTGGCCTTGAACACCTCCAGGGATGGGGCCACCACAGCTTGTCTGGGCAACCTGTTCCAGTGCCTCACCACCCTCACAGTGAAAAATTTCTTCCTAATATCTAATCTAAATCTGCCTTCTTCCAGTCTGAAGCCATTCCCCCTCATCCTATCACTACATGCCCTTGTAAAAAGTCCCTCCCCAGCTCTCCTGTAGGCCCCCCTTTAGGTACTGGAAGGCTGCAATAAGGTCTTCCCAGAGAGAGATTTCTTTTGCAATGGCATGTCTGACATTAACACGAAGGACTGTTCTTACTGACAGTAAGAACCTCACTGAAAAGAGGGAAGAATAAACAGTTTGAGAACTGCCACATTTGGAAAATAACAGAAAACACCTCTTATGGAAAGGTTGGCGGGGGGGGCGGGGGGGGGGGGGGGTGTGATATCAAACTGAGAACTATTTTAAACATCAGACACCCCGTTTATATGAAAAAAATGTGTTGAATCAAACAGCTAATTTTATCTACTACAGGATGAATTAGCATTTAAAGATTTAATTACAAGCAAAACTTTCTAAAAATATTGTCTGCATCTCTGGCTTCCAAAGATGGGAACGCAATGCCTTGTATTACAAGATTAACATGTATCCACATATCTATAAAATCTGGGTTATGGAAACTTTTGCAATACCCAAGTTAAACAGAACACTGCAGAGGTTTGCCTAACTCACCTGTAAAAGACAGGCTCCAGAAATGATGTAAAGGTATGATTAAACCTTCTCAGTTATAGACAGACAGGTTCTTTCATCTTGTAACCAAGGTCTGAATCTGGGCCTGGACACCCATATCTGGTCACACAGGGGATGTGCTCTTTCTTATTACTTAAGTTTCAAAGTTTGAGCCCCACGTGTTTCCTGGACTATATTTTCTCCCCACAATATTAGCTGATAGCTCCCTAGAAACACCAACAAAAAAACTTACTGCCAAATTAAATATTGTGCTCCAGCTTAACAGCTCCCTTTCTCTTGGAATAGCTCTTGGCAGTTACAGATGACATGGTCATATTTATACATCTCTGGAAGCTAGACAGTATGATATCACTTCTTTGAGCACCAAATCAATACAACTGGTTCCCCTTCTAAAATATATATATACTGTTATTTTCCAATTTCAAGTGAATTAGTGAAACCAATCAATCTCTTATTAAAAAAAGGGAAGTTAATTTTACTATATAAACTCTTGTTACCATGGGTATGAAAGAAAAATACCTTAAATGGTCATTTCAATCACCATTTCTACCTTCACCTTGAGCATTAAAGCAGAGAATAGAGAGAACAAGGATAACGTGCTATGTGAGAAGAATCTTTTTACGTAGCTTTTGGTTCAAGGAGGGATTTCCTTCATTCATTCTATTTTTAAAAATCCATGAAACGGGGTTGAAGCTCCAGCTAATCTTATTTCTTTCAAATGTCAGTTCAGAAATAAGAGGAAAGATTTGCTTTCAACTTTGAGCAGCTCAGCTTTCAGGTCCCTCCCTGAGAGAGGCTTGGCTATTACTCAAATCCAGCCAGCCGCAATGAAGTGCCCAACTCCCCCCTTGATGTGCCGATGAAACCCAAGAAATGTACTACATAATCACAATGGCAAACACCAGAAGAAGGATGTGTGCATGCATAAATACAGCACATCACAATTCTCTCTTCTGGTGAGCTACAAAATCTCACATAACAAGTTATGCCACCTGACTGTCTAAAGGCAGTTTGCCTTCAGCCAGTCAGATGGTAAATTAATGCTTTGACATGCCATACCATACAGATTCCCACAAAAAAACACCTACCACCCTCAAAATGATTTAGACAGCAAAGGCCAAAAGACTTATGTCTGAATAGTCACAGAGCGATTAAGGAATGTGAATACCATGCTTATGACAGCAGCTACATGAAATACAGGGTGTAACATAAAGGTGTTTAATGTTACTGTGAAATACAGTACTTCTGGATAGATTTCTGGAATAAGAGTATCAAAACATTCCTGAAGGGGCATAAAAATTCCCCACGATTGTGATTTTAAAGCACACATAGTAAGAATTAAACACTATTAAATACTTCCATTACCATAGTGCATAACAAATTAAATCAAAATAGGGCCTACTTTGTCTTAGGTGCAGCAAAAACAAAGCCAGTTCCTAAGATAATTACCTAAACTACTTGTCGTACTGCAAGCGTTAGGCAATTAATATTGAAACTGTGTTGTCTCCGCCAGAGGGAAAGATGCCATATAGTTAAGGATGTACAAGTTCATTTTCTATTGTGCAATGCCTTGTTTGGATTGCTTGTTTCTACCTGATCTGCATAAATTCTGTAAAGTTATCATTTAATTATGCAGTACGCAAATCCCTACATTTCAGTTGGTTTAAGCTGTTGCAGTCAGGAATTCAGTGTCTCCCTAGTAACACACACCTGATCCAGAAAGGAACGCAGACGCAGGCACAGCAACGCAGGCAGGCAAAACCATCTTCTGGAAGTGACATTAAGACCTTACCCACTGGTGAAGGAAATCTGCTCCAGACAACTAAATTCACAGCCTCAGGCTTTTAAGCCCCCTCCACTCCAGCAATGTTTGGAAGTGTTTTCCACCAACGTAAGCCAAACTACTACACCCATCCTTGCTTGATGATAGTAAAAACCAACCCAAACCAACTTTGTAATCACACCAGGAGTGGTGTTACAAAGGAAGTTACCTGGGGCTAACTCAAGGCATCCCTGAGAGCTACCTCATCACATTGTGACCTGGTGTTCCTCAAGCACCACTGCCTGAATGGACCATGCTGCAGGACAGTGCCATCCTCTGCCCTGGCTGTTAAGCATCACTACAACTCCAGCTCACAGCCCTATTCCCACACCAGCGGCAGTCATTGACCTAATTTTCCCTTCAAGGATGACCCCTGGATAAATACCAACAAATATTGCTGCTAACATTCAGGCAGAACATTCAAGTCCTTAATGTCTCCTGACTACATCTAAAGTTAATTGAGGGGGAGGGAGACAGTGTCATCTGTCCAGAGGCACCAAGAGATCAAATGCCATGCAACTTCTCATGCTGCCTGAAGGTGAACTTCTTCAAAGACAACATTTCCCCTGGAAAAGAAAAGATGCAGCAGGACTGCAATGCATTCAATACATCCGACAGTCCTCTGAAGTGACAGCGCCTATACGTAGTTTGAAAAAGAATGGGAACAAGAAATACAGAAAAAGTTCAGATGATTCTGCTTTGTTGTTGGGAAGCATCACAGTTGAGCATCGCAGACTCCTCCTAAACTCCCCAGCAAAATAGATGTTGCTAAGGGGTTTTCTACATGCAAACATCTCACCTATGATCAGTTATAACAGATCTTCTAATCAAACTCTGTTCCAATATTCAAAATTTGAGACCTTTTTCCAAGAAACAAGAAAGCTGTTCTTTCCTCACCCAGCCAATTAACAGAACTGTATTTTTTTTTCCTTAGGAAGGCAAAAAAGAAAAAAATTATTTCTTTCCCAACAACTGGTATACAATTTCTCAGCCAGGCTTCTTCAATTTAACTCTATTATTCCAACTCAGGTGTGGGATTTTTTTTCCCAAAAAAGGCTGCAGCGGACTAGCTGTGTGAGGCAACATACTGATTATGACCACCATTCACAATGTTAAAAATTAACTGTCAGGAGAACATATAACGAATTAGTTCTGCAAACACATGAAAAATGCTCTTTCAACTCCAATACTCTGAGTATTTACAAGCCCCTAAAATTATCCCAAGGGCCAAATTACTTTACAAAATTAATCAGTGAAAAATCCCAGTGAACCAATTTTTATATGTATGCAAGAATTATAAAGCACATTTTTTTCCTTTCTGCTGTAAGTAGCAGCTGTCCTATTTATCTTTCAGGCTTTTTACTCCACGCAAGACTATTTACACAAACTTTGACAGAAGTGAGAGAATGCATTTGTATTAGGCTCAAAAAAAAAGCCAACAAACCAACTGCGTGCTTCAACAGTTTAAGATGAGCATCAGAAAATAATCTTTAAAAAGAGCTATATAACTTTCATACTGTTTTGATCTTATCCCTATAAACACTGTTGGTTAACTCCATTTAACTACAGAAAGCCAGGTTACCCTCTGGGAAAATAACAGATTAGCCTACACTTACAAAAAGTGATTCTTTGAACTTTTAAAATTTTTTTTTTTTTTTTCCACCTCCACAAAGACTTCCCCTCCCCACTGCCATCTCCCACACAGCACTCCTCTATAAGGCTCTATTGCCTGGTAAATAAGACACAAAAATAGAGCCCAGCTGGAAGCCATTTGGCCAAGTGATAGTGCACAGAACAACAGGCAATCAAAGTGCTAGTGAAATCGTTTAATGGTTATACTGCTGCAGCACAGGTTTCACACACCATCTCAGAGTAATGCAAAATACTCTGCTGGCCCTGGTGCCATGAAGGCAGGTGGCATTTCCTTGAATAAAATAGCAAGATTTAGCAATAGTCAGATACTTGTGAACTGTAACAACTGAAGCAAATAAAGGTACACCAGATCTACTCTACTGAGTTTTCAAGCTGCTGTCACAAGAGAGAAGTGCGATTCCCTCCTCTCGCAGCGTCTTCAGCACTCATTTCTACCACCCTCTCTTGGAGAAGACATTAAAAAAACCAATCTGAATGAACTATCATCAGTTAAATCCACACACACACCCCTAAATGGATGAAGTCAGATAAATTCAAGCCACATTAGCTAACAGTTTGCTATCGCCACAAGCCGTAACCTGACAGACAGCTTATTTCCCCTCCACACCCCATCCTTCTGGGTTACCTCTCTACTGGCTTAGCCGACCTGCACAGTGTCAAGTCGGACACAGGCTAAGGAGGAATGGGGAAAAATGAGGTACTGGAGAAGTAGTTACAGAAGGGTTTTCCAATTCTCTCATAATGGGTTTTGTTACTTACAGATAATAGATATATACTGGCCTCTCAGATATCACTTACAAGTAAAACCCAACAAACTCCACAAAGCACATAACCTGTTCTAAAGAAGGGAACCAACACATACAATGCTCACAGACACAGGGTTAAGAAAAAAGGCTTTCTAAAAAAAAAAGCAAGCAGCAATGGTTTTCAAAGCAGAAAGTTAAAACTGCACAAGCCCAACTTTCATAGTTTTTCTTTTATAGGTCATCTTGAAAACCAGGAAGTTTTTGACTTTGTTTCAGAGGGCACAAACGTGATGTTTCCCAGACTCTGCTGAGTCTCAGGCTTTTCTTCCGATAGTAGCTTCAACTGACTAGCACTCAGGGCTTGGATTTTAATAAAAAGAGATTCATTTTTTAAAAGATGACAGTATTAATATTACCTTTCAATTTCAAGAAATGGCAAAAGACTACAAGACAAAATAAAAAGTAGTAATGAATTTTCCAAGTGGGCCCAAGAAAGTTTCTAACAGGAAGAGGAAAACTGACACATTAAAATTGCATGAACACTACCCGCATTGCTCATGAGGAAAAGCTAATCTTTCCCTGTTAACATTCCATTTTTAAACATTAACAAACACTTCTATTTTTAAAAAGCTTGTTTGGCGTTACTTGGTACACATGAATTTTGGCCTATGAAAACTCAGTTTTAAATCTTACGACTTTCCATCCTTACACAAGAAGTGCTCAGCCTTCTGTTGCATCTTCCTGGGTTTGTTCCCTGCTCGTATAGAGTTGCCCCAAGACAGCACTACTGCCCAAACTGAAGTGGTCTGTTATCAAGCAGTTGATGCACACGGAGTTCATTTTCTCCTACCACTTTATCAAATACGTTGCTTACATTGAACTTCATGATGGGGAAAAAAGTGCAAATATTCCAAAGCAAATTTTACCTTAAAGCTGCTAAGACTGTGAATAATTTTCATTTTGTATTTTCTGTCCATTGTCTTACTTCTGCTTGACCTAGACTTATCCCATCTGAAAATAATTGCAACTCATTTGGTTTTAGTGTGGTACACAATTGTTTTGTTATGCTAACATCAGCTAGACTTAAGCAATATTGACTATGTTAACTGATGAAATTCAACACAATTTACAGCACTATATCTCTGTTAACTAAATTAAGCTTATATGAAAACATTTTTGGTTTTGTTTGTTTCCCAGAAAACAAAAAAAGCATGGAGCAAGGAAGCCAAGAATTACAATGTAAATGACCAGGTTGATAAAGTACTTTAATTTCACATAATTTATTACTGTTATAGTTTAAAAAAAATAGCAAGAGTCAGGAAGAACGTAGAAAGCTAACCCAATGAAATGGTACGTCATAAACTTCTAATTGTCTGTTGGCCACCAGCCTCTGAACTTTGGCACCACTGATAATTGTACAGTGACTTGAAATACAAGTTGGCAATTACTGTTTGTCTCTGTGTACAACAATTCCAAGATATCAGCCAAATCTCTCATCAAGAATGAATATGCCTTTTGTTTCCTGTAATTACTGTAAACATTGTCCTGCCACTGACCAAAATTTCCTTACTATAGAAAACCTATACATTTTCACAACAGAGCACTCTGCTTTTCAATTCCACCAGGAGTAGACCAAGTCCATCACCCTGAATGTACTGTTCATTAAGAAAAAGCAGTCCATGTCCTACTGCAACAAAGAATAGATTTTAAATGGATTAAAATGTGAATCTACCCTGAAATCCTTTTTCACCTCTACCTGAAAGAAACCTATAACCCTCCCTTCACCCATCAACTATGCAAGCAATAAGAATGATAGCATAGCAAAAACAGCAGGTCTTGGCACTGTTACTAATATAACGGACAGGTTTTAAGGAAGGTTTGGAGTTCATACAAGGCAAAAAACCCTGTTGCCCTGTTGTCATAACCTGAAAGAAAGAGATTCTAAACACAAAGCCTTCTTTACAACAGTTCAAGCCATACATTTACAGTCTAGTTTACCTCCACTTTCCTCATACTCTCCCTCCTTTTTGTTGCATTTTCCATTTAATTTTTTGCAGTTACTTGAAAATTCTTGTTTCACCACTCATTTTCTTTAAGAGCAACGTTTATTCCACATTCCATGTATCAGTATTTACACGTTCCAAAACAGCAGAAAGGTGTCTTACATCTTT
This sequence comes from Pluvialis apricaria, assembly GCA_017639485.1. Lineage (NCBI taxonomy): Eukaryota > Metazoa > Chordata > Aves > Charadriiformes > Charadriidae > Pluvialis > Pluvialis apricaria. Next base: position 40,787,052 of record CM030012.1, on the reverse strand, counting down.
TTCATACGATAAAGGCCTGCAGAAATATTGCCAGATACATAAAACATAAAGGACTCTTACCTTCTGAAAAAAAGTGTAATGGCATCTCTTCCAGCTACAGTGTCTCTTGCATGCTAAATTAATTTTTAACAATTTTAAGTGCTATTAACACTCTGAAGAAAGAGTGCAGACAAACCTAAAATGCCAATAAACATTTTCATACATGTACCTAAGTCTAATCCTGTAATTTAGATTTTTGTGAACTAAATCACGTGGCCAAAATACAATCTACAACTGCCTTCTGGCCTCCACTTCAGCCACAATATGTTTAGATTACAGGATTTCTACCCTTACTGAAAACTCCTCTCAGAAACAGTCTGTAAAACTGTGCCACTGTAATAGAGCTGAATGTTTACCAACTAAACTAAAATGCGTTTCACTTCAGACAAAGAAAATTTTAATGTGCTAAGGAAGAAGGTGAAGGGGTTGGTTTGTTGTTTTTTTTCCTCAAGAGGTTGATATACTTGAGCTGCTTCATTTCTTCACAAAGGTGTTGTTTAAATACAGTATAAAAAGTAATATCACTGTGTGTTTCTCAAAAACACAAGGGCAAATTTCTTGGAGAAAGCAAAAATTTATTGTTTGGTGGCAAAAACTTAGAATTTAAAAAGATTATAAACAAGACCTTTGGGGAATAAGTTAATATTTCTACCAAAGCAACCTGTTCCCTCTCGCAAACTACACTGATGACAAAACTGCTGAAGAGGAACAAGCCTCCCACAGGTAAGCTCCCATAAAAGTGATGATTCTCCATTATTAGTTTTTCATTATATTCCAGCATTACTACTGACAAAAAATGCTAGCATGCACATTAAGTGCTTGCTAGCCACCTGCATTCAGCTGACAAACCACATGTTATTTCTCTGGCAGAACTCTTGCCAAGGGAAGCACTCAATGGTCAGCACCTTGGTAGTTACGTTTCTAACTTCTCCCACTGGCTTCTGCCTCCAGCAGGTTAATTGCACCTACTGGGTTCCTTTTTTTTTTTTAATACCAAAAAATTAGAAACACAAGTTCTTCAAGAAAAATTCCACCTAGTGCTCTTATTTCAGATGGCACATTTAACAAATCCACTTCACTGCCCTGTGGCACGTGATGGATGGCAGAGCAGCCACCTCCGCTTCTCAGCTGCTTTTCTGCTGGCCAGCTTCCACAGTGCAGTGTCCTGGGCCCTCCCAAGGAAGTCTTTCCACCACACCCCCACGAAATTTCCTACCAAATCCCAGCCCAGGTGCTGTCATCCACAGCTGCCAGGGACACCTCCTCAGATGAACCTGCTCAGGAGCTCCTCTTCCGTTGTAAAAAAAAGCTGTGTGTATGTTAAAGGCAAAAGTGACTAAAAACCTCCAGCCAAGAGGTTACTGTCATCAACGAAAATCAGAAAAAATGGAGCAGGGGGGAAATCAACATTCAAAACCAATATCCACTTAATTGTAAACTTAGAAGGGCAGAGTGTTGCTCTACAGTTGTATGAAGTTAAGCAACTAGTACTGAAAAGCCTGTAAACAAACAATTTCAGAAGTAACTTGTGTCTTTTAAAAAAAAAAAACAAAAAAACCAAAAACCAAAACAGAAGGGGGGGTAGCAGTAAGTTTTCATGGACTGAGTTGCTACATACCAGCTGCAAATGTTGGTAAAAGCACAATATGGCAAAACTAGTTTAAATATTAAAAAAAAACCAAACTAGCCAAAACGGCATAGTTATAGCCCTATACTCCCCCCACTCCCCCCCCCCCCCTTTCTTAAAAAGGTAGATATGCTTCTTTCTTGTTTTGTTATTGATTTTGAGGAGCTAAAGATTAGGGAGAAGCAGCAGAAGAAATTATGTTTAAATGCATTTGAAAAAGAACAAAGCCTTAAGTTTCCACAATGCTGCGAGAATTACATTGCCAATTTTTCTCCTCCTACCCTCTATTATTCTGTGTGATATAATCACATATTACATACAGTCATTAATCAAAAGCTTCTCAAAGCTTTTCACAAACACCTAGTTAGGCCTTATAAAAGAAATAGTAGTTTTCCATCTTTCCAAACAAAGACGACTCACAGACAGGGACCTGATCCAAGACAATACCACGTCTCAACCAGAACCTGTGTATCTACTCCTCGCTGCTCTGCTGCCCAGCACTCACCTAGGTGTTCTTTCTGGTCTCCCTCAGAGCACTCTAGAAACATTTACTATATAAACATACACTTTAAAACTCTTTACCAGACCAACCTAACTGAAGAGAAACTGTTCTTCAAATAAGCTGCAGGGTTTTCTTTGTATTAGGACCAAAGCATATTACACAAAGCATTCTAATTACATCTGAACAACAGTGCTTCTAAAAACCAGCCTGGCTAAAACAAGCTCCAGAGCCCAGCAATGCACATTAAGATTTGTAGGATCGGAACATGCCACACAGGACATCAGCTTCACGTTAAGCTTTCAGCCCCTTCCTTTCCTTGAAAGCACACCACAATGAAAACGTGCCTGTACAACAAACTTAAACCCGGACTCCGTTTCAGCAATATTCTGATAAATATTTGGGACCTTTAAAGGTCCCTTCCAACCCAAACCATTCTATGAACCATTCTAATATTAATCAGTTACCACTACATAAAAAAAATCTACGCCCTGCATGTGAAAATAGTAGGAGACAAAGGTTGTATTTTGAAAACAAGGCACTTTTGCTGTCTTCCTTAGACATGCTATTGTCACCTCTGCATATAATAAAAGCAACCTTGGCTGTCACGTCGTGCCCTACGGGGCAGGCATTTGAAGGTGAACGTAGCTACTCAAAGAAGAAAAGGAAAGGAAAAATCTAACCAAACCTCACTGTGCAAATCCAGGTCCCAGGCAAACCTGTTTTGTACACGGTCAGTTTAGCTGGAGATAAATATCCCAAACCACCTGCTTAGAGCCAAGGATGACACGAGCGAGACCTAACTTATTAAGGGCAAAATTAGCCAGGCAGGTTAGGCAAAGAGCCGAGCCAGCCTATCTTAGTCAGGCAGCACTCGTACAATCCTCGCGGCTGAAACTGGGAAGATGGGAAGGGGAAACTACTTGGCAGTGGGATTAGCACAGGGCCTTTTTCACAGACACCTTTCGCCTGTCTCGATAGGGTGGTTTTCACCAAGAATGTGAGAAGTCATACGGCAATGGCATGCACCAACAGGTGTAGACATCTTTCTCATCTGCACAAAGGTATAAGATGAAGAATTGTAGGGTAACGCTAATGAAAGTATCCAACACTTTAAACCACTTCACGTCATCCCTCCCACCTTCATAAAATTTTCTCAAGACAGGCAGAAAGTAGTCTCTAATAAAGCTTTGTATAGACAAACTCTCCTTTTCACCATTCTATAATATTTTATACCTTAAAAAGAACCACATGCCTAAAAGTAATTTACCAGATATTAAACTTAAAATTAAAAGGCAACACCCTTTTCTTTATGGTGACCTGACAAAGAAGGTGAACAAATTAATAAAACTTCAAAAAAGGCATAAAGTTTACAACATTCATTACAGTATAGTCCAAGCTGTTATTAAATAGCTAGCATTGCAGCTGAAAACACAATATGCCAGTTGAAAGTTTAGAAATACTTTTTATAATAAATCGAAATGCAGTTAAAACATGAAAAGACATGAGGAACCCCAGGAAACAAGAAAGGTTTATGAACACAAGCATCTCAGAACAAGCCTAAGCATCCAATCCTTATTTCACCCCTCACTGCTCCTTATCTATTTGTAGGTAGAGCCTCAGAATATCTGTAGAAAATACAAACATTCAATTATGAGTGAGCTACTACACAAAGACAAATCTCTTGCCTCCAGTTCCAAAATATGCAGTAGCTTTGACAGCAAACTGTCTGTTACAAATACTGTGGAGAAAAAAAAAGAAGAAAGCAAGCAGCTGATGCACTTCCATGCCAACACAGAGGCCAGATAACCCTGGATATAGCCCTGTCTGTCCCACACCATTCAAAAGTCACTTTAGTCTTTTTAGCTTCATGACAAACTCAAGTCCTAGATCCTCCTAAACTGAGAGACAAAACTGTGAATTCCTAACACATTCAACACCAGTGACTGAGCACATTTCATTGCTATTTTTTTAAAATAGGATAAGAATACATCGTGTTCAATAACCCAATTATGAGCATCTGCACCATCTTCACAGTAGCAGTCATGTCTACACTCTGGAAAATTATTTTTAGCATATTCATTTAGTAATCATCCCTATCTCTTCTATTTCTAGTATAATGTGCTAGTCTATTAACCACAAGATTTCATTATCTAAAGGGCTGGACAAACAAACTTTAGCAATTTATGTTAGAAAAAGTAATTCTATATTTTTTAAAAGAATACGAACATTAAGGGAGACCAAGTCAAGTTCATAGAAATGAGTAATTATAAAGTGGAACATGTGTTGACATTTTTCAGCATATGGCCATTTCTTCTAAAGCAGAATCTAAGTTAAATTTCATGTAAGTGACTTAAACTGTTTCCCAGCACTCATGCTTTACTCTTATCTCTACCAGACACCGGACTGCAAGATTTCCTGATAACCACCCACTTGGAAGCAAGGGATAGAGAAACCGACACAAACCCGGAGATATTCTGCCATTCATACTTTCCAAATGAGCATACTTGGTGCTTCAAAGAAATTCTACTGAATAGCCCGATCACTTTTCATTTTGGTTTGTTTGGGTTTTTTTGTTTTTTTTTTTAAAGTACAAACAGGGAAGAAGGAGGATACACATCCAATATTACTACAACACTGTCGCACATCCTTGTCCCGGTCACACAGGGACCCTACACGAGAGCCTCCTTCCACTAACAATACTTATATGTTGTGACTTTGTGTCCGCTTTACACCTTTCTTTCCGCAGCTGATGCACGCCCATTCTAAACATGCCCCCAGTCTACCACACTACTCATTTCAGAAATACTTGCTAACTTCACGCTTACCTCTAGTTTTAGTCTAGCTCTCATTTCAAACCATCTGTAATAAGGAACAGCCCAATAACCCACTATCATCAAATCTTTTTATCATAAGATGAAAAGATGGAGAATATTAAATGGAATGGCATTCACAGAACTGATGAGAAAGTATGGCAATCCACAAACGTAAACAAATACAGGACATCCTTTCCATAAGGAAGCCAAGAAACAAACAATTTACACAATGCATTTTATAAAAAGCAACATTTAGTGTTTAGAGAAGGCGCAATATAGTAATCCTTTATGGATGTATAGCAAGCAAAACAAAATACCAAACAGAAATATAAAGAAAGTAATGAATTATATACACAGAAAATGCTGTGTGCCTTTCAAAAGCAATTACGACTTTGGTACAATTCTTTCACATGACTTTTACTTGAATACATTCCCTCAAAAATACACTGTAATCAGCACAAAATAATAGATCTCTTTCAAACTGATATGCTGTGCATATCACTAGTTTCAAATGAAAAACCAAACTTTTTACTTTTTTAATTTAATTGCACAGGCCCTATCAGAGAATACAGAGTTTTCTTGTCTTACGTATTTTTTTTTTTTTTTTTTAAATCAAAAAACTACACCAAGCTATCATAGTTCTCTGCTTTCTGGAAATAACAATCAGATACAGAAAGGAAGTTGATGCAACAAAACTGCAGAAAATAGCTCAGATTGTTTTTATAAAGGAGAAAAAGGAAGGAAAAGAGCTATTCAGAATTTGGAAGCTTTTCTAAAAAGATTTCAGAATACAATTAAACTAATTAGGCTGAATTTTTATATTGCTAGATTATTTTAAGAAGATACGCAAAAGCAAATTTCTATGACATCATAAGCAGTAAAATACTGAATGGAGCACCTCTCTTATGAGGAAAGGCTGAGAGACCTGGGTCTGTTTAGCCTGGAGAAGAGAAGACTGAGAGGGAATCTTGTCTACGCTTATAAATATCTAAAGGGTGGGTGTTAAGAGGATGGGGTCAGACTCTCTTCAGTGGTGCCCGGTGACAGGACAAGGGGCAACAGGCACAAGCTGGAACACAGGAAACTCCATCTCAACATGAGGAAAAACTTCTTTACTGTGAGGGTGGCAGAGCACTGGAACAGGCTGCCCAGAGAGGCTGTGGAGTCTCCTTCTCTGGAGATATTCAATGCCCGCCTGGACGCCGTCCTGTGCAACCTGCTCTAGGTGAACCTGCTTTGGCAGGGGGGTTGGACTAGATGATCTCTGAAGGTCCCTTCTAACCCTGACCATTCTGTGATTCTGTGAACTGCATTTGGGCCATCCAACACTGCATTGGTTGGCAGAAGATGCTGTGTCTCAGCCACACAATCTCAATACACTCTTGTGTCCACACTAGCATGTGGTAAGCAGCAAGTTGGATCACTTTGCTGCTCTGACTGAGAAGCAAAAAAAAATAAATTCAAAAAGTCAAAAAAAGAAGGTCTGTGCACATCCATGAGCTGAAGTGATTCACTGCCTATGTGCCAATCTATGCGTACTACTGCATGAAAGCTAAGTAGAATGCTTCAGCAGAAAGAAATTATGTAGCAGCAGTGCAATTTCAGGTTGCCTCCATTCTCCATTACACATAGGATCCTGTTATACCTTTGGCAGAAAGCAAAACTACACAGAACATCATCCAACTGCACGCACTGTGAGCGTTGCCTTTTGAACACCATGCACATTCAGAGAAGGCCTGGAACCAGTCAGTTCTGTAACCTACCAAAAAGATCAAATCTTGCTTTCAATACAGGTTTTAAACTTTAGGACTCTTCGCCAAATTTTAGCTAAATTACTTTTTTGCTCATGGTTTCAGAACAATGCATTCCCACTAGGGAAATCAGAATCTGTATTAGAAAACTATGCAGTAGGAAATGGGATATTTAATGAAAACATTATATTCTCAGACATTTCAAATCCCATTGCATTCATGAAATAACTTACATGATTTGCCCCTCACCCCATCTTTTGTGCTCACAAACTGTAAGTGCCTTATACAACTACCACAAAACACAACTTTGGTTTGCTACCTCACAAGGGAATAATACTAAACGCTGAATTGCAAAGCACCTAATAACTCCAAAATTCTACCTAAAGACGGCAGCCAAAGAACTTAATAGAACTAGATCATATTCACTTTCAAGATTTCCTGCTTACTCAGCACACTACTGAAATGTTTAATCTTGTTTTATTTTTGAAAGAAATCACAAATTTCAAAATGTTTTGGAAAAGGTTAAACTGTCTAAATGTGAAGAAACATCGAGCAACTTCTGGGTTTTATTTTTCAGCATTTCTACACTGAAAGACTAAAATTTTGGGTTTTTTAAGTAACAGTATTATTGTTTTTTCCTTCCACTTTTTGTGGCTTAGTCCTGGAATCAAAAAATTTCATCCAAAGGATGGCATTCATGCTGCCAGCCCACATACACTTTTTGGCAGGCTACAAAGAAGTCAGTGCTCCTCACAAAGCAGCTCTGTGCTACATAGTGACTGATGCCAGTAAAATAGTACCCCAAAGTGAAGCCTAGTCTATGCGATGTATGCAAGCATCAGAATCCATACTCCGAAAATTCATTTATCTTGATGAGTAACAGTCTTCAAAGGTCTTGTAGCTCAAAAGAAAAAAAATTTACTGAGTTTGTGTCACCCCACACTTCATTTTTAACTAGAAAAAAACACTAAAGAATGGAGAAAATACAAAAACCACTCATGGAGAACACGAGCAAAAATAGACTGAAAATTCCAATGCAAGATATTTCTCTCTCACATGCCTTTCAGTAATCATTGCTTTCAAAGCTCTTTGTCTCTCCTTTGACGTTGGAAACAGATGAGGAATTGTATCTTGAGCAGAAAGAAAGATTGGTTCATAAAAAAAGATAAGAACAGCAGCATTGGAGGTCTGCACAGTAATTTCTTCTCTTACAAATGCATAATAAGTGTTAAGTTTTTCAGCTCAGCTCATCTTTTGCAAAGTAACATACTTCTGATAGGAGCATTAAACAAAATACGGTAAGAGACACACAGTCTTGTATTCCCTGATTCCCTGAAACCCAGTACTTCCACACAGCTATAAGCTTAACTCACAGCACAAGCCATTAGATGGACTTTGCAACTGAGATTTCTATAAGCAGATACTATTTTCAGGAACTAATGGACTTGTTTAATGAAATAGTCTCATTAACCAGACATGAGAGTAAATAACCTTTATAGGTACAGTATGGAGCAACCCTTTTCTAGAGTATGAAGACCACAAGCACTGTGAAATATGCATATACACATATATAAAATACATGGTTACGTATGGTTAAAATAATATACATGGTTATAATAATGTAGAAGCTGGTCATGGTGGAATAGTGTTTCGCACATGAACCAAGTTCTCACGTTGTTTTACACTACTACTTTGCTGTTTAAATTCATACCTGGCTTTTATGCTTCTATAAACTAATTGAATCTGGATCAAACTATTTGGCTCCAAAAGATCTTCTACCCCTACTCTACACTGCAATGAAAAAAAAAAAATTACCATGCAAAATATAGGACTATGTTTCCCACAAAGAGACAGCAGGCAGTTATAAACTAGGGAAGTAAATAAAAACTGAAAGTATACATTCATGGTCACCACAGTTGTATGACACATTAAAAGAGTCTTCTGCTCATCATCCACGTCAAACTCACATCAACTCAGAACTTTCTTGTGTAAATACATGTATATTTGCATGCAATTATGCAACGTCAACAAGTGGACTTAAAAGGTCATAACACTCTTTTGTGAGATCAGGTTTCTGCTTATGGGTTATGCTTTTAAAAAAATTAAGCCATTTTTAACAAAAGGCAACAATGAAATAACTTGTATTTTGCCAAATACAAGTTAAGACATTAATCACAGCAAATGTACAATTGTAAATAAAAATCACTGTAACAAATCATTCAACTCTTTGCATACTCAAGATTAAAAGATATGTTTGAAACTTCTCCCTCAGAAATAAGAAAAACTTTTTGTGAGGCTGTTAGTTACAACCATTTCCAAGTTTCAAATAAAAAACCTCACCTACCCTAGAAATGCCAAGTCTGAAAAATGAAACAAGTCTAAAATTGGAATTCTTACTAGCAGTACTGATCTCAACATAATTTGTTATGGAGTACAACAAAAATAACAATAGAGATAATCTTTGGCAGTATAGCACTGTTCTACATTAACCAGTCACGGCAACAAAGTTTTGCTTTTAAATCCATCTGATAATGAAACCTTTCCAGAAAACTGAGAATACAATGCTGCTTTTCTTAAGCAGTCAGGAGGCCTTAGTACAGTATACAGATGAGACCTTGAAATAGCAAACAGACCTGTTCCTGATTATCAGTGGAGATGAAGAGTCATGTATGCTTAGCAGGCTTCAAGTATTATGATTTTTACATGTTTATAATTTTCTCTTAAGTGGACTACTTCAAAAATGCTTTAAGAACAAACACTATTTTCTGTTTTACCAGCTTCCCAATTTCAGACTCTTACAAGCTAGCCCTAAAATTTAATATGTAGCTTTAGAAGATAAAAATCCTCATACTAAATCTTTCAACCTCACTAGCCAACTGCAACTTGCCAAGGCAAGTTCAGAAATAGAACCATTCATTAAATAAATGCACTGTTCTGCACCAGGCAGCCCACAGAGATTCAACTCCAATGCTAAAGCCCGTACAGCAACAACTGCCATGATCACGTATGTCATGAGGCCTGATCTCATCCACAATTACAATGTACATACATTATATTTATTTGTTTTCCTGAATGTGTCATGGATGCCTCAGAATTCATTTCAAAATATTTTTATTACCAAATCCATTAACTAATGTCTTCCTCATCTACAAAATCTTGCAAAAATTTCTTTACTGGCACACAAAACTCCAAATGCTAAGAGAAGTCTCCTTCAATACAGTTTCAAATTAGAATTTTGTTTTATTATTATAGCCCATTACATACAATAACATGGCATACTGAGATAATACTGCTTCTGTTTTTAAAACTCAGATTATTGTAGAAGTGTAATGGAAATGTAATTACTTACTTACATTAAGCTAATTACAACAAAGATAAATACATTTAAGTTGTTCTTTTATCAGTGAAGAACCACCATACAACTATGGGTTTAATTATTTTTAATGTAGGTTAGTCATATCACACTCCCTACTTCCTCCTCCAACATTTAAAAAGAAATAAATAGCAGAAAGTAGTACTGCTCTTTGTAATAGGGGAGAAGGTGGTTATGGGATTTTTGCATACAAAAATACAGTAAATATTCATCAATGACAGCAGGGCTTTACTCAAAATCCAGGCATAGCACATAGCTTCCTAAATTTTATATTCTCCTAGATTACCCATAGCTGCTCTGTTTCAAGAAATAATTCCAGCCAGGTAATTTGAAGGGACCATTTTGCCTCCTAGTAACTTCCTGGCTGAAGTAGTTAATTCACAGATTATTTTCAGTTCCTTACGGTCAGTTTGCAGTTTATGCTCAGCCTGGGGTTTACGTGTCACCTCTCTATTCACAAGTTGTCATGACTAACAATTAGCATGAGCAGGGCAAGTCAGTGGCAATAAGTATCTTAGCAACAATAAATATCTTACAAGAACCTTATAAGCATCAATTTCGAAATAAAAGAAAGATAAAAGAGAGCTAGTATTTAGTTACAGAAATTTACCTGTAAAAGTTTTTTGGTGGTGTTTTGTTTTTTTTTTTTCCCCCCACTCTCAATACTAAAATATTCAAGTATTACAGGTAGATTTATCATTTACCTGCAGACCACCTAATCTATGAAAGCTGAGGCAGACTCTTAGAACCACTGTTGACCTATAGCAGAGTCCCAGGACCCACCTGCCTATGGAATATCAAAAGTAGTAAAGGACAAGCAGTGATCAAAACATAAAGCAGGTAAACTGGAGGCATTCAAGTGCACAGAAGAACGACGTGTCCGGTTAGATAGTCTCCTATCTTCTTCAGGCTTCAGAGAGAACCACATTTGATCACTTCACAGCAGTTCTATGAGCTGCCACGTTTTTATGGAAATTGCCCTTTTGTGTTCTAGCACTCGAGCTGCCAGTAAAGAAAAGTTTGACTGATCCATTAAAGCAGCAAAGAACCTCAAAAATAAAAACGTATGCTTGCTGACTATCTGCAACAATGATTTGGGATAATAATACATTTCAAGATAACAGGACTGGTAAAAGAAATACCACAGGAACCTATATAACAACAGAAGAAGCATTATTATATTATAAAGATCTACTTATTCTATTACTGAGCAATAATTATGTTTGGGAGTACATCTTGAGAGAACAACACTTATGTATTTTCCTCCATCAGGTGCTATTTTCTAACTATAAAAGCACCTAGAAATAAAAGACTAGATGCTTTGGTAGAAAGCAATGTAGCCATTGACCACCCCAAAAAAAAAAAAAAAATCATTCTTTGGGGACAATTAGTAGCAGTAAGTGCCCTTGTTATTTGCATGATTTCATGCCCAAGAACAGGTCAGAAAAGAGGATTTTCTCTTTGTGGATACCAACATGAAACTTTGGAGGATTTGTTTGGTTTATCTTGTATTCATGTAAATTTTTTTTCTGCAATACCAAAGAACAGACTTACCTCAGAAGTAAGTACCACAGAGCATCATGCTGTACTTGCAAATAATTTTCAAAAGCAAAGTAAACTTACAGAGAACATTATCATCCATGAAACACTAATTAGGATTATTACGTGTTTTTTCAGAATATCATTCTAGAATTAACATATATCACTTGAGACACTATCAGAAACAACTTCATTCATGTACCGCTTCACAAGTATTATATTTGGCATTTTAAAACCGCAGAGCGCAGCCAACAGAGATTCCCTTTTTTGCACGTTATCTAAAAGTCTCAGAGAAAGACTTCTAAAAACAGCGGACTAGAATTATTCTGAGTATCTTCCCTTTGCTATCTGAATGTAACGCGATGTCTCTCAGATAGCCTCAAAATCTAGTGCAAAAGAGTATTTCACCCAGCCGGCGAGGGGGTGAGGAGGAGAGTTCAGGGAAGGTTGCACCCTGGGAGCCCTCCCCACTGCCCGAGCACAAGGAAGAGGCACAACCAGCTGCCTCAGCTGTGTCCCAGTACAACCTACACACTTAAAACTTAATTGCAGCTGCGTATTTTATTCAACAGCTTAAAGTGTTCAAACAAAAGAACCTGCTAAGTAAAGCTGCGATTTACAGTACTCGCTCCTTTCAAAAACTTCATTAAATCAGCTTCTTATTACACAGCGGCCATGAGGAACTGTTTACAATATATTAAAAATGCGCCTTCCTAAGCATAGCAAACAAGGCAGGGTGTGGTTGCCTCGCAATTGGCAGGGAACGTGTGTCTTACAAATATTTCCAGTTCTACTGTGCAGCAGCTCGGGGTTAAGGCAGCACAATGCAACAGGTTAAAACGCATTCAGAGTTATCTCATGCCGTGGCCACAACTACAAGGTGTGCCTCTTGGCTCTGCTAGAGACACTCTTATTCATCTTATTTCGCTTGCCTGTTCAAAGGAAAACATCATCATTTCTTTACAATAAGGTACACAGTAAAGCACTCTGATTTCCATAAAGAGAAGTGCAGCCATTTAGGATTTGCTAAAGGAGACAATAAGCATATAAGAACTATTCAATGTAACACATCCAAACAGTTCAAGAATATACACGGAAACTTAGGAGTTTAGCAAGTTCCCCCGTTGAAAGGTCTCAAAGGAACCCAATTCTGATAGGATGAGAGTGTAACAAATTATCTGGAAATTATAACTGATCAACAAATACAAAGTGGGAGATAAGAAGAAACAGTAAAGTTTTTTTAAATGGTGACCAAGGGAGCAAAACAGAAGGGAAGAGGATGATGCACTGATAACCTTTCTCAAGGATCTACACTTGGACCTATGCACATAAACATGGAGTAAAGTGACAGATACAGAAACTTCTGTGAACTTTGAGAAGCTAAAAAGTTTGAGATTCAGAATTAGTCAGAATAATCTTGTCTGAAAATCACTGTGGATAGCTACAGAAGGTCTGCACAGCAATGGGCTGATTGTGAAATAAAGTGTTAGATGAAATCCATTGGCAATAAATGCAGTAGGAAGGGATAACCTGAAGTGATTCTACATATTAACAGGCTTCATATTTGTTGTTAACCCTTCAGAAAGGCTTGAAGTCACTATGGATAATTCACTGAAAATATCGCCTTTTGATGGTGCAAAGCTAAGTGAAAATAATTGGGATATTTTGGAAAGGAAAAACAAAACAGAAATCACCACCACATACAATTACCACAGTTCTTCTTGACTACTGTTTGTCTCTCACATTGTTCAAAAAGATAATAGAGGGACTAGAGAAAGTGACAAACAATCAGATACAGCACAGCTTCCACACAAACAAAAATTACGGACAATTATGGCCTTGGGTGAATTAAAAAAAAAAAAGACACAGCTAAAGTCCTGAACACAAACAAGAAATAAGCTATCCATGGTATACAAAGATTGATGAAATCTCAATAAGATAACCAGAGTTTAACAAGAAATTTAAGAGCAATTTTCTTCTCCGCAATGTACAATTGTGATCACAGGACAACATAAATGTCACAATTAATAGTAGTTTGAATCAAGAAGTGAATCCATTAAAGATCAGGCACTTTTTAATACAACACCCCAAACATGTCAGCTCCAGTGCTGGTAGTCCTGAAGATAGTAGAACACAGTGAAAATAACTGCTTGTAATGTATTTCCTCATACTAAAAAAAAAAAAAAAGAGGGGTGGGCAGCTGTTAGGTACAGTTTTAGCAGTATTTAAGGCTTAGATTTAACAGTCCCCAAAAGTGATACATGTAAAATAGTTTTGATTAGTAAGTGTCTAAGTCACTCTCAGATTACCAGAAGTGTTGTTCTCTCATTTTTCAGTACATATGCTATTTGGCATTTCCCGAATGCTACCAAAACTTTCTCTTATTAAATCAAAATTTTCCAGCCACCATTTGGGGCAGGGGAGGGGTGTGGAATGTCAAAAGGGTCACAAATGAGTCACCTGAAACTACAGACTCACAACCAAAGTTGAACAACATACTTCATTAAGAAACCCCTACAAAACCTGAAACAAATCCCACGCATTCCTGTATCATCAGGAGATTCACATTAGGTTGAACTGTGCATGTAATGAAAAAAAAAAAGTTTTTAAATTAAAGCCTGGGATACTGACAAGAAGTTAGATTCTTTTTCATGCACCAAATTTTCAACTGCTCAAGGCTTGCATTCAATCCTTATAAACGTCTCTTATTTGTAAAGCACATAACATTATGCAATTGCACTACGGCTGCCCCAAAATATTATGTGCTGAAAGCACCAAAGTGTTTACGAATGAAGCTTGCCAAACAGTCATTCCATCAAAACCACAACTCAACCACTACTTGAGCTAAACTTGTTTGAACTAGACTGAAATACAGATGTAAAGTATTATGTTCATACTAAATTGCAAAATAAATGCCAGGAAAACAAAAACAACACACCTGTTGGAATGCATTCACAGAAGCAGTCTGTCATGCACAGAGCTGGCAGTGATATCTATGCCATTGTAATATAGATTTGAAAGAGGAGAGAATAAAGCAGAACAGTAAATTTAATTATAGGAACACACAGAAAAATCAAAAATACTTCAGACTGCTGATATTGTATAAGTGGAGAGGTTTTTTTCCCCTCTCAGAATGGCACACAGAAATGAAAGGAGCGATGCACCCCCAACGGGGGGAAGAAAAAAAAAAGGGGGAGGAGGGGGGAAGAGACCCAAGGAGTCTGTCACCTATAGATTTCAAGTACATCTTAAAACATAACAAGATCACTCTCATCCAACAGCTGTGTATTGTGTAAAGAAAGAGACTTTGTCCCACCCCAGTTTCTAGTGTCCAAAAAATGATCCAGAGCAGCCTCAATTAACATCCTCATTGCAGAAGGATATAAAAACAAAAGTAGTACAGAAGAACTGTTGCGGCTCTGAATTCTCTCCAAATGAGAGAGCAGCTGCACTACACTTGCAAAGTTGCATTTATTACAACCTATGTTCTTCTTGTTTTACAAATAAAAGTTATACTAGCTTTGAGATTTTCAGATAAGCGATTTCCTTTTCCAGTCTGATTAGCTGCTCTTTAAAATATATTTACCAGCTTTGCTGGTCTTTCAGAGAAGGCTATATATAAAGACCCAGAAACACCTAAAGTTACCACACTATTTTTAGGATGTGGTTTGATGAGCAAGCCTTTTGGTGCAGCTTCTTGCCTCTCTACGGCCTTCTCAATTGTGCAAGCATGTATGAGGTGGAAGAGGGTAGAGAGACAGCAAAATGACTCAATGACTTGTGCAGCAGTGACGTACCTGGGAGGGAAGCCCAGAAGCAAAACTCAGCAGAGAGCAAGAAGCCAGGACTCCATAAGCTGTCACCAAAATCTAGCAGACAGCAAGAAGCCAGGACTCCATAAGCTGTCACCGTCAGTGAAAGAGGGCAGTCACAATGCAGTTTCAGGTGTAGATCTGACACATAAGGCACCCTAGCTCATCATTAAGTGTATTACGTTGAGTCCCTTTCCTAGGCTGTCAAACAAACAAATTTGGGAGACACATCTCGAAATCAAAACTGCAAAGGAGAGCAAGTGAAATCCTGGCCTCCAAAACCTGCACTTAAACATGTCAGTCTTAGGTGCTTGTATGAGCTTAGAGCTTTCAAATAAAAAAAAAAAAAACAAACCAAACCTATATTCTGTCTTAATTACACATTGCTCCTTTGGGCACATAAGATTGGCTCGCGATCATTCAGAAAATAGGGCCATTTGGCACACAATAAATTAATGAGGGATATCTCTGTATAGTTTAGATTAGGTAGCAATTACTTAAGAAGTTTTGAAAATTCAGAGAATACCTTTCTATCAAAACAAGCCCAAACTGCAATTAAAGACAAAGCATAAACCATTTTAGGGAAGAATAACTGAACTCACCACACTGAAGTGCCTTTCTAAGTACTCCTCAAAACAAGACACAAAAGAAAGAAGTTATTAACATTTTCAATAATTTTCTAATCTGCAAGGAGCAAAGAGGACCAAAACTATTGTTAGCTTATCTGTAACAACACAGTGTACATTAAAACCACCTTTACTCTTCTCTCAACTGTCCTTGTTTTAGGAACCAAGGAAAAAAGTCTACCTGCGCACAGGCGTATTACTTTCCTCTTCTCCATCATGTCAAGCACAGAAACTCTTCACGTTTAAAAAGAAAAATTAAGCCAAATACCTATTAGCATTCCATTGCAGGAATTACATTTTCTTTGGTAGAAATAGATTTTAAAGTGTAAAGTCACTGTACTAAGTCAATTTTCCCAGAGGATGATCCTTCCTGTTCACCAAGACCCTTTTAAATTCCTACAATGTATTTTTTAAAAAGTCATTCTACTTTTGAGTCCATTACCAACACAGAGCCCATAAGAACAAAAGGTCAGAGACTGTTACAATGAATCACCTGCAGCTATGAAGTTAAAGAAGTCATGAAAAGTATCACAGAAAAATCCAGATATCGTTTAACTATACACTGTGGAATAAATCTTCAAAAGAAATGGGAGGTTTCGTTCTCAGCCCACTTCTGTTCAAGCTTCTTCACAATGTGAGCTTTTTCCTGCATGCCAAAAAATTATCAGGCAAAACTAATATCTGATAAAGAAAAAAGCCTTTTCAAATTCAAATGAAATTCATTTTAGGGTATTTCAAACCCACAGCAACTCCCTGAAGTTATTCCTCAGTAATAGTTATGACCCCCATATACTAAAACCGATTTTAAAAATGCTCTGCTTCCCCCAGGTTTCATAGCTAACATGGCACTTCACTTTATTAGAGTTCAAAATAAACAGGTGCCAAAAATTTCACCTCCTTTTCCTCAACAAGCTTAGCTTTCTGCCACCGCATATCTGTACTGTGGAAAGCAATCCATGTCTGCCACTACCATTTTCCAGGTTTAAATATTCAGAACGATGATATTTCACCTTATGCTGGAACAGAGAAAGACTGAATTTGACTGCTGTCTTTACCCTTCATAATTTCTGTTGTTCTTTCCACTTACATAGCAGAAGGTGGCACATTCTGTACTACAGTAGCCAAATATCCACAGAAATAAGGTTTATGCAAGATAAGTGAATTCTTACCCTGCTCATCAATTGCTTTAGATAGCTCTAGGTTCACAAAAATCTTCAGATTTTCATTCCTGTCCGAGTTAATATCTGGTCGAGTCCAAAGGATGGTTTTCACCTAAAAATATATCAAAAGTTGGATTTTATGGTAACAGCATCATGACACACCCAAAAAAAAAAAACCACAAAAAACCCTTTTTTCTCTCCAAAGGAAGTATTCTAAACTTGTTCTCTTTTTTTGTGAAAACCTTATCAAGAAAAATTTTAGTCACAGTTGCAACTACATGAGCAATTCACAAAGTGAACTGATAAACTGAATAAGACTACATGACAAGTTCAATTATAGATGCACCATATGCTTCAATATTCCTTTAGGTATACAAAAGGAATCAACTTGTGCAATTTGTTCACAACACAAGAAGTCCTTTGGCAAGATCATCCTTCAGCTGAACAATCAGTCTGAACACTTGGCTGCTGAAAACATCACCCATTCGCATCCCACAGTAATAACAGTAACTTAAACAAGCGCAGGAGTAACGCAGCTCTGAACTACTTGGTTCTGCTAAAGGAACAGATACCTTAAGATGGCAGGATAACTTGCTATATCCATATGTTTATTAGCAGAAATAAGTTTTGTGCTTGGTGGTTTGTTGGTTTTTGTTGCTTTTTTTCCTAATTAACCTTCCTCTGATACTTAAGGTGATCTTTACCGAAGCCTCTCAGCAGCAGTACAGCGGTAGCCTTAGATGGACAGAGCTATTTCAAGTTTTGTAACTCACTTTCCTCTTACTTTACAGGTGACCAGAACTGCAAGTAAGTAAATTCTGAAAAGGAAATGTTTATGTTCCAGCAAATGTATACAGCCAAGAAGCTTCCAACATACAACTTAACTGAAAGTCATTATCACACTAAAGTACGAAAATTACAAGCCTTAATAATGTTTGTTGTTAGCCTCAATTTAAAAAATATGGAAGTGTGATTATACCTGGAACACATGTTCTAATATAAGTTTTTACTTCTCCTTTTTCCAGGTTGGAGTTAAGGTTTATCTTTCAGGAGATGCACTGATCAGTACAGTCACACTATAAAGCAGCACGCCAAATCAGTAGCATTTTTTCTTAGTAAAGGCTCTCAACCAAAAGACAACCTGGTACAGGTCTAGAGTTCAACAGCAGCGCATTCCTCCTGCCCATTAATTTCTCTCCTCTTCCAGTGGTCGTTAGCCAATGGTTCAGTTAATTACTGTTTGATCTACTCGCTTAATGTGGATGTACTTATGCAAATTGGAATGTAGCTTTTGAGAACAATCTCCGTTTTATCTACTAAAACACAGGAAAACAAAGACTAATCAAGCTAGTACTCTGTACTACATATTCTCCCACCAGTAAAAACGGAAAGAAACAATGAATTGTCAAAAAAGGATGAAACTCATTAATTGAAGCAATTCTTACAGAACTTTTTAAAAGCATCAGCTTAAAAATAAAAAAAAAGCATCAGGAACGCTGACTATCTGGCCCATAGAACCTTATGTTGCAAAAAATACTAGTGCCCCACTAGTGCCTTCCACTCTTCAGCACTAAACCCCATTCTCCTATTTTCTCAAGGAATTTTAGATCAGTCTGATAAAGTCAGAAGCAACGAAGAATACAAATTTTTGATCCAAGTGTAAGAAACTTTAAAAAGTTTCACGCATGACGTACAGGGAAGACATCCAGTTCCGCCCAGGCTGATACACTACTGTTTGTGCAAGGCGTATCACAGCCTGGGACCCTCTGTTCTCCAGGCACTCCCAGGTAAGAGCACTGCGCGTGCTGTCAGAGACACACTGAACCTTCTACGAGCACATTGGCGTGGGAAGAGCAGCAGCACTACCATGCTGTACGATTGCCAAGATAGAGAAGGCATTGTACCAGTAATTTCTCTTTTTTTTCCTGGCAGCTTTTTGGGAGGTAAGGTGGTGTTTCACATTGTTTGAGGCTTTTTTGGGTTGGTTTTTTTTTTTTGGTTGTTTTTTTGTTTAAGGGTGTAGAAATCAAAAACTAAAACAAATCTACATTTGCTAGATTATTTCTTTGAATTTGCCAGTTGGGAAGCTAGGGACTAAAGAGAAACAGGATTGCATTCACCTTGGTTGCAGTTGCTTTAAAGCAGGTTTAGTTTCTATAATTAAACCTGCATTTGGCATATACCAAACTGCAAGTACAACCAGCGAGATCTTTGGATTCAATCTTCTTAGCAAAAAGCGAAAATGAGCACCTTCACAATACACATATTCTGATCAAGTTATATACTAAATGTTTATCTGGTGTAGACTACTGTCCTAGAATAAAGTGATGACAGAAAGCAGTTTCAGAAAAATTGCCACACATATGCAAACATCCCTCTCCAACCACACACTGGCTTAGGCTACAAGTCATAAATATTTCTAGCCATTCAAGTATTTTGGCACTAAGAATATCCAGTTTAAACATCAATTTTAAAAAGTTTAACAATGCACTTAGTGGCAAAGAAAGAAAAAATAATTCAAGTTTACCATACTGCAATTTTCTTCAGCTTATCCATCCTACAAGCAATTCCACATACAGAACAGTTCACGCAAAGCAAACTCATGTCTGAAGTAACAATAGCTTTATTTCTTCTCCACTTATTTTCATCTCCCAGTCCCTCAGTCCTTAAAATACAAATACCATTTGTATTTCATGATATCCAGGACACCAGACAGAACTTCACCCAGAAACAATAAAATCTCTACACCCTCCCATATAAAAGCCACCCCTATTTCATATAAATTAAGGTAGAGACTCCCCACCCTAAAATACAGCATTGCTTTCAGACTAGACGATCTTTTAAAGTCCTTTCCAACCCAAACCATTCTGTGATTCTGTGAATTACATGTATAAACCTAGAAGTAGGTTGCTACAAGTTTAATGAATTTTAGTTGACCCACATCTACTGTAAATATAGTTTCAAAAGTAAGGTTAGGAATCCAAGCAACAATACATACATTAAAAAGAAGCAGAAAGTACCACCATTAGCTATACTAACATCTTAGCTGATAAGCCTTTTTACTTCCAGTGTTTTTTAGAAGCGCCTGAACAGTGAAATTTCTGCAAGAAATACATTTAATAGTTTCAAACTTCAAAAACTTTGTAACCATGAACACTGCAGATGTTCTTTTTCATCAGCTGACATGAAAAGAGCAAAGGGGGCGGAAATCAATGTTCACCTGAAGCTGATACGAAAGCAAACTAAGAAAAAGCAAAGTAGATACGCACTATTCTGACAGTTTTTAAAAAAAAAAAAAAAAAAGACCTAGACAAGGCTTTGACTGCAGTTTTAACACAGACCAGTCTCATGAACGCTGTATGCTTTTACAAGTTGTTTTAAAAGAACAAATTGTAGTTTAGAAAGCCCACACCTGTGACTACAGAAAGCAAGTTGCAGGTGCATTAGAAAAATAAGTTTGCCCTTTTCAGGTGATAAAAAAAATAAACCTTCCTCATGGGAATGATATAAACTCTAAGAGGTAGAAAACTGGAGTTAGTTGAAACACCACGTGACAACCCACATAACTTCATGGCAAATTAAAAGAATCACTGAAATCATCCAAGAAGCATGAAGCCATTCAAATAGGCACTGTTTATATTTTTATCTTATCTGTGTCCACTGATCAAATCAACAGAAAAAAGTAACACTGGCAAGATAGTAAGAGTGGCTCAATTAGACATAATTATGCCTGATAAATCTTTTCCCATGAGGTGAAAGGCAAGACAGCTGTGACAAGCACAGGCTGCTAGCTGATTTGTCCTTACGTCCTGAAACACTACATGGTATCTTAAAAACAAAGCCAGTGATCCAGCCTGCTGACAGCCCGTGGCACAAGTGCTGCAGTTCCCACAATATAATGTTGTGCAGGTCCCAGCAAGTTTTAGCTAGAGTTACTCTTCATCCAAAATCAAAGTCATATGACTGAAAACGTTACCATAACAGAGGTCTGAACCTGAGCTCTGAAGGGTCTGAATCCCAGATGCCCTGGACTCCATGCCAGGACAGCTTCTACGGCAGCTAGCTCCTGCCCTGGCAGCACCGTGCAGCCTGCGAGGTGTCACAAGCAATATGGTAAAAGATACGAGTAGCAAGGACAAAGTGTCTTTTCTCACTGGTCCACATGGAAGATTGATCCGCCCCAGACAAAAATATATTCAGCGTCTCTTCTCTGTTCTCCACCACCACTTCGATCCCCTACTCACTGTTTCTGAGAATGCTCGCTTTCACATTTGTCCCATAAGCATTTACTCTGGCATGACTTTTATTAACGATGACACATTGAAATCTGGTGCAAAGCACACCCCTGCATACAGCTCAAACAAAAAGTAATTTATAAACTGAAAGCTGACACTAAGAATGAAGTGGGCATAAAACTACTTTTTTTCCACTCAAAGTCACACAACCATGATGGTTTGTTTGATGGCTGGCTTGAAGAAATATAATATAAACCAATATAACATGCCACACAAGGCAAAATACATCAGTAGGATAACTAAAATGATGTGTGACTACCCAGTTAAATTTAGGAAACAAAAAAAAAAACAACTTCAATGAGCAGAGAAATATATTGATTAAATTTGCAGCTGCGTGAAACAAGTTTGGCTACAAATTAGAATGTCTACTTCAAGCCAGACAATGTAAATAAGCTTTTCTGGAAACAGTGATATGCTAAAAAATGATTCAATCAAAGGTTCCTCATGCGTCTAAGAATAAAAATAGAAATTTCTGAAAATACACTGTCTCAAGCTGTAGGGAAGATTAAGTTACAGTATTTGCCTTGCAGTGCTTGTCAGTGCTCTGCCTAAACCCAGCAAGCGACACTTTTACTGAGCATCAGTGAGACCTCAGCTGAATAAGCGTGTCCAGCTTTACATTGCCCAGTATAAGATGGACTGAAGCAAGTTCAGCAAAAAGACCACCAAGTGGTTAGGGGGCTAAAGTACACGATGAACAAGGATGGGCTGAGACACCTGGGCCTGTTATGCTGGAGAATGCTTCGGTGATCATCTTGCTTTCTACATCTACCTAAAGGAAAATTATAGCAAAGACTAAGCTAAAGTCACTATCACTGTATGCCTCCAACTTACGGTGGTCATGCTTTGAGTTTGGGGGGGTTGGACCAGACGACCTCCAGAGGTCCCCTTCAGTCTAAATCAGTCTACAACTCAGATTACCCATCAAAATTTACATCCCAATTTTTGATGCTGCTTTCTGATTACTCAAGTTATTGAATTACTACAGCACAACCTGAGAGCGCAATACCTACAAAATACTGACTTTGTGGGGAAAGAGTAAGGTTTCTAAAACCACCTGTGCGGCCTCATATTTGATAAAAAACAACCATCACCTAAAAATAAGCAGTAAATTTTGCTGTAAATCTGAGTTTTGCTTTAACCACCATTAGAAGTGGAGTAAATAGAAAAATGAACAGCAAGGCACACAAGATATCAGTTCTCCTGAAGAAATACAGTTCAGACTACAGTACTGAGATTTTCTGGAGGTACAGAGACGAAGCAGTAAACTGTCTGCTATGCATTTTCCCACCATTTTCGTAAGAAAAAAGATGCCGCATTTCCAGAAAAGAGAAAGACAGTCCTCTAGCAGACTCTGACTCACGTGTATGCATCAAAACTAACTCTTTAAATGCAAGTTTCAGATCTAAAGCATATCTGTGTCAACCTTCCACAGGAAGGCTAGACATTTCTGAGCATACCTGCAAGAAGGACTATGCCACTTGCATCCACAGGCCAGCAAAACATCAGTGATATACATGGTGTTCCTTAAAAGCTTTTCAGAAAGCGTAACACATTAGATGAGAGCTGTATTGGATTAGTAGATCAAAAAGTGCATTTGTCATTCTATTCCTTATCTAATGGAGAGACCCAATGAGTAGCTCTAGCTTGCAGTTGCTATGTAGCTCACATACAGAAAGAGAATAGAAGTCAAACAATGAAACAGAATTTCTGAATAGTATCCTGGAGAATCTTTTCCCTTGACTCCTGACAGGCACTGTGCTGAAGCAGTGTTCAGAAATACTTAGAACTGCAACACCAGAAACATCCTGTAAACACACAAAGAAAATACTTTACTTTAAAGGTGACTGAACACTGAAACAGGTCACACACAGAGTGCGTGGAGTTTCCATCCTTGGAGATGTTAAAAACCTAACCGGACAATGTCCCCAGAACCAGCTCAAACTGACCCTGCTTTGAGCAATGGGGTTGGAGTAGAGGATCTCCAGAGGTCCCTGCCAACTAAGAACACAGAATCGTTGAGGTAACTGAATCCGCAGAGTCAGTGAAGGTTAGCTTCCATAAAAATGTGAGAGTCTGTATACTCACATCTATCTGCAGAATTTGAGCTATACTTGCATAGTATTTTGTGTATTTTGTTTGATGCCTCTAGACATGATCGTACCATAAATTTAAGTTACTGATATCCAATAATCAAGCCAAGGAAAGACTCCTCAGCTTGTAGATGTAAACAGAAGACATTCCTGGTTCACTGCACATGAAAAAACACTAGAAGAAGCCACTACCTCTCCCTCTTTCTAAACATCGCTGATAAACGTTGCTAAAAAAAAAGTTTAAATGGAATGCCTGTGATAAGTGGAATTTTTTAAGACCTGCCACAGATCAAAATAAATTAAAAAAAAATCAGCTGAAGCCATGTCCTTAATAAACATTCTGCCAAAAGTTTCCCACCATTACAACAGTTGAATCACCTCACCCTGCACTTTTTGACACTCTGGATTCAAACACATTCTGTAGCAACCACGACACTACTTGTGCACCTCAGCATATCCTATTCTGTTGGAAACTGTCCTACATTAATTTTTTTGAATATAAAAAAAAATACACTTAGTCACAACCCTAGAAGTGCATGTTTCCCCTTTTTCCAAAGAAAGGTCAAAAGACTTTAAATGATAAGCCCAATTCATGTCTTGAAACATAAGTAGCAGCTCGTAGTAGAATCAGGTCAATTACTGAGAACTTTGAATATGTAAATGCCTTCAGTAGGAGACTCAATTTCCAAGCCATGTCTAATAAGACAGATCCAAATGGAACATTTATGATCCCATTAAAGTCTTTTCCTGTAATGGCCCTTTTTTTAAAAAAAAAAACATTCTCCAGATAAAAAGATTTATGGTTTTATATCTATCAAAATACTTAAAAGGAATTCAAGAAAGAATCTGCTTCACTCAGATTTTTTTCCCCCCTTTTACAAAATTAGAAATAGGCTTTAGTTTTGGCATAACATTAAGAATGAATGATGAACAAAATGAAGATAAATGTAATGAAGATTAGTGTTTAACACATCTAAAAGCATCCTTCCGTAACTTAGACAACAGTGGTTGTACAATGGATGCAAAGAGCATCCCTTCTTTAATCAAACACTGAATAAAAACAAATAATATTTTAAGTTATTCACTAGTTACGAACAAAACTGAAAAGTAAACTTTCTCAAGCGATTGTAGAGATAAAGTTGTCAGTAAGTTACAGAAGATGAAATGCTGGATTTGCAACCATTAACAGCAAATCTCTGCACTACCACATTACCGACCATGATATGTTTCAGCCAAATGAGACTTAGGGACACGAGCAAATTTTATCAAGTATGCCAGAACATGATACCAAATTGGTACCAGTAGCAGGAAAGTGCGTAGCTAATCCAGTATAAAATCTTAGTAGTCTAAATAAATAATGCATAATGCAAATAACACATGCTGCTACCTGGAATGTATTTTATTTTTGCTTTAATTAAAGCAAACAGGATAGTTTACGAGATCGACACTTTACATATGACCACTATACTTTTTAGCCAGTATTTGGAGTCCTAAAGCCCTGCTTGTAGCACTTTGTCACCTTAAGGTAAGTTTGGATACGTTATTACATCTGCTTCCCACCAACTAACATAGCTTTCCGTGCTATTTCTCTCTCTACTTTTTACCAAGAGGAAAGTTAAAAGCATCAGTTAGATGCTTTTAGTTAGAAGCAGCTCTACAGCCAGTACGGATTGATGCTGAACGGCTGAAAAAGGTTCAAACTTTTTGACAGACTACTGTCACCTAAACTGCAAAACTGTATTATCATGGCAGCCAAAAAAAAGAAGTTATTATCCTAGAAATTCATGAATCACCATGGTCTAGTATCAGGCCCTGCAAATAGTTAGTGCAATTGAAGAGACCAGTATCCTCCTCATACCTTGAGGGGAAGAGGGATCAAAGATCTCCACTCTCAGGAGCGATGGGAAGAGAGACGACAGCTTACTGAGCCCAGACTGCAATCATATGGCAGTTGCCAAGATCGAGGGGATGAAATGGAGGGTTGAGAGGCAGGAAGAAGAGTTTAGCCCAGTTACTGCTTCACGTGGTGCCGCCGTCACAGACAACCGAGGTCAATATGCAGCTTATTCAAAGACTTTCCCTTCTCAGACGCATATAAACACTTTGGTTTGCCTCTCTAAAAAGGGACAGATCTCACATTGCAAACCTACCTTGTAATCAATCCCAAGTTTAAAAATAAATCATTCAAATCCTGCTTTACCTACAGCCTCATTCTCCAACATTCAAAAGCATTACAAGTGCAGAAGATACAATCTGTTCTCAAAGTCAGGATGTCCTCTTTGGATGGTCTCCCCTACCACCTGTCCAGTGAGGCTCGGAACAATTAACTTCTGCATCCCTTGACTAGGTACCAAGTGAATCTCTTTGGCTTCTCAAACAGAACAGGAAGAATTTGGACAAGAAAAATGCTGAAGTTTTAAAGTGGTCAGACAAGCAAAAGCAAGAACAAAACAATCTTTCACAGTGATCATATCACCTCCTTTCAAAAAAGCCTTACAACACAATTAATTGCCAGTAAGCACCGAGCAGCTGAGAGGAAGCCAGGAGCACCTGGTGACAGTGAATTGGTAGGACTGTGAGGGGGCAGGATCCCATTCGTGTCTGTGCTCCTCTGATGGAACTCAGGCATTTGCAGAAGTTTTCAGGATGAGCCTGGCCTTAAAATGTTCACATATCTCAGTAGCACTTGGACAAGATTAGTCTTGAGAAAAGCTGATGTGAGAAAGCTACTGCTAATCAATGTTCCATTTTTCATCAACAACAGTTATACTTGGAGGGGGGAAGACATTTCCCTGATACAAAGTGATTTCCTCCACCAAAAAAAAAAAAAAACCCAAAAAAACCCAAACGACCAAAGCTGCTCACACAATAGTAGTATGAACAATTCAGGGTGAGGGAAAGCCCATAGGACACTTACCAGCTGAAACTATTAAGCAGTCTCAATACAGATATCACTATATTACTACAGGCTCCCGTGGGACTTTGTCTTCTGCACTTAACAGAAATCTACACAGAACAAGTAGTTACATGAACTAACAAAGCCTGGTACTTTCAAATCTCTCTCTCGCACTTGACCAGATTTGATAGCTTCAGCTGAAATTTTCCCATGCAACTGTGTTTATCACACAGCTTCTCTGGTGACTAACAACATCTTTGTGCACACTGCAGCTCTTGCTGGGACTCAATCTCACCCACCCAACAGTCTTTTTATACAAAGCCCGTTGGATTCTAGATGTGCGTAAGGGGCTAAAACAACAGCCATTGAACTCAAAGTATTTAGGAGATTGGAGAGAAGGAAGAAGTGTTAAAGAGAAGAGAAAAGCAACAGGCAGGCACACACAGAGCATAACCACACAAGTTGGTTTCCATAGGAAACCAAAAACTTTGAGGGCAACCTTGCCTCAAACCTGTTATCAGAAATGCAGGATACAGCGACTCACGCAATCTCAGCAGTGACTGCCACGCAGCACAGATACTCGAGCTAGCCCTGAGCTAAAGAACACTATCCACACATTTGCTAGAAATAGACAAAAAGCTAAAATGGAAAACTTGTAGGAGTGACGACATGAGGCACATTGGCCGACTCTCGCAGGGCACAGCGTCAGCAGAGACATTCTCTGAAGTACAGCCAGGCAGTACTTCACATGTAACTGCTGAACACAATTCTTCCTGAACACGACTTGAGAGTCCACACCAGATATTAATCCATATTTAAAGGAATACTTTAAAATATATTTTAATGGCCTCAGATTTGACAATTTATATACATTTCATTTAATCATTTTGTACCCAGTCTATTTTATTCTTTTTGCAATTTTCTAGACAGTCTCATTCTCTACTGCTACAGGTTAAGATGCATAAGAGTTCACGAAGATGAGGCTGTCCACCAGGCAATTAAAATCCAAAGCATTCTATTTCAGTATTACTTTCATTTGCAGCACGCCAGCTATTATGTTGACACCACTGATCTTCTGACCCTTCAGCTAAAACCGCTGGACTAACACCAGAACCAGAAACGTGACAGCCACACCAGCACAATGCTGTCCCCGAGCCTGGTAAGCCCTACTGAAGAGGACGGCTAGTTAGCTCACATGCAATGCTATGCTACTGCTGTTAAACGCTACCCAGATGCAAGCTACAAACTCAGCACAGTGTCACACTGTGCCATGTAGTCACTGTGAGCTAAAGCTATAATAAATAAAATAAGGCCACGGCACAGGTTTGAGCACTAAACCATAACTGTCCATGCCAGTAATCTGCTGTCCCGTTCTTCAGCATGGTTTTGTTCACGTTTACTAACAGGCGCTGATGTACAGGAGATCCCACAGGGCTAGGGACTGTTCCCAGCAAACAGCAGGGGTTTGAGCCAAGCAGAGCCACACTTCAGAGAGGAAAATGGGCTGCAGACAGGTGTGGACATAGCCATTAGATTCCTCAGAGCTGGCTCAAGAGTCTCCAGCACAGCTTTACAGCTAGTTATGAATAAATTCGTCTATAGTAAGATGAAATCTAAAGCCCAAGGCAGCTTCTGCTCTGAACACTATTACAGATTTCTCATGTGTGTGTTAAAACTACTTGCTCAAGGGCATCTGCATTTCCTTATTTCACAAAGTCAATGAGGTAAACTAATGAATGAATGCAAGGTACTGATATTACAGTAATGTCACATCAAAACACAATCTCATTAGTACCCATAAATGAGCGAAGTCGAGTGCACTCAATGCACAGCAGCACAATTATCATGCAACTATGCTGCACCACAGTACCTATGTAGATGATCCTATATTTTGCCTAAGATGTCAGATCAGGGCTCTGGCCCTTTCCAGTTCATGAAAGTGCACACACAAGTACAAAATACTTACCTATTGTCAATGTTGTAATTATCCTGCTTGATTTGCTTCATTTAAAAAAAAAAAAAATCAAGTTAGGTAGTATTGTCTAAAACTAAGGTGGGGAGGCGTAAGGAAATCAAACTCCATCCCAAAAGTTTGTGCCACCAGCAGAAACAATTTACAGAACCTTCCCTACTCATACCCCTTCTTTCCAGCATCCTTTCAGGTGAAAAGGAGCCCATCCGATCATATTAACTTCACCAGAAGTAACAGCCTGCTCCTCACATGTAATGAGACTGGGACAACTGAATTTTGTTCACAAGACAAGAAAAGGCCCCGAGAAAAGAGAACTCTCAAAGCTGTTATTAAAGCAGTCCCTCCCCCTGCAGCCAGGTCTCTGATCATGTAGTGTCTCAGGGAAAAGAGGTGACTAAGGCCAGATGATCTATTCCCAAGAGACAGCTATGGCTCAAGGGGCACACTGTAAGCCTTTCTCAATTATCTTTCTTCTGGGGAAGAATCAAGCAACTTTTCAGTACAACTGTTCAATGAGATAATGACAACTGCTCAATTTCACAAGTTATTAATACTGCCTATGTTCATCTTAATGACATTCAGCACTAATTAATATGGTTATAAACTGAACAGCAGTGGCACTTCAATAGTATCCCAAGTCTTTGATTCCAAATTTTGATCCCAGGGATAACACATTGCCTTGCCACCCAGGGTGACAGTATTCAGTACCCTAACTGAAGTTTCCATATATTTCAAGAGTTTTGGCATCTCAGCCAAGTACTAAGGTGACAACAAAGAAGGGTTACAGCAAACAAGATCGCTACTGCTATTAACATTTTTAAGTCAGAAATTCAGTGCAACCAGAACAGTCACTCAGCACCAACACAAGACTCAAAAAAACCCAAAAAACCCCACACACCACCTTTAGAAAGACAATTTTTCTACCTGGCAAAATCACTTTGAACCTCTCATATGCAACAAGAAATAGTGTAATGCAGAAACCAACCACTATTTAAGGATATTTTGCATTGTACTACACGTACAATTACTTCATTTTCAAAAGTACTATTAAACGATAACATTAAATGACTTTACCTGCAAGCACATAACACCCACATACTGTCGCAAAGCCAAGAGTTTTTACTGCCACCTGTAAAATGTTACTGAAATAGAGCAGCACTGTTCCATAAGCCCTTTTCTTTCCCCATGTAAAAAAGCAAATATGAAAGACCACACAATCAGGTATACACTGTTTATGCTATCCTCACGTAATTTATCTGTTAAAAGAAAAAAAGTCCTAATTTGTAGCTAAGTTTCAAGAATTAATTCTAGCCATGTTTCCTGACAACAGCTGGAAAAAAAAGCTAGTCATTCTGGAGGAAAGCAGGATTTAAATTTAAGCAGCTAGTCACAATTTTAAGCATTTATCTTCATCTTTATAATTGTGCCGATTCTTCTCCCACCTCCCTTCAAACAGATCTTCAATTCTTTTCTCACTTTTAAAGCTAGAAAATCACAGATATCTTTGGACCCTTATTTTCTAAATTGCAACACTCAAGAAAAAGAGGGAGGGAGAGGGAGAAACAGAAGATATGATTCACTTGTTCATACAGTTTCAGCTACAATATTTAAACACAATATTCAAAAAATTGTTTTCTCAGTACTGTTATCTACCAAAAAGTAAGTATCAGTCATGCTTGTTCTGGATGCTTTAATGCCGCGTCAAATGGAAGCTCACTGTTCCGCCAAAAATCTTTTAATACTCCACATGAGCAAAACCGACAACTGTAAGGCAAACACCACTACAATCATTTAAAACTCCTCATCTGAACCCAGCTTTTTCTGTCTAGTCAATGATCTAACAATTCCTATTCTTATGACCCTCTCCAGCTTCCCTAATGTTCACAACGCTACCTTCCAATCTGTTCCAAACAAGTGATCAAAGTGCTGCTTTATTTTAAATCTGTCCACTAGCTTTCCATTTCATCAATTATCTCAAGTTTGACCCTTGTTAATTCTAATTACCCCTTCCTATTACACATAACTGAAAGATGAAATGAGGATTTTATCTACAAATTCCTTCAACTGCTCCTTAATTTCTTGCCTTATATCAGTTTGAGAGGCCTGTCTTATTTAGCCTCAAGTCACTTAATCCCCTGCCCCAAGAACCTGAAGAAACCTGTCACCTGAAGTTACACTGCATCATACTTGGGAATATTTGGCAACTACTATAAATTGCAGGTTTACAAAAAATAAGGAACAACAAAAGTCTCCCTCCTCCCCCAGAACTTCAGACATTTTCTATCTCTGGGCATTTTGTACTTTTACAAGAGGTGATGTTTACGTTGCA
Organism: Pluvialis apricaria; assembly: GCA_017639485.1. Taxonomy (NCBI): domain Eukaryota; kingdom Metazoa; phylum Chordata; class Aves; order Charadriiformes; family Charadriidae; genus Pluvialis; species Pluvialis apricaria. Next base: position 40,756,225 of record CM030012.1, on the reverse strand, counting down.
CATGGTTATTCTTCATGTGGCCAGCTCTGCACAACTGCTATGTTGTTGTGAATTAAACTGACTGCTCCCCCTGCCCCAATTTTCAGAAGAGATGCATTATATCTTTTCATTAAAGAGCACCTTCACAACATTTGCACTCTTGCCCTTGGCAGGCACAAAGCTGTTGGCAGTTTGAGGTAAGTCATTACATTTAAGATCCAAGAACAAAAAGATACTTCAACAATGCAAGAATGGAAAATCTCAGTTCAGCTGCTCAGGTATGTAAGCACTGACTTACATACTGAAAAATTGAGATTTAATGATGCCAGCAATCAGCAGATAATGACTAACTTCTGTTAAAATAACAGTGATGAGCACCCTTCGCAACATTTAATTACTACTTATTATCATACCTTTGTTTTACTGAAGATGTGCTTTAAATTACCAACAAATTTGAAAGTCTTTACTGCATCAACACTACATATACAAGTGATTAAATCTGGAACATACAGCACACTGTTGCATGTTCACACCCAATTCTAATGCTGTTGTTTGGAGACAGAATAGTATCTTCTGTTCTCAAATGTTATCTAGCATATTAATTAATCTTAAAAAATTTCTGGCTGAAAATAAAAGTACAGCATTAAAATAAAAGAATTCCTGACAATTTCAATATACAATAAAAAAAAAAAAAAACACCTATGTAGCTCTGCAGATCTTCTGGCTTTGCCTAGATAGGGAGGCAGTTGCATAATAAGGCAAGAATTAACTTCTGGCTCTCAAATTGTTCCACAGAGCTTCTCCCAGTTCAAATTGCAAAGTGGAAGTGTCAGTGGCAGGCAGTACTCCAGACTACTAATGGACATTCATTTCACTGCACAGACAAGCGCTAAAAACTCACTGAACTCAAAATCCCAAAAAGGCCTTTTCAATTTCAAATTAATGGCATGTTTTAAGATTATACTAGCATTTTCCTTTTGATGATATTAATAGAGGCATCTCAGCAAAGATTCTCCTACAGTCTTGCTGTATAGCAATGCAATAAACAATACTAGATTTGGGACGCATGGGAATTTCCAGAGTTATGTCAAGAACGAGTCCATGACTGCCCTGCAAGATGCTGCAGAAGTCAATGGGGGGAAGGTTAAAACAGACTTTCTATCAACACTGCCTTCTTCAAAGACTGCAAAAGAAGGAAAAGAGTGGAAAAAAACCAACCAAACATTCAGGGAGAGGACAAACTATGTACATAGCTTTTAGGTAAGTTTCTCCCTTCTTTCCTCACTTCTAAATGTTTGTCTGAGCAAAAGCTGAGCGAAAGCATCAGGTTTCACTCTTTATTCCAGCTGCTGTATAATCAATACAGTGCAGTCCATTGAACTATTTTATTATGATTCATGCAACAAGCTGTTAAATACATTTGCAAAGTAGAAGATCAGTGCCAGTGTCATGTCATTCATAAGGATATGTTTATTTTCAAAGCATGAGAATGTTAAACCATACCTTTCTTCTGCACAATTATGCAGTCCTTTTGCATGGCCTGAAAGCACAAAATCCAGTTGCAGCCCTTTCAATTTGAAAAAGATACAGTGGTAGAAATGTCAACTGCATCCAGCAAAAGCAGGGAAGGCCCTCTAAGATTTATTTGGTGCAGTCTAGTATTGTCTCCTGTTTGACACATGCAACAATATTCCCAAAGTAGTATCAAACATTTTAGTTTTCAGAACATTAAAAAAAAATGAAATCAGATTGGTAATTCAGAAAGTGAAGAGGGAAGGCCTGTCCACAAAAACAGAAAGAAGAGATCTTTAAATAGTTCAGAGATAAGAACCATAATGACTTTTGTGTAACAGTAACACGTTTAAGCCTGCAGTTTTAGTTTCATCACCCATTGTCCCCTTTTTTTTTAAAAAAAAAAAAAAAAACTTGTAGACAAAGTCATGTTACACTTCAGGAATCTGAAAAAAATAAAAACAAAGCCTGATTTTTGCCTCAGTTTCTTCAGCAAGAGCAAATTTGTGCTCTGGCCCTGCCAAAATACAAACGTTCAAGATGGTGTATGCTTTCTCTTATGTTGGCCTCTTGCAAGAAAATAAATAAATAACTACGCCTCCTTTCTGGCGTGCCCACAGATAAAGGAAATCAGGTTTCCTGTTGCAGGTTTGCAACCTGAGAGCCGGCAGGAGGAAGCTGTGACAAACTGACACCAGCGGTAGTGCTGCTACCCCAGCAAAAGACATGAAATGGGCTGCTGGATACCACAGTAAAACTGTTTCACATTAGTATTGACCAAAAAAAAAAAAAAAAATTATTAACTACAAGGACCATCTTGATTTTTAGAAGTTGTTTAAACTGCATCCACATCAGCATTTTGAGCAGCAAGCGGCCTCTGAGAAGGCCCTCCAGCTATCAGCAGCTCACAGTGTGCAGAGCACAGAGATGATTAACCCAGGCGCCCAACCTCCTGCTCCCAGCAGGGCTGACTTCCACCTTGCATCGAGTTGCTTGTGGCTCTGTCCTGTGAAGCTTCAGATGTCTCCAAGGATGGAGACTCACCAGTCACTCTAGGGTGGTCTCTTCAAGGCTTAACCACTCTCATAATGATTTATTTTAATTTTTATAGTCGCTCTGGTATGCATAAACTGGATTTCTCCTCGTGGAAACTAAGCTAGAAATCCCTCCCCAGAAGTTCACCAAATGTGGCCCAACCCTTAATGGCCATAACGGTCCAAACCGACAAACCACATCTGTGTCGGGGACATCCAATTTAGGAGACCAGACTACATTCTGCCTGAAGTAAAATTACTGAAATACTAACAGTGTAGATTTGGGAGACTTGCCACCCCTACCTTCAGCCAGAGATCCACTTCTACTCTGCCAAACTATTTGCTAGTGTAAGACCAAGCGACAACATCAAACATACAGACAACAATATTGAAATTAAATGAGGGAAAGAAGCACTCTTTGAACCAGCAAGAAAGGAGTGAGGAAAAAAAAGTTATAAACCAGAAAATTATAATCGATCTTGTAAAACACCAATCCTCATGGATCTGCACCAATTATTTCTATGACAGTGTGAAGTACCATTACAATTTTGAGTGAGCATGAAGTAAGACGAGTAGCTTACTATAAGACCAAAAAAGAACAGGCAATACAAAAATAAAATTTCAATCATTTCAAAAAGTCGCAAGGAGATGTAAAAATGTTCTTGGGGCTAGCTATGTAACTTTTGATCAAATCAATAAATGTAGGTGTTTAAAAAGGTTTGTTAACTCTTGAGAGCTGTCTGTATTACCACCACCAAGAAAACCCAAGATAGCCATCAGAGCTGCTGACATGAACAACTGGCATACAAAAAGTTCTGCTACCACAGCAGTTGTTTTACAGATATTATCTGCCACTATTAAAAAGACGTTCTGTATTAATCCTATTTCACATCACATCAGCATACAATAAGCCTGTCATTTGCATTCAAAGGTCAAAAGACAATTGATTTAGCTGATGGTGTTGTAAAATGCATCACAACTCAAGAAATTCAGAGAGCAGAGCTGTGCTACAAAAGCAGCCCTTGGCACCTCCTGGAACCCCACCACCCATTGCGCAGAGACAGGCAGCAAAGCAGGCTAACAGAGCAAAGGAAGGTGCTTGGCAACTTCCCCCACCCAGAAAAGTAAGCATTAAAATTCACAAAATACCAGTCAAGTATTTAAACGTAAGTAAGTCTCCCAAGCAGACCCAACAGGAAACTTTTCTCTAAGTTATGCTCAACCTCTGTCCCATGCTTTCTAACAGCCTGCAGTAAGAGCTTGTTTGCTGCTGATTTTGGCTAGTTGAGGCTTTTAATCCAGCACATCATCATCAATTAGAAAAAAATAAGATATATTTCATGGTTAACTTGAAATGCTTTCACTAACATAAAAGTCCAGTTAATGCACAAGTTCAACATCAGCATGTTTCTCTCACAGCTGCAGTAAAAACCAGTCTCTCCAAGGTCTAAATAAGTATTTTGAGGTAAAGAAATTGTTACCTCAAAAGGTAAACAAACAACACAGAAATTGAAATAAACGCCACCAAAAGGTTTTTGAGCTCTGAAGGTAAACCATAAGGAATCACAAAGAACAATCCAACTTTAAAACAACTATATGCCACTAGTTTATTTAAATTTTGACAACTTATGAAATAAATCTTGGTCTTCAAAATGCATTTCACTAATCTTTCACAACATCCACCTGAAAAAAGCATTCTTGCCTTTCCACAGAGCCCAAGACCAAAGGCAAAAGAGTATTAAAACATCAACAAAAAATTCAAAGTGCCTCTCAGGCCTAAGCACGAACCACTATTCCCAGCGACAACTCTTCTTTCTGTACTGTCTTTTTAAACAAGCCACATTCAGAAAAGTTGTTCTGTACAGTCGTGCATTTGTCAGGAACTTGATCTCTCTCTTCAAAACAGAAATCCATCCACTGTGAAGGGAACAAGAGCTACTACTATTGTACTGCAGCATCCAACACGAGATTAAGTAGCACGAATAGATGAAGCCATGATTGATTTTGATCCTACTAATCAAACATGGGTTTGCAAGAGAGGATCCACTTACTTTGAAACAACGCTGACAAATACTCGGTTAGTGATCATATGATTCACCAGCTATCAAGATTATGAAAAGTGTTATGTCGCCACATTCAAATGAAGCACTCTTTAAAACATGCTTCCATAAAGAAAACAAAGATTTGTAAATGCTCAGTCTCACTTGACATAAAAGACGTGGCAGAATCTATATCAAACAACCCACCCAGCAAAGTGGTGCCACAGAATTCAAAATTAAAGCGACTGAGACAATGACATAATTTAGCTTCACATATGCAAAAACAGACATCTAAAACCATTTTATCTGCTGGTTCATGTTCAAAACACAGTTAAATAACTGAGGAATTCTAGTGTCTCTGCAGCTCCTAAAAGGTTTCCCCAAAGTTCAGAGTGCAAAACTACTATCAAAACTAACACTGAAACTGCTACAGACTGTGTTAGTCTTGCACTGCCAGATGCATAAGAATTAAAAATCACAATTAGTCAAAACCACAAAATTATCGTCACACAGCCTCACCAATGGCCATATTCTGTAGGTTCACAACTGTGCCTTCAGTTAACCATTGCTGATAAGATTCCACTCCCAGAAAACATTGATTGCCTTTCATTAAATAGGGTATACCTCAACTCTCACAGACCCATAAAAATCCCGCTTTAAAAAACTAGAAAATCACAGCTCCTGGACTCTCCAGCTTGAGAATGCTCATTCCAACGTTAAACTGAACTCAGTGAAATATAAAGCTTAGACTATTTAAAAGTTGCTATTTAGAGGGATATACTTGAAATGAAGTCACTGAAGTCGTATCTCCCTGGAAACATAAAACACAGAACAATATAACATTTTTTTCCCTTGCTCACAGAAAGATACTTAACATCCAATTAATTTTACATGCCAAATCAATAAAAGCCTCACCTAGCAGATTTTAAAATATATGTATTTACACTGATAACAGAAATAAGTAACCGCACTTACTATATTTGTTGTATCTTCTTGTTAATAAGCTAAACAAATGGGTTTCAGAATAAATGAATAAAATAAAAGTCTAAAAGATGGATAATGAAGTAAACAAAGCAAAGATATAAAAAGATATTAACAGATAATTAAATCATACCTTATTGACTTTTTAAATACTTAAATTAAGGAGCTGCTGAGGAATAAAAGGAATCTGCCTGAAGCTAAGAAAGCCAATGAAACAAGAGATCAAAACTGTCTGCCAACTAGCCAACACGCAGGGTCAATGAGAATAAATTTAAACCTCTGAAAATGTCAGCATTAGGGAAACCAACTTATGTGACTGAAATTTTGATGAAGGCAGAAGCTCTGCTTCTATACCCCTGTAGGGTATCCAAGATTTCTAACCAGCAGCAGTAAGAACTCAATAGCTTGCAGCAACCCCCTTGCTGAAGGGATTAAACTACTGATATGGAGAAAACTGTTCCTTTTTCTTCTCTACAATAGACATGCTATAGGACAAAGCAGATAGAGGAACAGAAAAGAAAATCAATTGGGCCTCAACCCTTTCTCTTACTAGCCTACCTCTCATTTTCCCAGTGTATTTCCGAAATGATCCTCCTTAACTGGACAGACATGACCTTACTAAAATTCAAAATAACTAGTAGGAATATTTTATGTTCTTAAAATTAAGTTTTGTTCTCCTATCTTAGAACTAAAAAGTGTGCTTAGTAGAAGAATTAATAATTTTGAAATAGACATTTTAAAGGATATCTGAGACACATTTACAAAACTGAGAGGACAAAAAGAGCTACATAAAAACAAAACGTTCTCCAGGCAGCAGCAGAATGCTTATAAGCATGATAAAAAAACCTCCTTGAAAATCAGGGGGGGGGAGGCCACATTTGGACATGTGTTTTAAAACAACAGCTATCCAAAAGTTAATCCCAAACCTTAAAATAACATTTCAGATAAACACAAGAGGGAAGAAGTTCTTCAAACCTAGAACCAGTTATGCATGAGCGAAATGACAATCATACATTTTATTGCAGGAAAAAACCCATATTATTAATGACTTGTTCCCGTATTTTTATTCCTTACTGCAGCTCCACCCTTTCACAGTTCCGTGTCAGGGCCTACCTCTACACCTGCTAGCTGTTTTAGTCTAGCAACTTTTTGCAGCCCTACAATAGTCTGAACTGAGATCCCATTTTGCTTCTGACTTCATGACCTAAGAGGTTCTACGAACCACAACTGAAAGCTAAGTATGCCTATCCCAAGCAGCAACATTAGAACTAAGTATTTTATTAGCATCAGTAATACTTTCTTAATACACTGTTGAGCAATTAAGTGCACATCCTTTAATCAACTGACGATAAATAAACCCTGTTACAATGGGGGGGTAATCTTTTGTCCCTAGTTACCTATCAATAAAGAGGAAACATAGTATTTACACAAAACATTTAGTTGTGAAACTTTTCTTTTTAGCTTTACCTAAATAGACCATGTGTTTTTATAACTGAGGAAAAGATAAATCTGAAGTTCCCGCACTGTTTCGAGATTAGTAACTCATATGGTATCTGATGGCCTAAGGCATAAAAGCCTTCACAGTGAAACGCAACTTACAGATCTCTCTCTGCCACAAACTTCTACCTTAGTACTTTCACCTGTCCCTCTCCCACTGCTCCAGCTGAAGGGGAACGGAGACTAGCCCAGCAATACCTTCCAAATAAATAATGACCAAATTCTCCACCAGAGAAAACACTGAAGCTTATTCTCCAGTTAGTACTTGCAGCGACAACAAGCAAAAACTGGAGGAGGAGACTGCTTCCCCTCTTACAAAACTGGTTTATGCCTTAAATTGAAGGAAACTAATGCTTAATTCCCATAGTTAACAAGCAAAAAAAAAAAAGAAAAAAAAAGCTCAATCAAAATTCCACCATGAAAGGACTGCTTTCTAAAGAAAACGCCAGTCTTGGTTCATCCATACAGATCTGGAACCTAATGAAATCTGACACCTTTACTCTGAAAACAAATTTGCATTCTATTATCAACTAAGGCTCCGTGCTCACAGAGGCACTTCATTCAGCATGCAGTAACGGGTTCATTAAAGCAGCATCACTAAAATTTTTGAAAGCGATTTTGCAGGCAAATTTTTTAAAGGCAATTTCGTAAGCAATATTATCCAAAAAATGCCTCTGTATTCTTCTTTGGGTAACAAAACATGCCTCCACCATCTAAAACATACAGATGTTGTGGCCAAGGTTACACAAGGAGATCTTCATTAAGTTGAGCAATTCCCATTTTGTATCACTGCTTTAGCAGACACGAATGGGTGAATTCCTCATTAAAGGAACTGCAGCTGCATCAGTTACCCAGTGCAAATAATACAGTTATTTTTAAATCTAGCATGAGAACACGAACATCAAGACTTCATGCAACAGAAAATGGGGGAAGAGCAAACTAACTCAGCCGAGGAAGGTTATCCCCTTCTCTTCCACCCTTCCTCGCTTCTCCACCAACACCACCACCACCTCCTCCTCCTCCTCCTCCCTCCCCGTAAGATCCAGTTTAAGGCATTCCCTGTTTCTCCCACTTTTCCAGGCTCCCAGTGAAGAAATCAACCATCCGCTAATATTTCGCTCCTCCACTCCCCCCCACCCCCTCTTTCTCTCATGAGCTGAGCGTTCGCAACATCCCCACCGGCACTGCCTCCAAATTACCTAATTGTTATCATTACTGTGGTTCCCAGCACCGGCTCGGAACAAAAAAAAAAAAAAACAAACCACAGCACGACTACACACCCTCGCTGGCTATAAAAAGTAAAGAAAGAAAGAAAGGGGTAAAAAAAAAAAAAAAAAAAAAAAAGAGAAATTGAAGTACAACTTACCCAGAACAAGTTATTTACCGAGCCGTGAAGGCGAACAGCCCCTGCCGCTCCCGGGCCCGCAGGGGGTGCGCGCCCCCGGGGCCGCCCTCGGCGGCGGCCGCCTCCGCCGGGTACGGGCAGCGCGGGGAGCCGGAGCCGCCGCCGCCGAGCGGCACTGCGCGGAGCGGAGCGGTGCGGGCCGCCGCCGCTCACCGCCGCCTCCGTCCGCCCGCCCTCCCTCCCGCTCGGGGCTGCCTTTCCTGAGGAGAGGAGAAAAAAAAAAAAAAAGACACAAATGGGGAAAATAGCACCCGGCTCGGCTCGCTCCGGCGAGGGGGGGGACGGACACACGACACGGACGGACCCGCGCCTCAAGCGGGGCTGCCGGCAAAGCGGGGGGCGGCCCCGGGCAGCGGCTCGGCGGGTTCCCGCCAGCCCGGGGGGGGCGCAGGGAGCGGACGCCCCCCCGCCCGGCGGAGGCGCGGGGCTCCGGACCACTTTCACACGGGCCCCCCCCCCCAGCCCTCCCCTTCGCCCTCCGCCAACTCCGGGGCGCCGGCCCCGGCTGCCGGGCAGGGAGCCCGCCCCCCCCCGCACACCCACCCACCCCCACACACCCACCCCCCCACACACACCCCCTCAGGCCAGCGGCACGGCGGTTCCGCGGCAGGAAGGAGGGGGACGGAGCGCAGCCCGCCCCGGCTCGGCTCGGCTGCGGCGCTCCCGCTCGCAACTCACCCAACAAAGTTGCCGCGGCGGCTGCCGGCGGTGCGGCGCGGCTGGGCTGGGCTCTGCGACGCTCCCCGCCCGCGCCCGGGATGAGCTCACCCCCGGCCGCCCGCTCCGCTCCCCTCCGCTCCGCCCGCCGCCGCCGCAGCAGCTCTCGCGAGAGGGGCTGCCCCGCCGCCCGCGCTCCGGCGGCGAGGGGCGGGGGCGAGCGGCCCCGCGCGCGTTGCTATAGCAACGGCCAAGCGCCCGGCCTAGCGGGCGGTCGCGGCCTGCGCCCGGTTCCGGTCCCCTCCGGCCGCCCCCTCTGCCCCGGTCGGCGGTGCGCGGCCTTCCCCTCGCCGGCCTCACCCGCGGGGCCGCTGCGAAGGGAGAGCCTGGGGCGGGGGGGTGTTGAGCTGGGCGGGCAGCTGCGCTGTGGCGCGCGTCTGCCCCGGGGGGTGCGGCGGAGCTGCGCTCCGGGAACCTCCCGTTGGCTTGAGGCGGGCCGGCGGCAGGGTACCGGGCCAAGGTCACTTCTAACACCGACTGGTACGTGTAGGGTTGGTAACTCCTTGTGGAGTTGTGGTTGGACTCCTTGTGGCATGCTCAATACACCTTTAGTGTTGCAGCTCTAAGAGCTTTCTTACATTAAAATACTTTTTTTTTAATCTTTTGTTTTGTTTTGGTTTTGTTTTTTTTCCGTTTTAATCATTGCATCACATTCCAGCCTCCTAGAGACCTGGAGGGAGATGGTCGCTGTAGTTGCTGACACACAGGCAAAACCTTCTGGTACTGTACATATATCGAGCTCTTTTACTGCCAGTCGAATTAAACCGAATTCTGTCTCTAGATATCCACTACAGATAACAAATTAACTACATGGGCGGGCACATGAAAAATAACAAGCATACAAGAACATCACCCCTTGTTCTGCAGGATCACTGCTCTGTTTCCATGTGGCCAGAATTTTGAACCAAATCAGCTGTGGGCCACCCTTTCTTCATTATCGTCCTTGGCTTGACGGAAGATTAACAATCTCAGTTAAACCAATGTAACTGAAGCTTTCCCTGAGCTGCCTCTGAAATTAGGACACTCCAGAAAACATCTCAGATTTGGGCTGGCGAAGTTCCAGCAGCGTGCAGCATGGTGATAGCTAGAGCAACCGAGCTGTGGGGAGCAGCTGCTCTGCTGCCGAGATGTTAGCTTCACCCCCATCCGCTTTCCAGGAATGTCTGGACAGCAAAGACCGGCATGACTTACATATGGATCCAAATGGCTCGCCATCCTCTGAAGATGTTCCTAATGGATCTTCAGTGCTGATGTTTAAATACCACAGTGTTCGGTACTGTAAAAACACCTAGGTGGATTTCCAGAGAGTGATCACTCCCTTAATGGGTTCCCCAGCTTGAGGTCATGACTCCGGCACGTGTTATAAGGTCACAAAAACCTTCCCTGTCTCATCTTCCTAAGTAGAGGACCATTCTGGATGGATGAAGAATCAGTGCTGCTCTGGCATGAAAAAAAATGAGAATTTGCAATCTAGAAAAACAAATAGGAACGTTTTAGGTATTTAAATACATTTATCACCCATCTGAAAAGCTCAGCATATTTTACGTAAATGAAAAGTTTTTTATTGGCAGCTCTAGCCCCGCTTTTACAAAGGGAAGTCTAGAGAGGCTTACATATGCCCCAGGCATATACGCACAACAGTGGTGGATGTGACTGCAGCATCAGGAACTGTGGTGTGCGATTACTGGATTTGTCTTCATCAGAAGAATTCAGATAGTGAAGCCGTGGCTCGCAAGCTCTTTAATGAGGTTAATGAGGCTAGCGCATTCCCAAACCGTTTCTGTGATCTTCCCTCACACGCTGCTGATGTGTCAGATCATAAGATGAGGGAGATGTTCGGAAGGGTCACCCAGGGAGGGAGAGGCTCTGACACCAAGCACCAGCCCAGCCTACGTGCTATCTGAGATGAGGCTGCGGTGGAGGCCCACACCCTTGGCTGCCATCCAGCGCTGGAGCTGGCTCCTGCTCCCGGGCCCCTGCCTGTGGTCTCTCCCTCAATCCCAGGCCTAAGAGGTCACCATATGGTAGTGCAGGGGTCCTGCCGTGGGGGCTGCCGGCGTGAGGAACGGCCGAGACGCTGTTCTCGCTGCGTTCTCCCTGTGCGTGGTGTCTGGAGCTGTGGTTAGGAGGGGCAGCAGCAATGAGGAGCAATGCCTGTTCTCACAGGTCTCAGGATATCCAGAACTCCGTTGTTTTCTTTATGTGGAAGTACAAACATTTTTGTGCCTTTATAATTAAGCAATCATTAACTAGGTTTGGGGAGAGGGGAGGGGAGGGAGGGGAGAGAGGAGAGGAGAGGAGAGGAGAGGAGAGGAGAGGAGAGGAGAGGAGAGGAGAGGAGAGGAGAGGAGAGGAGAGGAGAGGAGGGGAGGGGAGGGGAGGGGAGGGGAGGGGAGGGGAGGGGAGGGGAGGGGAGGGGAGGGGAGGGGGAGGGGAGGGGAGTGGGAGGGGGAGGGGAGGGGAGGGGAGGGGAGGGGAGGGGAGGGGAGGGGAGGGGAGAGGAAGGGAGAGGAAGGGAGAGGAGAGGAGAGGAGAGGAGAGGAGAGGAGAGGAGAGGAGAGATGGAGAGAAGAGATGGAGAGGAGAGGAGAGGAGAGATGGAGAGGAGAGGAGAGAGAGGAGAGGAGAGGAGAGGAGAGGAGAGGAGAGGAGAGGAGAGGAGAGGAGAGGAGAGGAGAGATGGAGAGGAGAGGAGAGATGGAGAGGAGAGGAGAGGAGAGATGGAGAGGAGAGGAGAGGAGAGGAGAGGAGAGGAGAGGAGAGGAGAGGAGAGGAGAGGAGAGGAGAGGAGAGATGGAGAGAGATGGAGAGGAGAGCGAGATGGAGAGGAGAGGAGAGGAGAGGAGAGGGAGAGGAGAGGAAGAGGAGAGGGAGAGGAGAGGAGAGGAGAGGAGAGGAGAGGAGAGGAGAGGAGAGGAGAGGAGAGGAGAGGAGAGGAGAGGAGAGGAGAGGAGAGGAGAGGAGAGGAGAGGAGAGGAGAGGAGAGGAGAGGAGAGGAGAGGAGAGGAGAGGAGAGGAGAGGAGAGGAGAGGAGAGGAGAGGAGAGGAGAGGAGAGAAGAGGAGAGGAGGAGAGGAGGAGAGAGAGGAGGAGAGAGAGAGAGGAGAGGAGAGGAGAGGAGAGGAGAGGAGAGGAGAGGAGAGGAGAGGAGAGGAGAGAGAGGAGAGGAGAGGAGAGGAGAGGAGAGGATGAGGAGAGGAGAGGAGAGGAGAGGAGGAGGAAGAATTTAGAGTTTACCCTCCTGCCTATATAAGGAAGTCGTCAGAATGGCTGATCTAGAATAAGAGGGATAGAGGTTTATTCCAAAAGAATTACCTTGCCTCAATAATGCACAATTAATTCCAGAACTACAAAAGGACTCCCTTCCCTTTGATAGACCGCTCACACGTTGGCCTCGGCTTGACTAGCTGTTACAGAATGAAGGATGCACAGTCGGCGTTCCAGTCAATTTCCCTGCATAGACAAGCCCCAAGAACCTCAAGAATTTCTGAATGCCGACCCTTCTTCTGCCACTAATTTGCTTTGTTACTGTAGGCAACTCACTTCATTTCTGTTTTAATATTCTCCTTTAAACAGAAAGGGAAAATGATACAGTTATTTACCTCAGAGGAGCAAGATGAGTGTAAATTAATTAACATTTATGTTGCTCTCAGAAGGCTTGGTGTTATGAAAGGGTAAGTAGTAGGACTGTTTCTGACTAGGGCTGGCTGGAGCTTCTGCAAGCACAGGGAAAATTTGACTAAGAATCTGAACCACCCTGAAGGAGAGTGCTTAATTTATTCATTGATGAACAATGAACATGTGAAAGTTTGTACACAACGCACCCTTCCAAAAAGCATTAAAATTTGGATATATGACGCACCAGAAAAATAGATGAGGTAGTTCACGTTGAGATGATTCACCAGAGCCAAAGATCAATGAGTTGCAGGATATGGAAAAGATCCATATTCTCATTCATGGTCCTGGAAGTCAGTATATGTGGGGAAGGTTTTAGGGTCTTAGAGTATTTTCTAGCATTATTGGCTTGGGTGTTTTAGAGGATTGTCTTTAATACGGATCATATCAGTGATCCAGTTTATAGCACATAAACAGTTATACTGCCGTAAGAAAAGGCCAGTTTTGCTTTGGGACACTGGAGGCAGGAATAAGAGGCAACTTCTTTAGGCAGCTTTGGCAGGAAAGGCAATGTTTTGTGAACTATAAATTCTGTGTTCTTTTTTCCCTCACTAACAGGCCTTTTCTGACATGAAGTAGATATAAACACTCTCTGACTTCAGCAGTTATAACTCTGCAACTCATACAGTCAACTTTGAACTCTCTAAGGGACTTCACAGGCATTTTAAAGCAACCTGCTCTGCAGCTTACAAGAATTCACCCTGAAGTAAATCTGTTCCATTTAATTGGTATGGGTAATTACCAATTGGGCATAAAGTATTTGAAGTCATTAAAACTCAAGATGAGAAATACACTTTACATATGATGGCCAAGTGGCGACCAGTGATGAGTGGTGTTCCTCAGGGGTCGGTACTGGGACTAGTGCTGTTTAACATCTTAGCGACATGGACAGTGAGAATGAGTGCATTCTCAGCAAGTTTGCCAAGCTGAGTGGTGTGGTTGACATGCTGAAGAGAAGGGATGCCATCCAGAGGGACCTTGACAGGCTTGAGAGGTGGGCCCATGCAAACCTCATGAAATTCAACAAGGCCAAGTGCAAGGTCCTGTACGTGGGTTGGGGCAATCCCAAGCACAAATACAGGCTGGGCGGAGAACAGATTGAGAGCAGCCCTGTGGAGAAGGACTTGAGGGTTTTGGTTGATGAGAATCACAGAATCACAGAATCACAGAATGGTCAGGGTTGGAAGGGACCTTCGGAGATCAGCTAGTCCAACCCCCCTGCCAAAGCAGGTTCACCGAGCAGGTTGCACAGGAATGCATCCAGGTGGACTTTGAATATCTCCAGAGAAGGAGATGCCATGACCTCTCTGGGCAGCCTGTTCCAGTGTTCTGTCACCCTCACAGCAATGTTTTTCCTCATGTTGAGACGGAATTTCCTGTGTTCTAGTTTGTGTGTGCTGCCCCTTGTCCTGTCACTGGGCACCACTGAAAAGAGTCTGACCCCATCCTCTTGACACCCACCCTTTACAAATTTATAACTATTGATGAGATCCCCTCTCAGTCTTCTCTTCTCCAGGTTAAACAGACCCAGGTCTCTCAGCCTTTCCTCATAAAAGAGATGCTCCAGTCCCTTGATCATCTTCGTAGCCCTCTGCTGGACTCTCTCCAGTAGTTCCTTATCTTTCTCGAACTGGGGATCCCAGAACTGGACACAGTACTCCAGATGTGGCCTCACCAGGGCAGAGTAGAGGGGGGAGGATGACCTCCCTCGACCTGCTGGCCACACTCTTCTTGATGCACCCCAGGATACCATTGGCATTCTTGGCCACAAAGGCACATTGCTGCCTCACGGTCAACCTGTTGTCCACGAAGACTCCCAGGTCCCTCTCTGCAGAGCTACTTTCCAGGAGGTCAACCCCTAACCCGTACTGGTGCATGGGGTTCTTCCTCCTTAGGTGCAGGGCCCTACATTTGCCCTTGTTGAAATTCACTAGGTTCCCCTCTGCCCAGCTATCTAGCATGTCCAGGTCTCCCTGAATGGAGGCACAGCCTTCTGGTGTGTCAGCCGCTCCTCCCAGTTTTGTATCATCAACAAACTTGCTGAGGGTACACTCTGTCCCCTCATCCAGGTTGTTGATGAATATGTTGAACAGAATGGGCCCAGTACTGACCCGTGGGGAACACTGCTAGTTACAGGCTTCAACTAGACTCTGCGCCACTGACCACAACCCTCTGAGCTCCGTCATTCAGCCAGTTCTCACTCTGGCTCACTGTCCACTCATCTAACCCACACTTCCTAAGCTTACCTATGAGGATGTTGTGGGAGACAGTGCCAAAAGCCTTGCTGAAATCAAGGTAGACAACATCCACTGCTCTCCCCTCATCTACCCAGAGAGTCATGCCATCATAGAAGGATGTCAGATTGGCCAAGCATGATTTCCCCTTGGTGAATCATGTTGGCCACTCCTGATAACTTTCTCTTCCACTACATGCTTACAGATGACATCCAGAATGAGCTGTTCCATCACCTTTCCAGAGATGGAGGTGAGGCTGACTGGCCTGTAGTTTCCCAGGCCCTCCTTCTTGCCCTTTTTGAAGACTGGCGTTACATTGGCTTTCCTCCAGTTCTTAGGCACCTTTCTTGTTCTCCATGACCTATCAAAGGCGATGGAGAGCCGCTTCGCAATAACATCTGCCAGCTCCCTCAGCACTTGTGGGTGCATCCCATCAGGGCCCATGGATTTGTGGATGTTGAGTTTACCTAAATGTTCTCTAACCTGATCCTCCTTGACCAGGGGAAAGTCTTCCTTTCTCCAGACTCTCTCTTACCTCCAGGGTCTGGGATTCCTGAGGGCCAGCCTTAGCAGTAAAGACTGTAGCAAAGAAGGCATTCAGTAACTCTGCCTTCTCTGCACCCTGCAGCACAAAAATACCCATCTTGTTCAGCAGCAGGCCCACATTTTCACTAGTCTTCCTTTTGCTACTGATGTACTTGAAGAAGCCCTTCTTATTGTCCTTGACATCCCTTGCCACGTTTAATTCCAAGTGAGCCTTAGCCTTCCTCATTGCATCTCTGCATACTCTGATAATGTTCTTTTATTCCTCCCAAGTGGCCAGTCCCTTTTTCCACATTCTGTAAACTTTGTTCTTCCATTTGAGTTTTTCCAGAAGCTGCTTGCTCATCCATGCAGGTCTCCTGCCTCTTTTGCTTGATTTCTTACTCATAGGGAAGCACTAATCTTGAACTTGGAGGAAGTGGTGCTTGAATATTAACTAGCTCTCTTGCAGCCCTTTCCTTCTAGAGCCTTAGCCCATGGGATTCCTCCAAGTAGGTCTTTGAAGAGGCCAAAGTCAGTTCTCCTGAAGTCCGGGGTTGTAATTCTATTTTTTGCCTTGCTTCTTCCATGCAGCATCCTGAACTCCACCATCATCATTCCAGCCAAGGCTACACCCAACCTTCACGTCCCCAACTAGTCATAGAATCATAGAATGGTTCAGGTTGGAAGGGACCTTAAAGATCATCTAGTTCCAACCACCCTGCCGTGGGCAGGGACACCTCCCACTAGACCAGGTTGCTCAAAGCCCCATCCAGCCTGGCCTGGAACACTTGCAGGAATGGGGCCTCCACAACTTCTCTGGGCAACCTCTTTCAGTGCCTCACCACCCTCATAATGAAAAAATTCTTCCTGATACCTAATCTAAATCTATCTTCTTCCAGAGGTCCTTCTTTGTTTGTCAGCAGAAGGTCCAGCAGCGCATCTCTCCTGGTTGAGTCCTCTACCACCTGTGTCAAAAAGTTATCATCAATGCTCTGCATAAAACCTCCTGGACTATGCGTGCCTGGCTGTGTTGCCTTTCCAGCAAATGTCAGGGTGGTTGAAGTCCCCCATGAGAACCAGGACCTGTGATCGTGAGGCTGTTTTCAGCTGTCTGTGCGTCATCGACTTCCTCTTCCTGATCTGGTGGTCTGTAGTAAACGCCCACAACAGTGTCTGCCATATTAGCCTGCCTCTTAATTCTTACCCATAAGCTCTCATCACATTCTTCCTCCACCACTAGGCAAAGCTTGATACATTCCAGCTGCTCTCTCACGTAGAGAACAACTCCAGCACCTTGCCCCACTGGCCTGTCTTTCCTAAAAAGTACATAGCCATCCATGACAGCATTCCAGTCATGCAAGCTATGAGAAGAAGCTCAACATGAATCAGCAGTGTGCACTTGCAGCCCAGAAAGCCAACTGCATCCTGGGCTGCATCAAAAGAAGTGTGGTCAGCGGGTCAAGGGAGGCTATTGTCCCTCTCTACTCCGCTCTCGTGAGACCCCACCTGTAGTACTGCGTCCAGCTCTGGGGCCCCCAACATAGGAAGAACATGCACCTGTTGGAGTGAGTCCAGAGGAGGGCCACAAAGATGATCAGAGGGCTGGAGCACCTCTCCTATGAAGACAGGCTGAGAGAGTTGGGGTTGTTCAACCCGGAGAAGAAAAGACTCTGGGGAAACCTTGTAGCAGCCTCCAGTATCTGAAGGGGGCCTACAAGAAGGCTGGAGGGGGACTTTTTACAAGGGCATGTAGTGACAGGATGAGGGGGAATGGCTTCAAACTGGAAGAAGGTAGATTTAAATTAGATATTAGGAAGAAATTTTTCACTGTGAGGGTGGCAAGGCACTGGAACAGGCTGCCCAGGGAAGCTGTGGAGGCCCCATCCCTGGAGGTGTTCAAGACCAGGTTGGATGGGGCTTTGTGCAACCTGGTCTATGAAAGGTTCCCCTGCCCATAGCAGGGTGGTTGGAACTAGATGATCTTTAAAGTCCCTTCCAACTCAGAACATTCTATGATTCCATGATTATTTAGAAGTGTGAAAAATCTATTTTTTAATAAATGCAAAGAAATGTTTCTGACTTTGGTATATTTAACAGTAGAAATATTGAAGAATTCCTCTCAAGAAGGATTTGAAAAAGAAAGAAAGGATGCAGGGGCACATGCAACAAAGCAGCAGCATGGAAGAAACTGTGTGGGTGAGCCTGGAGGCTGGTACAAAGGGATTGTCAGGTAGGAAGTACAAAATGAAATGATCAGTGTCAAGCCTGCCAGGCCAAAATTGTGACCTCTCAGCTGTACATGGGGTCATAGAGGCACCCATACACATTGATGTTTCCTCCTGCCAAGCCTGTCTGTCCTGCTCTGCAGTCAGTAGGTTCTCTCTCATAATTTGCATGGATCTGCATTATTCTTTTGCATTTCGGTGGACTGCCAAACCGCTGGAATAGAGAAGAGAGGCCCAGAAACTTAGTACGCAGACAACTACATAATCCTCAGAAAAGAAATCGTGAAACACATGCTCAGAACGTGTCTTAAACCTGCATTTATAGAGGCACTAATGCACATAGACATTAACTTTATGAATCAAGAAGGCTTTTCAATAGTAAAAGCACAGTTAATAACCTTGACTAATGTAAAAAACTGCACATTTTATTTGGATGCCCATCAGAATACTTAAGAATATTATTTTGCTGTTACCTTTTGTTTTTAATTCAATACCTGGAACAAGGACATACCTGGTTATATCAGTGCCCACTAATTCAGCATCATGTGTCAAGGGGTCACAGTACTACAGGCTTAGAATAAAGTGCAAGAAAATAGAAGGAAAATTAGAAATTTTCCTTGTCTTAGAAGAAGGTAATGCAAAAGGGACATTTGTGATGAGAGGGTCCTTTTGTTTCAAATTTTCAAGTGATGTGCTACAATGGTAGTCATCAAATCATACAATTCAAGTACTTAAAAACACCGTAAGCAGAATTCCAAAGTGCTTTTGTAGACTGTGTTTAACACAAAGCTCCCCTCCCTTCTTTCACCCCAAGATTAGGGGTGAAAAGTCAAACGCTCAAAAGTAGTAAGTGTCAAATGCCAGCTGCTTATACCTTGGTTTCAGATTTCTTGGGCACACACACTCTATAATATAAATTGCAATCACATGATTACACAACTTTCTCACAGTTTCTCTGAAGCCTGGGGAATCAGAGCACAGCTCCACACCTTCCTTTCCGCACATGGTTGTCCGGTAGCTCTGGACAGGTGGATGCGTTGCCAACTAGGTTGATCTAGAGCATTCATCAGAACAGAATGTTTCACGAACAGCAACAAAGGCATTTTTACCCCTTTCCTGCAAGGTGATATTATTAACCACGTTTTACAGATCAAATAGCTAGCACTTGGTTTTCCAATACGGTTAGCAAGGGATAGCTCTTCTTTCCCAGGAAGCACATCTCAGCAGGAGTTCACTTTTACTCATGAAGGCTTTTGCGAATCAAATCCCAGGCACCCTGGAGCAAGGTTGTGGCTTAAGCAACACTTCGGGACAGCATACACACGCACTGCTAATGGAAGCAGTAGATCTGTCTACTCCACATCCTGCTCCTTCTCCCTCCTGGCTGCCGGTTCCTGCCCCTGATCTGCCCAAACTTTTGTGCTGCACAGATGTTCATGTGACTCGAAGGCCGACTGACTCGGAGGACTGACCCAGCTAGAAACTAACCCAGCAGGAAAAATACCACTAGCTTTCAGCCAGATGAGTTTCCTGATCCGTTTTACAGTGTGGCCTCATAAATGCTTGTATTGGTACAAGAGAGGACACGATACAGGAACAGAAACAGCCAGCCAGGAGGGCAGGTAGGTAACATTCCTTTGCTCAATGGTAGCGTCCGCTTACTCTGGGTAGAAGTGTTTGTTGAACTTCAGCATGAAGGGCACAAAAACATGAGTCAAAAGGTTTGGTTCAAGGACTAGACTTAAAGAGAAAATTCACAGAAGCTGGAATAGAGTGTGGTAGGGGTGGAAACGGCAACAATTCCAGCTTGGCTGCCCTTTTCCCTTGAGACTACTGAACTTTTCCCGACCCTTTCTTTCTTAACCACCTATCTCCCTGAAGTCTTGCTTCTTTGTGCTTCTCTGGAATGTTCTTCACTGATGGGACTCACACATTGAGTTCAAATGTAATATCTAAATGGGCATTCCTCTTCATAGCTTTCCTGGGCAATTTATAACTAGAGAATGGGGTCCATGTTATTCTGCAAATGAATATACTATTTAAGACAAGTCAGCTGGAGGGAGAAAGTGTGTGTTGGTTCTTGCTCCAAGGGTTGTTTCTATCTTTTATGAAGAACGCATTCTGGATGATACTCAGAAATAGTCCAAAGACACTGTTTCAGGACTGACTTTTATGCTCTTTCTCTGGCACCAGAAATCCTGTCTTCCTTTCTAGGAAATGGCAGAATTTCAGCAGAAGTCATGCAGAACGTTCTCACCAAGAGCAGCGGGGAACAACATGCTTATGGCATGTCCCTGGGAAGCGGGAGATGTAGTTAGAGATTCATCTGGTCCAGAGACAACTATAACCCTGGCCTGGTGCCCCATATCCTGGGCAAGTTTTGTCCAGGAAGAAAAGAGCAGCACCCCTTCTGCTGGCAACATCTCAAAATGAAAGAGTGGCCTCTCCTTTCTGCTTGTAATAAGCATCTATCTTCAGCAAAGAATTCCAGGCTCTGAATACTAAGGAATGGAGGTATCTCTTGGACTTTAATAGCAGACTCATCTAAAAAGAGAGGGGAAAAAAAAAAACAGTATCCTTAGCAATGTCTAGTAAGTTTAAGCATAATTCTTAAACAAACTTGAATGGTTCATTCTGAAGAAAATATAAAATAAAAAGCCTTCAGATACTTTTCATTTTTGTATGTCCATAATTCAAGGTGACTATTTTCTAAACTATTTTATACACAATTAGCCTGAAATACAGTTTTCTAGCTCTCAGTTTTCTGAGCAAAATATAAAATGACACAGTTATTAACCTTTGGGAAACCTCTCCTACACACAACAGAATTAAATTCTACAGAAAACTGAATAGCATTGGGAGATATTCCAAATGACTTACCACTCATTTGTTTGATGGATAGTTGGGCTAGCTATCGCTTTTTACAGAGCTGCCAATCACCGGGAGTTCTGGGATATATTCCGAGAACTCTCTTAGAATCACAAATTGCAGTCGCAGGCTTCCGTGGCTTAAACTGTTATGGGAGAAACAATTACTTTGCAGAGAAGGAGATGGTACTGTTTCCAAGAGAGGGTAATGTTGTGGTATCAGTGGCTTCGACTTTTCAACAGACTAAGTTGCTGCTTCTAATATGACATTTAAAGAAATGTTATCTGTTTGGAAATCTCTTCTGGCTGAAGATTTCTCTACTGATGTTGAAACTCAAAACTGAGATCACCATAATAGACAGAGAGGGGGAAATTGTTGTATCAGTTTGTTTATTCTGCATTTGGCAACTCCCTGAATACTCAGTTTCATTCTTTCCATAGCAAAGGGTGTTAGTCATTCTGTTGTTTGTCTGAGGATTTCATATAGCAAGAGGAAGAGGGAAAACCACTTTGTGATTCTTGAAATCCCAAAACTGATGAAAAGATTCTAGAGCGTGGCTAAAACATGAAATTATTTTCCACACTTTTCTGAAAAATTTAAGCCGCCTGTAGTTACATGCATATTATAAAAGTCTATTTATACTCACAGAGTACATTAAGTCAACAAAGCAAATTATGCTAAGTAGCTATATTTGTATTTTGGTATAGCTGCTTCAGTTTTTCAGCTGTGCATGGCTTGGCTGGATCACCATGGGTCATCAGGTTTTTCTGTAGATCTCAGGTTCGAATCCCACCTTTTCTGGTGGGAAAAGACCTTCCCATCTTGTGTCCACCCTGTCAACACAAAGATATGGTGGTGGGGATATCAGAATTTCTTCTCCCACCAGTATCCATTCCATAGGGTTTCCATAAATAGGGTGACTTTGCTACAGCCACTACTCTTGCATCCTTGGGTTCCAGTTGTCCTTTCTGGCTCCACAGGGTCTGAAAATCTTATTGCAGATTTAGACAATTACCTGGAAGAGATTGATAAATTAAGATCTTGGAAGGTCACTTCTTGCAGTCCAAAACTCAGTGTCCACTTTCCTCTTCATATGCAACAGGCTTCAGCTGCTCTGAAGTTACCTTCCAGATATTTTGCCAAAGAATCCTCCACTGAACACGTTCAAACTGCAATTGCAATTCAACTTACAACTGGAATTGGAATTCAACTTAAGAACAAGTGGGAAACTGAAGTAATCTTTAAAGGACAAGTGCAGGGATCTGTAAAGGAAAAGTGCCACGTGTATACACAGTTCTTTTCTCCTTTTTTTTTTTTTTTGCAGTTTATATTTCATACGAAATACATGAAAGAGGGAGAATTGCAGTTTTGTC
Source organism: Pluvialis apricaria (assembly GCA_017639485.1). Taxonomy (NCBI): domain Eukaryota; kingdom Metazoa; phylum Chordata; class Aves; order Charadriiformes; family Charadriidae; genus Pluvialis; species Pluvialis apricaria. The sequence goes on along the minus strand of CM030012.1, from coordinate 40,734,162 downwards.
TTGTACCATAGAACTTCTTCACCATAAGACTATTCAACATGCTGTAAGGTTACAAGTATGCATTACAAGCTTTTTATTAGCTAGTTTGTTTTTATTAACTAGTTTGTTGTAGTAACACCTGTATTAACCTCTACTTATAGCCAGCATAATTGCAGAGACTAAGCAGTTATTTAAGGTAAATCAGTGAGCATATAAGTATGACGTATTACTTTTCAATAATACAGGTGCACCAATATATATTTATTTTTGCTGCTAAGGAAGAAAACTGAAGGGTCTGGCCTAGCCCAGAGCTCCTCCAGGTCTGCTGAATCAGGGAAGCTTTGAAAGTATCCTATGCCCTGAAAGCAATATTCTCTGGGGAGATCTTGCTACTTAATAAACCTTTTCTTCTCACAGTTGAACATGCGATTTTGTCTATCCATTCTTGTTCAAGTTTCCCAGAAGTTTCCCAACCAGTATCAATAATTTCTTTTTTTTTATTATTGTAAATTGTGGGGTCAGAGTACAGAAATCTGGTTTGTTGATACAAATGTTCATTCAATGCTGAACTTTTTTAAAATTAGCTTATACAATCGTACAAAAATTATTTACAGGAGGAAGCCCAAGTATATTTGCGTAAACTTAGATGGATGTGGCTACAGAGCTTGTTGAGCGTGAATACCAGACTGGGCTCAGAAAACCTGAGGTACTCACAACATTTTAAGACTATCAAATCCTAGTGGTATTAGAACCTCAGAAAAAACCCACACAGGAGCTTGTAAAATGGGGTCTCTGGCAATTATCTGGGAGAGGGAGCTGAGAAAAAAAAAATTGCCTGGAGACCCTGTTTTAAGAAAAAAATCTTCTGCAATTGCCAAGGGACTAGTGAACTATATCTCAGAATACCAGCCAAAGCCCTGCTGCCAAAATGGGCATTTTGTTTTGGTGAAAGCAGGAAATAAATGTATTTCAATCTTTTCCATTTGCAAAACTGGAAAACAATGGACTTTAAGAGTCAGAAGTCTTTTAAGCTGAATAAAAGGTTATCTTTAATTTTCAGTCAAGAAAAGTTAAAAGAGCTACATAATGCCACATGGAAACTATTCAGAAACCAATGGGGCTATTTTACATGTATGCATATAGACTCCTCAATTAAAATTTGGAGGAAGAGTTCATGATATTCTTAGCAGTTCTGGTCTAGAGCAGCTGCCACGCTTGTACTTTAGGCTGTTGTCATAACTGTAGAATTCCCTGTCCCAGTTTCTGGTGAATAAATCCTTACGTTTCTTTCTCAGTTTTCTGAAAGCCCTCCTGGGATTAAAATCAAAGTGTGTCTGTCTTAATGAGACAGCTTGGTGACACCATTGCAGCCCCCATCTCCAGACTTTAAATTTCCCATCACTTTGAATGGCCTGAAACACCTAATATTTTCGACACTGGCACTGTAGGTGTTTTGAGGTCCAACAAAATATTATTATTCTTTTCCAAATTTCAAGCTTTTGTGTTTAAAAAAAAAAAAAAAAAAGCTCAGGATTTCACATGCCATTTAGCAGAATAATAAGTGTTCTTTCAGTTGCTCTGTCCCTTAAGTCACCTAATGACACAGATGGGTCTGCTGATCTATGCTGCGCATGGATTGCAGGACTTCCTGTCTTGACATCTTCCTTACAAGTTTTATGAGTTTTGCCTTTTTTTCTGATAATTTTATTTTTTTATGGCTCATTTCTGTACCTGGAATGCATACAGAGCTTCCACTCTTGCCCAGCTAGGGAGATATTTCAGCTAAATTTGCAGCGGTTGTTCTTCTATGACACTGTGTGGTGGAGTTAATTTCTTTTCTGTAAAAAAACATAACCTAGTTGAATCACAGTAACTATGACTCATTAATCCGAGACATCTGTTGATAACCCCTGAAGTCACTGTATTTCAACACTGCAACGATTCATAACCCTCCCACGAAACAAACGGGGAACATAAAAGGTACTAATCCATTAAAGTTCTGGCCTCCTGTGATCTCTAGACTCAATAGAAATTTAAGCGTATTGTAAAAATGAGGTAAGCGTTAGTTGTCTAGACATCCTATATGTGGCCATTCTCTGTGGTAGTTGCCCTGGGGTAGTCATTAGAAAATCTGTATTTAAGCAGATTAAAGTTCCTTGTAAGTGATGGTGTTGGCAATGCCCTCCAAATAGAAGGCGATAGTTGTAAACGCAGCAGTGCATTTTTCCTAACTGGTATTTCTTGCCTAAGTACTTAAATGGCCTTTACGGAGATTGGACTTTCAAAATTATGAGAAATGAGTTTCGTGTGCAAATACTTTTTGCCCCATTTTCTAATTTGCTTTCCCCGCTCTATTTCATGTCTTTATGACCTCTTCATTATAATTTATTGACAGCATAAAGATTATTTTTCTCCTGGGTCACTGCTTGAACATTTGCTTATATAAATAATTTTAAGCCTTGATGAGACAAATACAACAATTATGTAAGGAACAAATAACACTGCATATATTTTTGCAAGTGATCAAATAGTGTATGATTGCACATGTTCATCATAACTGAAAATGCACCTGCAATAATTTTGCAGGTTTTTCCTGCTGCAAATCCTCCAGCATTTTTTTTTTTTTATCTGTCTTTATTATTTCTAAGAAATGGGGACTGAAAGTGGTTCAGTGAAATCCATCACCAACATAAAATTTGACTGACAGGGGTTTTGGAGAATTATGCTGGTTTAATAGGAGTCAGATTCCTGCTCTAATGTCAGACAAATGCCTTTGGTTAGAAGATATGGTTGCCGGTGGAGGATTCTTTTCTGTCTGCTTTTAGATAGGTCCCTGCTGCCCTTTTAAAAATGCAAACATGCAATTAATGCAAGCACATATGGTGAAGTATTCCTGACGTTATCTTCCAGGTGAGACCTTTAGCGCTGTAGTGCTGTGTTCTGTGTGGATATTAAACTTCCCAAAGATCCTCTGACTCTTTTCAGTATATTCACTGCTGGTTTTGGCTCAAATTTCCTCTCTTACGTTGTACAATATTAGTTCCGTATCAGTCCATACCCTTCATTTTGGAAGTGGCTATATTGATCTAGGCCCTTTTTGTGTCAATACGCACATACTGTCACAGCTTAATGCACATGACAGCTCGGTTCAGCGAGCATCACTACTCATCTGAGCCCTGGCAGGAATGGGATCAGGTTTGTACAGTGCTTTGTGGCTCTTGGCACACCTTTACCATTTACAGTAATTTCTTACTGGCAGTAGAAGGATTTCTAGGTAAAATGGTAAAGCTGTATGACATGAGTAACCTTGCTGTTGAATCTACCCAGAAACCAATCTTGATTCTGTCAGGGTATTTCATTTAAACTATATGCAACCCTTGCCAGTCACTCCAACATCAAAGCCCAGGGCCAGGCAAGAACTAGACACTCTCTATCTGCTTTTTTTTTTTTTTTTTTTTGAGACTATTATTATCTTTTATGGCTGGTGGTTTGAAAAATCACATTTGAAAAAAATCAAATATTGTCGTTAACTCTGGTTTTATGGATTGGCCTCCTGGTCTGCGGATAGCATTCTGTGCAGCTACCGCAAAATTCGCTTTCGGTTATTTGATTTTGAGAATGCTACCCGAAGAGCAGCCACTGTGTAGCTACCTCTGTTGGCTGATCAAATATCAGTTCTCGTGACAGGTTATCCTCTCCCATCTCTCTCCCCGGAGAGCAGATGCATGCTTCACTTTAATCATGAGCAGCCCCACAGAGTTTAACATTTGTCCTACAGCTCAGGTGCTCAGGGTTCAACTCACTGCATGAAGCTGAAACGGGATGGCTCAACTTGAAGCTTGCTGACAGAGGGACATGAAGGAGCAACAATTTGTATAATCCTCTTTCTTTGGACTGATGAAAAAAACCAACCCCCAAAAGCTTACAAACAAGGTAAACAATGCATACTACAGGTGATCTTTAGAGGTCTAAGAGCACTGCTAGCAGGAATCAGGCTCTTTCCCGATGGAAACTGCTGCAACTGTTGCCATCACAGCAGACTTTTTGCTAGCTGCCCTGGTTGATTGTGTAATCTCCTCTGCAGATCCTCTCAGATGCTGCTTTAGCAATCAGCGGTCTGCAGGCGCTTACCATGAAGGGCCGTGTTAAATCACTTGTCTTCCCTGATGAGCCTGGCTTCCCACCACTCCGAAACTTCGGTCTCCCCAACATCCTGCTTTCCTGCCTGGCAACCCAAAGTACTGCTGATGTGACACTAGATGAGCCAATATTTGCTCATTTTGTTTGATGTTATTTCTGTTATCAAACTCCTAAAAACACAGCCGTAGCCAAGACGATCTCACGCTTGCATTTACGGGGCCTGATTGTCACTTGTACAAAGATGCCTCTGTGGCTCTCACAGCCTGAAAAGTGGGAATAAATGACATTACCAGAGCGCTGTAAGAGCAGTTCAGTGTTTCCAGGAGTCATGTCTATAATGTGCACCTGATGCCATGGCTTAAAACAATATGGGAAAGTAGGAAAGGGAACAGTGGGATTTGAAAATTTTGTGAGACCTAACTGGACAAAAAAAACCCAAACCACCATTGTAAGGAGAAGCAAGACTAGGAGGTGGCCGGTTATCACAATAAAAGATGTCAACAAGAAAATATCAAAGCAGTAAACCTGAATAAACAGGGTTTTCAAACTGTGTATTACAACCTGGTGATAGTAAAATTTACCCAGTGATTATCCATTTAGCGGATTTGTCATGTACTATGCCACCAGCAAATAAGATATTCTGTAGTATTAAGTTGGTTAACAGAAATCCTATTCATCTTGAAGAAAACCTCTTGTGGGCATCACATTCCTGAAGAGCAGTGCTATCAGCCACAGAGGATCATTATGAACTGTTGGACCAGGCATCTGTGTAATGTATTAGTGGAGGCTTTAAATATATCTCAGCGGGTTCTCTAAAGGAGATAGCGTTTCATTTCCTCTGCTGTTTGAATCTTCACAACTAGTGCGAGTGAAAATCCCTCATCAGATGTTTATGCGGGGCATCTTTAAAATGTTCCACCGCATCAGGCATTTCAGCAACAACCAAAGTACAGAAGCACCTCTTTTGCAACGCACTGTGTATTATGAACTTTAGCCACAGGTATGAAGTTACATGTCTGTGAGCTAGCTGGGAGCCCTGTTACAGAACCCACCATCACGTAAAAATATAAAAGTAGTGTCTAAGCTCCTCATCCTTCTACAAAGATGCAGCCCTGTTTACTGCAGTGTCCACACCTGGCCTTGCTGTAGGCTACTTGACAGTATACTGTCCTTTGTCGTGTTAAAGGAACTGCAACAGAAATAGGAAACTGGAGCTCTTTGTCCAGAAAGAGTCTTGCTCTCACTGCAGCGTACAGGAAGGCAGCAGGAATGAGCGTTGCCAGTAGCTCAGTTTATTCCACGATACATCTGAAATGCTCTCCCGCATCAATACGACTGAGTGAATTACTCTTCTGAGATCAGTTTGTGCCAATTCTTTCCGCATACCTGCTTAATTCCCTTGAAACCTCTGCAGCTCAGTTCTGCCTATCTTACCACTGAGCATTTCTTTTGCTGCAGACAATCCCATTGATTTTGCTAGGACATCTCCTGGGATCAAACCCTCCCTGGTTTAAATAAGAATGGCAGACGCTGTCTCTAAACATCTGCTGGCTGCTGGAATGGCTCTCTGATTACAAGCAAGCCATGCCAATGAATGTAAAATTACTTATCAGACCAAAAAAAAAAAAAAAAGAGAAAAAAATAAAGAAAATATTTGAAGAGAGATACACTAGGATTGGAGGAAGGAGGGGAAGGCATTTGGGAGAGATCACAAAGACAATATTGTCAAAAATTGATTTAGCTTATTCAAAGCATTAACATATGTGATTGTGAGAAATTGTACGATTTCAATTCCCCTATTCAGCTTAGAGCTTCTTTAGATTCTAATTACCACTGCTTCGAAAAAAAGAAAGCGACTAACAGGAAGAGTGACCTTTTATGGAATCTTGGCACTTAAATCCAGTAAGGCTTGAAAGTGTTATTGTAAAAGTTTATTATATAAAATAATATTAGTAGCATTTTATATTAAGTAATTAGGACAAAATTCTCTTAACTGTGTCAACGCATGTCACCACTGAACTGCCTCTGACCTAAGGGCCACTTGTGATCTTGGAAAAATGCGTGCCTTCAACTGGAGAGAAGAAATGTTACATTCTTATTACAAAACCGCAACGCGTCCTTGGACTTCATGTTGAAGGTTTTGAAATGCATGATTTAACCAGCGTTGCCACTTCATCAAGATGCTGGAGACGTGGAGCCCCTCATGAAGGCCCACCACCGCCAGCTTACCCAGAGCAGCTCGGGAGTAACCCAGCACTGCTGCATGCTGGGGGTACCTGTTTAGTGCTGTAGCTGGTTCCTCGTGTCCTCGCAGGCTGCTCTGTGTGGCTCCAGCGGAGTGGAGACAGCAGTGATGGTTGCGTCCCGTACAATGTAAGGAGGTCTTAAGATAAGCAACATGGAAACCCAATTGGTTCAGCCAGCAGCGAGGGAAAGCACACCAAGAAAAAGAACAAAGGATGGCAAAGAGAAGCTGATTCCCCGCTGCAGACCTGGCCCAGTGTGCCTGATCTGCACTGAACTCATCCACTCTGGTTCCCATAGGGCTGTGCACTAACTGGGACTGGGGCAAAACACAGAAAGAAAGCCGTCAGAAGCACAGCATGCACAAGCCAGTCCTCCTCTTCACCACCTGCCTGGGAGGGGCAGGAAAATGGGGACAGTCATAAGAATCAGCTGTGCCAGTTCTCCACTGTACCCTGAGAACGCTGCTGGTGGTCTTGCAGATGGTTTCTCCTGCCTGTGCATTCAAACAAACGCCCCTAAAAGGATGGGAATGAGAGAAGGAATCTGACCCAGAGTACTGACCTTGCAGCCATTTCATCAGCCCAGCGGTTTGTTGCCACACTGGGGTGGTTTTCACCCCTAACACATGGCCAGAGTAAATGCTTCATCTGCGTGGTAAAGCTGCTCTGCCTGGCGGATGCGGCGGTTGGCATACAGGCTGTCGCATGCCAAAGGGCTCCTCGGTCCTCACACGACAGGACAGAGATTTCAAAGGGTGCTGAAGTGCAGTTTGGTCCCTCGCATACAGAGGAACTAACTCCTCGACAAGGACTTGCGAAGACATGCTCACCTCTGGCCAGAAGGCAATTTTATTGCCACTGGAGATGAGACTTTTTCCCCCACGGTGCGTTATATGGCTGGATTACCGCCTCTGTTACGGCATCTGCAAAGTTTGGTATCTTCTCCAGTAAAGAAGGGCAGGCAGTTCTGGAGAGTTCACCTCTAAACCCCCCTGACACTTCAAACGCCAGCCAGATACCCAGATCAGCATAATGAAAACGGCCTTTCTCATTGTATCAGGCATTTGAAATTCATATCCAGATCCTACGGCTTGAACTCATCTCAAGTTATCATGTGTAACATAATAGACTAACATGTACTGCTCTGTCTTTCCTTTGATAAAACAACAACAAAAAAGTTAAAGAATGCCTGATTGAATCAGGCATGAGCTTCCCACGGGATAAAATTAAACAGCATTCTGCTAGTGCTGTGAAGGAAAACGCATCAGTTACCATTGCAATGATTTAATCACACACATTTGGAAAAAGGATCAGCAGCATATATGCCACAGCAATATTAACAGAAACCCCTAAGCTTAGAAATACAAGACTTTTGGTTAAATAAAGAGGAATTCGCCTTTCCCTTTCTGTATGAATTGGAGATTTCTTTTTGACAAGAGAGAGTTTTGTCTTTATTTGGTAATAGGAGTTGATGAGGTGTAAGAAGTTAAAAGGAAAATCTCACTGTTTCCATTCCTTCAAAGCCCCGCATTAACTGAGAAATCAGCCTGTTATTTCTCCTATCATCCGTTTGCAGAAGTTCATTACTTAATTCCCATTCATATCGCCTCTGTGGAGAATAACAGGCTGATGACATTTCAGTTAATCATAATCTTCCCCTTCTGTGACAACCTGCCAGCAGCCTTTTTGAAAATAAACTTGCAGAATGAAATTTTTAAAAAGAAGGATTTTTCTCACCCTCATGGAGAAGGGAAAACTTACAAGATGAATACGTGAAAATATTTCACAAATGAAAAGAAAAAAAATTATTCTGCGTTTATTACCATTTCCCTCTCAGCATTTTACATGCTATTTTCATTGCCTGGCAAATTGTTATTGACATAACTTTATATTTTTGCCTTTATTCCCTTCAGAATATAGGCCCCCTATTGCCTCTGTAACATTCTTACGAGCAAGAAGCATTCCTTAAGTTTCCATGGACTGACTTGATTATCAGGCAGCTATAGAAGTGCAAATAAAATGTGGTTGTGTGTGCACAGAGAAAATCCTATGTAGGGTAAGAAAGTGGGAAACTTTTAAGATTTCAAGCCATTACTGCTAGCCATCTTATATGTCATGCAGTCTAATAAATACGGCCATTTTTACCCAGTTAGTGTACCAGCAAAGGAATGAGAAATGGAAGAGTGAATTGGAAAGAACACGGGAAGGCTTGGAGGATTTGCTGGCAGCGGTGGGCTCACAGAAGTCACCGCCAGCAGTTGAGCTTAGGTCATGGCAGGTGTAAGACTTGGGTGGAGGCCACTGAAATCCGGGGAAATATGATAAGCTGGAGGCAAAAAAATCACAAGCAGGCATCACTGACAAACAAAGAAAAAAGTCAAAGGCGGTCTCATCCACAGTGACAGGTTTTGTGAAAGTTCAATCAAAGCTGCGCAAGTGTCAGCGCCGTTTGTTCACGGCAACAAAAGGCAGGATGTTGAGCTACCTGGAAACAGCCTATTTTGTAAACAGCTGCAATGTCATCAAGAAGAAGAAATTCAAGTTTCTATCAGCAACTGCATACTGCCAGCTTAAAGTCAGGAAGAATATCCATGGGTAGGCAAAGTGAACAGCTCTTTCATTAACACAGTTATTTAAACTACGATGTCTGAGCAAGAAGTGCTTGACTCCTTCCTGAAGGCCAATCTGCAGTTGATCTTTATAGAAGTAAAAAAAAGACCTTTGGAGGCAGTCTGATTCTTAAGGGAAGCTTTGCCCGAAGGGATGATGACATACTCAGTGGTCATTCGAACTCATTATGTGTCTCATGTAGATCTGGTCAATACCAAACTCCAAAAGTTCCCATGAACATATAAATAAAGTTGAGACAGGCTACTGCAGCAGCAGCAGCAGTAGGTGGGGAGACAGATGGGTTAACATGGAGGGGGCATCGCAGTACGGAGGCAGGAGAGATCGTGTCAATCCAGAAGCCACTGTGGAAGCTGTCCCTGCCTTTTTGCAGAAGTGCCTGGCAAGGCAGCACCTCCTGTCTCTGCAGGGCTGGTGGGCAATGCCAAATAGTCCTGAACGAGCTTTTGTATCTCTACAGTCAGATGGATGGTAGCAGTACCCTTGCCCAGAGAACCAGCAGGCCTTTGTCAGCAAACCAGAGTCAGCTGTTTATTTATGACAAGAACAACCAGTAAAGAGGATTGTACATATTCCAGCAGCCTTGGACAAATTAAGCTGAGAAAAAGTGAAGGAAAGAAGTGCAGTTGTTGTATGACTGGTAAAAGAAAATTATGCCAGCTTATCTCTGATGATGGTGCAGTCTCATATCGCAGCTAAGAATTCTGGGGAACTGAGATCCTGAGCTCTTTGCAGTAACTCCAGAACCTTCAGGAGTGCAGACACACTTACAGCAACATTAGGAGATCCAACAAACTTGCAAGGAAATTCGCTCTATCCTTTCTGTAAGGGACAATTTCCATGCAAAGACACAACCATTGTGGTCTCCTGGTCCTGCAGCATGCACCCTAGTACCCAACGGTCTCATAGTGCTAACTTCAGAAAAGTTCAGTCTTCTACACTACGGTGAAATAATACCTGATTATTGCTAAACAGTTACTATCTGTAACTACATCTTAACTCATGGATGGCTGTTACAGCATAGATTTTTTATACACCTCATTGCAGCGGGGGCAACTGCATGCATCAGTAGATAAGTAATTCCTTTGGACATGTTGCTTAGTACCTTTTCTGTATGAGAAAAGCTTTTTAATTAGGTCTTTTGGAGAGATACAGCTGACCAAACCAAAAAAAAAAAGTGGGTTTTAGTGAGGGAAGGAACATACAAGATTATGTGGGTCCACAGAGAACCTCCTGTAATGTCTATTATTTCCCTCCAGTGTTTATTTAATATAGGGAGATACTGTCAGTTAGCGGGACTACTGAACATACATGGTATCAGCTCCAGTGAGGTCATTGTACTATCAAATGCATGAAAAGATCAACATTTATTTGCATTAATTGCAAGGGTAATTGGTTCGTTGTGCATATCTGCTTTGCTACTTCCCCCCCGCACATACACACACACCCTTAGAAGTGATAGAAAAGTCAAAGACAGTTGCTCTACAAACACTTAGGCAATATTAGCATAGCAATGCATTTCTTTCAGAGAACTTTCATTCCAGCTCCTTCTGCAGTGGGTAGGAAACTCACACCCACCACACACCACCCCCAAGGTCTATCTGACTTCTTCACACAATGTACAGTATAATCACTCTGCACTTCTACTACAGAAGGTGGCCAACCGCGTGACTGGTAACCATAGCAGCTGCAATAACCAAAAAAAATTCCAGTGCTGAATGTATGCACAAGTCTGTTGCTTTAGCATCACTTTATTTGCCATGAACAGCATCAATGGGTATGCCTCAAAATGTCCCAGTGTTTGAGGAGGAAAGAGATGCTGTTCATTGCCGCATGCAAAACAGCATGTCTCGCACAGAAGAATGCTTTCTGTCACTCTCTTGACTTTGGTAACGTCTAGAGATATTTTTCTGGAGCTGTAATCTCAGGCGTTCAAGCTAGGATTTCTATTTCTTGTATGGGAAAGATTGGTCCTGGAGATTTTCCACGCTGGAATTGCTGGCCTTTTTCCTGTCATGTGCTGAGTGTTGCCTGCCAGGGATCGAGAAGTAATGACAAGCAATAACATCTGATTCTTTCCTAGTAAGAATGCCAAAACACAGAATCAGAATACCACTAGCTGTTTCAATGCTATTAACTATTTCAGACAGAATCAGTGAACTTGCCACAGGTGGTGCACGTGGGTAGGGAATTTCTCCCTTTACTCTCCCTAATGGTGACCTTCCAGCTGATCTGACGCTTGGGAGAACATCATCCCTTGGAGAAGGTTGCAGCAGGATAGGCCTTTCTTCCTAGACCATCCCACCTTATGGGATCTACCTCCCCAAGGACCTACGGACTCTTGTCGATCCGATACATGCAGCAGCTCTGGTCTGCCTGCTTCTCTCTCGCCGTTACTGGAGTGAGGATACCATGGATGTAATGGCACCCCAGTGCTGTAGAGCAGAGTGAAGGAGGAAGTGGAGTAAAGGCAAGAGCAAAATGAAGCCATGTAGTGTCACCGCAGGCAGTGCAGTGAGGAGCTAAGGCTGTGGTAGATAATTTGACAGAATATCCTCTTAGTTTTGGTAGCAAGTTTACTACTGTGGGCATTTAGAAGCCTGTTAGTATTATGGTGCCGGTATACCATCCACTATCAAAAGCATTCAGTTCCCGACAGTATGTCACACTTGGACATAATCCAAAGCCAGTGACAGTCTAAGACCTGTGAGTTATAAAGCCAATCCCTGCATGCTTATTTATATTAGAAAGCTCACATTTCAACCCAAAGCCCGAAAGTAAGATATACCTCAACATGCAACAAATTACAGATGACTCACGAAATCTGAGTTCAAGTCTTTTGGACACCAGCACAAAAAGTTACCACCTAAGCAGCTGCTTGGCTGCAGATTTCCTTTCTTTAAAAAAGCAGTTTCTTTAAAAAGCAGTGCCCTTAGGAACATGAGGAACCTCAGAAAATTTAGTCCTGTTATTTTCAATGCATTTTGTTTAAACAGAGGAAACACAGCAAGTACGGATTACTTATCAAGTAATCTAAAACAAAATTTAATGCTGCAAATATGGTCTTAGCAGAAATCTAGAGCGTTCAGGTAAGATCTTTGCAGGACAGACTTGTTTTGCTTTCTTATAAAACAGTGGAGACACATAAGGACACTTGGCCAACACAGAGAACAGCTGATCCACACACCTCCAGAAATAAAAGCAACAGTTTTGGTTAAGGTGCTGTAGCTATTAGTTGCAATAAATACTCATCTTTGCAGACTAGAGTAAAAAAAGCTTACCAGTTACAACATCTCCATTGGTCTGCAGTCTCCTCCACCAGTGTGAGCCATAATTTGCTCTCAGGAGACCAAGGCAGAAGTGCTCAGGAGAACATAAGGGCTGTAGCTGCCTCTTTTCTTCACAAAGGCAAAGGAAGGGCAGACGCCCTGCAAACCTCCTTCCCTGTTACACAGGGCATTGCAGGCAAAAGCAAACCAGGAACATCAGGCTGGAAGGAGCTACTGGAAGAGCCCAACAGTCAGGTTTCATAGACACCTCATTATTTAATCCCCTTCCTGGAGTGATCAGCTGAGGAGTGGTTACACCGATTGCTCATGCTGAGAGCTCCCTCAGAGGCTCACCTGAGCAACTCATTCATTAATTTCAAAACCTTCGAAGGATCTCTGTTTTAGGCAGAGCACTAGCCATACCAGAGCTTACCTAGTTTGTAAAAGCTTGGGATGATGACAACCCACACCGCTACAGATGAAAAATTCATTTTATTCTTACCACATATTTTTCATTATTTCTGTAGCATAATAATTGAACAGTAAATACCAGCATTTTTATATGACTATGACTAACTATACACAAACAAAAGATCGCTTACCTTAATTTAATACATGTTTCCATGAGTCTTTTGTGTAAGTGCTTCTGTTCCCACAGAACAACAGTCTCTCCGTTGGTTTTTCATTTTGGGGAAACAATTAACTTAGCATACCATCTTTTCTAAGAAATTTAGCCAAACCCAAGTCCCTTATTAAAATTAGATTTCCAGTCAAGAGCATTATAATTATGTCTCTTCTACCCAGACATTTTCTATTAAGGCATGACTGCCTTTATTCTGCTGTCTTCCACACAGAGCAGTAATTATTGGGACTCTCAAAAAAATAGGTAGTTTTAAGTTTTGCCTTTTATTGTAAAAGTTTATTACTATACTGATACCTGTTGAAGACCAAACTTATCTTGTAGATTTACAGACATTCTAAATATTTGTCAGTGTAAGTGGTGTCACTAAGCAGTTTTCATGCAGTGCAACTGTAGGGCAAAGTTGGTAACAGATGTGCTTACGTCAGCTCTGATAACATTCATAAACTCATTTAACAGAGACTTCATAATGTCTGCAAAATGATATTCAAAAGTAATTACTTCCCTTGCAGCATTCACTCTGTCTCGCTGTTGAATATAATCTTCACATATTGGTATATTACACATTTGGAGAGGAATTGGTGAAGTAATTGGTAGTACAGTGAGGAGTGATCATCATTTATTTTACACTACAGCCTTGCTTTAAAAGCCTGGCTTTTAAAAGGACTAGCCAAAAAAGGTAACCTACATGTTAAAAAAATGTGTGAGAGATTCAGATATTTTATAATTTGGTTGGTTATGAATAATGAGTAGGCTTTCTATTTGTAACACAGTATACGCAGCTATGGAAAATTATGGCACCGTGCCTTCCTTTAATTTGATGTTGCTGGGAAAGGCTGTGGAAGTTGGCTTAGCATCGATTTTTTAACACTCCAAAGATTCAATAGATACAGATGCACTTTTTAGAAAAGCCACAGGAAATGCCTGACTCTTCATGTGCTTGTTGCCATTGTGCAACGAAGCCTTGACAGTACAGAGCAGAGGAGCACTGCATCTGGTAACAAGTTTGGAAGATCAGACCCTCCCTTAGTTGCTGTGATCATTAAGCTGCTCTTTTACCTGTGTATCCCTTCTTCCCATACATGCTCTCTAATAAAACGTAGCAGGCTGCTAAGGGTGAAGAGCAGTGGAAGCAATTCTTGCTCTTTCATTTGTAATTGGGATAAACCACTTGTGACTGTAACTCACTCGGCGATGCAGTGACTCACGCGCATCATTCTGTTGAGTTTGACTCAACCACCAACTCTGAGCAAGACAGGCCGGCTCGAGCCCCTTTCTTCAGAGGAGAGAGCAGATCGCAGGGAAAAAAATTCCTGTCCTCTGAGAACAGAACAACAACCTGCCTAAACTCCGCCGTGATGCCTGTTCAGCACAGCTCCTCACGAGCAGGCTGTGGAGGTTTCCACGACCTTGGCAGGATTGCAGAGGTCGCCTGTTCCTTTAAATAGAGCCCTACCTGGGAATGGGGAGCGAGAGGAAGCTTTACAACGGCTGTAAAAGCATCATAGCCTTTACAAAACATTTAATAAGATTTCAGAGGGTGCTGCGGTGGTATTTTTTTTCCTAAATTTATGAACCATCAGGAAAAACAAAGTCAGAAATTACGGGTTTAGCTCTGATTCCAGTTCCCACCTATGAAAGTTAGAAAGTTGAATTCTGCTCAGCTTTCCTTTCACTTGAAGGATCAGCCTTCAATTACATACTGCTAAAAAGTTAATCGTTACTCTGTTTCTCTTTGTTCTTGATTATTAGATGTTGATTGCATTGCTTTATAGTCTCTCCTCTTCAGTTCTCCGAGTTGGATTTTCTTCCTTCTGTGGGTGTGTTCCCCCTCCCCCGCCCCATCTTTCATTGAAGGAGGATTTGCACATTGTTAATACTATTTTTGTCACATTTCTCCTTGTTCCCATTTAAAAAGTAATTTTTGCTACACGGAAACTATCTCACAAGCTGACCGGACTAAGCTGTAGTCCTTGTTCCCAGACCGTTGTTCCCATTACGCTAATCCCAGTCCCATCGCCTAGAGCAACGAGAAGGGTAGAGCTGTGGTGGTCAAGCAGGGGTTCCTGGAGCCTTTCTTCATGTCTCAGCCACTCAGGATGGTTTCAGGGCCCTGAGGGCAGTACAGGCAGCCGCCTTCCTTGGGTCTGGTCCAGAAAGGCGCAGTACACAGAATCCCCAGTCCCTGTTGCTGCACGCCAGCAGGGAAGCAGGACGAGCAAGAAGCTGAACAACCCCTCCTGAGCCAGGGAGAGGGCTCAGCTACCACCTCTCCACCAGCGGGATGTTTAGTCACAGCCCCAGCTGGCCTTGCTGTGGGTGGGCTGCAGAGCACGGAAAATTTCGGGCATCTTCTCCCTAACCTCCCTGCTCACGTAGCGAACGACAGGACGGAGCCCACAGAAGGAATCGACTCTTGTTTCCACTGTACAAGGACATAATGCGCTGCCCTGGGTTTCTCAGCAGTCAAATATTTGCCTGGTGGGCTGTCTCCAGAGCTGTTTCCAGCAGCAGGGCTAGACAGCTTCCTGCAGCCGCAGAGCTCCACTCCTCCCCTCGCCCATCCCTCCTCTCACACAACATGCCAGGGAGTATTTAAACATCCACACAGAAACTCATGTTTGAGATTTCATCCAAAATACACCCTTCTACCACCCACTCAGAGCAAACTCATTTTATTTGTTTAAGAAGAACAAAGGGCCGAGTGAGTTAACCCTGCCAAGCTTACAGCCGGGAATCCAGACTTTCACATCCCATTTATAACACCCAAACCCACCCATTCGGCTAATCCTTACACAACCACGATAAATCATCCTGTGTCAGAGGCGTCACAGGAGCCAGTGCTTTGCTTTTACCAACTTTAAAAAATAATAAAATAAAAAGAAAGAAGGAAAAACAGGCAGTGAAGTGAGGCAGAGACCCCTTTTCTTCTTTGCGTGCTGGAAAGGTGTATTCCAGCAGGTGCAGGAGATGTATAAAGCAGGATGCGTCGGATTAATAAATACACAACCTCCCCATATTAATAATTACATAGCCAAGGTATTCCAATTTAAGGAATAAAAAATAACAAAGGAACATCTTTTATGCTGTTAACTCAGGAAAAAGAAAAAATCCTTGCAGAGAAGCGTGAAAGAAAAAGCCAGGCAAGCTAGCTAGAGTTTGGGTCGTACACGCAGTTGCGCGTGCACTGTAATGCCATTGGAATAATGTTCCTGTGGCTGGCAAACCAGTACATCCCTGAGATTGGAAGCAGGGTGTGAGAGAACCACTGTGGTGGAGGGACAACTGTGGAGAGCAGTGTTTTGGGGCTGGCAGACCTGCTGCCAGCACGCTGCCGGCTGCTCTGTGGGTACCAGTCCTCACTCAACTCACTAAATCTCCACCTAGAAAGATCAATTAAAGATACTGCCGGTTCATCTCTCTGTTTAGACAATGTGCCTACAGGTATCCCTGAACTCTATTAATAATCTCCTGAACTGTTATTAATCTGTAACACTCACACACACACACATCAGTTTATGTAGCTCAGTGCTGGAAGTAGGGCTCTCTAGAGTAACAGTTTCCAAATGCAAAGGGAATAAACGTGTGCTTCCAGACCGGACGATTTATTGCAGGTTACAAAAAAATAAAGGAACGGAGGGAGAGAAATAAAATACGAGTCTGGACCAGAGTGAGCAGCGCCTCCATCTTGAATCAGCTCGCAGCCCCATCGCTCCGCAGACAGGCAGGCAGGCAGGCTTCTCGTTTCAAGGCTGCTACACAGAGAGCGTACACCATTCCCACGCAGAGATGACTAAGACCCTGACTGTTCAGTTTGCCAAGCCCCTCAAATAGGCCTAAGTAAATACACTGCTTTCCAGAACCCCCTCAAGGTCAAAGACTGCACAAAGCCTCCCTCGTTGGCCCACTGCTAGCAGTTTTCCTTCCAGGAGAAAGCTCGTATCCACTCCAATAATTTTTTGTCCAGCTAATCCTAAAACTTCAAAGGAGTTATTGATATTTACACGTCCTTGGGACCAGTTCCCTGACTGGTTCCATTTTAGCTATGATTTTTTTCCATGTGTACGGTATTTTAATGTTAATAATGCACAGAAATTGTTTACAGAAGCAAAGATGGGTGATAAGAAGAGAATTTGCAAACACGCTGCAATTGACAGTCTTTTCCGGCCTTTTTTCTTTTGTTTGGATGAGTGGGTGGGTGATGAATATGAAGGAAAAAGAAAATAACTTGCAGGTTTATGTCAGCAGCTGAAGTCCGTGCGGTTACAGCTACCCTGCTACCAGCCCTTGCTGTGTTTGCCGATGCCGTGCCTGCACTTCTAACCGCGCTCTAGGTATCATCTTTAATCACTTTGCAGCAAATTGGTTTCAAATCCACGTTTTTTCAACTGTACACATGGAAAAGCGGGACTAGTTCTCATTCCTGCACTGCTGATTGCTTCCAGCTCCCTGCCCATCTGCTTGGCTTCTGGCCCGAGTAGGTTAGAGCACAGCCTGTGCCTGCGGGTCCCTTCTTCGTCCCCGGGTGCACCACAGCTCTAAGATTCTGCTGTAGCGATGAGCTCCTGATTGTCACCAGACAGGTTTGCCAGCATGTAGGGTCATAGGGTACCCCAGGTTCAAAGCTGGGAAGCACATCCTCATGAAGAGAGCTTTCCAGCATCACATTCCCACCGTGGGATGGATGCTAGCACAGGAGCCTGAATTTAAATCTGACCTAAACTTGCCTGGTGTTTAGCGATGCTTGTAGGTGGGAATTTGGCGTAGTCCATTAGGGAGACAGGATGCACTTTCTTACGAAGAGGGGAACATCCCGAAAGCCTAAACAGCAGGAATGCAAGGTTGTCTTAAAATTTCTGGTAAATTCATTTTTGTACCGGAAGAAATACACAAATTCATTTCTCCTGAAGGAAAGTATCTGTTAACATTGCACATTTAGTTCTTACCCTCTCTCCCATGGGAGGAAATGCGGTGTTTCTTTTTTCCCCTCATCCAGAGGATATCTTCATTATGTTCTACTAAGAGCTCAGCATTACACGAGGACATTGCTAATGAATGCCTCCAGGCTTCAAAGGGCAGATTCTCAAGAGCTCTATGATTAAATATAATAATTTGCAGTTCTGCAGTACCTTCCATCTGAAGATCTCATCTGTTTGTACAGATTCCTGTGAATTAAGCTCAGTCTCTCACAAGCGAGATATTTCTGAGAAATACGGAATACCCTGGTAGCAAGACACGTTCCCAAGAGGACAGAGACAGAGCTTTGAGCACTTCTGACTGGGGTGCGAATTGAACCCAGGCGCCCAGCATTCTGGGCAGGTCCTCTCCGCAGTGGTGTGCACTGATGGGGGAAAGGAGATATCCCACCTCGCCTTCAGGCAGTTTGGAAAAGGGTGACCTCTTCTCAGCCCTTTCAGAGAAGGCTGTAGATAGTGGATCCCGAAAAGATGAATGTGCCTCCTGGTAGACTACCACAGAGCTGGACTTAAGGCTCACCTACCCTCAGCGCTTTGTGGCTGGTCCATCACAAGCTCAATATGGGAAGCTCCGTGCTATGGTTTGTTCAGGTCCCATTAAGAAGGAGATTTAACTCTGTCCTTTGCACTGTATGTTGGACCCTGGTGCCTAACACAGGGCTCTAGATTTTATGCAGTCTGTTTGATCTCATTTTCCATGATGAAATAATTCAAGAAACGTTACAGAATGGCCTCACAAGGTCTGTTTCTTCTCTTTCTTTTGTGTCTCCTCTTCCAGTCAGTGCTTCTCCACCTGCAGCAAAGGTGATTATTGGCAAAATATTTCCAGACAAGAATGAACACACTTTTATTCTGTTTAATGGGACCAGTAAAAGTTAGTAGGTTCAACCCCCCCCCCATGATCTCTGATTATTCTAGCTGCCTTTGTTTCAAGAGTCAAAACTGAGAATACGTTTAGAACTCAAATCCTCAAAGTAATAATATGAAATGACGCTATACCATTAGACCGAAAGTTTCACTGCCAAATGTCTCAATTAAAGATCTAAAGCCCCCTATATCAAGTAGACTTCTCATGCAAGTTTTTGTTAGTTAGATGGTTTTAGTAGCAGTGAGGTCATGTGTCAAGTGGATGCACGTTCATGTTGCCAAGTTCAGATCCCTGTTTGTTCAGAGTGTTAACTGTTTTAGTTTTAGCTGTTTTGAACAGGAAATCCCACTGATCTGCAGGTTGTGGAAAAGTCCAGAGAAGCAGAATTACGGTAATTAGCAGGTTAGCTTAATCAACACCGAGTTGTTAAGCAATACAATGAGTCAGTAAAATATACATCACTCTTGAAGGCTTCTTCTGCGTTTTTTCCTAGCACCATTTGATATACACTAGAGGAAAAATAACAAAATTTCTTTCGGCAAGATGGGAAGAGAAACACATGGTCGAGGCAGGGCAGCTGATGAAATCCTGCCGGAGGGGGAGGTCTGAGACACGTCCGCATCCAAGCAGCTGGAGGGAAATGCATTCGCCCAGCCAATGAGAAAGACTATCCAAAGGTCAGGGGGTAGCTAAGCAACAGAAAGGAAAAATTCTCCATCACTTCCAGCTGGAAATAAAGCAAAAAAATAATATTTCTGGGATTTATTAGCAGTGCTGTCCAGTGGGTAGGGAACAGAGCTATGGGAGCAGGCGGTGTCTAGTTTTCCTCTTTTTGCAGAGTTGCTATGTGACATTAGGCAAACGGACTACTTTGTACCTCAGTTTCCCCACCTAAAAATGTATATGGTATGCCTTAATGTATATAATACGCCTTACCACCATAGGAGGGGTGGGAAGTCTACATTTCTACGCTGCTTTAAGACCCTCAGGTAAAAGAAGCTGCAGAAGCTGAGACTAATATAATTATTTTCTGTTTATTTCTAATAGGTAGACACACAGTAGGAACCATTTTGACATGTGTTAGTGTAGGTGGAAATGACTCATTTGGCTGCACTGGAAGCTAGCTGCTGTAGACTGGTTGCTGCTGCAGTCCTAAATAAATCCCATAAGACAGATCTTGAAAAATAAAGTGAATCTTGCCACTCTGTTACTAATTACCTTATTATATTTAACATGTGTATGTATGAGCACATGTCTTAATTTTTACACATGTGAACACACATCCACTTCCTATAGTGTATTCATTCTTTAAACTCCTTGTATAATGAACAACTAATGCCAAAGAGGGACCCAATGCTTTTATCCCCACTGTACTTACCAATACCATAAGATGACCTAGAAAATACCATATGGAAATTTCCTGAGCATTGCCCACAAGCTTTTCAAGAGATCTGTTATATCCAGAAGGGGTTTTAGCAACAAACGTATTGTAACAGTGTGGACGAAAATGTAAGTGACAAAACTGAGGCTCAGACGAAGACCAGCAAAGCTAAGGAGTTAAGATCAGAGTTTAATTCCTAATTCCATCAGGGATTCTCTGGCTTCCTGAGGGAGATGGGAGAGCTACAAACCACTGCTGGGCCAGGTCCCAGCTGGGATGAGCTCCTGCGAATGGCTGTACCCAGCAAAAAGCTCCTGCCAGCTGCTCCTCAGGGCATCTCCACTTCCTTACCTCTGCACAGTGTTCGTGCATACTCCCTGCAAAGCAGCTATCAAGTACTCACATCTTTAGATCTGCATCTTTCTCTTTAGGGTAGCGTAGAGTCTGCAACTTGTCTTCCCGGGCAGCCAGAGAAGGGTAAGTACTAATCCGTAGTCACCATTTCTTTCCATTGCAATGGGGATGCGCATCACCATTTCAAAAAAGTGGATGTAAGCTACTTACAACATTTCCTTCTGGCCTTGGCAGCTCCCATCCACCACAGCACCATAGGAGAGATACAACATATATGGCAGTACACGGCAAAGAGGAGGCTCTTTTACGGGCTACCTCCACTGGGCTCCATCCAGGTTCCCAGCCCGGGGGTGCCCCGCAGACACCCGAGCGCGGCGGCAGGGTGTGTGATCTCCCCATGTGTCCCTGCCTGGGAAGGAGACATGGGTGTCCTGCAGGGTCGGGGACACCCCCAGCCCCTCCGGCCGGGCAATGCAGGGGCAGCTGCCCGCAGCTGAGAGGAGCGAATCGTGCCCCTGCCCACCTCGGGGGACGAGCAGAAAAGGGCACGTCAGCCCGCTTGGTTTCTGTTCACATCCCAGGCACACGTCTTCTCCTGCCCGCTCCCACACGCCGGTATGCAGATATTAAAGCAACTGCTAAGAGGCAGCTAGTCAGAGATCCACTGATTTATGTCACGCTTAACGTTGGCAGAAGCACACTTGGAGGTGGAGGCAAGAACATTTCAGTGGCAGCATTTCAACGCCAGATTTAAAACTCAGGGCCTAATGTTTCTGTAAATTAAAATGACCTAATCAGTCAATGGGCTAGGCGAGTTTCCCAGCTCAGAAATGACGATGAAGGCCAGAGTTAGGTGGCTGATCGTGTTCACAAATCTCCCCTCGCTGAACGTCAGTGCGGTAAAATACTGAGAAGTGCCTGCAGATAAAGCTGCTAAACCTCGCTCCAAGCTACCTCCTGCCACAGATCCCAGGGGAGTTCGCTAAACAGACCTTCTGCCGTTGTCCTTGCCAGGAAGGGAAATTAATACTGTTAACTGTAAGCCTGTAGTTACTTTATCCGTTTCACACTCACCCGCTTCCATAGCCCTTTGCGCCTCCCATCAGTTTCACCTGCCTTGGGAAGGAGCTCCGAGGCTCTCCCAAGCTACAGAGTTGGGATTATGTTCATAGTTTGAACTTACCATGAACATTTTTGCAGTTTCAGGCCCCACAGTTTCTAGAGGTCACTTACTCAACATGCCTAGAAACACAGGGCAGCATTTTCAGAGGCACCTAATTTCCAGCTCGGTTGACGGAAAGCACTCATTTCTTATAACTCACCCTTTAGCTCCTTCTTACGACTCATTTCTTACAAAAAGTCTTGCTCTAAGCTTTCGAATCCCAAACATCTTGGGAGAAGAGGAATGGATGAACAAAACGGGTTTCTCAGACCCACCCTAAAGGCAAGGATGCAATGGCAAAACCCACAGAGTTTGAATGCTCCGTGAACTGAAGAACCGCTCCGCAGAAAGCCCGTGACCGACTGCTCTACATAACTACATTCCCAAATATTTTCTGTAGCCGATAGGTCACTCCCATTTTGGCATATGAAGTAATCTGACCCACCCTGCAGTGTGTGAGTGGGGGGCAGCTGGGCATGTGAGTGTGTGACTTGCTAAAATAAGACATAAGCCTTGAAAACAGCTTAATATAATCTTTCAGGGGGTCGGTCAAGCCTTCTACGGGAGACTCTTATTTTTCCCTTGCATCTGGCCAGGACTGTGCTGTTACTAATGATATAAAAAGATCCCTTCCTTCATTGATGTGTCCTTGTGGTAAGCACCCAGATAGATGAGATTTCAGGCAGCGGCACTGTTTCCCCAGCCTACATTTGCTTTTTCTTCTCCGGAAAGATACATGAGGAGGATCAGGGAGGAGAAAGTGCTTTTCATTCTGATGATTTGGGAGGGATAAAGAGAGGAACAATTTAGAAACAAAACTATCCCCAGCTGGAAAGCAGAGGTTTGTCCTGAGAAAAGGCAATGTGAAGAGAAATTGCTAAACTTCTGCTGAAAATAATGGAAAACACCTGCAATGTAGCTCCCTAAGGAGGCTAATTAAGTGAGAAAGATTGGTGCTTATTGGAACTTACAGACTCTCAGCAAAATTTAAAGTATTATCTCTCACATGACTTATTTGTCTGCTATTTTAGGGAAACATATTTTTCCTTTGTTATACTGATTAGATGACAAGATTGATTGACTTCCTATGTTACTTTGAGTGAATCACACATATCTATATCCTCCAAAATAGGCACGTGCTAAATTATTTACACTTTCTGCACATCAGTGCCCAAAAAGCCCGTTCCTGTGTTTGGGTATGTGTCCAGCCTGCTGCAGGAGCAGGACTGTGTGCTCACAGGTGGTCTCTTTTATTGCACAAATAAGAAATGTGCAATCATTATAACCCTTTTTTTAAAAAAAAAAATTAGGCCACATACTTTAATTTTCCCCTTGTCTAAAATGGTGGTATTTACCTATCTCACAGGCTGTTCGAATCATTTCAAGGATATGCAGGATGCTTTGCAAATACAGAAAATGACAGTCCTGGCCCTGGTGGTGTAATATAGACAGAATTAAAATACATAATGGAGAAGAGAAAAAGGACAAATATACAAGCAAGCAGAGTAATCACATTGCTAATACATACCTAACTGGCTTGTTTTGTAGAGTTTGAAACATTTATTTGACAAGACTTTAGTTCACTGTACTACTGTATTAGCTGATGCTTTCCTTGCCCCTGCAATCCGTGGCAATGTGCCTAGAACATACGGTACATGATGAATGAGATGAGGGACTGGCTGGTGTCACCGTTAGAGGCAGAAGAACATCAGGCTGCATGAATAGATACTGTCCCAATCTGTGACACTGAATTTGTATGTGAAGTTGGTTAAGTCATTCAAACTTTCCAGAGATGGTCAGTAGTTACGTGTTCATTGTTTTCCAGGTGCCTGACTTGAGGCTTTGAAATTGCAGCAGGTACTGAAGAACTAAAGGCAAAGCAAGCTGGAGCTAGAGCATGTGAAGTGCTGTGTGTCCCCGAGGGCTGTGAAACACGAAGTCCCACTCGAATATGGACACTTGAAATCGGTGACTTCTCTTCAGCTTCTGCTCTCCATTCCTCAGCTCTGCATTCATGAAACACAGCTCTGCATTCATGAAATACAGGCAGTGCGCTGCCGCCTCAGAGGGAAGAGAGAAAACAGATGAGTTAGTATTTGTGAGGCACACAGTTACTATAGCGATAAGCAGCACAGAAAAACTCATGAGAAAAGTAATTGCCTTCAACGCGGAGAGTATGCAGTCAATAAGGCATGGAGACACACTCAAGAACAACGAAGGGAAAAAATACTGAGCAGCTGCTCATTAAGTGAGCACCATCCATCTTGCACGCTGGGTGAGGCAAGGGTCCCATGGAGTGCTATGTGATCATAAAATTAACGGTGGTCTTTTAACACAGGCATACAGGCAATCTTAACCCTGGCATTTCCAGACTTTGAAGGCCTGACTTTGAAATCTTTTTGGTGAGGGCAGAGAGGGTGCAGTATATAGTTATCCAGATTATAAAAGTAGTTCTGTGTTGTAGCATCAAGCTGAGACATGTCAGCTGGGACACTTAGGTGCCTTGCACAGACCTCTCTTACTTGGACCAAGGAAAGAACTGACTGCAACAGCAATCCCTCACCCTTGCGATGTGGAGCAATGGGAAGGTACAGAAACCTTGGCTTTCTTGGGGGAGGGTGATAACTTACAGAAAAAGATTCTTCACCCAGTTTGTGGTTTGTTTTTTTTCCCTCTGCCCCTCTTTCCAAACTGTCTGTGCTCTTCCTCATCTCCATCTCCTTGCCCAGATTTCCCTCTGACTTTATGTGTGTTCCTGTTGTCAGCTTCACCCCCAGGTTCTGGCTAACACCCAGTTTCCCATCTAGGGCACCTTGTACAATTTTGTTAGTCATCCCAGCTGGTTTCTTAGTTGCCTCTCCGAAACAATGTGAGCTCTGCCTCTGAGTCTTGGCTTCTTGTAAGCTCTGTCTTCCTAGCTCCTAATACTTGCTATCTTTGCCAAGTCAGCTTCAGATTCCTCTTCCCCATCTCCTCCTCTGATTCAGTTTTCATGACCACCCATTAGTTTCTATTTTCAGAAAATGGAGATTCTCCTAAGAAGCCAATTGTAGCAATTCTGGCTAACAAAAATACTCAGTATTGCAAGATGAATTAAAAGTCACATGTACTGGCAGCACTGCAAACTTTGACAAACGTATTTTTACATGCTAAAAATACACAAATAAGTCCTGAGATCAACTCCTGTCACAGGGTGTTGTTGCAAGTGCTGCATTATGGCAGTTTTCTGTGATTTTTTGGTAGGCTGTTTTGCATATCCTAAATGTGAGGAAAATCACTGCAGCCACTCAAGTAACTAGTTCTATGTGACTTTCCTTAAACATTTACAGTTTCAAGGAATAAAAGAAGAGTGCTTTATTAAAAACTGTGGACAACATAGCTACTTCTGTTTTTGTGTTTCCTGATGAAGAGTGTTGCCTAACACTCCCTCACTTGGTTCCTAAGAGCAGTCTGGTAGTGAGGTGAAAGGGGAAATATTGTCCTTGTGACCCAAGCCTTCCTTCCACCTTCAGGATAAGGACCTAAGAAGGTGAGGGTAGCCAGACTGGGGGCCAGAAAAGGCCAGTCTCTCAGGGCCAGTAAGGGATGCTTAGGTCAGGGCAAGTATAGGGTTCTTCTATCCCCAGGATACTCTCTAGCAAACTGCAGCTTAAGGACTTCTTGAACTTTGCTGTACCTGCACCCACTGAACTGCCCGTGACAGACCTTTTTACCACAAATATAGCCAAGAAGTTGTTTTTTGTTTGTTTGGGGGTTTTGGAGCTGGTTTTTTGTGGGCTTTTTTCTTTGTTTTGTTTTGTTTTTTTTTTTTTTTTAATATGCATATTCTTCTAGATTCCACGGCAAACCAGAACTCACAGCCACAAACTAATGTGCTGTGGGAGAAAGCACTGCCCTCTGCACTTTTTGTATGTGCAGACTGGCTTGATGCACCAGTGTGCATGTTAAGTGAATACAAAATTGTAAACACTCGAGAGGATCGGGGGAAGAGGGATGCAGGGACCATGATCTCACCCGGCTCTCCCGTATTATCACTGGCATTCTGCTACCAACAGATAGGCAGCAAGTCTTGGGTCTTCTAGCCTCAGTTCTACCACCTTTTTACTAGGAATTGCTAATCATCGGGGTACTTTTTCTAGTCTGTGACTCATGGCTTTGTGTAGTCTCCAGGTCTCTGTCCATCCTGATTCCCCCATGATCTTACATTGATCTTTCTTTCCTAGTCCCAGAATTGTTACAGTTACTGGCTGGACACCGACCTGAAGAACAGTGAGGACGCCCACCGTACTGACGGCGTAGTTCATTACAGCAAAAGAACAGAGAAGAAAGGGTGCTTGTGAGTACAGAAACGATCTTCTGCGAATGCTTCCAGATTTATTTACATCCAGCACATCCAATCTGATGCCCTAGTCAGGGTGTTGGAGGAGCAACCTCCAGAGTTTCATGTAACCATTCCAGCTGCCAAATTCATTTTTGCAGTTTACAGCTAACAATCAATCATACGCTACTCAGTTGTTAACTTCTTTTGTTTAGATCATTTGGATAATTAAAGTACCCCGAATTCCATGGTGTCAGCGGGTCTCAAACAGACCTCCTGCTGGCTCTGCAGTCTCTTTCAGAGATCGGAATATAAAGCAATGAATAATGCTAGAAGAAGGAGTCCAAGTAACTAATATTTTATGTTTCATGTTTCCTAATGACAAGGTCATATAGTCAGCAGTGTGATCAATGCAAATACAATATGCTTTTGGAAAAAGGCCAATGTCTGCCTGTGGAAAGGGCAATCAAGGGAACTGTTTCGTAATAATGCACTTTATGGGTAGAGAGCAGAGATCCCAAAGATCATTACCAAAAGGAGCAAAAGACCAGTGACTCGAGTTGCCAAGTTAAAAAACCAAGTCAATGGCAAGTCCCAGGATATGCAGAGGTGAGCATGATGTCCTATCCTTTGAACACACATCTCTCTCTCATGCATACTACATTTATGTCAGCATCATTTTGTTATGGCTCAAAAAAACTATCCTCAGCAAATATCTAGCGCTAACAACTGTTCTGCATTTAGTTTACATGGCCGTGATAAGCCTCGCCAATCATTGCTATCTCTGCTAAGATGCGGGCAAAAAAAAAAAAATTAAAACATCCACAGATGTTAAATTGTGTCAGCTTGCCTAACCATTTGAAGTAATTCTGCAGACTATTTTTTACTAAGTCTACAAGAACTACACCATTTCTTCCTATTGCTTGTTCTTTGCTTATTGTGTATATTGCATCTTTGAAAATCACAGATAACACACAAATGCTGCAGCAGCACATGTGACACGCTCAGCAAGCAACCTCCCTACTTTTCTCAGTCCCCTCTGTGGCTTTTCATGATTATGAGAATGAGTAGGATGCTTCTCTTTTTCATCAGGAGTCTGTCCATGTTAAGAAGGTTTTGAAAGCAGATAAGATTCACTTTTTCAAGACGTAGATAAGGTGAGAGCAGTTGATGACAAAGGTAAAGCTAGGGAAGCATAAAGCAAGGTTGCAGTGGAAAGTAAGAAGCTAGAGAAAGATGGACTGCAAAGTCCAGCAGAGCTCTGGGAAACCCCTGGAAGCAAATTAAGAATTTTTGATCATTTATAAGACTGAGCAAAGGCACGTCAATGGAACAGGTTAGGGTGTTTTTTGACTCTTGGATCGGCATTAATAAGAATACGCCATCTCAGTACTTGGCTCCTTTTTTCTGTCCTTATGGCACACAGGACCGACAGAGAATTAGAGGAAGCAGCAGCACTGCCCCCACGCTCCAGCGGGACAGAGCTCAAGTTTAATGTGCTCTAGTGACCCTAAAATAGGGGTTCAATATAAAGGCATAGTAGCGTTTGTGAGTAAATGAAACTGCCCATGGAGACAATATTTGTCATCACATCTGCACACTCCTGGCTCTACCGCTGTCCACAGGCCACTGGAGTGCAGTTATACATTTGCACACCGCAGCAATCGATACGCTCGCTCTCTAAGGGTAGGCCCAAAAGTCCAGCAATTTTACAGCCTTGTTGGCCTCAGTGCCAACCAGCTGTGTGCCTGTGCCACGCGGGCTCCTGGGTGAGCTGGTGCCACCTCCCAGCAAAGCCACAGCAGTTACTGCTGCTCTTGCTACAGGGAACCGGCAGCAAGCAGCAGGGGCAACATCTCCCACCAGATCTCCATCCATCCAGGGCTTTTGGGAAGGGCTCAGCTTCACCTGTTTGCTTGGTCACCTGCAAAAGCATCGCCATTGAGATGCCTGGACCGTTTTCACATCACTGTGGTTCAGCTGTGGGCAGGCTGCTCACCAGTCATTCACCTCTTCTCAGGACTTCAGTGAGAGAGGTTGTCACAAAAAAAGGATTATGTGCTGCTTGCAGTGTCTCACGAGTGTGCCCACAAGACACTGTTCTCTGCTCTGTGTAGTTCCCAAGTGATGAAGTAGTTATGGGTATCTACAAGCAACAGGCAAAGCTGTTACAGACCTTGGAAAGGAAGCTGAGGATCAGAGAGAAAAGAACCACTGGTGTTTTGGTTTGCATGGTTGTTTTAAGGTGAGTTCTGGTGTCATGTGGTTTCAGTTGGGTTGAATACAAAATCTGCATTCTTTGCCCTCAGACTTGTGAGGATAGACTAGGTAACTGTGAATTCTAAAAGCTCATGTGCGGAAATTAAATGCACATAATTCCCCTCTCTTTTCAAAGTCTTTCCTTTCTTTTTTGTTGTCTTGTTTTAAAATGTTTGGATTTGCCACTGCTGAAACTTATGCTCACTGGACTTTTCCCCTACATGCCGGAAGGCTAAACTAACCACCCAGTGAGCTGGAAATGGAGGCAAAGGCCATAACTAATGCCAGAAAGGTAAATCATTGTGACAGTAATAGTTTGTGGTCAAGATGCAGTGCTCAACTTGAATGGGAAAAAAGAGGATGCAAAAAAGCTCTTCCTTTGATTAAGTGCTGGATGAAGAAGCTTGGAACTAATGAAGAGTTGATTTTAAATACAAAAACTGAGGTTTGAGTTCAATTTTCTGTTTGATTCTCTTCACTTTTTTTTCTGGAAAGCCAATTTCCAGTCTTTAGCTCCGACATTACTAGTTGCCTTTTCCTGCATTATATGCTCTTTCACATAATTTCTTTTTCATATGGCTGTCTTCCTTCAGCTGTCTGCAAGCTTCAAAGCTGCTGAGCCTGGTTCTCACATCCCCATGCACAATGCAAGGCTCATATGCATCTCATAAAGTGACATTGCAAGCATGCATCGTTCACTTTGGGCAGTTACAGAAAGAAGACAGGAGGAGAGGGTGGTGGACCAGATTGGTCTACAGTATATTTACATGCGTTTATAAATGTCTAAAGGAAACATGGGAATGCCTTTGACCAGCCAACCATCAAGAGGCAGAAAAGCACCAAGAGAAAGGTCTGCGTATGGAAACACAGTATAGCCATTGAACACAAAGGTTAAATAGCCAGTGCTGATCCTTCCTGGCCAACAGAAAAACAAAGAGCTCAACAAAGAATACCCTTGCTCTAATAACAGTATCCAGTCCTTTGTTAGCAATGGAGACGTATGAGGAAAGTGAAATAGGAGAAGCTTTGAGACACATGTGACTCTGTAGAATTAAAAAACCCAAACAATTCCTATTTTCCTTGTGTAGCATGAAGGTCACCCTCCAAAGCCAGAGGGGTTTCATGATGTTAGTGCACATTCTCACTGTGAATGACTAACGTATGGAGCATCATGTTCACCAGTGTCTAGCAAATTGCCATGCAGGGCCCAATCCAGTAGGAACTCCACCCATCATGTGGAGAAAGGCCATTTCAACACTTGTGAATTCCACACCTGCAGTAAACAAGACAGAGGCCTTATACACACCTGGGATGTAAAAGCTGGACTGTAAGAACCGGTCTGTATGTATGTAAGGAGGTTGCAAAGCAAGCAGTGCTCAGATTAGCCCCATAGCTAGGAAAAAGGCAGAACAGGCATGCTTGCATGCAATGCACCCAGGCACTGACATGCAAGTCTGGAGGGCTTGCAGCATTTGCTAGTATCCTTGGAGTGGCAGATTTTTCATTTTTCTCTGGGAGACATCAGCAGGGACAAGAATTTTTGAAGATTTCCCACCACGGTAAACTATTAAATACTTGTTTGGTTGGAGCTGTCAGCATCAGGGAAGAACAATTCAGCCAGGGTGCTTGGCACATAACGCATGAAGCAGCTGATAACCTTGAAACTGGGGCCCTGGAGGCAGCCCTGCCTCCCGAATTAAAGCGTTCCCACAGGATGGAGGTCGGATTGAGCACAGGGAGGAGGACTGGCAGCGTTACCGAGAAGGAGTAGGGTAAAAAGGCTCAGGCAGGGCAAAGCAAGGCTTTGCAGGGAGTAACTGCAGAAGGCGAGGGGTCTGGCCCCTGGGAGCTCACCACCACTCGAGGGCAGAGGAGAGGGAGGCAGTGGGGGGGGTCTGCATTAAGGAAAGACCAGAGAAAAATGAGTTCCTGCAGGTTCAGCCACGCAGCTGCTGAAGTTACAGGAAGTTTAGTGAGCAACATGGTTGAAATTCAATGCTGAATTGGCACTGTGTGCGCCTCTGGCCTGGGTTTTTCTTGTAGCCGTTGGCCATGTTTCTGTCCTCTCAAGCCTTCCCCCTCCGTGTGCCTGCGTGGAACAGATCAGCTTCTCCTCCTGCAGGTTTCGTGGGAAGCCTGGTGCAGAGATCTCTTTGCCAGGCCTACCGAACCTCAAGTTACTGCTACTAGGCCAAGGCATCCTTTTTTTTTGGTGGAAAAATCCATCAAAGAGGGCCAGGAAAACTGTGTGGTTTCTGCAATAGCTTTCTGTCTCACAATTTGGAACCATTCTCCCTCTCCTGAGGCTCACATGCCAGGTTTTCAGCAGAGCGGGATTGCCACGAATTCTGCTTCTGGCTGCTACCTTTTTGGAGGATCATTTTAAGAGGAAAAACAAGTTGATATTTATTTGAAGCAGATTCCCAGGTGGTGTCCACAAACAGGAGCCCATAGTTAGGGCCCCAGTCACCATGGCTTCTTTCTTTCTCTGGATCCCTTATGCTGCCTAGAGGGGCAAATAAAAGGAGGGAGAGCTGCAGGAAGGTGGCTGAAGTTCAGGTCTCAGAGACTTAAAAATTCCTCGTTTCAAGTTGTGCCTAACAATTTTGCATCCATTCGGAGTCTGGACCTTTCCTGGTGAGTGTTATTTTTCCACAATGCTGAAAAAAAAAGCGTGACTTTACAAAAGAGCTTCAGAAAGGTTGTAAAGCTTTTTTTTTTTCACCCTTTACCCCATTTGAAAAACAGCAGCCACCAGGACAAAAGCTAATTCAGTCTTCAGGAGCATCCATATATCCCCTGATAGATTTTTCAGGGATTTTTGTGCTGTTTTGATAGGCAAACAGCTGCATTTTTGTGCTATTAGTCCTGGAGTATATATAGCAACACAGACACGCACCATACACCGTGAAAATGTTTCTGTCTCCTCAGGAAGAGGACTGAGATCAAAGCCGAAGGTGCTGTTTTACTGCTATATAATATCCCGGTGCACCCGCAGCAGCCGCGTGCAGCTCAGGTCTCCGCACCTCAGGAAGGATCTAGCAGGGTTAGAGAAGGGCAACTGAAACTAAAACAGCTGAGAGGATGGAGAAGCTGCCATATGAAAAGAAACTAAAAAGGGCTAGTACTCCCATGTTAGGAGAGAAGACTGAGGCTGAATATGATCAAGGGTTATAAAACCACAGAGACAGTAGATAAAACAAATATGGAGATGTTCACGAAACCTCACAGTACAAGAAATTGAGGGTGAGAGCACTCAATGAATCTAGTAGGAGACCCATTTAGAACAGATTTTTAAAAGTCCATCTTTACACAAAGGGTGGTGAACTTCTGGACCTTCTGGCCCCAGGAGGGTGTGGAGTCAGATACCATCAGCAGGTTCAAAAAATCTTGAGACAAAGTAATGGACAACAGGTTCATACATGGATACTGAAAGGTATACACAGGAATATACCCTCTAGCACCCCAAATATAATAGCTGTGATTGCTGGTAAAGCTCCAAGGGGAGTGAACTACAGAAAGTGGCCGGGTTCACACACTCTCCCTGAACAGGATCTCCTGCCCATTGCCAGAGACCAGACAGTGGGCTAGGTGGGTCACTGGTCTGACCCAGCAGGGCATTTCCCATGTCCTATGTTACCCTGGAAAAAAAAAAAACCAAACTAAAAAACATACATATATATATATGCTGTGTACCACAGGATCTCCATACTATCCAGTCAGTGGCCTGCCCGTTGAGATGTTCACCAGAAAAGACAAAAGTCATGTTGATTTCTGTCCTTCTGGAACAGGAAGAAGACAATTTAATAATAAATAATTGCCACAGCCAAGGCTACCTGAA
Source organism: Pluvialis apricaria (assembly GCA_017639485.1). NCBI lineage: Eukaryota > Metazoa > Chordata > Aves > Charadriiformes > Charadriidae > Pluvialis > Pluvialis apricaria. The sequence goes on along the minus strand of CM030012.1, from coordinate 40,702,101 downwards.
TTTTGACAGGTGTCCTATAAATGAGATTGGATATTTTATTGCCAGTCCCCTTAAGGCTTCTAAGCTTCCCCCTCGAATATATTTATTTTTAATTCTTTTCCAACAAATAACGACATTAATAGATTTTAGCAAATGCCTTAACTAGTCTCCATTCTCAATGGGAAAATTACATGAATTAAAAATCAAGGCTTTTATAGGAAAGGAAAGAAATAAGTGATATTAGGTTACTGAGTAAAAAGGGATCCTTCACCAGTCAGACCTCGGCTGAAAGGCTGCAATTATGCAAGGTGGGGCTCTTGAAAGGTCTCAGAGGAAGACATGCCATTCTCACCACAAAAATATGCTTCCAGCAAACAAATTAAAGCCTCTGTGTTGCTGTTGCTGCACAGAAAGGGAAATAAGTGGAAGTCCTTTGGGGGTATTGATGAGAAAAATTAAAAATAAAAAAAACCACCACCAAAGCAGATGCCCTTGGAGATACTTGTAGGCCAAACCCACAATCTCTATGAAGGAGCAAAATGAAAAACAGGAAAGAGTGAATCAGCAAGCCCCTGGGCCCATTGCTCTGCTGTTGAAGCAGTATCTAATCATGCAGGCTGTACAGCTGGAGTGCATCCTCACTGGTTGACACATCTCTAGTCTGGATATTTTATTAGTTTACTACATCCTTTCTAACCACCTTCACAGCAGAAATGTGGGTTCCAAGTTGCTCTTACTCACTTGAGACACCCCACTGACTTGGGAGGGTACAGGCTGGTGCTTCCAATGGCATGCTGGAGGGCAGGAGCTTGTCATTGTTACTTGTCTATAAAATGTCGTTCTTTGTTGTCATGGTATTTTACCAGTTGTACGAGTAATTAGCTCCCTGTAGACATGATATTGCCAACCCCAGCAATCTTTAATGGCTTAATTATCACAGTCTTAAAACAAGAAGCATTGTGTTCTTTGCTGTCTGAGCCATTGTGTCTCGCCTTCGCTCTTGTCCACCTTCAAAAAACTTGGAAACAAGCAATAAAGCTGAGGGGCTCACCGCATCAATTCTTTGTGGAACTGCAGTTTTAAGGAAAGCCACCAAACGCTGTGCATCTTGATACACATCTTAGCAAAAGAAACTGTCATTATAAGCATGCATTCAGCCATCTCCTCCAAAACTTACTTATGGTCAACCTATTTGCAGCTGGTAGGAGTCCTCTTTCATCCCTCTGTGACTTGCCTCCTGTTCCTCAGTCCTAAGAGTCAGCCCAGATCTTAAAGTCTTGTCCAAATCCTCTGCAGGGACACAGGTTTCACCATTACAGCCTTTAGGCTGTAAATCACACTCACAGTGTGATTTAGAAGCCTGAACCTTTCTGACTTTCAATGTAAAAGTGATATTCTGTGGCAGATTTAATGGAAACAGAAGAAAACGTAAACTTTTGGATCAAAATCAGAAAGAAGCATGAGTACATCCTGTACCTTACGAACAAGCAATGCTTTCAGAAATATGGGCTGCATTCAGTTCTTTATTGCTGCCTGTCCCTTCCTAGGTAATACAGCTCTACACATTTAGCAAGGCTTTACTGTGACATATCTATATGCTTTGTTGTTATAGAGATGTCTGTAAAATACTCCCCCCAAATTATTTTTAGCTCGCTATCAGCATGTTCATTCCAAGCAGATTGGAACACAGCCACCTACTTCATAAACAAATCAAAACAAAGAAAGGGGGAAAAAACCAAACCCTGAGTCATACCCTTGTCCTCCTGACAACATTGAATCCAACGTTACGCACTACTGCCTTAGTAAGGGGTAAAAGTAGTTAATCTGTCTTTGGACTAGGTAGCATGAAGCTGATTTGCTGACCAGTTTATTCACAGCCCAGCAGAGAATCAGTCGCAGATAAAACGAATAGACCCCTCACCTCTCTAATAAGCTCAAATGTCTTCTATCTATTGCAGATAATTCATCTCTGTCTGCTGTAAAGTACACGTCACCTGTACCCCACTCAGGAGCAGTAAACACTTACTCATTGTAATGAAGAGGATTGCCTCTGGCAGATTAATTGCTCTGACTCTCCTCCTCTCTAGGTAAAACATGGTTTCCCAGTTTTTTATGGAGGTGTTGTTTCAGTACTTCATCCAAACACTTGGCAGAGGGGCAAGTGCCCTAGACACTCCTTAAAACTCTGAGACCAAGCTCCTCCTTTTATTTAGTATTTTTGTAGGCTTGGGTTAAATAAATGAAGTGCTTCACAGAGCTATGGTTTCAAGGAATCCTCTCTGTGATTTATTTATTTTTTTATTTTATTTTATTTTATTTTTTTTTTAGATTTTGTTTAATTTCCTCGGTTGTGTTTTTTTTTTTCTTGGTCAAACCAGCTATGTAACACAAACCTTTCATGAAGATATTCCTGCTCCTGGCTGCTGTACTTCAGCAAAGTCCTCCCAGTGGAGGCAGCTTGAGTTGCTTATGGTCATATTACTGACCTTGAGTGAGCCTGGCACCCCTGACAGCAGAAACACTGCATGGTCCATACCAGCCCTGCCCTTACTTTCATGCTATACCAGGACTAGTACGAATCACAGCCATGTTGCAGGCTGAAATGAACTATAAGGGCTTTTCGTAGCACTGTGGGAGAACTTATCCTTTCTGGACGCTTGGCAGGGAATTCTGGGAAGGTAATGGAGAACCACAGGTGGTCTATGGCAGTAGCCTGCAGCCACTCTACGAAGCAGTGTAGTATGCCCACCTGACCATCTAAGCCAACTGATCCAAGCTACAGAAGGGTTTTGTGTGCAGATGGCAGCAAAAGTAGGGCAACACCTGTGCTCTAGCTCAAGTTAACATTGCAAAGAGAAACAACACTTTTGAAGTAATATATAAAGGAAGTTTGAGACACCATATGGTCAAATGATGACAAAGGAACTGGGTGGTGGCATTGGGATTATCTATCATCAGCCCCAAATGGGACGTGCTTCAGTGCATTACAGGTGAGCATCCATGTGGCTTACTTTAGTGATCTGCAGAATGCTGCTATCATCATGTTTGCCTGCCTTGCAGAGGAATTAGGGAAGGCTATTTCAGCAATGCAGGATTTGCAAACCTTTTTGTAACCTTTGGGTGGAAGGTGCACTGTCGCACGTGCACTGTTTGTTTCCTCTTCTCAATATTGCCAGCACATATGCATGGGTAGCCTCGATTGATGGTGCTTTTGGCTTTCTCTGCAGTGACAAGCCTCAGTTCCACTTCATCGGTACAGGATGCCAGCACCATCTGTAACACAAATCTTCTTTCTAGGCCATGCACCTCAGCGTGGTGGGGTGGCCTCCAACACCAGAGGCAAAACAACCATTTGCCTCTGGTCCCTCACACCAGCACAACCACAGAGTCTATTGCCTACGTGGTGAGAGCCTGAAAGATGGAACCGCACACCCCAGGACACCACTCTTCCAAAGCACACATGATCAGAAGGAGAAGCTGAGATCTTCCCTGGTTGTACAGACAACTTCAGGAGCTGGGGTAGCCCTTATCCCTACCCTACTCTCTTACACAATTGAGTAATACCCATTTTGCTACCAGCTTGTCTTTGCTACTTGCCTGATTTTTTCAATTTCACGATGGTCTGTAGCCTCTGAGCTTCATGTGATTCAGCAGAGCAGTTCCATGTTCCTACTCAGGACAGCAGAAACGGTCACTGGTGCAGCAGGCTGAATCCCTTCCTGGCAGAAGGCACCAGCCTGCCATGTACAGCACAGAAAGCTGGCTCTGCTGAGGAAGCACATCTTGCCCCTGTAGACAGTGGAAAGACGCTTCATACATCTCCGTACAAGGTAGTTTCTGCATAGTCCAACAGCAGGATGGTTTTTGCCAGTGATGAGAAACATCACTATGTAGTGAGTAAAGGGATTGGTAAGAACGATGCCTGTGCCTTGAAGGGTACAAGGAAATTGGTATGTGCTACAGGAAAATGTTAAATGAAGAGACTGTCGGATGTGTAGGCTGTGTAGGATGACAGGATTCAACTCCCCTGGCTGGTCTGTATGCAGCCCTGTGCCGCCTGTCAGCGCTGACACTCCTCTCCTCCTGACAAAGAAACGGGCATGACTGCCAAAACTGTTGAGGAAAAAGAGAAACGTTGTTGGTTGGTTTGTTTTGTTGTTTTCTTTTAACTAGTACTTTGAGGTTCGAGGACCACAGGGTCATTTTGAGAAGATTCTCTTCAAAGGGTGGTTGCTCTCCGTGGGGTTTCCTGCCCGTCGTCCCCAGGACCACTCTCAGCGCAGAAGGTGCAGCCCACTGCACTAATGGTGCTGCTCTCTGGGTGACCTGACTTCAAAATCTTAGTGGCAGCATCACGACGAGCAGTGTTAGCTCACAAAGGCTGGATCCAAACAGCAGTTGGGCCTTCTGTGCCATGGATGATGACACCTTCTGGAAGCAGGCAAGCTTCCTATGAACTTGGGGAAGTTAAAATCCTCTTATAAAAATAAATAGGCTTCGGAGGAAGCCCAAGGGCGTATTTCAGAGCACTTTGGATCGTGGCCTGCTTCAGCCTCTACTGCCAGCTATCCATCTGTCCTCCTAATGTACTTCATTATGCAGCCAGGTAATGAGCCTACAGCTCTTTTACTGGTGGGATTAGAACTGTGAGGGGACAGGGAGACAAACTTGTTATGTGGGATTCAAGGGGGGAAGGACCATAGGGGGATTTTCTCATGTTTCATTCCAACATAATTAGAGCACATATCGTTCCAGTGAAGTTATCCCCATTAGTAAGGAATATGTCCCTTTTCGTTGCCGTGAACTGTGGTTCAAAGGACTTGCCATGGGGGATCTCAGAAGTGATGTTTCGCTGACAAGAAGTGGTGTCTCTGGATCTGGCCGTGCTGCCTCATGGGAACAGCAGACCAATCAGGGCAAGAGGAACATGCTTTTTCTATTATATTTCCCCTGCCCATTAAAAGACACAGATTTTAGATACGCAACTCAGAAATGCTCTAAGTCCAGCAGCCACAGCTTGCCTTTTTTTTCGCGCCTGGAAACTACTGAGCTGGCGCAGGTGGCTTCTTAAGGTCCAACCAGCATGGACAGGGTACAGCAGGATCAAGCTTTGGCCAAGCGCCTGCTCCTTTCATCTCCCCTCACCTCCCACTGTTCCCTTTGCTGCCTGAAGAGATCCTTACAGATCCCATTTACACGGGTCAGCCTTTCCCAGGCTACTTTGGGAATTTCCCCTTTTGCAAAGGAATGATAGCAGGAGGCACATGCATCCATTATCACCCTTTACCATCCTCTGCAATGGTTAGAAACTGATCTTTGGGTGGTTTATGGCTTTAAAAGCTATTGTGCTTTCAGTTAATTCCTTGATCCTATCTGCCCCAGTCCTTGATGACCTGATTGTTTTGATTTTAGTGTCTTTTATTCTATCTTCCTAGGAATGGCATTGCCCAGTGGTAGGCAGTTTACCATCTAAATGGGCTAAATATAAAAGAGTTGTTATATCTTGCAGTCATGGTGGGGAAAGAGGATTTGTTTTATTTTGATCACTAGTCCAAATATTTCTGTATCAGGTTTTGGCATTTTGAATGCATAAAGGGCTGCCTTTGAACTCCACTTAGCTACTGAGAAATGACACTTCTGCTTTATGTCACTGAGGCGTCATCTTCTATAGATTTCTAATAAGGTTTGGATCTGACCTACTGTGAAATCTCAATGTCAGAATAAGTTGAATGTTTTCAAGTACGTTTCTCACATAAGTGCTTGCCTCAGTTTAAAAATAATAGCTAAGTTGATATTTTAGTAATTTTACATTTCTCTTTGATTATGAGCTCCTCATGATTATAAAAGTCAACTGTAATATAGAAATGGGAGCACAATCATACAAAGCTGCTGTAGCAAAAAAATAATAATAATAAAAAAAAAAGTATTATACACATGCTATACTTCTGGAAGCAGCCAAGAATAATAGAAGCTGAAGATTGTCTGCAACTTCACAATAGAAATCAGAGCCTTCAGGAGAGGCACACGAATACTGAGACTTCCAAAATGAGAGGTTACTCAGAAAAGAATTTGATCCCAGGACACATGCAGGCTGGCCCCAGGGGCAGCTCAGGTCTCCTGCCAGTCAGCAGCGCTCCAGTTTCAAGGTAAGAGTCTCTTTCTCTTACACTATGGTGCTTCAAATGGAATTGAATTTCCTCTAAGGTTTATGCTTGATGGAGCGAAATAATGTCCTAATTGTTGAAAGATTGGCTATTGGCCATAGTAACTTGAAAAAAAAAAAAAAAAAAGAGTCTGAATTATAAAATAGACCAAAAAAGCTTATACTTAGGCTGGCTTTAATGCCACCAAACAAACTTAGCGTTAGCTGTGGCTCTGCCTTCAAATATCAGCTTGTATCCAACTCCACCAAACCAATACCCCCCTCAGAGAGCCCAATTCTCCAGCAGGACCACTCTACTGGGGAAAACGTTGAAGAGCAATGCTCAGGCAGAAATAAAAGGCTAAAAAGCTGTGGCTGCATCATTTGAAATATAGAAGTCCACACTGAAAGAACAAGGGCTGCCTTGGACTGCTTGGACAGCCGATACTGTACTGATAGCAGGAGGCAAAGACAAGGTCTAATTCTGCCATCAAGTACCTAGTGTAACAAATTACAGTGGTCATCACATTACCAAAGACCCATTTATGCTGTATTCTGTTTTTCCATCAGGATAAGTACCTAATTTGTTTCATTTTTTGAGAAAATAATGACATTTGTTGATTAAACGGTTTAATAAATAAATGTTGTACACCATGCATATGCACGCCGAAGGATTTATCTCATGAACTCATCATGAGACCTTTGAACCTCGTTATCTCCTCATCCCTCGTACACAATAAATCTTATGTCTAATGACCATTGCTCCTCAGGCAGATGTTAACTATCAATGCCTAGGCCATGATGAATGGTGACACAGTCACCCACATACACTGCATTTATACCCAGAAAGTCCTACCACCCATTCACCCTGGCTTGTGAAGCCTTAGAAACCAGAGACAGGTTGTTGACATCCCTGGGATGTATCTCGCATATGACAGCACCTCTGCTGTACCAGGGCTTGGGATGCCCTACCCCGTAAGGCAACAGCAGCAGCTCACATGCACACTCGCTCAACCCCTTTTGCAACCGCTGTGCAAATTATTTCCCACGTCACCGGGGCTTTGTGTGTGTTTTAACAAACATCTCACAGCTTTGGTAGTCTCTGCACATTAAGAGAGAACTATCTTCACCTGGAAGGATGAAGCCTGGGACTCTAAGCTTTTGGGTTTTCTTTTATACTTCCAGGCTCATTTTTCATAGAAAGAGCAAGTGACCCCCACACTCATTTTCCCCTTGTTTTTCCCTCAGCTCAGGTTGTCCTTTGTCCTGTCTAAGCTAGAAACAGAATCAGCAAACATGCCCGAGCAAGTTCCACCATCGTTTCCTTAATCCAATCAAGCAGAGTTTAGTCCTACCAGGAATTACTCCAGGCTAACTGCTTTAGCCCTGTGCCGAGGGCACCAACCGCTCTCGGTCAAAGCAGGAAGCTCCTCAGTGCCAGCACTGCCGAAGTCCTATCTGCCATAGATTTGCATCCTGTATCCTTTAGCCTTCCCTGCAATTTCTCCCATGTCCCACCCCTGACCTTTCCTGCTCTTTTCTACACCCTCTCCTTCACACCTACAGGGCCAAGTCCCAGCATGGGCAGGCCGGAGAGGACAGCCAGGCAGGTGGGTTGGCCAGGAACTGCCTCTGGTACCCACCAGGGCTGAGTTATTGCTGCCCACCTGCCAGCGGCAGGCTCGCCAGCGGCTCTGTGTGTCTCTCTCATCTATCCACATGCCGGTGTCGTGAGTTATGCTTCACAGCTCTGAGACCTCTGCTCCCTCTCAAATTTGTTTAAAATCAGCGTATGGATGTAAAAGCTATGAGTGCTTGCGTGTGAGGGGCAGGGAGGGTAGGGCAGCAGAGATGGAGTTGTGTAAGCATAATTCACTCAGGAAAATAGGCTAAAAATAATAAAGCTACATCATCACATTCTTTCACAATGTTTCAGAAGAACTGGAGTGGCACTTACAGCTGCAACAAATCCCTGTCAAAACCAAAGGGAAGTAGGCAAGGATGGAAGAGCAACCTCTGTGTCCTCCTCGCTCTGCCAGGCAAAGCTGGACCAAGGTGCTGGAGCCCCTGGCTCCATCCTGCTCTGTGCATCCCCATGTAGGTGCAGGCTGTATCACACACAGGTGCTGAGCAAAGTCCTCGCCGTGCTGCTCCGCTCCAGGTTAGCACACAGAGACCTCGTTAAAAACCTCCTCCCGGCTAAAGGGCTCCCCTGGCTCCTAAACAGGTTTTTGAAGACAGCTCGTCAGCAGGGACAAAGCCAGGTGTTAATCTGTGTTCCCCCCAAGCGTGCTGACTAATTAACTAAGTTCACAGGCTGATTCTCTGGGAGCTCTGCCTGCATTAGTATGAAGGAGGAATATGACCGTTCAGGAAAGGAAAGACTGTAGGAATAGTAGGACTGTTCGGACCAAAGCTTTGCTGAAGTTTAGGACAGCTGAATACAAAATCATACGCATATTGAACCCCAGTTCTGACTTTTTTAAGCATTGCTGCCCTAAAATGACTATTCCCATTATCACTAATTTATCACTATTTTGTGGGTCGGGAGCCTTTGCTGATGGAGGTGGTTGGCACGTACAAGAAATGCTCCTGCGGCAAACAGCTGGTGTCCTGCGGATTAGATAGGAAGAAAAGAAAGATAGAGATAAGAAAGAGACCACAATGAACTGAGACTGCAACTGTCAGTACAGAAGATGGTGGTCTCAGCACACCAGGAGCTGAATCACTGCAAAATTCTGTGTAGTAGGGTGTAGATAGGGGCTAAGCAGCATCTTCTTCAGCAGAGCCTGCAGAAAGAGAAGAGAGAGGCTTTGGCCGTAGGGACCCACCACGACTGTATGGGAGACAGTGCTTGGCTGAAAATAAACCTAGAGGGCAACGGCCAATGGCCCTGTGGGCAGTTCAGAGGTGGGAGTCAAGCTCTCAATGAGTGATGAGCAGGAACAGAAGGCCCCTTGTTTCTCTGCTCCCATTTTCTGCCCCCTTCCCATGTGTGGAACCAGCCTGGCAGTGCCAAAGGGGATGGGAGCAGGGCCGTGGCTGAGCCGCTCCGGCACCAGTCGCAGCACTCATGCTTCTGGACTTTGTTTTCCCCTTTGAAAATTTGCTGTACCTAAGATGGGCAGACAATTTTAGGACAAGTTCCCGTTAATTCCTTTTCTGAAGCTATGTTTTTCTGTGGAGGCATTCAGCTGGTCCCATCCCCTAAGCAGTAAGGGACACTGCACTTATGTCCCTCATTTATATCCGTCTCCTGGGGCTGTCTTTATGGCAGGTTGGTTGGTGCAGAGGAACTGAACACGTTGCTGGGTGTCTGTGCTACACAGGACCCAAAGGAAAACAGGACAGATGCTTTCTGGTAAAGAGAGGAAGAAAAGGCTGACAATTCATATGGTGCGATGCTGTCAGGGCTGTAATAAAAAAAAGAGACGACGTTTCTCTTTGACGGAGCCACGTTCCAATGGCTAAACAGGCTTTATAGTCAAGAAAAAGCCACATTTACGCTGCAGCAGAAAATAGTGAGCGTACACTTTTATTATCTCATTAACACCCTCTCCCCCTCTCCCCAGGATCATTTGGCTCCAAGTCTGGCAGCAGGGTACAATAATGTTCCCAGCAGAAACAGCTGGTATGGAGACGGGATACTGTTTGAAATGGCCTGAGAGACGTCGTCGTCACCAGGTGGCATTTATCAGCTGTATGCAAACGCCGCGCTTGAGTAAGGCAGTCTAAGAAAGGGTATATAGCCAAAGAAACAAAAGAGAAGTACAACTTAGCAAAGAGAGGATTTGTAGCTGCAACCTCCTTTTCGGTATAGATGGAAGGGGAGGGAGTAATAAACAGCCCTGTTAAGCTAGTCTGTTGGCTTTAAACCAAGGTAATGAGGCATGTGGGTGCTTTGACAAGGAGCCAGAAACTGCATTTTGCCACCGATTTGACTTCTACCTTTTTTGTCTCTCTTAAGCTGACAGTAAATTCCTCACAGTCCACTGAGCATATCAAAATGGGGCTCAGGCTAGGTCTAATGCACCGTTAATTGGGGATATAACCTTTTAAAGTACTACTAGGAAAATAATTCACTTAATTAAATATTTCCAGTTGTGGAAACCACCCTCTAGGCAAATTGCACCACCTCTTCCCCCTTTGCACCCACAAAATGTAGAATAAAAATGGATATACTAATTTTTTTTTTCTGCATGCAGCGTTTCCCACACCCATTCTTTCTCAGCTGTCCTTCCTAGGGCTGCTTCCACAGGAGGGACAGACACCCAGTCACTCTGGTGATTGGGTTTGAGAAGTGGGAGGGTGAGCTCCTGGCTCTGCTGCCCACTTGCTTTGCAGCCCGGGACAAATTTCTTAACCCCTCTTTGTAACAGCTTCTGCATCTGTATGGCCTGGAGACAGGCAGTGTCCTTCCACCCCATCACTCTGCTCATTGATTAAGTGTCCACAGGGCAACTTAGAAAATGAAGGTGGTAAAACACTGGAACAGGTTGCCCAGAGAGGTGGTAGATACCCCATCCTTGGAAACATCCAAGGTCAGGGGCCCTGAGCAACCTGATCGAGTTGAAGATGTACCTGCTCATTGCAGGAGCATTGGACTAGATGACCTTTAAAGGCCCCTTCCAACCCAAAGCATTCTTTGATTCCTTGATTCTTTGATTCTATGATTCTATAGATTATGGATTAAGAGGATTAAGTTTGTTCAGGCCAGAGCACTGCCGGTCTGTTCCCTGGACATCCCTATCATTCAGCTCTGGGCACAACAGACAAACCCTGCCCTTGGGGAATTGCAAGCAGCATGACCCCACCACCCGATCAAAGCTTCATGACAATACCAGGGAGCCAGGGAGCCACTGGTGGCCGGCATCGTCAGAGTCCATGTAGGAGGACAGAAGTACGCAGGAAAATAGGTCCAGTCATTTTGTACAAATCTGCCTGACACTTTAGAGACTCTCATCATGAAAGAAAACTTGGGGTTTGTGCAGAGACAAGTGTCCTGAAAGGAGAGCATCAAATCTTAAATCCTCTTGCTGGAGTACTTTTTTTCCTCCAGATGCAGTACCATCACAGTCAGACTGAAAATGTCACCACTGGGCTTCTGGATCCCTTTCATGAGATGAACACAAAGTTTCTACTGGAGAATAAAGCATGTTAGTGATCTTTTAACAGCCATCTCTAACTAACTTGCAGTACTTGCCCTGCAGTAGATAGGCTCCTTATATCTAAAAGGTGCCCTGCAGCGAAAAGATTGAATCAAAACATACATGCGTCTTTGTGCACAGTGGCTGTTCAGTGTATAACCCGTACCAGGTCCCCAAGCAGTTCTTGCGACTGTATTTCGTCCAAGGCCACATTTATGCTACCACTGGTGTCTGCTAATGTTTCTCCTTGATGACCGAAAAATTTTCCCATCCCTGTGCATTTCGCCTGCTTCCTGCTGAGTACCAACACAAATGTTTACAAAGTGAGGAAGGCACAACCAAGCGCACTTTAGATTTGCTTGTACTGCTCACAGACTTCTTAACTTGTTCTCTCCTGCAGCCCTTCAAAAGCTGGGAGATGCCGTCTCCAGCATCCTCCATCACAGCAGCACAGCAGGTGGGTGATGGGAGCCCAGCTTGGGCTCGGCACACCAAGTGCACAGTGCTGCTCTGGGGGCTGCTGCGCACGCCAGGTTTGACGATAGCACCAAAAGCACTTTGGGGCATCCTGAGCTGTCAAAGGATGGTGTTCCTCAGCTGGTAGGAGATGCTCGTTTTGGAGTTTGCTCTCTCCTCACAATGAGACAGCCGACCAGCTGCAACACAGAAACTGTGTTTCAAACTGCTTCCTCAAAAGCAAGGAAGAAAGGGATTATTTTTTTTTTGGCCTGTAATGAAAACAAAGGGGAAGTGGGGAAGCCACATTTACGATCTGGGTAGAAATTTTACTATCCACTCCAACAGGAAGGATGTTTTCTGACAGGCTCTTCAGGACACCTGTTTTTTGCTGCAGCGCACCCCCCAGCCGTGAAGGCTCTATCGCTGGCTGATGTGTTTTGACAAGGAGCTCCGTTCCTTCCAACATTGTAAACTCAGAAGAGGCCAGGGTAATCTCCTCGCCTGACCTTTTGCAGACCACAGAAGAGCCCGAGTTCATTCATATCTGAATTTATTCTACGCGAAACTTAGTCTGGAATAACCACTGCAAAATTTATCTTCAACAGCCCTCAGATATAAAAAGCCCTCAGAAAGACAACGTTCTGCTGTCTGAGCACAGCAGTAATTATTTGATTACATGGGACACTTTTGTATGCAGCTGTTATGAGCTGTCCTACCTGTGCCTGTGTCTGGGTGAGTTTTAAGTCCATCAATTGATGCCACATGCTGCCTTCATAAGGAACATGTGAATCATTTGGCAGATCATGTGAAGCCAGTTGGTGGGTCTCAGCCCCAGTCACAGTGGAGAGATGTCTACACATCACAGGGCGCTCCCAAGTATCCATCCTGCAGCCTAAATGGCTGAGGACCCCCCATTTTAAAGACGACCCTCATTACAGAGGGCTATGTAACATCTGGATAGATGCCTCTGGTCTCCGGCCCCTGTCAGTGTGATTCCTTTCACTGACAGTGGGCTGGAGCTATTTTTAGGATTCAATGGGGAAACAAACCTTCCAACGCTCTCATTGCTTAATTGCTTTCTATGGCCTTAAGTACAATGGCTAACAGCTAAAATGGACTTTGGGGTGTTGGCTGTAATGGTTTCCTGCTTTTTCTTTCTATTTGCAAGCTATTTTAAGTTGTTCTACCTTTCCTGGACTGCCCAAGAGGAGCTGTGTTGTGCACTTTCATCAGCTGATTCTGGGAAATGTCAGTTATGCAGTTCTTCTGCTAGTAATACGTTTCTTGAACGATTTAAAAATAGCACAGTATGAAACATTTCCATCTTCTCTCTTTTGGAGGATAACTGAGGGGGAGTTAACTCTTTTCTGCTTTGCTGGAGCAAGCAGTCATACAGTGTTCAGGTGCTCGGACAGGAACCGGCTACTGGTGCAGGCAGAGGCAACGCGATGAGGGTGCCTGGTCAGAGCCTAAGCTAAAGGAGGCCTTTGCCATTGTTGGAGCTGCCAGCAGTCACGGCATGTATGGCAGCTGGGTCAGTGCAGGACACTGCAGGACTGGGCACCCAAATGCTGACCTGTCTCTTTTACAGCTTGCTTGGAGGGGGTTCCCAGCCAGCGCCCATACGGCCAGTTGATGCTGATCATGTTAAAGCTCCTCTCTGTGAACTGCTCCAACACATGCTAACCTTAGAGTCCAAACCTAAGCTGGGAACTACATCTCCCAGACTTCCACATCAGTCCTATAGTACCATCCCATTTTTAACCCCTGCTGGAGCACCTCATCACTGGCTGCTTGGTCTGTGCCTTGTGGTCATTGGTGTCTCCTTCCTCAGCTGTTAAGTTTCTTATTAACCTCCCCTTCCATTCCAGCATCTTTTTCCTTTCTTTTTTGGTCCTCCTGCCCTGGCTTGCTCCTGTTTGCTTTTCCGTCTCTGACGTTTCCTCCAGGGGCACCTTCTCCTGTGGTCCCCATCTGAAGGCAGCTTGAAAGACAGTTATCTACAGCACTGTCCCAGGGAGTTGCTTGGCAGCAGCCTGCTGTGACAAACCTGTACCTGCTTTAGAGGCAGAGGGAGAAGAAAGCTCGTTTTATCACCCGAGCAGCAGAACCATATGTTCATCAGACACAGCTTCCCCTATCCGCTTGCACTTGCCATGTACTTTTCCTCTGGTCTGTGGCCCCTTTGGGACTACTCTGATAACCACAAGGTTGGGAAACACTGTTTCAACCACAAAATGCAGCTTCCTCTTTCAGATGACAATTAACTTTTCCCCTGTGCCTGCGGACAGCCTAGAAACATTTAAACAACAACTGGTCTTGGCCTGCTTGTGTAAGCACCTCCAACACGCCAGCCTGGTTGCTCAGATTTTTTTTCTCTGGTGGCTTTCCCTGGTCACTTGTCTCCTCCAAACTTCCCCTGCTGAGCGCAGCGCCTTCCAGCTTTGTGACCCCCTCGGTGTGACCCAGGTTTTCTTGGTGCAAGCGATGGGTGCAACCACACAAATGCAGATTGCCCACATCACCCGGAGGTGGAGGAGCAGCAGAGGTCAGTAAGAGTTTACTGGCACAGGGTGGTGGTGGAGGGGTGCAAAGGAGAAAGAGTGATGCAGTTAACTACAGATGACTTGTCCTGGTTCTGCCTGAGGTTTGGTGGTGCCTTCAGTCTGAGCCACAGGAAGGGCTACACAGGAGACCGTTTGCTTTGGAGCCCACTCCATTGAAATGGACACCAATACCCCCACCAGCCTCATGGCTCTGGGGCTGGGGGGTGGGGGCGACTCTTTTCAGACAGGTACCTACGGGCACATCAGGGCTTCAAACTGCTTCCAGAATGGTGCTATCTCATTTTGTTTTCTTTCTTTTCTCACGGGCAAGTATTACTTGTGGTAAGTCACCCTTGCTTTCGCTGCCTGCCCATAACTGCTTTAAAGCACTGATTTGACGGTTATAAATCACAAAGGATCTGCCGTATTTTGAATCTCTCCAGACTTTGGCATTATAGCTGAGGTCCTGAATGCACTCTCCAGCAAATCCAGTCGATATTGGTTTCTGTTTATTCAGCAGTGATGTCGTATCAAACTTTCTGGAGCACTCTGAAGGAGACTTAAGTTTATTAAAAGAAGTCTGGGTAGCAGAGCCAAGTTTAGCTGCGGCCAAGTTAGACAGAAAGTTGGGCAGCAAAGCAGAAGGCTAACGCTTGCCTCTGCTGATGTCTGGCTTGAGAGCCTGCGTCGGCTCCGTCTGCAAATGCTGCCATGTGCAAGGGTCCATCCTGAACGGGAATTATCTGCCCCCACAGCGACCCAGGGTTCCAGCCTTAGCTCACGTGAAGCAGAAACCTGTGTGCTTTATTTGTCTCCACTTGAAAATAACACTGGCCAAGGTGCATTTTCCACCAAATAAAGGCCCCACAGACTTGAGGAGAAACAGTAGCAAATTTTGAAAGAAAATGTTTTCCAGTGGGAAAATAGTAAGTTGCTAAATATCTCTCAGAAACAATTTATTTTCCATGAATTGACAAACAACTTGAAGGAAGTTTTCTGAAGTTACTTGGCAAGCAGTACCACGCATGGATTTTTCCCACAAGTTTCCTTGCTCCTCGGGAACCCACCAATATTTGTCACACTTCCCCAGCCCTTCCCTGAACGAGATGTGGTAGCTGGGAACGCAGGGCTTTTGTACTCCCTGGTAAAGTGTTTCCTGGGAGATACGGACTCGGGAAGCCCTTGACAACCGCTGACTAAAACTGACACGGTCCTTGTCATCTCCACCACTCTTTAGAGCTGAATATCCGCACTCAAACCTCTCCACTGTAACGGCAGAGATTGTGTCACTTCAAAGCAGCAGCTACCCCAGGTCTGTGAAGCATGTCTCACCAAAGGGGAGGAAAAAAAGTAGCTACATCCGCAGTAGGAATTTGCTGTGATTTCTGTTTCCGGGGCAATTCTGAAAAGAGTATTTTCCTTTAAGCATTGGAACAAAACCAAGAATGAGAGCTTCGTACAAACAGTAGACCCCAAGTTTCCAGCAGCCCTTTGAGCATGCATTTTCCCCCCCACACTTGATGCCCCCAGCACAGCCAGGCTGGGGGGGGCTTCTCAATCCAGCTGAAATGCTGGTGCTTCTTGAGGGGTCCAGGAGGTATATGGAAAGGGGTAAAAGTGAAATATTTTTAATGTTTTTTTTTGTAATGCACCTAAAATGAAGCTACCAGGACTAGCTGCAGCCATGGCTTCCTATGAGCACAGCTTTGTTTCCCCAGTAGCAGCGAGTCATGCCTCTAACGAGATGAAGTATGTTTTAGAGCGCTTCATACCTGTTCAAAATCCCCTGAGAACCAACCTACCTTTGCCATTTTGGAGCCTCAAACTGAAGTTTTCCCAGGGGAGAGAGTAGTTTTACAGTGCTACCGGCTGGCTCGGTCACGCGTTTCGGCACACAGAGGACAGATCTTGCGTAAGGCTTCAGGAAAGTGAGGAGCCACACTTCCCTGGCTAGCTGTTGTTGGTTCTGTTGTTGGCCAAGCAGGGCAAGGCCAAATTTTGCCCTTGCAGCTTGCAGGCTCACATGACTGCCCATTTCATCTTAGCTTGGAACCAGCCCCAGGGAAAGGGCTGCAGGAGCAAACCGAGAGGGGTTGCCTTCAGGAAGGGTGGATGTCACCCACAAGCAGCAGAAAGGATGGCCTGAAGGTGAGAAATCCGGCCTGGGTCTCCCAGAGTTTGCGCTTAGGTCTTACCTGCAGTGTAACTCCTTGGGCCCAGAGACCCAAGCCACGCCGCACCGCCAGTCCTCACCAATAAAATGGGGGATGACGCAGCTCTCTGTTTCCCACTGAGGTGTTAGGAGGATAACGAAAATACTTTTTTGCTGTGAGGCTCCCCGATGTCACGCTTGGAGGAGTGCATAAATCCCTGGATAGCTTCTTTGAGTTAGATCCTCTCTGCTTCCTTTCCTTACACGAATGCGTTGCACTCTCCGGGTAGAAATACTAACACCCGAGAAAAAGACTTTGTGGGCTGGAGCCGTGTGTGTCCTTCTGCTTTACCTCCCCGACAGATACACACAGGAGGGCAGAGAGGTGCCAGCGGGCCAGGCACAGCCCGAGGAAACACTCGTTAATTGCAGAATAAAAAGAGATCAGCCTTGGGATTTTATTACTCACAAATTTAAACAACAAACCGGTGGGCATTTCCTTTTAATTAAATAATAATGTGCATTTATACAACCGCTAAATGCAGCTCTCCAGTTGCTGACAGGTTGCCAGGGTAGCCCTCTGTCCCCAAGCGCCTGGACACTGTGTGCTGGTGGCCTTTCCAAGTGGCCAGGAGGGGACCGGTGGCTGCTGCAGGGCCAGGGCACGGCCCCTGTGCTGGGGGGGTGCCCTTCTTTCGGAGGTTTGCTGCACAGCCTTAGCCAAAGCACTTTGATGCCATGTGCCAAGCTCTCAGGCAGCATATTAGCCATAGCACAAGCTGCCTCTCGCAGGGAAGTCAGGCAAAATCCAATGTTTATAAAGTACAAGCAGAACGCCCCAGGGCAGCATAAAATATTACCTTTTTTCCTTTATTGGCACTCGCAGGAGCAGTTAACGCTCGATTTGGATAGAGCCGATGACCGCTGTTGTTCTCCATTTATCATCTATAGGTTATTGTGGTTGCAAATCATAAGGCTGATTTCTCTTTTTTTCTGTTTCGCAGATGGCAGTGTCCGTGAAGCATGACACCCTTGCAGGCATCTGACTGACTGCCAGGCAGGAAGCTCGAGGACCTTTGGGGATAAAACGACCCTCGATATTAATTGACCTCTAACGTTCATGGACCGATGGGCTGTGCTTTGCACAGACCTCCCCAATCCAAACACTCTCTGCCTGGATCTCTGCTTGAAGACAGTGCTGCTGCCAAGAGGAGCCTGTGCTGGTGATGGGCCAGCACACCTAAGGGTGTAATTTTATTGCTCTGTTACCTAATGATCATCCTTCAGCTCCAGTCCAACCTCTTCCAAGGTGGGGCTCTAACGCCCCTAAACTGTAGCTAGACTAAGGCAGCATGGAATAAGCCCACCACTGTAATCTAACGTGAAAGGAAACGTGCAGAAGCGTACACTTCTCCCGCCGATGTCCTGTTTGTGCTGGGGTGGAAGGCTGTCAGCGCTGAGCAGCTCCTGCAGCTGCAGACAGAGGGTGTTTCCAGCCCCAAGACACACTGAATCAGTCAATGTACTGTTCTCCTCCGCTGCCTTATTAGCGGTTACAAACTAAGAAAACACAATGTCTTCCCCAAACATCTGCCTCATTTGCCTTCCTCTCGGCATAGCCACGGCCCCCGCTGCAGACTGGCCCTCATTACGGCAGCTCGGGGGGAAGCGTAGGTCAAATTCTTCTCGCATAACGAGCTGCAACCCTGTGATCTTTAATAGGATTACACTGGGGGAAAAGGGCAGGACTCGGCCTTGTGATTGCAGAGCAGCTTATGATTCATGGACATTAGCGTACTGTCTGGGGACATCCTGGACGCTGCCTCCTCCTCCCATTAAGATCTCTTTGTGCGGAGACATGGCGTCTGTTCAGCTGTCCCTAACCTCAGTCCCTGACCCTATGCAGCCAGCACCGTCCAGCTGCCCTGGGGCTGGGCCAAGTCCAAAGCAGGATGGAGCAGCCCAGTGAGCAACAGGAGTGACCAGCCATGCTCTCTTTGTGTTTGTGCCTTGGGGTTAACCGGCCTTTTAATTGAATCATACTGTAATTTGCTCTTATCTCCTCCTATCCCTATAAAATACAACTTCTTTTTGCCTTACAGCCAGCTCTCCCCTGGACGAGTCCTTTGGTGACAACATTCAGGCTGGCATGTGCTGCAGCACTGGGGACTCTTGGAAGTAAACCTGGGAATGATGCCTCCTCTCTCCTGCTCGCAACTTTTGTTGGTGAAACTTACAGGACTCTTGCTATTTTTGAGGCTGCCTTAGTAAAATTTGGTTTAAATTGGCTAATACAAGGCTTGAATATAAGGGTGACAGAGTGGGCAGTCCATGAGATCACATGAAGCTTGCTTCCATAGGAAACAGGTCTAAAACTAGATGAAGGAGCACTATGTGTCAGGAGGAGAGGCAGATTTACAGGACAAGTCCACATCATGTGCAGAGGGACATGCCCCTCTCTCAGGGGCATCCTTCTGGAACACCCTCACAGTCAAATAGCCCATTCCCACCCTCAGTTAAAAGCTCTTTCCTCCATGTGTGATGGGCTGTACTGAAGGGTAAAGACCCAGGCAACGCTGAATCATGCATTTGCCACCTCCCACCATCACTAATGCACCGTACGCCACTTAGGAACGAAGGTTCGGGGTTTCTAGAAATAGAGTGAAATAAAATATCATGTCATCTGCCTGAAGATTCAGCAGCCCACGTGTTCTCCCACACACGCTGCTGTGAAGGTACCACGCCGGTGGTTTGGGCAGTTCTCTGGCTGGTCCTTCGGTAGCAGATTAGATTCAAGCTCCGACTCCTGAGCAGGAGTGTGCTTCAGAGACAAGTAGTCACATCAGCAGCATTGACCAGGGGCAGCGGTCCTCTCTGCACCAGGGTGGAGCTTGTGTGAGTTCAGGACAGAGGAGTGCTACCAGCAATGCTATCAGTACAGCCTTCATTTTTCTTTCGCAGGATGATCTTGCTGTAACCAAGCCCGAATACAAGCCCCTGTCTTCTCAATTTAGCCCACCCCTTGACTGCGAAATACAAAAGCTGGTAAATAAAATTCCCATCATATCGTAGCAGGGAGAATAGTTTCTCCAAAAAGTGTCTATTTATATAATCTCTGCAGCACTCAGATACCATGAAAATCAGTAAAGAATAATAATCTTGGGGAGCCTGTTGCATCGCAGCTTTATGTATCATTCACTGTTTGGTAACAAACTTACACCTCCTTCAGGGTTTCTGCCCCCAGGCTTGCCCCACTGAATAGCCATATTTTGGGATCACATTGCATTTTCCACAAATTTCACCGTATTATTTCTAGCCATGTTTCCCTTCTCTGAGCCCACAGGTCCCTCCTGTCCAGTACTCTCCAGGAACAGCAGCCTGGCTCCGGCATGGGGATATTTCTGAACACAGATTGCAGACTACTTAACATCGCGTATCTCCACACCACCCAACAACTCTCTTGTGCTCCCCACTGACACCTTGCCGCAGGCTACCCTTTATTAGTGGCACCTTGGGCAGTTTTAAAAATTGCTAAGTCTTCATCAGAGCCAAGGCAATTTGAATGATTTTTGAGGAACTCTTTTTAAATGTTCTGCTGAGCCCCAAATATATTCCACCTTATCACGTGCCCCCTGAATCTACTAAGCTTGCAATTCTACCTGGTAGATTAATTTAAAATTCATTTTGTTGGGGCACATGTACATTTGTTAGACTGCTTATCCCATATTCTGAGGAAACTGCCTTTTAGGCAAGCTTCTGTTGCTGAGAAGTCTAAAGACCAAAGTCCAAAAGGGTTTAGTTCACATCCAGCCCCTGTGGTGGTTCACTCATCAAAAGAGATTTCATCTCTGTCTGCA